>JAOANR010000304.1:0-600000 GCA_030278955.1 Hygrophila difformis
CCCTCACAATAGAACTTGTCATTCTTAGTAGGGGTGTCAATTTGGACACGAACCCGACCGACACGAAAATTTTCAGGTTTGGGTTTAGTCATTTTGGATTTTTTTCAAATCAGGTCGACCCGATACCCGACCTGAAATATTATACAACCTTTAAATCCGACACGAACACGACCCGAAATATGAAATTATGTCAATTTTTGCCTATAACCCGAAAAAACGAACCCGACCGACACGAAAATTTTCAGGTTTGGGTTTAGTCATTTTGGATTTTATTCAAATCAGGTCGACCCGATACCCGACCTGAAATATTATACAACCTGATAAACCCGACACGAACACGACCCGAAACCTGAAATTGACACCCCTAATTCTTACCCAAAATAAATAAATAGAACTTGTCATTTTTTGTGACACCCCCTAAAAAGGCCGGCAAAGATAAATGAAAAAAAAAATAATAAAAACTAAAAGAATAAGAATCACAAGCAGCGCAACAAGCTAATCACGACTCCTCACGAACATTTTCCCAGCCGCATCTTGATCCATAGCACTGCAAGGAAACGGTGCTCATACATCTTGAACCCATTGCAACCAATGACGGCAGTCCTCCCTCGCCAAAGCCACAATATTATCCAAGTGCAAACACCCCCACCTTACTTCAAACAATCTTCGCACAATAGCAAGTAAACAGGGCATGTCTCCAATCATCCTCAAACTCCCCACATAGAGAACATAGCGGGGGCGCAACAAGCCTTCTATGGAATCGTAAAACATTGCATGGCAATGCCCCATGTCCTAATAACCACAACAACACACTAACCTTTTTCGGAATCGAGCTCTGCCACATCCAACTCCAACCCTCCACTTCTTTATCCAATTGAGCGAGCCACCTATAACCAGATCGCACTGTATATTTCCCCACACATCACCTTGCCAGTGCAATATATCCGGAGCACCTTCAAACACTACTGGCGCACATGAACCCTTCAGCTCCTCCTTAAGCTCCATCAACAACCAAGCGTACAATCCATCAATCTGCCATCTCCCATTCACCAACACATCCTTTATGCGAATATCAACATCATTTGTATGCACAAATGGAACCAGGTCCGCCAAACATACCCCCTTTCGCTATGGGGCATACCAAAATGAATTATTCCCATCCTCAATGCGAATACCATATCCCAACTGAAAATGCTCAACAACTTTACACAACATTTTCCAAAATTTCGAAGCCCTATAGTGCATATCCGTAAATCTTCCCTCCACATAACCATAATTCTCCCTCAAAGCCCTAATCCATAACTTGCCCGGCTCCATCATGACATCCCACAAATGTTTCCCCAACGTGCCATGTTCATCGTACGAGCCTCTAGAATCCCTATGCCCCTCATCGACTGAGCAGCCACCACCTTCTCCCACCGAACGAAACGAATCATTCGTCTATCTCTACCCTTCCAAATCCATTTACGCACCAACATATATAGTTTATTACAGACCCCTACTGGTAGCAAATGGATCTGCATTACATAGACTGAGATCGAAGCCAACACCACACGTGCCAGCGTAAAACGCCCAGCCTTATTAAGAAACACTGCCGACCACCCTCCCAGCTTATCCTCAACCCTTTTCACCAAGGAGTCAAAATGACATCACTTCATCCTACCATGAATAATAGAAACCCTAAGTATCTCCCCGGTCCAGGTCCTACGGACCCCCCCCCCCCCAAAAAAAATGATCCAATAACGCCACCTGATGGGGAGTAGCCCCTGCGTAACAGATCGCACTCGACTTCTCCATGTTCATCACTAACCCGACCAAGATCCAAACCTTTTGAGAACGTCCGCCATGCAGCTAATACTACCCTCCTCAAATTCTGAACATAATATTAGATCATCTGCAAACATGAGATGCGAAATGCCTAGTCCATTCGCGCACACTCGCAACGGCCTCCACCTTCCGCAAGCCACCTCCTTCAAGATCGTTCTAGACAGTGTCTCCATAACCACTACAAACAAAGAAGGCGACAATGGGTCACCCTGCCGTAACCCCCTCCCAGCCTTGATATTCTCAATGGGACTCCCATTCCATAGTATGGCAAAACTAGCAGAGGATACACACTCCATAATGAGCTCCCGACAACCAATAGGTAATCCCAGTTCACTCAAACAGGCCTTCAAAAAATTCTAATTCACCATATGTAAGCCTTTGCAGGATCTATCTTCACCACCGCCCCTACAACCCATGCGCGCACTTTCTATAGAAGCAATAATCTCCTGCAACAAGATCCCATTATCCGTTGTTCTACGCCCAGGCAAAAACGCATACTGAAATGGACTGATTACATCACACAACACATGCCGCAGTCTAGTCACCAGAATCTTCATAACCAATTTATACGAAACATTGCACAACGTCAATGGCCGAAATTGTTTCAATGTACATGGCACGTCCACCTTCGGCAAAAGACACACATATGCATGCGCCAATCCCTCCGGCAGCTTCCTAGAACTGAAGACATTCTTCACAATCCCCACAGCTACCTCCCTTAACAAGTCCCAATATTCCTTATAAAACGCCACAGGGAATCCGTCTAGACCCGATGCCGCGAGCGATCTCATGGTCCGTATAGCAAGATCCACCTCCTCATCCCTCACTTCCGAGCCCAATTAGTCAAAATCCATTGCGGAAACAGGCTCCAACTGAGGTAACCGCATCCCCACCTCCAGAACTGGTATGCTCACACACATGCTACTAAAATACTCAATAACATGAAGTTGTGGTCTATCCTGATTGTCCTCCCAATCGCCATTATCCAGTTGAAGCCCAAAATTCTTCCCTTGTTACATCGGAATTTCGTACGGGCATGAAAATATCTAGTATTCCGATCTCCCGCCTCAAGCCAGTGCTCCCTAGATTTCTGATGCCACAATATCTCTTCATGGGATAACACAATCTCTAGCTCCACTTTAAGCTCCCCATATAATCGCCAAAGCCAAGCCGAATCAACCCTACATAGCCTTTTCTTCACCCCAGCAATCCGATTTTTCAACTTGCGCTTTACGGTCCTGGATGTTGCAAAAAGCAGCATTGTTAAACTCCAAAGACCTAGCTTGAATGTTTTCCAAAGCCTTAAGAAGTTCACCACCTCCACGCGCCAGGCCGTCCGCCACCACCTTTTTATAAAAACCATGAGTCCTTCACACCTCCTCCCGTCGAAATGATCAGTGCGGCCGAGCTACTGGTCTATTACCATATACAAGCCTCAACGGACAGTGATCCGACCCCAGCCTTAGCAGATGCTACACCCTACCCTCTCCAAACAGATCCAACCGTTCCATATTCGCCAAAGCCCTATTCAACCTTTTGCTAATCGTACGTCCCTCCCCTGCCATACAGACCAAGTGTATTCCGGTCCGACATTATTAACCTCAACCAGTCTACAATCATCACACACCTCCCTAAATTCCTCCGCACGAGCCTACAAGTATACTCCCCCTGAACTTCATCATCCACCATACTCTCATTCCAATTCCCCATAACAATCCAAGGCCCCTCCAAAGCACCCCCACCTCACGCAACTAATCCCAATTCAACTTCCTTCTTTGATAGTGCAGGTCAGCGTAAACAACAATAAAACTCCAACTCACTACCCTCTTAGCCACTTCAATCGACACCATCCTACTCATCCAATCCTTTAGTGTAACATGAAACAGAGAACTTATAGATCGAAGCATTCACAACCCCCTCCCCCTATTTCGACCGCTTCATTGATTCATTTCTTACACAAAAATAACATATAGTAATATTCTTTTTCTTTATAAATACTAACAAATCATTTAATTTAGAATTACCGGGAATAAACTGATATAGAAAAAAATTCACTTTTGGTCTCATAAGATTTTTCTCATCCACTTTTGATTCAAAGCTTATGAAAATTTCACTTTTGGTCCCATTAGATAATAATTTTTTCTAATTTTGAATTCATATGGGGTCAAGGTATACATTTTTAAATTTTATTTATTTGCAAAATACCCACAATCTAATTAAAAAATTATAATTGATTTAATTAATCTCAAATTTATTCATTTGTACAAATTTCTAAAAAAAATTAAAATAATAATAACAATAAATTTTAATTTTTTTAATAATATATATTTTATAATATTTGGTAAATATAATATCTTATTAATATTTTCAAATAACTGTAAAAAAAATTAAAATATAATAAAGGGGATACACGTAAATTAAAATATTATATATATTTATATAATATTTAAAATTATTATGTAACAACTAATTATTAAACTATTTTATTTTTATTTTATAGGTATGTAATAAATACTTATAATAAAATTTTAATGATTATTATTTGATAAACATTATCTTTTGGTGAATTTATAAAAAAAATTGTTTTGGATAAATGAATAAATTTGAGTTTTGTTTATGGATTTTTAACTAGATTGTAGGTATTTTTTAAATAAATAAAATTTTAAAAATTACGAATTGACCCCACAAGAATATTTTTTCTTAAGAAATAGACCTAAGGACCAGAAACTGGAAAATTTTGTTATCTAATATAACCAAAAGTGGGTGAGAGATCGAACATCCTATAGAACCAAAAGTGAATTTCCCCAACTGATATATATATAACAAAAAAAAAAACTAGCAAATAGTAAATTGATGTTACATAATCGGAATTAGCTGTAAGCTGTTAATTGATTCTGTGAGTAATAATTAGTTAAAATTAGCTGTTTGACAATTTCGAGACTAACTTTTTGCCTAGAATAAGCTAAAATCCAAAATGTTGCTATTTACAGCGGTTTCAAAACGAGCTGATTGAACACTATTTTCAGTTATTTTATCTTTTTAAATAAACTATTTTATCTCATATTGTGAGACAAATTAGCTGATTGGATTTAGATATTTTGCCAAACAGAGTCATTACTTTATTTCTACATTTTAACCAAACATTACTAAAATAGTAGTATCATAATTACTAGTATTACCCCACCCGAATGGGTGGGGATGCTATATGATAACGATGAATATAATGGAGTTCATTTAAGATGATAATAAAATATTGAAATGTAATAATGATATTCTGAAAAAATATTGTATTAAATATTGTATGAAATATGCTTTAATATGCTGACAAAATAACACACACCCAAATATGCTTTAATATTGTATGAAAAATTTATTATTCGACAAAATATTTTGCCCAGCAATTGTATATATAATTAATTCACCGACAATTAACACAAGAAATATTAATTGTTTAAATCCAGATTGTTAACCCCAATAGTTTAAACAATAATTTTCATGTATATAAATATTCATCCAATATTTGACCCAAATAAGTTACCAAAAATTGTGATATTACACAAATTAATTATCACACCATACTATTGATAATATTCTTTTATTAGAGGTAGATAACTAAATTAAATTGTTCAAATCCAAATTATTAACCCCAATAGTTTAAACATGTAACACCCCCATCTTCGGCGAAGCGGAAAGACGAGTGCTACTCTAGATGTTGTCGGTTCCAGAGTGAAAGCTGTCCCGACAAACCAACATGAGCTCTTTCCCCCATCTTCGGCGAAGCGGAAAAATGGGGTGCTACTCTAGATGTTGTCGGCTCCAGAGTGAAAGCTGTCCCCACAAACCAACATGAGCTCTTTCCAGTGCGCTTTGGCCTCACTCACGCACACCCTGGGAGACTTCCCAGGAGGTCAACCATCCTAAAATTTCCCCAAAGCAAGAACGCTTGACTTTGGAGTTCTTATAGGATGGTTACCAAAAATAAAGGTACCTTGTTGGTATGAGTAGCTTATTTCACTCCAGTTAAGCCATTTTTTCCAGGGTATTACATTCCTCCCCCCTAGGGATGTCAAGTTTACCCGTAGGGTCGGGTAACCCGTCGGGTAATCGGGTATCGGGTAGGGTAGGGTAGAGATAATCGGGTAATCGGGTAGGGTATTACCCGAAACCGAAATAAATCATATCGGGTGCGGGTAGGGTATGGATTTCATATATTACCCGATTACCCGATTATATATATATTTATTTATCTATGTATACTTATGTATATTTAATTTATATTATATATTGAGATATATTTATATGTTTGTTTATTTGTTTATTTATTTTTATATTTCAAATTTATTAACGTTTGAGATTTGGCAGTAAATAGCTTTAGGAATTTTTTACTGAATATTCTTAAATATAACAGTATTTATTTATGTTGCTTTAGCGATTTCTTTTAAATATTCTTTTAAATTTTGTTATCGTGCAATAATGAAGGTTTTATTTATTTTTTTATGGTGAAAAATAATTTTTTTCTTTATTAAAGTTGGGTCGGGTAGAGTCGGTTATTTATATAATATTTAAGATTTCGGGTACTCGTTTACCCGCGGATAATCCGCATACCCGACGGGTATTACCCGAATCCTACCCGATATTTAATTTTAGGGTAATAGGGTAGGGTAAGGGTAGGATAATTATATTTCGGGTAGTGAGTGGAGGTGGCCTACCCGTACCCTACCCTACCCGTTTACATCCCTACTCCCCCCTTAAGATCGCAACGTCATCATTGCGCTTGGTCATCCACATCTCGTGAAAGCCACAACCATCCACATCCCATGGATCTTTCACCCCGCTAGGCGCCTAAATACTACAGCACGCGGTCGCGGTCTGGCTCTGATACCATCTGTAACACCCCCATCTTCGGCGAAGCAGAAAGACGGGGTGCTACTCTAGATATTGCCGGCTCCGGAGTGAAAGTTGTTCCCACAAACCAACATGAGCTCTTTCCAGTGTGCTTTGGTCTCACTCACGCATACCCTGGGAGACTTCCCATGAGGTCACTCATCCTAGAATTACCTCAAAGCAAGCACACTTAACTTTGGAGTTCTTATAGGATGGTTACCAAGAAAGAAAGGTACTTTGTTGGTATGAGTAGCTTATTTCACTCTATTTAAGCAATTTTTTTTCCAGAGTATTACAAAACAATAGTTCATTATTTAAATTTTAATGTATATACATATTAATTCAATATTTGAACCAAATAAGTTACCAAAAATTACATATTACACAAATTAATTATCACACCGTATAATTGATAATATACTATTATTAGAGGTAGATAATTAAATTCAATATAAACATTACTTACATTTATAACATTATGTACATAATTTTTTAAAACAATGTATACAATATTTAGTAATTTATAGTTTAATCCAAATTTTTAGAAAAAAGTATCTTTAGGCAAAAAAATCATAATTAAACAAAATAAATAGTAAATAAAATCACAAATATTTTTTTCTTTAAACTTAGATAATTGATTAGATCATTTTTTTTCTTTAAAATTATGTATAACTTTATGCATACCTTTAGTATAGATAATTTAATACAATTGTTATGAAACAAATAAAATATTTAACTAAAAAATATTCTAAGTAAATAATTTTTTTTTTTACAAGAGCCGAAGCCAGAAAATTTCTAAGTAAATATATTCATTATATTACATAATATAATGCATAGTATTTATTTCTCAATAAAGATTAATTGCTAAAATATCAAAATTTATTTAAAAAATGGAGTACAAAATTTTTTTCCCGAACAACGAACTTTCACATTATTTTTAATTAAATTACAATTTAAAAATATTATATACACATATATTTAACTAATTTTAATAAAAATAATTAGCTTGCATTATTATATTTTGAACCATGAATATGTATATTTTTAACTAATATTTATATTCTTTAAATGATCTTTTTGAAGTCTTTTTACATGAGTAATTTCAAGGCCCAATAGTAATTAATTATAAAAGGAAAGTCTAGGTACTATTCATAAGATCAATAGGTTTAATATATTATAGATGGTGAAACGATGTGTTATAATGGAGGAGCTTCGTCCCTCCATAATGGGTGTGGAAACCGATGTTAGTAGTATATATGAAATCCACTATAAAACTATTTGAGAAAACAACTAAATCGAATCAGTTAATCTGTGACACAATGTGAGATAAATTAGCTTTTTTAAAAAGATAAAATAATTTAAAACAGTGTTTAATTAGCTACTTTTGAAACCACTGCAAATAGCAGCATTTTGGATTTTAGCTTATTATAGGCAAAAGGTTGGCATCGAAATTGCCAAACAGCTAATTTTGACTTACTTATTACTCACGCAAACAGTTAACAACTGATAACTAATCCCCAAACATGCACTATGTATATCTTTTGGAATAAAATTTTAATTTATAATCAAAATTGAAATCTCCCTTCTTCACGAATTTTCTTTTCATAGAAACTGATCCCCTTTTATCAATAATTTTCGTTTCGCCACTGCCAAGCGATTTTGTGATCATTCATGGTTGTGTTTGCAATTTTCATATCTCCTTGTGATTGATATAGACTAGCACTAGGTCCCGTTTGGATGAGTACTTTTGGATTTTATTTTTGCCAAAAAATTAGAAAAGATGTGTTCGTTTGAGAACTAGTATATATATATATAAATAATACACTTCTTATTTTTTTTAATTACTACGGACCCACCCAACACACAATTCAATACACATTTTAAACCATTAATAATTCAAGTTTGATACAAGCAACTCTAAAAGTTAATATTTAAACACTACACTACAAGGCGAATATAACAAGATCTCACTTAGCTATATTTAAACTTGCATAGTTATGATAAAACTGTAAGATATGTGTGTGAATATTACCCAACACAAATTGCAATATAGAAACAAGTATTTATAAAATAAGTAAATCACAAGATATTCATTTTGTGGCAATCTCACATATTTGACCGACTAATTTGACTTGAGTGAGCTATCATATCAAATTGGTTTCAACTTCTTCCCAATTGCCATTGACCATTGTGAATAATCAATTGTATTATGTCCGGGTTGTGGAGTTACCATAGTGGTCAAGTCCCTCAACTCACAACTTATAGGTTGGAGGGTTCAAATCCTCATTCGGCTCCCTATCCATTCCATTTGTTTTCTTTGTAATTTGTGTGTCATGGATTCCCACTACCATTTGTTCAAGACGTTTAATGGTTTATAAAAAAAATTGTATTATGTCATACTAAAGTCAAATGTTAATGTTAAAGTCATGGAGTATTTTTTAAGTTTTTTTTTTGCAAAATAATCTTTTTAAGTTCATACAAATACATAAAATAAAAGAAAATTAAGATTTATGTTTTTTAATTAGCTTTTTAAAAAAAAAAAAGATTTATTTTTTAAAAGCGGGAAAACGTGTTTATTTATTTTATTTTTTTTATATGCGCTATAGCCTATAAAGAAGAGAAACCCACCAAACTCTACCGGTCCAGTGCAGTACTAATTGGGAGAGTGACCTGAGATGAGTGGAGTGGTAAGTACGGATTCACAGCAGTGAAACTCAAGTGTGGTAAATGGCTAAATGCTGCAATTAGGGGTGTAAATGAGACTGATAGGCTCGTAAAATATTCGGGCTCGACTCGATCAAAACTCGACCAAAGCTCGACTCGAAAAGGCTCGACTCGAATTCGAGATCGGCTCGGAAGGTTAATGAGCCCGAGCCGAGCTAACCAATACTCGGCTCGAAAGCTCGATAATAGGCTCGAATATATATATATATATATATATATATATATATACACATATCAATTTTACATAGTAAATGTATAATCTATCTATTAATCCTATAAATTTTATTTTCTATTTTTTCTTTTTTATGGTTAGAAATAGGAGCTAAGAATAGTTTAATATATCAAATCTATTAAACTTCAATCATTCAAGTTTTTAAGTTCATTATTTAATAATTTGACGATTATTCTTATTTTATATAGAGCTTAGTTTGGGAATGGAGACCTGGTCCAGTGGTAATGTTCCATTTATTCATCTTTTTAACTTGTGTGATTTGAGCCCTACACATATTTATTAACATATGAGTGTCAATGTTAAAAAAAAAAAAAAAAAAACTCGAGCTTTATTCGAGCTTCGAGCCGAGCTCGAACTCGGCTTTTTTATGTCGAGCTCGAGCCGAGCTCAAGTTTTTAAAGCTCGTCGAGCTTCGAGCTCGAGCCGAGCCGAACTTTTCCTTAATCGAGCCGAGCCGAGCCGAGCCAGGCTCGAGCTCGGCTCGGCTCGTTTACACCCCTAGCTGCAATTAGTTTTCGAAGAAAAGAAAATACTGCGCCTGCCCTTTAAAGCTCATACGGATTCACAAGCCCTCGTTGTGTTAACCGCCCTCGTTTCATTTCTCATCTTCCCCGAGGCCCTGCCCTAGATAATCTGAATCTCTCTAGTCTCTCCCTTCTCCCAGAGAAACCGGAGAGAAGACGACATCCAGGGAAGAGGAAATATCCATAGAATGGGGGACGAGAAGCCGAAATCCGCTGCCACTGGTGTTTGGCCCACTGTAAAACCCTTCGTTAATGGCGGTACTTCTGGTATGCTTGCCACCTGTGTTATTCAGCCCATCGACATGATTAAGGTATATTCATGTACACCATTTGGATTTGAACCTGACTCATCAGATTTGAGTGGTTTTTTGTGCTCAATTTTGTTGTTTCTTCTGGATGGATGTTGGATTGGTGTGGGTTTTGAGAACGTTTTTTCGGACTCTAGATCGGATGGATCTTTTTATGATTTAGGAGAAATTTGTTTATGTTATTGAAGATTTTAGTGTTGTTTTGTTTTGTATAGATTCTTTTGTTAAATGTTTTTGTTATGGGCTCAGATCCCTACTTTGCTCGTGAAGTTTTAGGATGTATTAATGCCTTTTGTTGAGCAACTGAATGTTATCTGTGGAGCTTCTTTTAGATCTTATTGAATTCATGTACATTGAGTGTGTGAACTGTGGTTTTGATAGATATTGGAAATCTGTCGTTGGTGTTTGTGTGAACTGAAGCGCTATTGGTTCTGATCTGTCATGCTTGTTTGAATTTCAGGTGAGAATACAACTGGGACAGGGTTCGGCAGGTGAGGTGACAAAGACCATGCTTAAAAATGAGGGTATTGCTGCCTTTTACAAGGTATGTTTGGGAAGAATAGATCTTCACTTTCTCTTACTTGTTTCTTAGATATTGTAAATCCACTGGTTATACTTGTAAAGCAGCACTGTTATTTTAAAAGGGGTTTATAATCTTACGTGTGGGCTAAGTTAAATTATTGTACTGTTTTGGGTGATAAAGTTTCTCCTGCAATTTTGGAAGCTTATTTTGATTTTCTTGTGGTGTCATTTGACCTAAATGCCCCCTGATTTTTTAAATTGTGGTTTGGGGGATGTCGCCTCACTAAAGCTTATGTGATATCCATGTCTATAAGTGATGTGAACATCATCTTTTGAAATAGTAATATAAGTACACTTGGATGTCTAGTCTATTAGTCCATTACTAAATTATTTGTACATAATTATTATCTTTATACAACCATCACCAATGAGGTGAGATGGCTTGGTGGTTATGGTATTACTTGCTAATCATAAGGTAAAGTTTGAATCTCATTGCAAATTAAATTAAGTTTATCTACCAAATGAAGGAAAGGTAGATTTGTAATTTTAATCACTGATGAAGACGGTGGTTATTTTAGTGGTCTCCTCATAAGATGATACAAAACTACAAATTACATTAGTATGATTTAGGATTGTGGACTCAAACCATTTAGCACAACTGCTGTGGTGGAAAAGAAAAATACTGTAGCTTTTCAATCCAAAAGGAAGGGGCTTTGGTTTGATTGAGGCTGATGGGGAGTTTACAGCATCTTGCACTTTTTTTTTTTCTTAAAAAAATTCATTGTCTTGAGTTTCCCTTGACATTTTGAAATATTGGTTGAAATTCTTGGTGTTAGTTTGACACAAACATGAAATCCTGTATACATTTAGTAATAGTTTGCAGGATCCAGGGAAAAATAGTGAAGACTGGAATATCTTAGTTCTTTTTTTTTTTTTTTTTTTTTTTGAAAAAAGCTGCTAGGGTTTGGAAGATACTATGACAAACACAATTGGTTGTGTTCTAAGTAAAAATGTGATTCCATTATTTTATTCTTTTGAATTTAATGCCATTATTTGATATGATGTTCAAATCTATATTGAATGAATTCTAAAGCTAATGAACTGAATTGAGTCAACTTTTAAGGTTTAATGTTGCACCACGTAGGGATTTTAATCTTTAGGAACTTTTGGTATTTTTGTTGGTTATCAATTATTGAAATGTTGTGTTCTTAGATATGAAAGAAAAATTCCAACTGTGAAGAAAAATTATCTAAAAAATATCATTAAATTTTTTCAAATAATTTTTAAATTTTTATCGAAGTTTAGAATATAAAACTTTAGATATGCTAGAAATTTCCAATATATGTCCAAAATTGTCCCATATACTGAATTTAATACATTGCATTTAGGATACTTATTCTACGCTTCACTTGCAATATTTCCATTTCCCGCCATTGTTTATGGTCCTTACATTTACTATTGGTCTCTGTTTTTTTTATACAGGGTTTGTCTGCTGGGCTTCTTAGACAAGCTACATATACAACTGCACGGCTTGGATCATTTAAGTGAGTATTTCATATGGACCCTTTTTGCTGCAACTGATATGGTCCTGATCATGCTGAATGTTTTTAGCAGATGTTTATGATTAATCGAATTAGAGAATTTACTGTGAAACTAGTGTAAACTTTTTACAGTTTTGTTCGTGGTTAATTATTTATGTAGCATATAAAGGTCACTCTAGAATTTGGATATATTGAGCTATCTCAGATTTGGTTGTATAACTTGTACATAAAGTTGCACATTTTAAAGTCGGAGGGGACATTTTGTAATTGGCCTTTCAAACTTACTGTAAGAAGGGAAATCATTATGCCTTACAGTGTAAAGAAGCTTTGTGCACTGATTTAATTAGGGGCGGGCATCGGGTTCGGTTCGTCGTGTACACACCCCTAACCCCAAAAAAATTGTGTTCGGGGTTGGGTTTTTTTTAATGGGAAAAAGTCGGGTTCGGGTCGGGTGTGGGGTCCTAAATTTGGGCCCGAATAACCCGTTCGGGTACCCGACTTTTATTATTATTATTATTATTATTATTATTATTATTGTTAAAAATATTTTAGAATTTTTTTACATTCCACACTTCCTCTAATTTTTTTTAAGTGCTTAAAACTCTTAATTCCATAATTCATTATTATTTAGTCCAAAATTATCACAATTATCATCTACAATAGACACACAATCAAGTTTGAGTATTAATTAGTTTATAAATATTGTAATTCTTCACTACCTCTTCAAATATTTATTCAAAATCTTCTATTTTCAATGTGTCTTTCTCAAGTAAAAGAATTTTTTAGTTACTCTATTTGTTTAAATTTAATAGTATTTGCTAAAACCTCTTCATACGTGTTTGTATTTTTTCTAATGTGTAGTTAATCCACATATATATATTTGTTATGGATGAATTAAAGATTTAATTCTAGATTTCTTTGTTATTGGTTAACTTTGTGTAGATATAATGCCATTTGATTGTTATTTATGTAATTCATATATTTTTTTATAAGTGGGGCTCGGTTGGGTACCCTACCCACCCATGTCGGGTTTTGTTTGGGTAATTCAATTTCATACCCGAACACGACAAACCCGACCCGATGCCCACCCCTAGATTTAATTATCATTTATAATGTGCCGTGTGAATGATTAATAACTCATACCGTGTTAAAACAGGATTTTGACAAACAAAGCGGTTGAGGCAAATGATGGGAAACCCTTGCCCCTTTATCAGAAGGCCATATGTGGGCTGACTGCAGGAGCAATTGGAGCATGTGTCGGTAATCCTGCAGATTTGGCACTCATTCGTATGCAGGCTGATGCAACATTACCTGCTGCCCAACGCCGGAATTACACAAATGCATTCCAAGCCCTTTATCGCATTGTGGCTGATGAAGGTGTGCTTGCCCTGTGGAAAGGTGCTGGTCCGACTGTTGTTAGGGCTATGGCACTCAACATGGGTATGCTTGCTTCATATGATCAATCCGTCGAGTTCTGCAAGGATTCTCTTGGTCTTGGCGAGGTTGCTACCGTGCTAGGTGAGATAATTTTAAAACTGCCTTTTACTTCTCGCATCATTGTAGTTTTGATCATTATTTTAAAAAAATTCATGTGCTTGCAGGTGCAAGTTCGGTGTCAGGATTTTTTGCAGCAGCCTGCAGTTTGCCATTTGATTACGTAAAAACCCAAATACAGAAAATGCAGCCAGATGCTGAGGGGAAATATCCGTACACTGGCTCTCTGGACTGCGCCATGAAAACACTGAAATCTGGAGGACCCTTAAAGTTTTACTCGGGATTTCCAGTATATTGTGTTAGAATCGCACCTCATGTCATGGTATGCAAGTCACTGTCCCTTGGGCTCCCACTTCCCAAATTATTTATGTTTTGGTTTTTTGAGCACTGAACTGTGTGTTGGATGGATGTGTTGCATTGCAGATGACTTGGATATTCCTGAACCAAATCCAGAAATTTGAAAAGTCTGTGGGATTGTGATTCCAATCGCTGCTGTTGCTGCCGATGGTGATTGAGGTGGTGCTTTAATAATTGTTTTTGGTCTCTGAGCTTCGGAAACTTGCATCTTCCTAAAATACTAAGGACATTTTTCTCAGAACGACCCAAATTTTTGTATTGAACTGAAACCGGGAGACAGAGGGAGTAGTAAGACAGGAACTTGAATCCTTGATAATTATCTCTCAAAATTGTTTTGGCATAATAATTTGCACTGCATCTCTGTGATTTATGAGATGGGATTTAATTTTAGACAATTATTACTTTTTTTTTGTTGTGCCCCTTCCCCTTTTTTTTTTTTTGTTTGTTTGTTTTGGCATAATAATAGTCACTGTATTCTGCAGTGACTATTGAATTCTGCTATTCCATATGGAATACTATGATTGAGTGACCTTATTTACCATGAATTTGTTGGTTCAATAGGGGTTGCTCTGGGGGTCCTAAATTCTAATTTCCAACCTTATTCTTGTGAGTTCAGTTTTTGCTTGGCTTTTTATCCCTTCCGTTTTAGGCTTCCACCACTTATTTAAGCAACATGCTTTGTAGTATCAACAATTGGAATTTTAGGAGAAGATCCAATCTTATTGTTGGGTTCTAACTTTCATTCACCCGCCTGTTGTTCCTATCTTTCATTCTCAATTGTAATTTGTAGAGTTTTTAACCTTTTTTTTTTTTTTTTTTCTTTTTGTCACTGTTTACTTTTATATTTGGGTTTTTCGACAAAATATATTGGTGGCATTACACTGTGTTTATTCATTGTCCTCATAGTGTGTAAGTATAACTTAATTAATTAATAAAGTATACAAAATTAGTAGGATTTTGAAATATACATGTATATTTATATATTATAATGTAAAATTCATTTTTAACAAACTAAAATACCGACTTAACCAAAAAAAAAATTAGGATATGGCTGAATACGTATTACCGAATGAACACCAACCGAATATTAGTTCTGACGATTATTGTTTGCACATTAGCAGTACCAGTACTATTGAATGAAGTTTATTTTTGAATAAAATCTTTCTAGTGTTTCTTAGTATTTGTTTGTTCCCATAACGAAATAACAAACGGGAGAAATGCTAACAAGTAAACATGGCAGATAGACCACGATCCCCAGTATAAAATTTTTCAATTGATTTATCTATTTATATTAGTATACTTGAAGTAAATTTGGTTAGGCTGCTTATCCAAAAAAAAAATTGGTTAGGTTGGAACTTGGAATAGCATGATGAGTTTCAATTTGGATTTGGGAGAATAGAAAGAAATCTATGTAATAAATTTTATTTGCATATGTGAATTGGATTATTATCTACTAACATACATATTATATTATTTTTTGGGTTACATCCTATAGATGCTATGAGAAAAGATGATGAAACCCATGCAACACAATTATAAAAGAACATAGGGGAGGAGAGGGATAGGGGCCGGATGGTTGAGAGTCGAGGAGCCTGACCACATGAGTGAAGTCCCAATCCCACATACATAGTATCATATTTTTTAGGTAAATACCAGGGTATACTCAGGCCACATTGGACCCAATACTAATCACTCGAGAATCGGGTGGGCATTTAACGTTGCCTATACCAAAGCAGAATTTTGCATACTACATAATATCATATTTAAATAACCATAAATAATTATCAGACATTTAAATTCATGAAGATAGTTTAATTTTAAACCACAAAACTACTTGCTGCCTAAAAAACCCCCACAGAAGTACATAATTTGCCATGTGCAAAGATATTTCCGTTGATGACAAAGACTGCTGATGCTTTTTTATGTCCATTTTTTTGGCATAGCTTTTTTATGTCCATTTTGTTCAGCTGGAGTTAATTCCATTTCTTGTAATTATCTATAGAGGCATATTTAAATACTAGGATTTAAGAAAAGAAAAGCAAAAAAAGAAAATCAAACATAGGAATCTGGAAGACAAAATTGTACTACTAGTATTTGGTTTTCCGAGCGTAAAAGGAATTTCTGAGGTTCATTTCATATGAAGACAAATGATATAAAGTATATGTTTTTTAAAACAAAATGTACAGAAATAATTTTATACTAATACAGAACTGATAAAATCTCTAACTTTCAACTGGTTTCGGATTTTAAATTCCACCCAATTTTTATTTATATTTTTATTTATAATTTGTATGAGTACCAATTTTAAATTGAATAAATAGGGTCATATAGAGTATTTCACATAATTCATTAGTATTGAAAATACATGGAACCGAGGTTTGAGTATACAACTCCCAGTCTCAATTAACTGAAAATTATATTCCCTTTGTCAAATGCAAATATAATTATTTCATCTGTACATACGATATCTCATTGTTTCCAAATTCAATTCATGTAGAATTTAGTGGATATCAAAGGATTATATCTATACCAAAATAAAAATATGCATACAAAAAGATCCGAACTACTCAGACCTTTGCTTATCCAATATATGATTTCAATGGTCAATGTTTATAAATTGGTATTATAAAACTATGCGACTCCACTTAATTTATGTCAATGTTTTTTTTTGCTTCACTAATTTATGTCAATGTTGATTAATAAACATGATCAAAAATCTAATATGGAGTATTAAAAATGCGAAATCTTCCAATTGTAGTTGTAGTTAATGCTAAATTTGTGAAAAAGAAAAATGTAAAATCTAAATTTTTTTGTTTATATATGTGATAAGAGGATTGTGTTAAACTACAATTTACCAGTACTACATTAATCACTCCGTTCTTGAATAGTTGTTTTTTTTCAGCTCAATTTTAATAATGATGTAATAATTAAAATAGACCAGCAGAATGAGACCTTTTTGCTTTTGGGTCACGATATAAACAATATCCACTTATAGGCCACTAGAAGGCGTTCCGGTCTAATTTTAGTCTAAATGGTCGGAAAAAATACCAAGCGAGGACAGCGTGATGTGCATGCGCCGGAGGAACGACGTGATGGCCTAAAAATAGAAATGATCTCTTTTTGATGACCTAGTTTAATTCTTTTTAATGTAATTAAATAAATAATAGTCAATCCGTCCAATTAATTATATTTCATTTCTCTAGTCTGAATAGGCTGTCAAGCCAAAAAATTCTATTTTAAAATAAAAATTAAAATAGGCCACAAGGAGACCATTTCCATTTTTAGGTCATCACGTCGTTCCTCCGGCGGGTGCACATCACGCGGCTCCCACTTAGTATTTTTCCGATCATTTGGCCTAAAATTAGACCCGAATGACTTCTAGTGGCCTATACGTGGATATTGTTTATATCGCGGCCCAAAATCAGAAGGCCCTCTTTAATAATTATTACCTCTTTAATAATTAAAGATTGTATTGATTAATCCATAAACTTTTATTTTTATATTCCAACTAAACATTTTTATAATAAATGTCTAGAAAGTAGAAATAACATTTATGGTAATATGGGAAAAATAGAAATATTAAAATATTAACAACTATTGTAAAATATTTTTTGACTTTTGAAAAATACTACTGAAATGGTTTTGGGGAGTAGTATTTTGGATGCTAATTGATTATCAATGGCGAGATATTTTTTAAGGGGTTTTGACAGATTATGTCCTGATCGAAAGAAGTAAAATAGCATATAGAAATGGAGAAGTTTCCAGAAAATGAAAATAAATAGAGTTGTTGAAGGACTGAAAGTAACATAATATACGTAACATAATATACGTAACAGATATATATAATTAGTAAAAAGAATGACCAAAACTATTTCTTTTTTTTTTAAAAAAAAAAAAGAAAATTAATTTAGGGGAATAATAGTAGAGAAAATGGGGGTGGTTGATCGTTGATGGTTCCTATTTGCAAGCGGATTGGTATAATTGGTTCCCAAAAATAAATAAATGGAGCACAAGTCCAAGCTCGACTGTACCTGATAGGGTCCTGGACCCAGGTCCGGGACTCGGACTCGAGGAAGACCTCCTCCAATTGCCAAATAAAATAAAATAATTACACAATAATAATGCTGCTCTAATTACCGTCAAATTTCGAACACCAAAAAAGTAAATTTGATCCACTCCAATTCCACCACAATTCCTCAATTCGTCTCCCCCAACTGCCATCTCTAGGGTTTTGTGTATTTCCTGTTTCAATCCCTTTTCCTTCCTTCCTCCCTTTTGCCGGAATTTTATGGATATAGGCATTTGGCAGCCTGAGCCAACCCACCCCTCCCTTCCTGTCGTATAAATACAAACAGTTTTTGGATCTTGTTGCGAGGTCGGGCGACGGGTCACCGGTTTTCATGTTATCGATGCGAGCTCCCATGGGAAAATATATCTTCTATCTATTCTTGGTCTGCGTATGCGCCGAATCAGGCTCAGCCTTTGGAATTTCATCCGGCCCCAGCTCATCTTCCGTTTCTTCTCCTGATTTCAGACCTTTTCTTTACGATCTCATTTCGCAGTGCCCCGTTTCCGACCACCCCTTTTATTCTTCGCCGCTCCTGGTAATCTTTCGTTTTTTCGCTTCTATTATTCTCCGTTGTAGTTTTTTTCTATGATCCTGTTCTTTTGTTTTTCAAAGTTTTGAATTTTCTTCTTGGTAATATGTTTTTGAGGGGTTTTCGGTTGTTGATGTAATTCTGAATTTTTCTCATCCTCATGTGCGTGCGGATTCACTTTCGGATTCTTTCGTCGTTACAAAGACTAGAGCAACACATTTTTTCTCTTGAAAAAAATAACTCAACTTAGCATTTCTTTGATGGGATAAAAACTATCAGCAATTTTTCCTAATGGCTGGCATTAACATCTTTATTGGTTAATAATGGGGTGTTGAGATAAGCTGATAAGTTTTTTGGTGAGGCTTTACCAGACTAAAGAAGTTATTGGCACCTTGCTTACATGCTGTTGGTTGTATTTCTTCTTGTTATGCTTGTATTTAGATTATGAGATGAGATAGCACAGTTTTTGCCGACAATTTCGCATCTTGATTGGATAATGAACAATATAAATGTTGAGGTATTGATTTGTATATGTGAAGTATCTATGTGATTTATTTCAATGCGTGGGTGGCACGTGTTAATGGAATATAGTGGGAGTAGAATACGTCAAAAAATGTAACTAAAAACATGAATGAAAGCGGTATGTTGTTCGTTCATTTGGAACGAACAACTATATTGCCCCTCAGTATTTAATTCATTCATATAGCTGGTAATCAGAAATGGATGGAATGGAATGAAAGTAGTAATGATTGAATTATCTTTACACGATATCATTTTTAAATTATTAGTTATTTTTTCTAGCCCTAAATATAAGATTAATCTTATTTCTAATATCTAATATAGTTATCCGCGGATAATTTTCCTAAAATAATATAGTGATTGATCTTCAACACACGTGTCATATGATGATTAGTTTAACTTATACTTTTGAGAATCTAAATATCTTTTGGGAATGATCGTTTTATTTAATGATCATACCGCCTTTTTTTGTGTGGAATAGAGTGGTAATAACTATTCCTTCCCAAACTTCAATGCATTCATGCATACGAGTCATTACTGTGTTACAAGTTCGTAGGGGAACAATATATTTTTACTATGGCAAGTGGATATCCTGGACCTGGAGTGAACAGAACTGACTTGATCACGATTGAAGCAATTAGTTGTTCAACTTGCATATTTATCTTCTCTATGCGTTGTACGTGTTGACAGTGACCCCATTGGATCAGTTCCTTTAAGGAATAAAATGCAAATGTCCTTTGTTGGTAGCCAATCTGGTGGTTTCGTTCTTGGACAGTTTAGTCCAACCAGTTAAAGCATTAACAGCCATGCCTCCAGTCTTGTTTAGGCCTTAAAATGATAAATTCTTATTTTATTTATTTATAAAATATAACTGACCTAAATTTACTTTTAAGGCTGTGTTGTCATGTTATGCATTGTTGTTAAAATAGCAAGTCAAAATTTTGACTTCTAAGTCTGCATGCTTGCCTGTCCAAGCTAGAGTTACACTATAACCACATGGCACGACGTCATTGACTCTTTTGCACCACACCGCACCTACCCGTGTCAACTTGTGTACACGTCACCAGTCAACATTTTTTTTTTAAAAAAAAATACTAACATTCTTGCCTTGTTGAACTATTTTTGTCTATTTATTTTTAATCTTTATATTAATTTGCTTGCATATTTTTGTGATTTAATTCTATGTTTGGTTGGACCTTTTGATTTTACATGGGCGGGTAGATATTTGTCTTGTTTCTTGGTTTGAGGTTAAGTTTTAACATAAGTTGCTTTGTAAGGTTAAGTTAATACGAAGTACATTCCTATATAAAATGTGTGTGTCTCTGTGTGTTTTCATACTTCCAAATTGTATTACAGTTCTACTGTCCTACAATCCTACCTCCCTTTCCTTTGTGAGCCTTGAAACTCAATTTTGACAACCTTGATGAACGCTTTGTAGGAAAACCAGATATAGTAATGAATCAATTAACTTGTTTGGATTTGAAATTCCTCCTATTTTTTATTTTTTATGTATTTTTATTTAATTCTTATTTTCTTGTTCTTCCTGTTTGGTTTATTTATTTATTCTTTAAAATGCATTGAAATCCAATTTTTTGGAGGTATTCTTAGTCCATCATCGAAACCTGATTTCTTCCTTGTCACATGACCCTAAAATAGAAGTCAAAGTGCTACAATGAAATGTAAAAAAAAAGTCAAAATATAACCTTTAGAAAAAACGGAGGGAGTACATGTTTTCGTATGATAGCTATATCTTGTATGCAAAATAGTAAGTATCACCAGTAATTTTTGAAAATTTAATTAAATATAGTTGCCCCCGCATGGGTTCACCACACATATTGATTGATTTTATTAATGTATTATATATTCATTCAATTTCTAAATCTTGTTGAGCTATTCACGGGCTCTATCTCCAAATTGGTTTTAAGTCTTACCCAATGGCACTTTTTGAATTCTCTCTTTAATTGTTTTCTAGTGCAATTTTCAGCAAATAGGTTCTTTGTACATCATTCAGTTGCTTCATAGGCCATGGGAATTTATTTCTACTTTATTGTCTATAAAACATGTATCATTTGGACCGGAGTTATAGGCTGCGTTTGGGAAAGAAGACTGCGATTAGCGTTTAGCTTTTAAAATACATACTATAAGTAAATTAAAACACTATATATAGTAAACACTAATTTCAATAATTGCAAAAGTTTAGCTTCTAAACTCTAAACTCTAAATGCTCATCTTCCCAATGTTTAACTTTTCAAACTCCAACTTGTAAACTCTAGTTTTAAACTCTAACACCAAACACCATTATTTAGAACTATCTCAATTTAAAACTATTTTTCACCATTAATTCCAAACTCTAAACTCAAATCTCTAATTATTTTCCAAAACATACTATGGTAATTTTATTTGTTTAGTTTCAATTGTTCATCAAGATCTATATGTGCTATAATGAGTTTGTGTTCAAATAACTTGAAATTGGCCCATATATAATGGCATGGCTGCATGCTATGTGTAAAACTACAAGAGAGAACAAAAGTAATTCTGTATATATCGATGTCAAAATCCTTTTGCTGTGTATTAAATCTCCGATACGTATGATGACCATTTTAGCAATATTAATGGTCAACAATGTTTGTTACTAGTGATTTTTCTTTACGTATTTTTTATGTTCATATCTAAATGGTATTTGTGTTTATATAATTCTCTCATAAATTGATATATGACTGAAGGTGGATGGGGAATCCTTTGAGAAAGCTATCAGCTCCGGTCAGAAAAATGGATATACTGCTATTCTGTTTTATGCTTCTCGGTGTCCTTTTTCAAGCATGTTTCTCTCAAAGTTTTCAACCCTCAGTGCCATGTACCCTCAGGTTAAACACCTGATGGTTGAGCAATCTTCTGCCATGCCAAGGTGCGAGCTCAGTATATGCACCTCTTTTATATTTTATCCCCTCTTATTTCGTGTGTTGTGTATGTATGTTTGGATGTAGATTGGAATCACTTTGTATAGGTTTAAGTTTGACTGTATTAATTAATTTTTTGTTTTGGTTGAATTAATAGTAGGGAATTTTGAAAACTTTTGTGTTGTAATGTACTATTTAGTTTTTTAATGATGTGAAAGGGCACAAATGGTGATGTATGGTTTCAGGTGTAGAGTAGAGGCTTTTGCGGTTTGAATTTATGAATTTGAAAATTAAATAGGAATAATGGTTCAATAAATGTTGAATATATTTTATATGTATTATAAAAGGGGGGAGTTTACGAGACGGAAGTTTTATTGCATTAATAGTTTAATCTGTTTGTTTGTTGTTATTGGCGGTGGTGGGTTGGTGGGTATTGTCTTCCAATCGAATTGCGTAAATTTATGTCACATCTGCTACAAGCTTACCTACAAGTGGACTAAAGCTGGTTTTCTACCCATTTTCTTTACCTCTGTGAAGTAAGTGACTGTTGTAAAGAAAAATGGTGAATTTATTTAGATTCTACTAAGGTTGTATACTACGTTGCTAAAATCGTAGATTCTTCTTGATTGGTATTTGATTGACCAAACTCAACTGTAAGCCGGTAAGCTATTACACAGCTAAATGGAGTGTCACCTCTATTAGTTTGTATTCATACTCCATGATAATCCAGGAAAACATGCCACTATTGGAGTTTATGAAACCCTGTCTGCGTCCAGATTCCTATTCTATCTCTCTGTTTGAAATCTAATTTGTGTTACTTGTGCAGTGTTTTCTCTAGATATGGGATTCACAGTGTACCAGCACTGCTGGTGGTGAATCAGACCACTAGGGTGAGGTATCATGGTCGAAAAGATCTCCGTGCACTTATTAATTTCTATAAAAGAACTACAGGTAGTACTTGGTATTTATTATTTATTTATGGGTTTTAGTTTGATATTCAATTAAATTGATTATTTAGTTATTAGCCTTACTCGCTGTATAAGTAACCAGACATCAATACTTGCTTTCTGGTCCGTTGTCCTGAACGTTGGAACTTGTTAATTTTGGAAACATTGTTTCTAGTTCCACCAGTCTTCTGAATATATTTTTTTTTCGGGGGAAAAAGGAGGGCCGAAGCCTATTTATTCTTAACCAGTCTTCTGAATATTTTCCTCTGAATTTTGATGTCATTATTTTTTCCACCTGCTTTTAATTCTTATTTTATTATTAGTTTTTAGATATTGTCCCATTCCATTTAATGGTGCATCGTGCGTCTAATGTTATTTTTAGATGGTGTTTTCAACCGAATTTTTTCGTTGCATTTATGGTTCATTTTTCCAATTGATCTAAACCTTTCCGATGTGATTTACTACTTAGACGTTGATGTTTGGAAGAGAGAATGGATATCTTATCTCATGCTTGAATGTTTACTTCTTTATTCTTAGGACAATACCCAGTGATGGATTTAGCTGAAGAAACGGAAACATCAAAAGATTTAGGGAGTTCTCTAAAAGAGTTTAAACTATGGCGTGGAGCATCATTGAAGGAAACGTTCTCGAAGGATCCCTGTCTGCTGTTTTCTGTGATATTTGTCTTTCTGAGGATCTTTCTCTATTTGTTCCCAGAGATTGCTTCTCATATAACTGCACTGTGGACAGCATACATCCCCCGTCTCAATTTGGCTATTTTTGGAGAATCAAGGCAGCTTTTGGGGCATGTTCTACATCTCATTGATGTCAAGAGAATTTGGAGCAAGCTGAAACTTTGCAAAACTCGAAAGTTCCAGAATGCTGGCGTTTGGGCATCGTCCCTGTCCTCGATGTCTCTAGGCAAGACAACGTCATCATCAAGAGCGCTGCTTTCGAGGGACTCAACGTAAGATACTTTTGTTTTGGTCAAGCCCCCATCTTTTTTTGTAAAAACTCTGTTGCTTAATCCCTCCTGTGTGTGTTTAAAAGATACAAAGATGGAAAGCTTAATCCTCTCCTTGTGTGTGTTGAAAGATACAAAAATAGATGTGTTTAAAACAGCCATCCATGGTACTTTGGATGGAGTAGACTGAAGTGAGGAGAGATGTAAATTTGAGAACACCATAGATTCCTCACCTGTACATCATCATGATCATTATCATCGCCGCCATAATCATGATGTAGTGAATGGGTTAAAAAAGTTGCACCAGAAGTTTGGAGTTCCCTTGAATGGTGTGTGTGATTTGTCTTTCAACATTGCAATTTAAGAACGCGATGAAAAAGAAAAATACTAGTAGAACATAAAGAAAAATGTAGTACTGTAACATCTCTGGGAACAAATTACATCCTTGCCAATATTAGTTAATTGAGCCAAAAAGAGAGAGTTATTGCCTTAGCTTACTGTTATTGAACAATAGTACTATGTAGAAATAAATACTCACATTTTGTGATGTATGGCAATGGCAGTGACTTTATCTGGATTCGTTGTTATTAAAACTATCTTCCTCATCAGCCAAACATAAAGTGGAGACAGTGCTCCATCTAAGTGTCACTCACCAAGTTAGCAGACACACACACATTCAATCATTCGTTGTCCCAAAATTTTGCACAACACAGATCAAATCTGGCCGATTTTACTCAGTATGTGGATTAGAGCATACCGATCCAACACGCGAGAGGCATTTCCTCTAGTAGTGGTTAAAGTTGTCATTTTCTTTTGTTGTTTGGTAAAGGAGGGTTGAGGCCTTTATTCCCAAAAATTGTTGAGAGGCATTTCCTATGGAGTAATTGTTCTACTACTTCTATTGAGGGCCGAAGCCCTCTAAGCGAGGCATCAACTGTCTGCCAATGTTTCATCTCAAGAATTGAGCTAATAATACACGTTGACGTATGTTTGGACCCGTTTTGGAATCTTCATTATTAATCTGGTTAATGATCGCCTTATTAGGGATGTTTGGGAGTCAGCAGATCCGCTAGTAGATAGTAGATTCGGAGAGAGAAATATGAGAGAATATGTTCTTCCCTACAACCAGCTTCTGAACACTTAAGTTCCCTTAAAAGTAAGTTTCCACTATTTGATTATGGAAAGAATATCAAACATTGATGGCCGTAGATATCATATAATTCCTCAGTTTTCATATAATTATTCTATTTGTATAGTGTTAACTATCAATTGAAAGTTGTTATGTAGTTATATAAATAAAAAGATAATCAAATGAGATGTTAGAATCGTCTAATCATGTAGTTTTAGAATATTATGTTTTTGTATTTTTTTTTTTTTAAAAAAAAGGGAATGGAGGGCTGAAGGCATTTAAAAGTTTTTATAATCTTTACTTATATATAACTTTAAGCCCTTAAGATATTCTGTTATAGATTGAATTGATTCACTATTCCTTACTACTGTATACTGAAATCTTGATCAAATCGGGAGAGGTTGGATCTTTTATCATGATATGCATAATGTGATATGTATTTAAAAAACTGGTAGTTCACTTTAGAGGGTGTTTTGATAAGCTATTGCATTTCCAAATCACAAATGAACAGCTTCGCAGTTCGATTTTGTTGCGTTAAACTGATTATTTGTGTTTTTGATTGAAGGTTTTGTTATATATAGGAAGGGGAATTTTTTTTTGGTGAAACAGCCTGAGAAGGCGAGCAAAGAAATGAAAAGAAAAGAAATTAAGCAAGCTAAATCAAGCGAACAAAGGAAACACCACGGCCATCTTGGTCTACCAAATCTCGAACCTCATCCGGCGGGAAAGCCCAAGTAGTATAGAATTGTTCAGAGTCAACATCTTTCCTATCAAGGCCATCAGCAACTTGATTCCCCTCTCTGTACACATGTCGGAGAACACAATTGCCCATATTGTGGAGCAAGGAGCGAACCTCACAAATCATAGGCCAAAGGCAGTGACAACGCTCAGGGTCTCCCATGACCAAGCGAACCACTTCAAGAGAATCGACGAAGCAAGCAACTAAAGACACCTGGAGTTGCACACCTAGCAAGAGACCAAATCTAAGCCCCAACAACTCAACTTCAAGAATGGATCGTGTGCCAAGTCTCCCTCCACATGCACGAACCCAAGCCCCATCATGAGAACGGATGACTGAATCAAAGCCGGACCTGGTGGGCACTCCCATCACGCAACCGTCTGAGTGCAAAACCAAACCGGATATCCCATCCTCAATCCACCTGATATGTCGCGGAACCGGGGACTTCTGTCGGACGACCGCCGAGCGCTCCAATTGATGCCGAACCCGTTCAGCCTTCATGAGAATTCTATCCCTGTCCAGCCGAATGCCTTTAAAGATTTGCTCATTACGATGGCACCAAACAACCCACAAGAGAGCCAGAAACCGAAGCCCCCATACTCGAAAGGCCCACTCAAACCAATGTCGACAATCCGCATCCGCGATCGCAATGATCATCCCACGAACATCAAAACCCGCGAGCCTCCAGACCTGATCCGCCCATGCGCAAAGAAATAGCGCGTGCCTCCAATCGTCTTCATATTCCCCACATATAGAGCAAAGAGGTGAAGCTGCGACTCCTCTATGGTGGCGGAGGGCATTGCATGGCAAGCTTCCATGCCCAAGTATCCATAGAAGAACTCCAAGCTTTTCCGGGATAGAAGACTTCCACATCCAAGTCCAACCAGCAGCAGCCTCGGGAGCAGAGAGCAACCAATGATAGCCCGATTTCGCACTATAAACCCCTTTAATATCGCCACACCAGTGTATAATGTCAGGGGAGTTCTCGTTCAGGAAAGGAGCCGGAGAATCTTCAATGCGCTGCTTGAGGTCCGCTAGCAGCCATGAATAGATGCCTTGCAATTTCCAACGACCGTTATCCACCACATCTCGAATACATAAGGCCAGGTCATGCACGTCAACGAATGGAACTTGGGAAGCTAGACAACGCCCTTTCCACCAAGGCACATACGACAAGGAACTAGAGCCATTGCCAATGTGTATCCCATAGGCATCACTGAAGATTGAAGCGACCTTGACCAAGGAGCGCCAAACTTTAGTGCCGCGGTAGTGATCCCTCGACAAGATCCCATCACATCTCCATATTTTTCCCTGAATACTTGAACCCATAATTTGTCAGTATTAGTAACAATATCCCATAGTTTCTTACCCATCAAGGCGGCATTCATTTGACAACACTTTCTCACGCCCAACCTGCCATTAGGACGAGTGCGGGTGACCACCTCCCAATTTATGAGGTGCAGCCCATGACCATCTGACCCTTTACATATCCAACGCCGGACTATTTTGTCCATTTGAGAACAAACCCCAGTAGGGAGCATATGTGTATAATGTCAGGGGAGTTCTCGTTCAGGAAAGGAGCCGGAGAATCTTCGATGCGCTGCTTGAGGTCCGCTGGCAGCCATGAATATATGCCTTGCAATTTCCAACGACCGTTAACCACCACATCTCGAATACGTAAGGCCAGGTCATGCACGTCAACGAATGGAACTTGGGAAGCTAGACAGCGCCCTTTCCACCAAGGCACATACGACAAGGAACTAGAGCCATTGCCAATGTGTATCCCATAGGCATCACTGAGAATTGAAGCGACCTTGACCAAGGAGCGCCAAACTTTAGTGCCGCGGTAGTGATCCCTCGGCAAGATCCCCATCGCGTCTCCATATTTTTCCCTGAATACTTGAACCCATAATTTGTCAGTATTAGTAACAATATCCCATAGTTTCTTTCAAGGCGGCATTCATTCGCCCAACCTGCCATTAGGACGAGTGCGGGTGACCACCTCCCAATTTATGAGGTGCAGCCCATGACCATCTGACCCTTTACATATCCAATGCCGGACTATTTTGTCAATTTGAAAACAAACCCCCAGAGCATATGAACCTGCATCACGTAAACTGAGTTATAGTTTCTTTGTTTTCCCTTAATCCTTATTATTTTAAAACTCCATAAATTTTTATTTCCTCCTTTTTTTTTTTTCTTTATTTCTTTCCTTCTCTTTTCTTAATTTTTTAAATTCGAGAAACAATCACTTAAGGACGCTAAGTCGCTCACTCTATTAGATGAAGCCAATGAAAATTCCATTACTACAATTTACAATAGAAAAAATAATACTACAAGGAAATTACAGACATGATACAACTGGTTTGGTCTTGGGCTGATTATTAATGGGCCAATTTTCATTTTTAATTCCAAGCCAGTTTATTATTCAAAGTACGGTCCGTAGTTCAACTCGCCTAAACCCTAATTTCTCCTCTACCAAATCAAAACCCTAATATAAATCCTTCCCTGGTCCTCCAACTCGTTGCTTTGTTGCTTCTGTGCCGTGCCTCTGAGTTTGAATTATCGCTCAATATGGTATTCCGGTTCAACTTTCTCTTTTGTATTTTTATTTTTTTTTGAAGTTTTGAAGTAAATGAAAATTCATGTTGTGTGTGCAGACTGAGGAAGCGGCGCACCCCAAAGCGTATCCCTTGGCGGATTCACAGCTCACTATAACCATTCTTGACTTGGTTCAGCAAGCAGCCAATTATAAACAGCTAAAAAAGGGTGCCAATGAAGGTGTGAGCTGTTTAGTGTTGTTATGATTATTATTATTTGTGTAATTTGCAGCTACTGACTTGGGATTAACTGCTTTTTTATGGTTAATTTTGTCGCAGCTACTAAGACGCTGAACAGAGGAATCTCAGAGTTCATTGTGATGGCAGCCGACACCGAGCCCATTGAGATTCTTCTTCACCTTCCACTTCTTGCGGAAGACAAGGTAGTTGGATGCGTGTGTCATTGTGTGGTAGTTAGTTAAAGATCGATACTTTATAATTGTGTGAAGAGCTAGTTTCAGTTATTGTTAAAATTAGAATTAGAATTCTCTGCTAGGTAAATGTCTTTTTTTTTTTCCATTGGTTATTGCCATCTTTATTTACTTGTTATGTGTGATAGCAGTGTTATGGTACTTACAGCAAGAGTGTTTGCCAAGTAGGATATCAATTCCCTCTATGGCTGATTGGCTGTTAGAGAGCTTATTATTTTTAAGAAACTGAGTGGACAGTTCTGGAACCCTAAGATATGAGCATATCTCAGACTAAAGAAGTAAATTAGCAGAGTGTTTTAGCTGCACTTGTCCAATGTGCATTGTATCTAAAATCATATTTCTATCTCCTATGTTTTCAATGGTTTATTACATCATTTACATGCTCAACTAGAGCCGTTAAAATAGATGAGTCGGCTCGGGCTTGGTGTGTTCATTTAATAAATGAGCGAAGCTTGAACAACATATTAATACTCATAAAATAAATTAGCCAACTTGGCTTTGCTTGTTAAGTCCGATTTTTAATAAGTTTAAATTATGTAATTTTATTAGATATTTGTTGAATTATTTTAACAGTGTGCCTTAAATTGTTTTACGAGCATGAAATGAGCTTTTACTCACTAACAAAATTTGATTATAACTTGTCAGTTTTGAACTTGAGCTTGGCGTGACTCATTAAGAACTCGAGTTGAGTTGGCTTGTTCATTTAAGCTTAACAAGCCAAGCCGAGTTCAAGTATTAACTGTTCAAGCTTGCCTAGCTCGTGTAACAGCTCGATGCTCAACCAGTGAAATCAATTCATGATATAATCTCAAAGCTCTCATCCCACTATGTGATGGTGACTATACATAAATCACTTGTTAATATTTTTGGTTGTCAAAGACTAAAGATGCTCATTTAGATTTAAATGTAGCATGTCTTGTAGCATATTCTTCAATAATTTCATTAAGGAATTTGTAGGATACATTTATAAATGGAGATCTACCATAAAATTTCCATGTATTCAGATCTCATTATTTCATATTGACTAGAAAAGGCTCTCCATGTGTAACATGGGCTTCTTTGGAGCTTTGCTATTTCCTAAATAACAAATAATGAGAATTGAAGCCTCTTTGGTCATTTTACATTCTATTGCACAACATTCAAAGCCCATAAGCATTTTCTCACTCTCCTTGTAACATATTATGCTTTATTGGCCGAATTGTTATGTTTGCTCCTTCTGAGTTTTTGCATAATATTATCATTGGTAGATAATATAAACTGCCTGTTCACATATGACTGCAGAATGTGCACTATGTGTTTGTTCCATCAAAACAAGCACTTGGTAGAGCATGTGGGGTCACAAGACCAGTTATTGCCTGTTCTGTAACTAGCAATGAGGGAAGCCAGTTGAAATCTCAAATACAACAAGTGAAGGTAAAAATGATTATTCAATCGACTGCAAGTATGACATTCGCTCACATGTTAAGAATATTGTTTCTCAAGTGTTTTTCACCAATCACAGGATGAAATCGAGAAGCGCCTTATCTGATCATGCACGGTGTTGCCAGTGTGATGGGCCTCTGGAGCTAACCCTGAGGCTTTGACTGAGTGAATTTTTCTATACTTTGGTTTGTTTCGACAATTTCTTGCCATACATTTTTGAAGTTCTATGTACTATTTGCACATGAACGTGTGAAGACTTAATTTATTACTTGCTATGAGGATATGATGCCTAGTTGAATCCTTGTCTTGGATTTTTTATTCACTTGTATATGAGTTGCTGCAATGCTAGTTTTAAAGACATTTAAGAAAATGATTAATAAAAGTAACAATCCAGCTGGCGTTGGGCTCGTCAAGCAAAAAATACATTTTGAAGGACGATTAAAATTAAATATGGTTGGTTGGAAATTGTGTTTGTGTGTTGACATACACATAGAGGTTTTATGAAATAACTGAAGTAAATAATTAAGGAAAGAAGAGCAAGTGCAGCAGGTGGGCTTGTTAATTACTATGCACTAAATGGATTATGATAATCATATAATGAACATGAGGAACCTTTCCTTTTACTTTTTAGATCTTCAAACTGAGAATGGTTGGTGTAGTTGCTTGATTATGCAAGTGGTTGATGACTTGATGTTCTCTACATATGATTATGGTTGTTATTAAATAGAAAAAAAAAAAAGAAAAAGAAAAAAAAAAGTACAATAAGTATACTGTGGATCCAATAGTAGTATAGTACCAATGGAATGAATTTGTGTGAGCTGAGATGTCACTGATGATATTATTGAAAATTGGTTGGGTTTGTTCAACCGTCTATACAACCATTAGGAGGAATTGATTTAATGTTAACTTCTAATGTATGAAATATGCAATTACTTGAAAGTGAGCATAATACAGATCAGTTTGTATTAGAACAATATATGGTTTGTTTAGTCTGAGGCATATCTTGTCCTTTTATTGGAAAAATAGGTTTGATTATGTATGAGCATGAACATCTTGAGTGCCATGCATTAACATGTATGTCAATCATATTCTTGTGTATTAACTTGTGGAACATAAGATTCTTCTAGTTTTTTTTTGGCCCAGTATTTCATACCGCCCCTCTAAAGATTCAAGTAGGGATGTCATTGGCATCTATTGGAGATCAAACGACATGACAAGTTTAAACATGTAATGAGCTTATAGAACCTTACACTTGGTTTCCTTCTTACCCTAGGTCACAAGAGGGCTAGGTATATACTTACTTTTGTTTTTACATTAATCAGAAAAGATCTTACTTGACTATATTTTTTCTTTATTACTATATATTTAAAACATTGAAGCAAAGTTACTCAATGAATAGTAATTACTATGCAAGTTTTTCAACTATACAAGAACGGAGGAAGTATATAGATGTGGTAAAACATCATAAATTCACATAACGAACTCATTCAAAAGTGTCATTAGAACTCGCCTATCTTATGGGCAAAGGGCAGTGGATCAACAAGAAAGTCCAGATAAGTACAAGGTGCTTAATGTCCTTTTTAATGGCGAATTTGAACCTACATTGACTATGTATGCCAAGAGGAAAAGGATGCAGAATTATGGGTGTTCTCTTCCTCTTGGGAATTGCCCTTTGCGGCACCTACCCTAGTACCACCAGATGATTCATATTATGTCTCTATATCTTATCTATGATCTTATGAGATAGTAGTAGTATTGATGTATTATAGGATCATTAATTATTTATTGAAACAAATATAATTGATTTGATATAGGTTTTTAGTTAGACCTTCTGTATGCTTGAACTAGTCAGTCATGGGAGATCTTGGGTCATTAAGGAAAAAAAAAAAAAAGAAAGATGGCAATTGTTGTATGTAACCTTCAAAGGAAGACGACGACATTGCTAATTGTAATGGGATCTGACTCACTGTAGTTGGTCAGTCACGTTTGGATATGGTTGCAGTTGGGGATTGAACTTTGAAGTGTTGGGTCTGCTTTAGGTGAGGTTAATTTATATGTTGTGTAGATAAAATGTAGGAGTAGTAATTAACCTAAAGATATTAATGGGGTGGTCCCAATCCCAACTCCCAAATTATGCAAAAGCAAAACCCCACCCGGCCCTCAGAAATCATCATCATTCATTGGCCAAAATGAATCCAACTTTTGGAATTATTTGTTTAATTACCTGTTTACTGTTTCTTCAGAAGGAAAATATATGAAGGGTCTGTTTGTTTCTATTCTATTATTTTTTTCATTTTTATTTTTAGAATTAGAATATTTTTGATGGACAAATTAAAAAGTAGTATACTTGTTATTGTTAAACAACGAAAAAAGTTAAAATTCTCTATTTAGGAGAAACAAACTAGGGAACTTCTCATTCTTCTCCTCTTCTTAAAAAGGAGATCCAAAATACTCTTTTAAGTTATTAACATTAATCTCTGGAGAAGAAGAGAGATAAGAGTAAATTAGAGTTACCTCTCCAGCAAACCTTCTTTGAGTTTGCCCCCCTCCAAATTTCTTCTTCTTCCTCTTTTTGACTGTTGACACCCGATTTCATCTTTTACCACCATTAGCTTAATAATTAATCAATTAACTTAATAGAAGTATAATACTACCATTAAGCAATTAATTACCTACTTAACTGTGATTGTTTAACCATTTCCCATTGAAATTAAGTGATTGTTCCGATGAGATTCCGGCAAGATTGCAAAGAGACCTTCCATGATGATTCAGGTGAGGACTTCGACAAGTAACTGTATACCTTACCTCTAGTTATAGAGTACCACACATCAAGAAATTAAGTACCACACCTCAAGTAATGGAGCATGAAACATTTAGTACCAAACCTCTAGCAATAGAACATCACATCTCTAGTAACTGATACCATATTTCATGTAACGGTGTACCACATGTTTAGTGTAAGGTGTGCCAAACCTTTACACGACAACTGGTTCTGGAATATACCACACAGTCTCTATGGTCCGTGTTACTGAAATTATGATAAGAGTATCAAACTTCTAGGAACATAGTACATACTAATAGTAATATGTGTACATGTTTATTGATATGTGTACCACACCTTTAATGAATGAAAGGTTTGCCATACTATTAGTCGGTGTTGCCGAGCAATTACCTGAACACTAATAAAATGTTTACCATACTATTAGTTGGTGTTGCCGAGCAATTACCTGAACACTCACCGCACTGTAGGAATTTAAATAGAAAGAAGTTAATTAATTAGTAGGTTGGTTAAATGTTTTTGACTAAAAATTCTTTATTAAAAACACTTAACCAACCTACTAATGAAACTTCAAGGGGGCAAAAAAAAAAATGGGTGGGGATTGGGGGTAACGGTAGCTCTAATTCCCCAAATAAATAAGAATGCATTCTTTCTGTAAGCTCGGGGAAGGGTTATCCATAGGGGTGGAAATAAGCTAGGCTGAGCTAGGCTTAGGCTCAAACGACCTAGGCCTGCATTGATTTTTCAAGGCCCGAGCATGGCCTATTACATATGATAGGCCTATCTTATATGCTTAAGCCTGGTCAATTTATTTAAATAGGCCAATTTTTTAAGCCTTTTAAAAATCTGACTAAGCCTATTTCAAAATTAAGTTAAAATTCTTTTATATATGTCCAGATGTAATCATAAGGTTGGAAGACAAGAATTTATGCATTTTAACAAGTCGTTATTTACAACTATTTATATACGGGAAAAAAATTATAAATCTTTTAAAAATTTATATAAGATCAAATTAATAATTACTTCTGCATACAATAATAATAATAATAGTACAATATATTCCTATGTAGTAAATATAAATAGATTAATAATAATGTTAAATATTTCACCAAAAAAAATAATAATGTTAAATAGGCCGGCCTGGTAGGCCTAATAGGCCTTTTATAAATCCTGGCATGGGCCTATTTAGCTAAAGAGCTTTCAAAATAATTTGAGCATGATCTGTTTATAAGAAAAACCTGACATGACCTTCGTTAGGCTAGGCCGTAGGCCATGTCGGGTAGCCTGGCCTATTCCCACATCTAGTTGTTCAATACATCTCAACTGTTCGAATTGGGCCAGCCCAGTATGAGATTCACTAAGGCCCATGGGCTTCTGCAGAAAACCCGCTCCATGACACAAATCTCCCCCTCAATCAACATCGGACGGCCAATATTCCTTTCGCTCAATCCCGCTCCCTCCGAAAATGGCTTTTTCTTTTTCCCAACCAAAAAAAAAATGAAAAATCCAACTTGGGACTTGGGAGATTTAACAGATTTAAAAAGAAATTTTAATACTTAAACCACACAAAAAGATGACATTATTTAGTGTACACTATATAACAGCAGGAAAAAAAACCCAATATTTATTTATTTATGTATAATACTCCGTTTTTCATTGACCCAGTAAATAAAAGATAAATCCCATAAATTGAACACACCATCCCCCTCTCCCCTCTCCCCACCCCTTGTTTCAATCAAAAAAATTGCTTCTTTTCTTTTTCTCTCAAGTTATAACTTACACATTGCAGCCCTCAAACCAAACCAGCGAAGAAAGAAAGGAAGGCGAAAAAAAACACACAACCATCCATCCCTTTGCGCTGCTCTTCAACCAGTGGCAACCGATAGGGCTCCTCTCCATCTTGTTCCTAATTCTGTACATGAAAATTGTGCTGAACATCCCATTGTTAGATTCCTGAATACTGGGTCTGTGTCTCGCGCCAATCTTCTGTCTGTCCCTTGGCACTGACTGCCATCTTCCATCAGATCTTGAGGTGGGTTTGACTTTTCTTCCCACTTCTTCCATTTACCACTTCATTTTTTGTCCCTTCTTTTTTGTGCTCGAAAGATCTTCAATGGGGTTGCTTTTAATTTTGTTGCTGCTGCAGATTTTGCACTCGCGGGTACCATGGATAAATTGCAGTGGGGGAATAGGAAGAGGCTGAGGTGTGTGAAAGTCAAAGACTCTTCTTTGAATGGAAAATCAGATGGAAGCGTCGGCGGCGGCGTTGTGGTGAAGAAGAAGATTACTTCGAGAGTTGTGGAAAATAACCACAGTAATAATAATGTTAACAGCTGCAGTAAAGATGGGCGTCCGCTTCCGCCAATTCCTTCTCCTCATCGTCCTAATAGGTAAGGCGAGGGAGAAATTTGGAATCCTTGTTTTCTAAAACGTGTCTTTATCTGATTTCCCTATATCAGATTTTTGAAATTACTTCTTTTTAAGCAATGAAGGATGGATTTTTTTAGATTTGGCTTCTGCCTTGTGGGAATGAGTTTTTGGGTTTTGATATCATGTTAATTTAACTATTTTTCGTTTCTTGAAAGGGGGTGGTGCTTCGGCAAATTCTCTAGTTTTTTGTCTTTGGATTACACTTTTAGGGACTTTAAATTCGGTTGTATAGCGAGAAAGGATGAGATTTGTGTTTAGTATTCTGTAAGAGGAATTTGTGAATCCGATAAACTGGAGAAATCCTTGTGCCTTTTGAACTGGTTGGTTGGATCTATTCATAATTGGGAAAAGAAGCTAATTTGGCAAGCGAGGTTTCTTGATGCGGAAAATAAGTTTTAATTACTGATTAATATGGTTGAAATAGTGATTCTCTATGAGAAAACTGCTCATTTGCCGATGATCTTCTACAATTGGTAGTTGGTACATGGAATTTGTTACTTGTTAGAAATGGATTCATATAGTTTACACAGATTGAGACTGAACTAATAATTTTATTTGAACTTCTATTGTCCTCTCAGGGATTTGGGGATAAGCAGATCTACTGCAATTGATCATCGAAAGGCTTCAACATCCTTATCGCCCGAGAAAGAAGACAGGTATTATACAACACGGGGGTCCGGTGGACTTGATGATGGTTGCAAGGGGTTGTTTGCAGATCCAAAGGAGGAAAAAAAGAAATTTGTTTGGCCCAAGTTGCTAATCACACTTTCAAGTAAAGAAAAAGAGGAAGATTTTATGGCGATGAAAGGTTGTAAACCGCCTCAAAGGCCAAAGAAGCGGGCTAAGATGATCCAAAGGACCATATTGGTAAGTTGAAGTTTGAAATGAGTAGAACAATCCTACATTTTGTTTACACTTTACATTATCTCATTTCACGTTTCCTGCAGTTGGTGAGTCCTGGCGCGTGGTTAACGGACTTGTGCCAAGAGAGGTACGAAGTGAGAGAGAAGAAGACTTCAAAGAAGGTAGTAGTTTTTTAACATCAACGTTAGCTCACCACCTTGAATCTTGATGAAATACAATGGTGTAAACTTCTTTTGGACTCAATGATGAATGTAACTTTAAAAAGTTCGAACTTGTTTGTTTACAGAAACCCCGAGGTTTGAAAGCAATGGGTAGCATGGAAAGTGATTCTGAATGATGGGCGACCAGCCGGCTTTGCTGTGACAAACGACAGCAGATGTAAAAGACACGCGGACCTGTGTTTCTTAATTTGATTCTTGGAGATATGCAGAGGAGGATACAAATGCAAATACGAATGGAAGTGGGAGGGGGAGGTTGGGCACCGTGAGACGTAGGGCAGTAACTCCCTATTGGTAAAGGTGTGTGTTGGTTGTTGTAGGATGGATTATGGATGGCCCCTTACCCATATATGTTCTATTGTGGAAAGGGTTGTGGCATTGTGTTGTCCCTCTACTCTATTGTATTAACTTCTCTTCTAAAGAGAATTGTTTCTTTTAATTGAGTTGAGTTGAGTTGAGTTAAACTACTTGATCTAGTAAATTCTAATAGTATCAAGCATCAATTTTCTTTTGAGGCTACATATTTATGGACAATTGTTTTATCTACAGAAACAAGAAAGTTTTATAGTTCAATGCATTCTGTATTTGTTGAATGGTGAAGGAAAAATTTTGCCAAAACTGCCTGCCCAAATTGAATATGAAGTGGCTGGGAATCTTGTAAATCACTCAAGAATCAACATATGCATATATTAGCTAGATTTTCCTTGTCAGAGGACCAAATCTTGGCTCAAAGTACTAGAATAATCTTGCTTATGCTTTTGTTCAAATTTTGCATTTTCACTTTATGCAGTGAATATTTTGGTACATGACACTAATCACAGTAAGTAAACCAACTTGACTGACAATATGAAAGATTTGTGATTACCTTACCAAAGAAGATAAATACTTTCTAGTGTTTGGAAGTGTTTGCTTCAATATAAAGCCAGACAATGAAAGCTACACCATCCTTCCAAAAGTAACAGGATATATAGATGGAAAAATAAATTGTATTGCATGTTCCTCAACCCTCATCCTCATATGTGTAAAATAACTTTCAAACTGGCCCCAAGTCCTAACCCTAAAAAAGTTAGTCTTAATGGGCCTTAATATTAGGTGTTGCTAAAGAGGTATAAAAAAAAAAGTTAGTTTGAATTGGGTAGCCCACCATGTTCCATTTTGATTCTTGGGCTTATGCTAACACCTATCTAGTTCCTACCTACATCAAGAAAACAAAAGACATGACTTGGATGGAATGGAGCTTCCAATATTTTATTACTATATATCTGACAACAAGATAATGTAAATTCAATCCAGCAAAAAGAATCCAAAGAAAAATTCTCAATTGACAAATGCACAAGGGCAAGTCACATGCAATCCATTACACAAAGGCATCATCTCATCTTTACTTTGTTCTCCCAACTCCCCTTTCCCATTCACACAAAGGGTCAAAAATTAACCACCACATAGAGAAACCTAACAAAATCTCAAACACAGAAAAAGACAAGCATGCCACAAGGGCCAAGGGGATGGATGTATACATTACACTCTACATATGTTGCTTAGCTAGTAAACCTAGTAGCCTAGCCTTGTAGGGACATTTCAATTGAATCATCATACATTAACAATAATAATAATAATGTGATCAAGATTCAAGAGAATTCAAGGGCAGTTGGGATTTCTACCAGGGCCTCCATAGTAAAAGTACTGTCCCCAATCCTTGTTATGCCCTGCCTTAACATCATAGCAGTTGGATTGCTCTGTGAAGGTCCCCAAACCTTTGGGATTCTTCAGATTGTTGGACTGGTCCACCACTTGAATGTTCTTGAAATAGCTGGCCTTCCCGAACCCCTCTTCCGGGAACCGCCCGCTGCCCATCTCAGTCGTCGTGTGGTGTCCGTCCGGCTGCGAATTCACCACCTCCCCGCCCCATTCGATCATGCTCGCGCTGTCCCCCAAGTAGGAGAACAAGAAAGCCGGCCAATATCCCAACACATGCTCATTCCCAAACTGCATCCACCAGTTCCCTACTTTTGGATCCTGTTTTGTTTTGTACATACATAAATAGGCCATCATCAGTGTCCAATTGATCAAAGACAGATTACGTGCTATTGCTGTGCATTGTACATGGACTACTATATTAAGATACCTTCCAGATAAGAATGCTGATGTCGTATTGGGAATTTTGGAGTGTAGAAATGGGAGAGATGCTTGCCCCCATTGCAATATCACTGCTGACTTGAATAAAGCCAGAGCAAAGAAGGTTGTAACAACCAGTTGCTTGATATGCATCACTCTGCAATAAAAAATGTACAATGAACACATCCATATAAAATACTTCTTACATTCTTTAATACCAGCAAATTCAAATCTTGTTGGGAGCTTACGGTCCAGTAAGTGAAGAGCCTGGTGTTGTTGTCGCCGTAGAGATCAGGGCTCACCTGAAACCAATATTCACACACTACATTATGTATTCTATTTGACTGGTTAATTAATCTTTTTAAATTAATGAATGTTATGTTTTGAATTTGATGATGAAGTGTTCATTACACAGTATATAGATGAATAGTAGGAGTACCTGCCAGCCAGCTTCAATGCTGTTGAGATCTTGGCCAAAAGAGCCTCCCAGGAGCCAAATCTGGGACAAGCTGAATTCATTGGGCTGTTGAATTTTAGGTTCCCAAACATTAATGGTGGCTTTGGCTCCGTAATACTTGCCGCCTTCCACGTAGGCTATGGCGTGCTGGTTACACAAGAGCAAAAAAGGATAAGGAGGCCATGACCGTGAGTCTATGGAAAGCGGTAAAGAAAGGGGAAAAGCAAAAGAAAGAAAGTAAAGTGTGGCTAGTGGAAAAACAAAAAAAAAAAGAGGAGCTTGGGGATTTGAAAGTGTGCAGTGTACCTGATGGCCATTTTGGTTGATGAAGTCAGGATCTGGAGACCTGGGCTTGGGGATGGTTCTGTGGTTCTTCTTGCCATAGGATTTGACGGAGCTTGCCCTCAATACATCTTCCTGTTTAGTTCTCCTGATGGGAATGGTGCCCTCTGGGCACTTACCATTCATGTGCCAAAGCTGAGATATTGGGGCTGATGATGATGATGATCCTGATCCTGATTCTGTTTCGGAGGAGGAGGAGGAGGGTATGTTGTTGTTTGTGGTCTTGTCTGTGAAAAGTCCTTCAGGGTGGTAACTGGGCCTTGTCTAATAAAACCCCAGATGAAAACAAATAGGCACTCAGATTCACCACCATTATTACATTTTAATAGAGAGATTGAGATTGATTAAAAATGGAAGAGATGGAGGGGAGAAATTAATTAGGAGAATATAATGGGACCTGGATTTTGTGGTCTTTGAGGAAAGGGTGATCAAAAGCCGGCTGGTGAGAGATATGGACGCAATCAATGGTGTCCCCATCTGGACTCTGCAGCGCAGTGCACCCCACAATCATCATTCATCAGACACACACAGACAGACATATACAGTAGTAAGTACTACTCCTCTAATAATGTAATAAATTCTGAAGAAGAAGAAGAAGAAGAAGAAGGGGATTAGCTAGCTTAGTACATACCGGAATGGATTTAATTGGAGGTTTGTTGAGCCTGTTCAAGTGTTTTGCAACTTGAAGAAGCTGTGTCTGTGTTTTTAAGGATGAAGAAGAAGTAGGGAGTCTTGTTTCTGCAGCTTGGCAGAAGCTCAAGCATAATAAGCTGCTGCTGCAGAAGGTAGCCAACAACAACAACAACAACAAAAATCTTGGTGCCCCCATGATTAACATTTAATAATACTCTGTAGAGATGAAGATGGTGTAGACTTCTTCACTAAAAACCCTTTTTCCCCCTTTGAGCTCTTTCAAGCAGCAGCTCACTGTAACAGCTCCTCCATTCTCCACTTTTCTATGTCTGTCCCTCTCTTTATATATACACAGTACACTACCTTTTTACAGCTGCTGCTCACACTTGAAACTCACAACTTGCAAATACAGCTAAATCAGAATAAGTAGAATTTGGAAGCCAACTGCCAAAAAAGCTCATCAGCCATTACTAAAGATAAAATCTACAGTACTTAATTGTAGGACTAACTTACAAATTTTTTGCAAATGGTAAGTGCTTTTAAGCTGCTGCCCTTCTGCCCTTTCCTATCAATTGAGTTCCTATCCTATCTATCTCTCCATTTTTATAGCTGTTACTGTACTGCTTTTGATTCAGACAATAAATAAATAAGAAGAAATTTAAAAAAAAAAAAAATTGAAAGTGAGGCAGTAGAAGGAAATAATAAGGAATACATGTAATGACGTATTATTGTACTACTACTATTGACTATCGAGGTTCGAGGCTTGGGACTTTGTGAGTTTGAAATTTGAGCTGGAGACCAACACATGTCTTGCTGTCTCTCCTACCAAACATTCATCCTCTTAATTAATTAATTAATGGTCTTGTTTTTCCTTTTAATTACTTAGTATTTTTTTTAACTATGTTTTGTGATGGAGGCTTTGACTTAAGGAAGGATATTTGCTACAAACTAAAAAGATTATATAATCCTTTAACTTGCAAATACTTGCTGCAAGTCAAAAATATTATGTCATCCTTTTACTTACATCATTGACTTACATAACATTATGATTTTTTTTTTTTTTTTAATAAAATGGATTTCTTAAGCGTTTTTATGTCCAAGATTAACATCCACTTAATAGTGGTTATGAAGATGGGAATGAGTACTTAGCCCAAGTGGTTAATTAAGTTTATTGTCTTCCAGGTTCGATTCCACACCGACCCCCTATCACTTCTCTTTATTCCCTTTGAAATTTATGTGATGGAAGTTATGTTGTAATATGGAAAACTATGACATACAAAAATAAGTACTAATATTGAGGGAAGTTAAACTGGAATCGATAATAATGTTATTACCACATAATTGAGTGGTTGCATCAAATCAAATATATATATATATAATTAAATTTAATTTTTATTAATTTGAAAGGTGTTCTGTGCATAAAAAATTCTTCCAAAATGTAGTTTCGTACATTCATAATGGCTCGAATTCGATACATTTTTTTCTTAAATGACTGAAACCACTTACATAAACACTCAAGTTAAAGTTAATTGCTACATAACATTATCTTTGTAATATTGTTTTTGGGTGAAACGGATATCCCCAGGCCATATTGAACCCAAGACTAATCACTCGAGGATTTGCAGGGGCAATTAAGGGCGCCTCTCCCAAATCAGTTTTTTGCATACACAAGGCTCGAACCCGAGACCTTACTTAAGCGACTAAAACCCCATCCACTTAAGCCAACTGCTGTTAGTAACATTATCTTCGTAATATTGAAAAAGTGTTATTTTCAAATTTATAAAATTAATCATCGCGAGAATATTCGCCATTCATTTAAATTTATAAAAAGAAAACAATTAGCCAACAAATTTAGTCAAAATTTTATTCTCTTACCTTTGGTTATTACCAGGATTATATGTTTCTTACCATTATGCAGTATATTTTTAAATATTTTATTTTCTAGTCAGAAAATACAAGGACAAATATGATTCAAATGCGGAAAACTGAAATAATCCAAAATTAAATAAGTAGTATTATTTAATATTCCATCGGACAAACAAATTTGGACGAAAACCATAATCACAGGTGTTTCTACTGCATGGTTTGATAGTTTCCGTGAGCATTGATCAGCTTTTTTTTTTTTTTTTTTTTTTTTTTTTTTTCAGTCAATTAGGTGACTTCGCCCACACACAGTTGATTGAATAGAACGAACCTTGTCCCGGAAAATATGAGGCTCTAACAGTTTAAGCAAATATTTTGAGTTCGAGCATTTACAAATATGCATGATTTTGGTTTGAAAGAGACAACCCTTCAATGCTCACCAAATACTCGAGAAATTAGTCTTGAAGCACGAGGGTACTCGTTTATTCACCAAAAAATGAAAAAGAAAAAAAGAAGTGTCATATTTGAAAACGAATGGATCCGCCTCTCTATCCCCTGGTGTATTTTCGGTCAATTTGCTTCCTTTATATGCTACCCTTTAACGAATCCGCTTATTTCCAAATATCCGCGTAATCAAATACTAATACTATTGAGTATTGATTAATAAAAAGTATGCATAGGAATAAAGCGAAGGCTACATAATTGAGGTAGTGGTCATTGTGCTTCTATAATGTTAAAAAAGGAAAAAAGTTCACCAGAAATTCAACCAACAAACCAATGTGCAATATTTAAAGCACACTCGTTGAGATTGTTGGGGGGGGGGGGGGGGGGGGGGGGGGGGAAGTTTATCAAAGGGGCAACCGGCAGATATGGTGTGATCATATAATACAAAGTTTCTTTTAATTTGGTTAAACCTAAATGATTTCTTAGGCATTTTTTAGGGGACCATAATCGTTACACATTTTATTTAACTTATAAATAACTTTTGTTGTATAGCCTACATTCGTTTGACTGGGCCTCTCATCTAATTTGGCACATTCACGACATTTTGTAGTTTCATCGTTCCGGGTAACGATTGTTACACCTTCTTTTGGGAAAGAAAATACAGTGTTGGATGTGTTGGCGTGGCGTGCGGCGCATTAGGAGAGATTTTTCACCACTTGGAACCTTCCCTGGATGAGATGAAGGTGCTGCCGCGTGGCGGCGCGGGTATAAAGTTTGCTCTTTATATCATCTTTGTTGAGTGCTGCGAGGTGTGGTAAAAAAAATATTACCGTCGGTAAATCTTTTTAGGTTTAAGAGCAAATTAAGCGCATAGTGTAGCATATGGTAAGCATTATTCTTTTGATTGATATCAGTAATCGCCAAGCAATTTAATAATGAACGTGAATGTCATAAAAGGGACAAAACACTTTTTCTCCATTGGTGTGAACGCCACTATTTGTCCCAATACATCTACCTTCTTGTTATTTATTTATTTTTTAATATTCTGTTATAAATAATACAGTAAAACCCTAAATTTTGGTGCTCTGTTCTTCTTCACAGTTGAATAAAGAGCCAAAAAGGGCGATGGAAAAGTAAAGTTGGTCAAATAAGGCTGGACTTGCATTTACTATATTACCCCTGATTGCTTAAATAAAATAGAATAAAATGAGGTCTCTCATCTCTTTAAGGAGAAATTAAATAGATTAAATGTGCATGTGTATGTAAGTGGAAAACTTTTTGTTAACCACACACGGTTTATCTTATCAAAACTCAAAAGACACTCTTGTGAGGTCAGGCCCTCATCTAATGAATAGGATGTTATGGGAAGGCTATTTGTATATATTATTACCAATCAATATTTCAGCTGCAAAGTTATTTAAAGAAATGAAATGACGCCCCAATCGACCACTGCTTTGTAGGGTGTACTCAATTCAAATTTTTATCGAATTTTTTTAACTTTAAAGAGTTAGTGAATTTAAAAAATTTATTGACTAAATATAGAGTTGATTGATGTTTGTGTGACTTTCGTATAGAATATGTAAAAGTCTTTTTTTTTTTTTGGTAAATATTGACACCTATGTGTCGGCAAAGGTGTGTGGGAGCCCAAGCCACACAAATTACAAAGGGGGATAAATGGGAGGGATATGGGCCGGGTGGGAATCGAACCCCCAACCTATGGTTGGAAGGCAGGGGACATGACGCTTGAGCCAAGTCCCATTCCCTAATATGTAAAAGTCTTTGATTGTGTATAATTATATTTTTCTAAAGAAATCCATTAAAATTCGTAGAGAATTAAAATCCATTCACTGAATATGTAAAAACTTTTTAAGATTTTTTTAAAAATTCGTGTTGAATAACTCTAATTTTTAAAATTTAGATTGAACATCCCAAATTTGGAGAGCCAAAAATATCTTATAAAGTATTGATTGAATACATGCGCTTCCATATATTCTATTCATGTAAATGTATATATCACATTTAAACTGAACAAATAATTCAAAACAACAAAAATAGGCACATAAAAAACCTCTTTCACACTATACAAACATTGATGAAAGCTGGGTTTAAATTATGGATAGTAATGAAACACAAAAAATATAGAGGGAATCTAGATTGTAATTAATAAGAGTAGTGTCACCACCAAAATTGAGTGGTTATATTAAGCAAAATATAAAATTTTATTTAGTTTAAAATAACAATTTAATCAGATGTTATGCACACCATCTGAGTTACATGTATGATCCGCCCTGCTTGCAGTTCTTGATTTCAAACCACTACATTCTTTTACTTTGGTATGTTGGGACATGGATCACTGGTTGATCTTTGAATTTTTTGGAATTGATCTTGTAGAATTGTACTATACTAAAGTGTTTCGAATACAACGGCCTCGACCCTCCTTTTATCCTGAAAATACACATATCATTTTAACTATTAAACTGCACCGCCTAAATTATTACCGTATCCAAAAGAAATGAGGCAACATTCGCGGGACGAATGGAATATATGCTTTTGTAGTGACCACCATCATCGTGTATGTGATAAGTTCCCTCACCACTTACCTTAAATCCTTAATCGTGTCTGCACCTAATTAAATAAACGTGTTAGTATTCAATAACACGAGTACAACTAAATATATGTAAGCAATTTTTATACGATAATAAAAATAGATTAATTTCTTTTAAGCAATTTTTCTATGATGGTAAAAATATATTCGTTTCTTAGCATTTCAATGAGTTGTTCAATGACAAAATTAACCCTCCAATAGTTTGTCCATGATTGGCGCCACGTATCAACAAAATTGTTGACCTTTTTATTCCGAAGTTAAAGAGCATAATGTCAAAATTGCCCCCGCTACATAGTAGCTAATGCCTAATGGCAATTTCCAACTCATAGTTCAACTTCACAAAGCAACACTAATGGATGGTGGAGATGAAGTTACAACTTTGATCACAAGTTGGTTTTCTTTTTTTTTTTTTTTTTTTTTTTAACTCACAATTAATTTTTATTAAATAAATCTGGATTCGTAGTTTAATACTCCCTCCATCCCATGAAGTTTGACTCGTTTCTTTTGGACACGGTAATTTTGGTGGTGATGTTTAGTAGTTAAAGTTGTGTGGGTATTTGTGTTTAAATTCTAATGGATTTTGACACTCTTTATTGTATTAACTTTGACTTAATATTATCGTAATGATATAATTAGAGAAAAATATTCAAGTGTAGCATTGTTAGAATCGTCCAATTGTGTAGTTTTAGAATATATATTTTGTAAAATTTTTGTTTGTACCCATTTTGAAATATTAAGAATTAAAGAAATGCAAGGGACTTTGTATGGAAAATAAAAGTGTATTGGAATTTGCAGAAAAATTACCACCTTTAAGGATTTTGAAACAACTAAGATTCTAATTGTGCTTATATTAATTTAAAAATTAGAAAGTGACCAAACTTCGTGCGATGGAGGGAGGATTTTATTGTACCCCGTGTATAGGAGAGCCGTTTGTGAGTTTACATTACATATATGCCCTGTTTGACAAAACAACTAAATGGAATTAGTTTATTCTAGGCAATTTAAAATAAATTGGCTCATTTAAAAAGACAAAATAACTTAGAATAGTGTTCATCAACTCTTTTTGAAATTACTGCAAATAGCAGTATTTTGGAATTAGCTTATTCTTGGAAAAAAAGTTGGCATCGAAATTGCCACAGCTAATTTTAACTAATTATTACTCACATAAGTAATTAACAGCTAGCCGCTAATTCCCAAATAGTCTCATAATTTAAAAATTCTCAAATCGCATTGGACTTTTCTTTTTTTAATAATATACTTCGTGTTTCTTAAGTTTCTTAAAAACCGTAATAGTAACCTCAAGATACTTGTGAGTTTGGAAAAATCTCTCCTAAAATAAATTATTATAGTTATAATGGTTCAAATTTTAACATTGTTTAAATGATTCTCAAGCCAATTGTTATTGGTTCATCATATTAGACTTGGAATGTGAATTATATTTTAAAATTGACTTTGAATATTCAAGGTGACTGGCACATGGAATATATGTTTGTATTTATCTCCGTAATTAAAAAAAAAAATTAAAATATCCTTTTCCATATAACAAAATTGGACAAAATAATGTTTCGCCCTTTTAGATGAAATGGTGCATTTGGCAAAATTATGGAAGCCGGGAACTGACATTCTTGGGTTAAATTTGAAATGTTGTGTTTAAACTTTAAATTATGATTTTGTGCCATTTAGAGGATTTTTTTATTTTGGTAATATTCACACCTTTTAAAACAAGGAATGAAAATTTCCGTTTGAATTTTAAGGATTCGGTTATGGTGCAATTGAAAAATCCGCAGCACATCAAGGTGAAGATCTCAACCGTTCATTTCAAATCCAAGGGTTGTAAATGAAAAATGGTATAATGGTCATAATGAAATCATAACCCTATATTTAGTATGTTATCATATCTAATACTTGGTAAATCATATCAAAGATTTGGTATTCGTATCTAATAATATATGGTAACAAATCTATTAACTGATCATTTCAGCGATGCTACAAAAAAATAATTCTGTGATGCTATCAAAAATATTTCATGAAGAATTCAGCGACCGTGCGTACACAATCAAGAAGAATTCAGCGATGCTACAAAAATACAATTCCGCGGTGCAACAAAAAATAATTCAGTGATGCGATCAAAATAATTCAGGGACACTACCTAAAAGTATTCAGTGACACCGACTAGCAAATTTCAGCAATACAATTAAGAAGAATTCAGCGATGTTACCAAAATACAATTCTGTGGTGCTACCAAAAATAATTCAGTGATGCTATCAAATAATATTTCACCCACTATATGTATAGGAATTCAGCGACCATATCTAGAAGACGAATTCAGCGATGCTACGAAATACAATGCAGCGATAATACCAAAAATAATTCAGCAACGTTTTCATGAATAATTCAGCGACTTTATCAAGAACAATTCAGCGATGCTATCAAGAACAATTCAGCGACTTTTCATCAGCAAATTCAGCGACTCAACTATGAACATTTCGGGAACGTTTTCATGAACAATTCAACGATTTTATTTAAAAACATTTCAGCGACGTATATCTATGTATAGCAGCATAATTAAGTAAATTGTGGGGTAATATAATATCGATCTTTGAAATGCAGAGAAGAAGAGAAGAAGAACGGAAGAAGAAGGAAGAAAAAGAACGTTCATTCTCAAATAATATAGCAAATTTACTATTTTAACATTCAAGTTAATCTCAACCGTTGATTTACAAAATTAATCAATGGTGGGAATCTGCCGCAGCACATCAAGTCCAATGACTTGATCGCACCCTAACCAAAACTGAATTTTAATGTATTGTTTTGAGCTATTTTTAGTTACTGCGATTTTAAAATACCGTGCATATAAAAAATATATGAGTAGTAACTTAGTAGTAAAAATTAAATATTTGATTTATTAATTTAAGTTAAATACCCGTAAATACGCAATGATTGACTTACATAATTATATACTCCCTCTATATGTTTTGGTCTAAATTGCAAAAACCAAGGATTGCAATAATTTCCTTACACTTTTACATTTTTGCCCTTCCTCCCGGATGAGTAGAGGCAGAAAATGATTTCTGTATTATAAATATATATAGATGGTTATTTTAAAAGAAATGAAAGATAATTCACAATATTACAGAAAAAAACAATAATTAGAATAGAAGGATAAAATATTGTAAAAATATGATATAAATATGTAAAATTACAACTATTTAATTGGGAATACTTTACAATTTCTACAAAGACAACTAATACAAAGAATAGGGGAATATTAATATGGTATAAGATGTAGTATTATAATTTTGTTACCGTGATCATTTCTTTTATACACAAAATCCAATGCAAATATTTAAGTTGTATACCATAAAATGAGTGCAAATAAAAATTATATATTCTAAAATTACATGATTAGATAATTCTAATAAGACAAGACTTAACCATTTTTATTCTTTATATACTTCTGATAATATTGGTTCAAAATTAAATAATAAATAGTATAAGAAAATGAAAAGGAAGCATAAATAATAGAAGGGTGAATATAAGAATTATCTATTAAATTGATAGAAACATTATTAAATTTTATTGTTATATTAGTATAAAAATATGGTATGATTGTATGAACTTCACGAATTCATTCTTTAAAGTTTAAACAAAAGAATCTGCGCCTCATTATGATGGGCAGTGAGCTGCATAATATAATGAGTAATGAGACATGTGAATCTTTGAAAGAAAGGTAAAGGATATGAGGAAAATGTATAATACTACATTACTACTTGCTACTCTTCATTCAAAAATGATATAAATGATGATGGGCCAACCGTCACCCTACGACCATGCCCGTGATTGGTGTATATCTCCTATTCCTACCGCCCCGAAATTTTATTTATGTGTTCTAACACGAATCATTGCTTAAGCGACTAGAGCCCCATCCACTCAAGCCAATTGCTGTTGGTTCTTCCATCCCATTATTGACGTCCCACTTTTCTTTTTTGGCATTTCAATAAAAAATATTAACACTTAATAACAATGTGCCAAAGCACATCTCGATGCCAACTGCTAAAATTAGGTTGCTCAGTGCTTTGGTACTACTATGTCACTTTAATATGTGTCTTCCCATCATAGACCCCTCAATCTAAGGTTTGAATTTCTCTCTCAGCTCCCTATCTCTTTGTAATGGTATGACTTTGGCTCTCAATAAAATAAAAATAAAATAAAGAGAATAAAAATAAAAATATTTTTTTTTGAAAAGAAACTTTAGCTATCGAATTTTTCAGTCACTAACATATTTTTTAGAAAATGACAATAGATAAAATAAAGACTCTCCAACCATCTAAAGAAAGTGAAAGAAAATTGAAGATCAGAAGGATGAAGGGTCTCCGATGGCAAGACACGCATTGGTGTGATAGAGATGTACCGAGGCATGCACTGAGCAACCTCATTAGCAGTTGGCCTCGATATGTGGTTTGACACGCTGTAATTTTTTTTGGCTACACAGCCTATACAGGCTAGAGAAGATGGAAGATAAAAAGGAAAACCGAAAAGGAGAATCAAATGACTAACAGCTAGCAACGAGGGAACCACGTGCCAGCTGCATCTGCAGTAAGACAATCCTTCACACAATCAGGTGGAAAAGTTTAAGTCGTAAAGAACAGTTCGCTATCCGCTCCCATCTTAGCCAACCTATCTGCAACAGAATTTCCTTCACGCAAGATGTGTTCGAAATAACAAATTTGGAACTGACCACGCACTTCCTCAATCTGGCATAGGTAAGGCGCAAGCCAATGAAGATCCGGCACTGAATTTCGAATAAGCCTCAGGGCTTCTTTAGAGTCACATAAACAATAAAGAGCTGTTATCCCCAGATCCCTGGCAAGTCGAAGGCCATACAAAATCCCTGAGATCTCTGCCTGAATGACCGACAAGCTGTAATTAAGTGATTACTTTTTTTATTCAGGCGGAAAAAAATGAAAATTGGACATAAATAATGGGATGAAATGAATTTTTTTTTTTTTTTTTTTTTGGTGAAACTGGGTATCCCTAGACCACATTGGACCTAGGACTAGTCCCTCGAGGATCTGCAAGGGCAATTAAGGGCGCATCTCCCAAAGCAGTTTTTTGCATACACAAGGCTCGAACCCGATACCTTGATTAAGCAACTAAAGCCCCATCCACTCAAGCATCTACTTTGGGTAGGAATATCATTTATTTTAATGACATAAAAAAATAAAAACCTTAATAGGCCTAAAAAAATATACGATTTTCAATTTTGGGTTATAAGGATGCGTTTGATCAACGCGCGACCCGCTTTAGCCCTTTTCTGAGCCCGATGTCCTTGTAGTGGTCCAAAACTCTAAATAAAAAAGTAATGGCCGAAATCTAGAAATGACCCATGGCCTGAAAAAATTATTATCTCTAGTATTATTTATTAAGTAATTTAAATATTATCTATAAAGTATAAACAAGTGAAATGTTGTTCAATTCGTATAATAATCAAGTAGTTTTAGAATATCAAAATTCTATAATTTTTAGATTATGTATATACAATTTGAGTTATTGAAAAAACACATTAAAAAACTGAGAGAGTATAACATAGGCTATTTACCCTTAAACAATGAAGTACTTCGTTCACCCATTTTTAAATATATTAACTACGTACACACTCAATAAAAAAAATGATCCAATTTTATAAAATCAAGTAAATGTTATTCTAACATTTACCAAATACACACATACTTAATTTTATATATATAGGTTGTTTTCTACCCACCAATAACAAACCCTGACACACCCGTTTCACATTAAAATTAGAAAAGATGGAAGAAAATCATTCACACACGCACAAGGAGGACAACTTAAACGCACCCATGAATGAATGTGGGCATTGAAGAATCGATATTCGATGGCCGAACATAGAGATTGGCTTTCTATCAGTCATTAATGATTGAAAACCAACCTCTATGTTTGGCCACCGATAGACTGATTTTGTGAAAAAGTATTAAGTGGTTACATTTTTCTCCTCTACTTTGTTTCTTGTTGCTGTAGACTCTTGTTGTATACTCCGCTCCCCCTTCAACATATTTTATTTCATTTCATTTCATTTGTTTGAAAATTGATTGAGATGGTGATATGCATGCATGGGTTTAATTAGGGTTTTAAGGTACGTGGGTGTATACTGTATATCTATATTGATAATAACAAAGGAAATACTTTACTATAAAAGAGATATATAGATATATACTAAAACAATTAAGAACGCAAGTAGAACATATATATATGTATAATGAACCATCCTAAACCACTTTCATGATGGGGTCGGGCCAATGGATCTTTTGCACCTAATTCATTTGTTAAAAAAAAGTTTGCAACTTGATTACCTTCACGTAGTGATTGTTGAATGCAAAGGTTAGACCCCAAAATCTTGTGGATATGGATGATAAAGGTAATAAGGGAAAGGGTTACTATCTTTAAAAAAGGTCACTGAGGGATAACGAAACTAACTAGAAAATTATTGGCATGAATATCAATAGAATCAAAGTAATGATTATTGAGATAAATGGTGGGAAAAGAATTCCCCCGCCAATAATTGTGGCTTTAGTCATTTTACGACAATCATCATCAAGAATCATGGATACAACACGTATTCAATTCCTTTCAAACCTTTATTATTTGATTTATTATGGTTTAAATTCATACTCGGCTTAGATTGGGGGTTCTTTATCACTTTTTTTTTTTTTTTTTTTTGGATAAATGTGACGTGAAAACGTCGGCTAAGAGGAAAGCTAAAAAACAACTACAGCATGGGGGTGAAAGAAGAGAAAAAAAAAACACAAGAAAACAGGAACATAAACAAATCCAATCATCTATCATCGGGAAAACCAAACACCGGATAGATCCGCATAGAGATGTGGTCGAGCGTTGTCCGGCGGGAACGCCCATGTTGTGAAAAAATCAACATAATCAGCACCACATTTAGCCATGCAGTCTGCCACCATATTGCCCTCTCTCAGGATGTGAGACCAGCGGTAATTAGGTCGCAGATCAAGCATATTCCGTATGTGTTTCACCAAGGGTGCCAAAAGGTGATCATGAGATACCCCGCGACAAACGAGCCGAATTGCTTCTTGAGAATCTGAGTAGCACACGGCTGCCTCAACCCCCCTACCATGAAGCAACTCCATACCTTTCCACATGCCAAACAACTCCGCCACCAAATTAGTGGCAACGCCAATAGATCCCGAAAACCCTTGAATCCATTGCCATCACCAAGGCGTATTACCCCACCAAAACCAGCACGCCCGGATTGCCACGCGAGCTCCCATCAACGTGTAATAGAATGCCCACGTGACTACCAGGGTTCCAGTTTACAAGCCGAGGTGGGCATCGAACCGGGTTGTCCCCAAAGACACGGCCCAACGCTGCTCCTATAATCCGCACCTGGCGACGAATTGTGGAGATGGCGATGGCCTCACCCCTCATGCAGAAGGCATTCCGCGCTTTCCGAATGCACCAGAATCCTGCCCAGCAGTAGCCATTCCATCCTCTGCACAATTGTTTCATTACTCGAGAGCCCGCCGTTCCACTCAAGATATTCGGTTGAAAACCCAGCTGCAGCCGAACCCCCAAACTGGACCAAACCTGAAGGACCCATGGGACACTGAAAAAACACATGCCAAGCCGTCTCTTCCACCGCTCCACAGATCAAACACGCCGGAGAGGATGTCGTGCCCCTTCTGAACCGTACTGAGTTGGTTGGCAGGGATCTCTTGACAAACAACCATAGAAGAACCTTAAACTTCTCTGGCGCATCAATCTTCCATACCCACGCAACCTCATCTTCATCATGACTGCCACGCTGTTTCAAGAGCCACTCATAGCCATTCGCCACCGTGTACATGCCGGACCCGTGGCCTGTCCAACAAAGAACATCCTCCGCGTCTGGTGTAGGGGAGGCGGCCCATAGTTAAGCAGCTCATTAGCCAAGTTATGGGGGCAGGGTGACCATAACATTTCCAGTCGCCACTTAACAGCATCAAATACATCCTTCACCTTTAATGTAGTTTCCGAGATGTGCACATACTCCATACGATCAGCTAACGGACCACCCGGCATTCATTTTCCATACCAGAAGCTAGTTTCACCGGATCCCAACCGAATCCGGAAACCAGGCTCCAAGATAGAACCAACACGTTGCAATGCTTTGTAAGTAGGCGAAGAAGCTGGCCGTTGAGGGAGGAAGCCTGCATGACAGTTATACTTGGCCAAGAATATAGTAGTCCAAGCATGAGGGGCATGGCATCGAATGTCGCGATACAGCTTCCCAAGAAGTGCAAGGTTCATGTCCCTGCACTTCCGAATTCCCAGGCCACCTAGTTTTCGGGGTTTCGCCACCACATCCCAATTCACAAGGTTGATGTCTCGCCCATGCACATCCTTCCATACAAACTTCCTAATAATCTTGTCAATGGTATCGCATGTGGCTGTCGGAATCCACATTATTTGCATAACATAGGAAGCAATCGAGTTCAGCACTGCACGCGCCAAAGTAATCCGACCGGCCTTATTAAGCAGAGCCCGCTTCCAAGCTCCCATTTTGCCATGAAGACGATCAACTAGAAACTCCAAATGAGTAGCCCGAGGTATACCAGTCGTCAGAGGAAAGCCAAGATACTTGCCAAGGTTGTCCGTGAACTGAATATTTAGCAGTCCTTCAAAGCGTGCAACTGTGGCTGAAGAGACTGATGCAGACGCCATAGCACAAGACTTTCGGGGATTAACTTTCAACCCCGATTGTCCGGCAAAAATAGTAAGGACGTCATCCATGCAGCGTATACTAGAGTCCTGAGGCCCCAGTGAATAACAATAGATCGTCAGCAAACATGAGATGGGAGATACTAGGGACGCCACGTCCTAAAGAAAATGGTTCCCAATGCCCATCCGACACCTGCTGCAAAATAGCTCTAGACAGTTTTTCCATAACAATAATGAACAAATAGGGAGAAAGCGGATCACCTTGCCTTAGTCCTTTCGCCGGGGTGAAAGCTGGAAGAGCCGACCCATTCCACATAATAGAGTAAGTCGGAGATTTCACACAAAACATAATAATTCGGATCAAGCTCATCGGAAGGTGCATCTCCTGCAGACAGCTCCTCCAGAAACTCCCACCGTACATTATCGTATGCCTTCTCAAGATCCACTTTTAATAAAATGGCATGAGTCCTGCGATTTTTGTATTTGAATGCCGAGAGGACTTCCTGCAGTATGATGGCATTGCTCGCCGTTCCCCGCCCTGGGTAAAAAAGCCGACTGATAAGGCCCGATGTATGCCTGTAGAAGCGGGCGCAAACGATTAACCAAGACCTTCGTCAGAATCTTATAGCTCACATTACACAAGCTAATAGGACGGTACTGACGAATCTCTCTTGGAACCTCAACCTTCGGGATCAAGCATATAAAAGTAGAGGCAATAGCCGGATCGAAGTGCCCCTCGTCCACCGCCTCCTTAACAAATCTCCAAGCCAGTCGCACCAGTGGACGCCCAATAAAGTTTATAAAAACTGGTAGGCAGCCCGTCCGGCCCGGGGGCTGAATGACTTCTCATGTCCCTCACAGCCAAGTTAACTTCCTCCATATCTACACACTTATCCAGATCATTACCACCTGGTAGCACAGGCAGCGGCACTAAGAAGCCAGGTTGACAACGAGGCCTGGTCGATGCAGCGTATAAGGAGCTGAAATGCCACTGTGCATGGCTCTTAAGGGTTGCATCATTGGTGGTCCAGGATCCATCAATCTCGAGCCCCATAATCGCACTCTTCTTCCGTCTAATCATTGTTTGAGAATGGAAGTACCGAGTGTTCCCATCCCCATGTCGGACCCACTTATCTCGAGACTTTTGGAACCACAACATCTCTTCTTGCCGGAGAACCTCATCCAGTTCCTTAGAAAGTTTGCCCTCCAAAAGATGAAGTACTGCAGAGTCAACTCTATCAAGTACCCTACGAATTCCAGCAAGGCGACGCAGCAATCGCCCTTTTCGCTTGCGGATGTGACCAAAAGTGTGCTTGTTGAAAAATGTAGATGCCTCTTGAACCTGCTGAACACGTTCACACATGGCTTTGCCCTCCTCCATGCCATGCCGCATCCACAATATAACTATAGTGTGGGTGAGAGGACCAAGCAAGCTCCCACCTAAATGGCCTATCCTGTCACCTTCAAAGGCCTGGCAGCATCCTCATTAGAAGAGCAGTTGTGATCAGAAACCCGTCGAGGAAGAGTCTCAACCACACCGCCAGTGAACAAGGACGACCAAGCAACATTAGCAACTGCTCTATCTAGACGCTTGCGAGCCAGCGGGCCTCCCGAATTATTTCTTTGCCAAGTGAATGCATCTCCTACTGTATGTATAGTTCGAAGGCCACAGTCATCCAGCATGTCTCTGAACAAATTGCTCTGTCGGTGATCATGGAAAAATCCAAAGGATTCCGACGTATAAAGGACATCATTCCAGTCCCCAATCGCAAGCCAAGGGCCACACACAACCGAGCTTACATGTCTCATATCATTCCAATCCCTAACTCGGTCACCTATCCGAGGGCTAGCATACACCGCTGGAAAGATACCAAGCAATCTCCCCATGAGCAATCCGGGACAGTAATAATACGCGACTATGACTAAGAGTAACTGAGAATGACACCTGTAGGCCGATCCTTTTGAGAATCCAGAGCCCTCCAGCTTGTCCTACACTCTCAATCACGTGAATCGCTTCGTAATTCCATCTATAAAGTTGAACCTGAAGCCGATCAAATGAACCCCTTGGTTCCATAATTATCAAAACAGACGGCCGCAGAGACCGCAACATATCCACTAGGTGGCGATGGGTGTTAGCGTGCATGGCGCCACGAATATTCCATGCAAGCACCGTAAAGTCATGAAACTCAATCATTGGGAAACTATTTTGGGATGCTCTTGCGAGCGATTCTCCAACTGTGTCTCCTCCAAATCATTTCCTTCCCAAGACAAAGCAAGAAAGGAGTTCTGCTGTGGCACAACTAAGTTTGGTCCTTGCATGGACGACTGGCCCATATCCACTGTCCGGCGTTGGCGCTTGCCTTTATACCTTTTAATTGGTTCAGGGAAGTCTACATCTCCCTCAGCATAAGGTTCTGTAATTGGTCCCTTACCCTTACTGGCAGCCTGTGTTGTTTTGTCAGGTGTCCTTCTATCCAGCCTATTCGTCACCACTTGCAATGGCACTCTAGAGCACTCTTCTGTCCATCTCGACGAGGACAAGTGAGGTGGCCGGGTGATCATTATCCAGTCTCCATGGGTCGCCACGGGGCCCTTATCAGCAACAGAAGCAGCAATGTCCATTGGGACATGATTAACCTCATCATCCGAAGGCAATTCACCTCTCTCGACTTCAATTGCCCAACCTGATCTCCTACCGCCACTCCTTCCTTTTCACGAGTCTCCACCAGCACTCCGGGAGAATTCACCACTGGAGGCTCCGGTGTGGAGGAGGCATCCGCGGGGCCATGATGTATACATTCTCCAAGATTAAACCGAAACCTGCCACAAGTCGTACAGATATGATGGAGACCCTCGTAAGAAACATTCTGCCATTCATCATTAACTATAACTCTCCCAATCACAGGCTTGCTCAAATCAATTTCCACACTAACCCTAGCAAAACGACCGTGATTCAAGTCTTTAGAATTGATATCCACTCGTAACGGCCTTCCTACCATTGTCGCGATTAACATCAGCATCTCTTCCTCAAAGAATATAGGGTCGAGTCCCGGAAAGCGCACCCACACCGCCTGTTTTAGTAATACGGCCTGCCGTGGCATGAGTGTCCTTCGACCAAGGGGCTACCGCCAGATGGTGTCCAAAGATCGACCATGGCCCATCATAAAGGGCATGGCGACGGTCCTCCTCCGAAGCAAACTTGATCAAGAAGTAGCCTTTATCTCCATCTACGACCTTCATGTGGCTCTTTGCTTTCCAGATATCTTGTAGTCGTGCTTGCATGACAGCCAAGCCGACGTTTTTTCCAAGCACACGAACCACCAACGCATCCAGGAAGGGCGCACTAAGTCGATCAATCGCCGCTCTATGAATATAAATTCTGGGGAGTAGAGGATTCTCATTAACCGTATCGAACGAGACCAATTCACTAAGAGGAACATCCGACGCCGTCGTGGGCGACAAAGGGGAAGTGCGAGGGATCACAATATCTCTGAACAAGGGTTTACCAGGGTCCGGCGGCACCGAGGTTGAGGGATGGTCAGGGGTAGGCGGGAACGACGACGACATGGGAAACCCTAATTTTTTTCAAAAACTTACCCACGAAAATACCATTACCTGCTTAAAATAATTAATTTGAAATATCGAAATAACTTTAATATAAAAAAAACTTATGATTATATTCCTGAACTAATAAGGGTGTGTTCTACATAATTAGGTAGCTGCGAATTGTAGCTATAAGCTAGAGATTGTGAGGTTTAAGGTGTAGATGTTGATAGGCCGGTTGGAGTTTCAAATTTTATATAAAGTGCTTTTTAGAAGTAGTTGTGGTTTTCAAAATAAATTTAAAATATTAATTAAATTGAAGAGTATCTTTTAAAAGCACTCAGGGTCTGTTGTGCACATGGAGCTATAGTGACGGGCTGGAGGGGTGATATTGAGTCGAGTCTCGAGCCTGAACAGTGTAATTTGAGCTTGTACAGTAACAAAATTTAAAGTTCTAGTCCGAATTTAACTAGGTTAGATAGTACTCTATAATCTGAATTTGAATTGACAATTTTACTTATTATACTGTAAAATATAAGTTTGTTAGGCTTGATAAAGCTTAAATTGTTTCTAGTAATTCTTTTATTTTTATATTTTAAAAATTTAATAATTCACATTGGAGCTGTACGTAGCTGTCAGTCTTATTTAAGTGTTTAGTACAACTAGCTGTAGCTATTATAAAATGACATAAAATGACAAATATTTATATAGACTATCGGGTAGTGGTTTGTAGAGGTGTTGAAATGGGCCCACGGGGTGAAACGGGCCGGCCTGCGCGGGCCCCCATATTTTTGCGGGCTTGAACGGGGCGGGCCTAAATGGGGCGGGCTCAAAATGCCTAGGCCCGACCCGCCCCACATGCGGGCTATGGGTTTTGCGGGCCGGCCCGCGGGCTTTTTAGAAAAATATTACTAAATTTATTTTTTAATGTAAAAAACATAAAATTGTGAATATTTTTTATTGTATAAACTAAAAATTAGATATAAAGATTTATAAATGATATTAAAATTATAAATAGTTAAAGTGTATATTTTTTGGCATAATTATTTACTTTAATAGTACGTTTGTTGAATAATTCTTTAAAAATAAATTTATTCTAATTTATAATATTAAATGGGTGTATTATATTTTAAAAATATAGTGTTGGACAAGACAAAAAATTTATAATTAATGACTGGGTTGATAAAAATATTTGTGTCTGAGAAGTCTTTAGGAGGTTAATTTGTTTTAGCAGTGATTTTATATTTTAAAAGTAAGATAATTAACAATCAAACTATAACAATTTACAAGTATTCATATTTTTTAATAAATAAAATAAAAAGGAATTTATACTTAAAAAACTAATATGAATAATATAAAAAGAAGCAGAAAAATATTAGAAGATATCGACTATTTGTATAATAATTAAGATTAATATTTGATGACTTAATGAATTAATGTTAGAAATTGAATAATTTATCAAATAAAATAATCAATATTCAAAATCTAGTAAAATGTATTTTATAAAAAAAAAAAAAATCTGGGCAAAGCCAGAGGCCGGCCCGCCCCGCCGTGGGCCCAACCCGCAAAAGCCCGCCCCACTGCAGGCTAAGCCCGTTTAGGCCCGCATCTAAACGGGCCTTAAATTCTTAAGCCCACCCCACATATTTTGCCTTGCGGGGCAGGCGGGTCCAACGGGCTCGGCCCACATTGACACCTCTAGTGGTTTGATTATTAGGTTAAAATTATAATTGGACAGAAACAAGCTTGCTATAGCTTTTTTTTAATGCTACCTTATGTAGTTTCTATTTGGAGAGCTTAAAATTGTAGCTAGAAACCTCAAAAACTAATATACAGAACGGAGCTACAATGTTGAAATCAAAATTATATAACTAATAAAAATATTATACTATTTAATATAATAAAATAATATACAATGAATGATAAATCAAAATTATACGCATTGTACCAACAACAATTGGCTTGAGTGGATGGGGCTCTAGTCACTTAAGCAGACATATATATTCATAGGGTTTAGTGGGGGAAAGGGAAACAGTTCTGTGCGGTAGGATTGTTCAGAGTGCGATTCAAGCCGTAAATCAGACTAGACCAAACCGTATTTTGACGGTTTGGTTTGATTTACGATTTAAAATTTATGGTTTGGTTTTTTCTAAGAAAACCATGGTTTGCGGTTTAGATTTGGTCTGAAAACTAAAATAGGCCTCCAGAAGGAGTCATTTCCACTTTTAGGCCATCGCGGCCCGAATTCCAGCCCAATGGCCTAAATTCAAACCCAAAATCCTTCTAATGGCTTATTTCCCTAAATCGAAATATGGTGGCCCAAAAGTGGAGAAATCAAGGAGGATTGAGCTGCATGAGGGAAAAGTTGATTTGAAGGAGGAGAGATAATTGATTTGGATTTGATGGATGGAGGAGAGGGCAAAAATCTATATTTATGTTGTTTAGGGGGGAAAGGGAAACGGTTATGGGCGGGCAGGTTCCCAGGGCAGGCAGAGGGAATGGGTTTTGGATCGCCTGAATGAATTGGATACGGGCGTAACGAATTCTTCATGGAATTGGGCGGAATTTTGAATGAAAACGTAATTATAAAGTTTGGCTCCATGTGAAGGTTGCTTTAAAGTATGGCTCGAACCTCTTCCTTCCAGTCCAAGGGTCTATGTACCATTTTTCAGCGTCGAATGACGTTTGGAGGCAGGAAAAAGAAGCAGATGCTGCAGGGAGGTGGTTGCGAACTTCCCCGTCTGGGCGGCGGAGGGGAAGCCAGGCGGCTGCTACGGGGAGGAGAAATCAAGGAGGATTGAGCTGCATGAGGGAAAAGTTGATTTGAAGGAGGAAAGATAATTGATTTGGATTTGATGGATAGAGGAGAGGGCAGAAATCTATATTTATATTGTTTAGGGGGGAAAGGGAAACGGTTATGGGTGGGCAGGTTGCCAGGGCAGGCAGAGGGAATGGGTTTTGGATCGCCTGAATGAATTGGATACGGGCGTAACGAATTCTTCATGGAATTGGGCGGAATTCTGAATGAAAACGTAATTATAAAGTTTGGCTCCATGTGAAGGTCGCTTTAAAGTATGGCTCGAACCTCTTCCTTCCAGTCCAAGGGTCTATGTACCATTTTTCGGCGTCGAATGGCGTTTGGAGGCAGGGAAAAGAAGCAGATGCTGCGGGGAGGTTGTTGGAACTTCCCTATCTGGGCGGCGGAGGGGAAGCCAGGCGACTGCTACGGGGAGGAGAAATCAAGGAGCATCGGCGTTAGGGTATGGGAGGGTTGAGCTGCATGAGAGAAAAGTTGATTTGAATGAGGAGGAAAAAATTGATTTGGATTTGATTGATAGACGAGGGGCAGAAATCTATATTTATAGGGATTAGGGGTGAAAGGGAAAGGGAAACGATTATGGGCGGGCAAGTTCCCAGGACAGGCTGAGGGAAAGAGAATTTGGATGGCCTGAATGAATTGGTTATAGGCGTAACCAATTCTTCATTAAATTAGTCGCCATTCTGAATGAGCTGTTGAAACTTTTGACAAGTTTCATTAATACGAGGAAGTTTATTAAAATAACAGGTTTGGATTTATTAAATGAAAAGAATTATGATTTAGGGAAGGGGTTTAAGGATAAAATAAGAATTCCCATTTTTATTACTCACGTGGGGTGTTTGAGAATGGCGCTGTGGTCCTCCTTGCCATGAAACTTTTGACAAATATCACGGTGCAACCGAGATTGACCCTCAGTCTGTCACCCTGAAAGTCACTGGTATATTGCACCATGACACTTCTCTTAATTTCATGTCAAGGAGATGCCTGCCATTAAGCTCTCGAAACATCTTCCCACTACATGAGTATTTTCCCAAAATATAAGTTTTTATTCACCCGTATTAAGAAACTGTGCTCCCGAAAGCGCACGGGTCAAAAATTGCAGTAATTTATAGTAAGTACCGGATCGTTCACTGGAGGATGTGCGATGGAAGCAGGGCCTACGTCGTTTACTCGCTTCAAGTTTTGCAATAATTTCTAACAACTACTTGACATAAATTAAACCAGATCATGAAAGCAGTAAAGATTATTCTACAAAGCATGGTAAATTATATCTAGGGAAGCAAGTAAATTTATTCTACGAAAGCGGTTAAAGTTATTCTAAGAAAGCAGATAAAATGAGACAGAAGGGACAGGGGGAAATAAGAAAGATTGGACAAGATTCAGATGAGACACAATTAAACTTCCATTTTTTAATACACAGATCTTAGCTTGGGATAATCCTCTAGTTAGCTAACTCTCATGCTCTCTATACCATGTTCCCTTTAACAGACAGGTACTGACAGTAAGAGTTTACATGCTCTTAAGACAGCAAAATTCTAAGATACCACAAACTTACTAATAACTCCCTTCTCAGGCCTTGTTCACAGGCCTTGCGAAGTTAGATTATTTATCTGTGGTGGATAAGCAACACCTAGCATGTCATTAGTTGACATGCCAAGTACTCCTATCATTCCCCCATGTCACACCCAAAGTTTCAAATCGAGCCCCAAACCTTTCCATAACTCTCAAACCTTTTAACAGATGGACAGCCCCTAATTATTCCGAGTGACCTCTATGAAAGCATTTAAAAGAAAGCAGTAAAGAAAGCTATAAAGAAAGCATTTAAATCTATCACTCGGAAGCATTAAAAACGTCTCTTTCCGTTAGTATAGAAGAGCCCCTGGTCTTGGTGACCAGATGCAGATCAAGAACCTCCAGGATCATCAATAAGCCACAGGGCTTACAACACCCGGTTAGTTATGAGATACAAACTAAATGAAACAGATCCATAAATGAACCTATTCCGGATGTACTCACTCAAGACTCAATTCTAGACTTTGGCAGAAGAAGATAGTAGTCGAAGGAATACTCAACCCTACCTTAGAAATTCACCAAGGCCTATATGTTGTTCCTCTACTATTATTTATCACATCTCATTTACACCCAAGTGGATATTGACTCAATGCGATATCTAATATCAGATTTCCAACACACAGCAATTTTGAGAAGCAAATGAATATTTGAAAATCATTCCCTAGACAGGTACTAAACTCTCAATTAAAACACAGATCCTTTCAGTCTAGATGAGACCTAATCGCTGACTCTGCTTCTAAGCTCTCAAAATCAACCCCCGGTGGAATATGAATTAGTCACAACTATCGAATTTATCCCTTACTCAGATCCGGATTTATAAAGGAATTTTTGTTGGAAATTTATTATGCAGCATCTGATTTAAATCAAGACTTCTGTGTCCAAGGGGAAGGATCCCCAAAATAATGATATGACCACAACATCTACATAATAATATCATGCATACAAGTATATGAAAAGGAAAATAAAACACCCCAAAATATATGGTGGGGTTAGACAGAATGCGATACACAAAGGTGAAATAGCCTGAGGTAAGAAGAATTTGGCTAAAAAGAGTGCCAGAAATAATTGGGGTTACCCGGACAGCAAACATCTGCCATTCGGTTCCCAAGTATTCCAGATGGAACGATTTTAGACAGAAAGAATTCCAAACGACGGTGACCGCCGTCATTCAGTTTTCTTTTGTCTGTGAGTGGAGGAAAAACCCACATATTTCTTGCTGTAATATTTCTCAACTGATGTTGGTCGACACCAGTTGATACTATTGCAACATGAATTCAGGTTGAGAAATTAAGATGAAGAAAAGAAAACTGTATCTGATCAGGGATTGGCTGAGTGGCTAGTCGTATCTCGGTGAAGAGACCTTTCTCCGTATCTTCCACCAATCTCTAATCAGACTATGCAAAATAACAAGTAATAATTAATACACAGAAGACGAGCTAGTCGAATCCCTATGAAGGGACCTTTCACCAACATTGATCTGTGATATTTCTCATTACCCATTCATACACACAATGAAAGAGAAAATAATGAAATTTGAGAAAAATATTTTTGGTATTGTGTGGGTGTTAATCACACAATAATTAGACACTAATGGGTTGAAATGTGTAATGGATAAAATCAGCTGAATTGGGCCGAGACCCAATACACCCATGCAACTTACACAAATCATGAAAGAAAATATTTATGGAGTTTTAAAATAGAAGGAGGGTTCAATTTGAATTATAGGTAATTCGAATTGAATTATGCATGAAGGATGAAGTGTAACCTCACCCAATAAATCCTTGCAAAAAAATTGGAACATCACCTAATTCGAATTATTGGACCCAATTCGAGTTAATTCGAATTGGAATAATTCGAATTGGTGAAGTCTTTTTCTTGCTCAAATTGGCTAAGGCATTTACCTCAAAGTGAAGGTGAATTCGAATTGTTCACTAATTCGAATTAATTCGAATTAGGCAATTCGAATTGGTAGACATGGAAAAATAAACTAAGGCATGAAGGAATGACAATGGATACAATGTGGTTTTCAGGCCAATTCGAATTGTTGAGCAATTCGAATTAATTCGAATTGCATAATTCGAATTGGGTGAAAACCTCATGAGGAGAATGAAAATTGGTGTGCAATTCGAATTTCTTGGGCAATTCGAATTAATTCGAATTGCCTCAATTCGAATTGCATCCCAGTTTTCAATTAACAATTTTTGTGTTCTCCCAAGGATGGGTTAGGTATACACTGTATGAATAATGATGGGTTTTGGATTCACCAAATCCCTCATTTCACATCAGCATTTAATTCACAGCCACCCTAGTGAGATTTTTCAAGAAATAGATAAACACATGTCCAGTGGGTATTGGCAAGATTCAAACCCTATTCCTACAAACAAGGAATTCAAAGATCAAAGAACCTAACACATCTAATTATCTAAGAACTACATGAACAAAGCAAGAACACTCAAGTAATCTAAGGCACTAAAAATAATAACACAGCAGAAATAAAAGGCATGAAAATTAAATACTAGCAAGTTCTAAAATATCATCTAAAATCTAAGAACACCTATTTGAAGCTCTAAGGCACAAAATCAAACCAAAAACCCACCAAACATGCATTTATTGTGTTTGAATGTCAACTAGAACATAATAAATGCAACCTAGTTGAAACAAACAAACATTCTAAGCATTTATTACTAGGAAAGCATTAAAGAGTGCCAAAACACATGAATAAAACCCATTTCTGGAGTTTTTCTTTGTATTGACACTTGAAAACAAAGTAAATAACCCAAAACCATCATTAACTTGAAGGTAGGGTTTGTTCTAACTACAAAGCATGTAAAAATATGGAAATGGCTACTCTAAGAGGCTTACAAACTGCTTCTACTAAGATTAAAGCATGTAAAGTTACACTATTTGCAAGAAAATAAACTAAACTAACTAAACTACCTACCTAACCCTTAAGGGGTGTGGAACCTCCTTCTTGTTCTTTTTGTTCCCAAGCTACTTTTTGGAGAAGTGTTCAACTCTTTGTTCTGTGGTGGATGGTCTGCTTTTATAGGCAAACTTTGGAAACCCTTGGCCCACCAGTGTTGTGCTTGTGTTCCACAGCTTCATTTGAATGAATTTTGAGTGTAGTTTGAATTATCTCAGCCAATTCGAATTAATTCGAATTGTGAGATCTCTTCCTTGAGCTGGGATTTTGGCCTTCAGTTGTCAATTCGAATTGTTGTGAATAATTCGAATTGCTCTTTTCTCGAATTGGATGAGGGTTTCTGCTTGACTTCCTTGCACTTGTAGGCAATTCGAATTGTTGGTGCCAATTCGAATTAATTCGAATTGGACAATTCGAATTGCATCTTCTTCTTTGCCTTTGGGTTTCTTCTCTCTTCATTGCCTAATTCGAATTGTTCTGGCCAATTCGAATTAATTCGAATTGGCACAGACAATTCGAATTAGCTCTTCTTTGCATTCCTTCCAACACTTAACCATTTCTTGTTCTCTTCAAGCCAATTCGAATTATGTGCAATTCGAATTAATTCGAATTGCACAATTCGAATTGTGCTTCAACACTTAGCCAAAATTTCAGTTGTGGGATTTTCAATCTTTTTCCCATCTTTTTGGATTTTCTATGGGCTCTATTATTCTTTTGCCCATCTTTTCTTCCTTTTTCTTTTCTTTTTCCTTTTTTCATGTTTTTGGATTTTTCTAACACAAATACAATTAAAAATTGCATATTTTGTGTCTTTTCATTACCGGCCCAATATTTTTACAAACTTGCATTAATCTGTCGAATTCAACTGCTTTCTTATTAAAATAAGATGGAAACACGATCAAAATGTCCGTCTCAGACACGGAAATGGATTGGAAATAATGGTCAATTTTGGCCATTATCAACATCATCACATTTAATACTGATCGTCCCCGAGCAGTCAGAGTCAGTGCTCCTAAGAGCTTGGACTCTGCATATTCAATCCATTTGCGTGGCCTCAAAAATATCATTCTTCTTATATTGGGATAAGACAATCAAAATTCCAAGTATTAAACTCTCTTGGTTGCAGTGTTTAATGGAATGATATTTCTCACTTGAGCAAAATGCAAACCAATCATTATTGTTAATTCTTCTTGAATATGTGTTTAGAAAATCTCATCGGCTTAATTCTTGAATTCAAGCATGACATGAACATTGATCAATTAAAACAGAGCCTCACATATAGTAGAATCGGAAAGATCACTCACTCTCAAAGTTGGCTTTAATCATTATCGCTCATAATCAAATTCAATTAAATTCTCCCATAGGCTTGCAATTGGACCAACTCGCCACCTGTTCATTTCTTCAAATCAAGATCCCGAGGTCTTATTTCAAGGTTATAACGGGGCATACGGTTGTAACATTTGGTAGGAAAGGAAATTATTGGGTTAAGAAGTGACATGAGTTCATTCCATCATGACTGGGCACATTTTTATTTAAAATTTATGATCATCATTGTCCTTTCTTTCTTTGGTTTTTCTCTTTTTCTCTTGCATGACATTAGACTTTGTCTAATTTGCGTTGTCATTTGCAATTTATTGTTGTTGAATGGGACTCAACACATTTTTTTTTTTTTTTTTTGAATTGGTTTATGAATACCAATTGATATTTATTTGATGATCACAATTTACAATGCCTTGATGGAATGGCTCATATACACTTGGGTTTGATGTTTTTGGTCTTTTTATAAGGCTATGAAAATTATAGTGGGTTTCAAAGAAAAATTAGGCTTAAAGGCTCAGATTGGTTAATCCTAAAGGGAAAATATTTTTGGGTTTGGGATTCAAACGAAAGCCAAAAATTTTGGTTTTTCTAAGTGCCTCGATCATTTGCTTGATTTCGGGAATATGGCATGGTCTTGAATCGGTCCCAATCGCAAGTTCTGGTGTCCTTTAATCGAATCGATTTTCACACAACAAAGAAAAGAATGAGTAAAAGTGACTCATGGCTCAGATCTCACATGGTATGGTTTGATCATGTCATAACTTTATTCTTGAACTTAGCCTTTGAAAAATCCATTACAACCTATTCAATCAAATTCTCAACATGAAAGTTCGTTTTTCTTCCAAGTGATCATATCATTAAATTTTTATAGCTCAAAACCTCAAGACTTTATTTCATGCATATTTTTAATTGTTTTATCCCAATGTAATAGTTTGAAAATTTCATCATCAGCCTAAATTCAATATGTGAATTTAGATGACAGATTTATGCTTGTTTTATGCCGGTTGATTATTTGAAAGCAGTAAAGAGACACTGCGAACATGCAAGCATGTCACAGTTTTGTTTTTGGCGTGACAGTCACTTATTCATCTTGGACTGTCACACATCTTTTTCTGAATATTTGAGAACTCAAGACGAAATTCTCTTTTGGAAAGCAGTAAATACGTCAGTTACAATAGATTTCCATGCTATGGATAGGAAGTATCCTGCGCGAATGAAAATCTAATGCATGATGTTTACAATGGAGCTCGCATGAATATGATCAATCTACCTCAATCCTTCTTCTCCGACTGCTGTTTTGAGGATTCTGAATCATCTCTTGGAGGTGAGGGTAGCTTCCTGAGCAGAGTCTTCATCATTTCGGCTTGATTGTCGAACATTTTGGCTTGTCTGGCAAACACTTCTTCAAACATTTTTCTATTCTTTTCCTCGTTTGCTACCCGTTCCTGATGCTGCCTTGCCTCTCTTTCTGCCTGCCTTTCTTCTCTTTCGAGTAGTTTCAGTCTGAATTCCTCCTCCTTTTGAAATTGCCTTTCCTGGGTTGACATGATGATGTCGGCCAAGGATTTGACACTCTGCATCATTGATTCTCCCATTCGACTCACAATCTCGATAGTTTGAGAATCAGCTGGAAATTGTGAGACATTTTGGCTTCTGTGAGGGCGTCTGACAGGATGTGCTCTTGACTGGCTCGGGGCGGAAGCATCAGTTACAGGATGACTGGGAGTGGGGGCATGTTCTGTTGGTGTAACTGCAGCTTCTTCTGTTGAAGGTACCGCCTCAGTACGGTCCTTTTTCTTGCGTCCTTTGCGTCCAGCTGGTGTTGTCCTAGGAGTGTATCTGGATTGAGCGTCTGATTCTTCCGGCATAATGTATGTAACTGGGTTAGTTATCCTTGTCTTCGGGACTGGGATCGGCCGGCTCATATCAATAAGATCACTCTCTGCAAAAACTGTTAGATCTACTCCTTGGGCCTCACAAATTCTTCTGATGAGATTGGGATAGCATAAGGCGGTGGCCCTGGTGCCAGTGACTTTTGAGGTCATGACGTGGAAGATCTGTTCCCCTATGTTGATCTTCAGTCCATGCCAAATTTTTGCAAAACCCTTCAGCATCCGGCCAGATGTTTCATGTGCGTGGGGATTTGGTCTGATCTTTGACATGTAGAAGTCATAGGACGGTTGGAACTCCAGCTTCAGGTGATTTGCCTTGAAGGGGATTTCACCGGTATAGCTTGCGGCAGTGAGGGATCTGGTGATGTTATCGTGATATTGCCTGTCAGCTGCTCTGCTTGCTCCCTTCTCGAAATGCTCTGATGTCGGGATTTCTGACCTCCAGTTGGGTGTGCCTAGGAAGTTGTTCAAGTATTCTCCAGAGATGTTTACATCAACTCCTCGCACCCAACTCGTTTTCCGTGCGACATCAATGTTGCAGTAGAATTCCCTCACCAATTCTGCTATCCCAGGTTCAGCGTGATGCTTGAGGAACTCAGTCCATCCATGATTTTCTTTTAACGTGAGTAGCATTGGATGATCTATCAATTCTGGACTGAATCCTTTATCAGGGACAATTACTCCACTCAGTGCCATGTATCGTCCCGCATTCTGCTCATTCCCGTTGAACCTTCTCATTAAGTCAGCATCATCACCAAGGCGGAATCTTTTATAAGTCCTGGTGGATACACCCAGTCTGCCCCTTGAAGTCGAGTTGACCCAATAATCAGCCGATCGTACTGATCCGGTTGATTCTTGGGTTCCCTCAGTTCTTGCTTGTTCTCCCTCAGAGTCCAAATTCTCTCTTGGTTGTTCCCTCTGCTCAGTTTGCTCGTGCTGTTCTGATTCACCTTGTGTGTTCGGCTGTGGCTCTTCTTCATTGTGTTCCAGTTCAGTTTCTTCACCTCCTTGAGCTGCCCCCTGCTCGTGCGAAGTATAAGGATCCTCAGGGAATACGGAATTCAGGAAATCCTCGGAAAGGTAAGGTTCACCCATGTGTTGGTATTCTCTCTGTGATGCCTCCACTTCGTTTCCGATGTTCAGATTTTCGAACCCGTCCCCCATATCTTCTCCTTGTTCCACAGGGATGTTGAGATCATATTGGAGAATTTGCTGATATGTTTTGTTCTTGAAGATGTCATCTATGCTTTCCATTTCTGCTTGCTTATCCTCACCGCTACCTTCAGTTCGTGCTGTTTCTTGTTCTGTGGGTTGCGGTTGAGTAACAGCTGCCATCAGGGTTTGTGCAGCTATTTCGTTCAGATCGCTTGTAAGCTCGGCTGACTTCTTCTTTGTCTCCTCAATTCTTTCATTACTTTCTTGCACCATTTCTTCTAATTCCTCTGTAGGTTTGATTGCCGTTGGTGCTTTCTCATCATTTGCCTCTGTGTCTTTTCTGCGAGCAGTGGATCTCTTCATCTGTTTCTCCTTATCTTTGGCCCATTCTGCTGGCTCAGCTTTCACCTCGACAGGCACAATGTTGGTTCCGCTGACTATTTGACAGTCATCGTCTTCATCATCCGCTTGTGCTTTTGTGTCGTCTTTCTTTTTCCTTTCTAGCTCAGCCTGCAGTCTTTCAGCAGTTTTTCTGTTCTCTTCTTCCTCTCGGGCTTTCTTAACATTCTCCTCCATTTTTTCTCTCTTGGCTTCTTCTTCTGCTTTTCTACTCTCCTCCTCAGCAAGCTTGGCCATGTTTTCCTTCCTCAATCGGTTTCTCTCAACCCTCTCAGCTTCCATTTTCTGCTTCCACTCCTCCGTTTCCTTAGCCATTTCTGCCTCAGCCTCTTCCTTCTCCCTTCTTGCTATTTCAGCTTGTCGGGCATCGTACTCGGCTTTCCTCTGTGCTTCCATCCTATCCATTTCAGCTTCCTCTTGAGCCATCCTTGCTGCTTTTGCATCAGCATCTTCTTGAATTTTCTTTGCCAATTCTGCATCGGCCTTCTCTTGGACCTTACGCAGCTGTTCTTCCTTGGATAACTCGATAACTCGCTCCTTGCCCTTGTCTTTCGGCTTAGAGGGTTCATCATGAAACTTGGGCACAGGTGGATTGATTCTTGGCTGACTCGGAGGTTCTTGGATTCTGATCTGAGGCTCAGCAGATTTTTCAGATTTTTCTTTTTCTGCTAACTTTATCAGTTTCCTCTTTTTCTTTGGTGGTTCTGATTCAGTTTGAGTCTGAGAGGGTTCAGGTTCGGTAGGTTGCAGTTGCTCAGAAGTTGGATCAACATAGTCGTCAATGATCTTGTCCTCATCCTCCACACCCAATCCGAGTTCTGGACCTTTGATCTTTAGATATTTCTGGATGAATTTTGGTTCAGACATGGCTGTGAGGTGTTCGGTCCATTTCATAGTGAAATACCTTCCTAGGACACCTTGGAATCCCGTATCAAATTTCAGGCGAGGTCGGTGCTCTTGACAGTGCCTCAGACCTGCCGCATCCATTTCACGTAGTAGATCGCAGAATTTCTTTTTCATTTCCGTGTACAATGTGTCCATGATGTCCGCTTCTTGTTCTTTTAAGTATCTCAAGTCTCGGACTGGTGGGATATTGAGATACTCCAAACACTTATTTCTGCCCATGACTGGAAGCTGGTTTCTCTTCTTTCCCATTCTGTCCCATGTTCTGCCTCGAATAAATGCAAGACACTCGGCTTTTATTCGTTCGAAGTTGGGCATACCCTTCATTGTGGCTTCTCGGGGTTCAACTGCTGGAATCCTTTGTGGAATGAAGACAGGAATAGGCTTTACATTTTCCTGAGGTATTTCTACCCCTGGTCTTAGTACAGATTCCTTGATGTCTTTTTCCCACTTTCCCCATGACACCATATACTCCCCCCACAGTTGTCGGATTGCTTTAGTTTTTGCGATGATTGTATCCAACATTGGGGTGTGGTGAGTTTGTCCATAGTTCAATACACCTTGGAGGGAATCCCTAAAGTTGTACATCATTTCAGTATGACGCTCCTTTGCTCGCAATGTCAGCCATGGTTGCTCCTCTGGTCCACAGATAGTCCCGTTGTCGAACAGTTCTTTCTTGAATGTGAATGGGAAGGCCTCTGGCATGGAGAGTACACCAGTTGATGCAACTAAGTGTACTGGAGGTGTCCTGGGGGCATAGTGCATTTTTACTTCCCTTGTGATGGGTGGTTGGATGAGGACTGGATCGAATCTGGATGCTCTCCTATCCCCGAAGTGGCACTCGAGCATTCTGTCCCACATGGCTTTCTGCTGTCTCATCCTCCAGACCATTCGCTCATAGTGAACTTTTGGTTCATCGTATCTCAGATCATATCGTGCTTCCTCAAATTCTTGGTTCCAGAAGTTCCATACATGATGACAAAAATCCCTTTCGAGACCCGTGGCTTTGTCTTCTCTTTCTTTCTCTGGGATTGCATTCCACCAATGGTCCTTCATCTCGAACCTCCACTCAATCTGGTGATCCATGTTTAAATTGTACTCATTCCGTATGGCCACCCTACTATCTTCTATCTGCTGTTTCAACTCTTCGATTTCTAAGAAGGCAAGATCTGGAGTTGTTGTTGGAAGGGCCATTATGGAGTCGATGACGTATTCGTTCCTGAAGAGGAAAAGTTGAAACTATTTTTTAGCGAATTTTTGAATAAAAATTATTCAAGTTGAAAATCAACATCCTCACATTTTGAGCTATGCTCTAAATGTGATTTAATTGGTTCATCACTTGAATTTATTGGACTGCAAAGAACATGGAGTTAGATTATTAAATCTAACTCTTATTGAGGGGAATAAGGATTTAGATCCTTAAAATTTTTCTTAGACTGAAAAAAACAGTCTAAAATGTTGTTGGGTGGTCAAAAGACCAAAAGAAGAAATTTCGTAGGCTATTGAGCTTACGAAAGAGTTTGATTTTTCATCACTCAGCAAGTGATTCGAATCATGTGAAATAGGGAAGATAAAAGATAAATGATGAAGTGTAAATGCAAGTGACAAATTGTGCAACTACTAGTATGCATAGATGAACCAATGAGAAAATAAAAACAAAAGAACATGCATAACCACAAAAAGGTCATTTTTGGATTTTTATGAAGAAAAAAGTGTTGACTTGTTTATTTAATGAAAGTGGGGGTGTAAGTGGTCCCCCATTTGGATTTTGTTTTGGAAAGTGGGTTTTTAAGGAATAAAATTGGAACATTCCTTATGTATATCCCCCACTTGTTCCAAAATGACAAAGATCAAACACTTTAAAGCAAGGAAACATATTAACATTTGTCTTTTTCACATAAATGCCATGCCAAAAGTGTTGGAAAAATTTTGGCATGGTTTCGTCTGTACCATGTGTCCTGGGTGTGCAAAAATCAACTTCTAGAGTTGAATTTGCACTGTGTGGGCAACATGTTCCCAACGAAAGCATTTATTACAGAAGTACTCATATAGTAAAATACATGCAAACATCAAGATAAACAAAATTAATTGGCTCATTTATACTACTGTAGTGCACAAAGTTGTCAACAGAATCTATGCTTCAAAAACATAGATTTGCCGATGTCATCAACATGCATTTCCAGTCATCGTCATCAACTATCTACTGATCAAAATAACACAGAGACTAAGGGGAACATGTCCGCAGTGTTAACCTATTCACAGATTTCCAAAGTATAAACACAGACAACATAGATATGCACACAGACACAAAAATGGAACAACAACACTTTATAATGAACAAAAACCATATTTTTGAGGGTTTTGCAACCCTCATTTTCAAAAATGAGAACATTCGCATCACAGAAAACTCGAACTCTCAAAAAATGGCAGTTTCTACAGAAAGCCCTAAACTCTAGGTTCTGCCCTAAGCGGTTTCTACCCCATTTCCGAACAACCTAACACATTCCGGGTACATTCCGACCATCCCCATCATGAGAAACAACAGCATTCCCCCCAAACCCCGATTTCGCAAGGAATACGAAAAGACAAATCTGAAACTGCGAAAAACAGAGTGCGAAAATGCAAAAGAAACACTTACCCCCTGCTCCCACTCGGATTTGATGACGAAGATGCCATTTCCGACGAGTTTGAACGGAGGAAAGGTTGAGATGAACGACTGGTTTCGCGAGGAAGAAGGGTTTCGCGAGAGAGGGAACGGGAGTTTTCGGGAATGTGGAAAGTGAAAAGTGAGGGAATTGGTGGGAAGAGGGAGTATATAAAGAATTAAATGGAAGGAGGTTCAAATTATGTACCAATTCGAATTAATTCGAATTGGTGCATTCTGTGAGGGATGCGAATTATTCAGGCCAATTCGAATTAATTCGAATTGGCTTGAAAGACAAAGAAACCAAGCAAGTTCGAATTACTGAGACCAATTCGAATTAATTCGAATTGGCTCACAATTCGAACTTGAGAATGTGGGCAAAATCTGCACAAGGCCTAAATGAGCTAATTCGAATTATTGCGGCCAATTCGAATTAATTCGAATTGCTAGAATAACTCGAATTGCTCACTTGCTGAGGAAAATGCCTTGTGTATGCTAATTCGAATTAGTCAGGCAATTCGAATTAATTCGAATTGCCTTATAATTCGAATTGCACTACTTGGCCAATAATAAATTCCGAATACTCTGCCTTGGATGCCAATTCGAATTTTAATGGCAATTCGAATTAATTCGAATTGCCATGCATAATTCGAATTAACAAATCCGAGAGTAAAAATTTCCAAGGCAAAATGTCTTGAATGTGGTCTGCTCCAAGCAATTCGAATTAATTCTAATTACCTGGACTTTGAAAAATAGACCAATTTCAAGACTTTTAGGAAAAATTTTTAGGTTTTTTTTTTTAAAAATTTATGTTCATAGAGATGAACTTACTGGCAAACATATTTACACAGAAAAATAATCTGAAACATATTGCATGCATAAATTAGGTTGGGTTAACAATTTTATTCTATGAATTTATTTTGGATTTTAGATTTCTCTAATTTCCAAAATTAATTTTCATTAAATATAATGTTAACCCAACCGGGAACCTGGTTTTTGGAAGCTTTATCTTTCTTTTTGTTGGTTCCTCGAATTCCTGTAAAACAATAATAAAAAGAAATATTAGATTTTCTCCAAATATCAACATCCTCATATTTAGAGTGTTAGTACTCTAAATGTTCACTTGATTTTTGGATACTTTTTCCTAATAAAAATAAAAATAAATGGAAGAGGTAATGATAGAATAAGGAAGTATATGTATAATATTTATTGAGCATAATCCGGTTCTGTCGTCTTTTGAGCTTCTTTTTCGGGGTCGAACTGCCCAAGATACTCCTTCAATCTGTGTCCATTCACCACTAGTTCTCCTTTGTCAGTTCGGATCTTGACAGCTCCGCTTTCAAACACGTGCAGCACTTCGTAGGGCCCTTCCCATCTTGATTTAAGCTTTCCGGGGAACAGCTTTAACCTGGAATTGAATAACAAGACATTCTGGCCAACAAAGAAGTGTTTAGATTTAATACGATGATCGTGCAACTTCTGGGTCCGCTCTTTGTAAATCCTCGAGCTTTCATAAGCTTGCGCACGTATTTCCTCAATTTCATAGAGGTCCAACTTGCGCTTACTCTGAGCAACTCGTGAGTCAAAATTAAGCGTTTTTACGGCCCAGTAAGCCTTATGCTCTAGTTCCACGGGCAAATGACCGGCTTTTCCAAAGACGAGCCTGTATGGAGACATCCCTATGGGAGTCTTGAATGCAGTGCGGTATGCCCATAAAGCATCATTGAGCTTACGTGACCAATCTTTGCGGGTTATCCCCACAGTGGCCTCGAGTATGTGTTTGATTTCGCGGTTGGATACTTCGACTTGGCCACTGGTTTGGGGATGATAAGGCGTGCCGATCTTGTGGAGAATCCCATTTTTGCTCATAAGATTTGCAAATGCTTTATTAACAAAATGGGTTCCTCCATCAGATATGATCACTCTAGGTACACCAAATCTATTGAAAATGTTACCTTTCAAAAATTTAATGACCCGGTTGCCATCATTGGTTGGCAGTGCAATGGCCTCAACCCATTTGGAAACGTAATCGACAGCTACCAAGATGTAATGGTTCCCATCAGAAGTCGGGAATGGTCCCATGAAGTCGATACCCCATACATCGAAAATCTCAAGGGTGAGAATTCCTTGTTGAGGCATCTCATCCCTCTTGGATATATTCCCTAATCTTTGGCATCTGTCGCAAGCTTTAACAAACGCTTTGCAATCCTCGTAGATGGTAGGCCAATAGAAACCACACTCGAGCACCTTATGAGCTGTTCGAGTGGGGCCATGGTGACCTCCATATTCCGATTCATGACATTTCTTAGCGATTTGATAAGCCTCGTGCTCAGTTACACATCGTCTAATAATCGAATCTGCACAATGCTTAAAAAGATAAGGATCTTCCCAAGAGTAGTTAACTACATCACGGTAGAACCTTGCTTTTTGGCTCTTGTTCTGAAATGGTGGAGTTATTCCGCATGCTAAAAAGTTAGCAATGTCAGAAAACCATGGGCAAGCTTGATCATGAAGGTGCAAGGCAAACAATTGTTCGTCCGGAAAATTCTCATTAACGGCTAGCTCATTTTTATCATTTTCTAGTCGAGAGAGATGGTCAGCAGCACCATTGTCTCTACCTTTTCTATCTTTTATTACGATGTTGAACTCTTGCAACAAAAGTACCCACCTGATTAATCGAGGTTTGGCGTCTTGTTTGCTAAACAAGTATCTCAGTGCAGAGTGATCTGTGTATACTGTGGTTTTCGTACCAATAAGATATTGTCTGAATTTATCAAACGCAAAAACCACAGCATACATCTCCTTCTCCGTGGTGGTGTAGTTGATTTGGACCTCATTCAGGGCATGACTTGCGTAATGAATTACACAATGCTTCCCTTCCTTATATTGCCTAAGAACTGCACCCACGGCGAGATCACTTGCATCACACATGACCTCGAAAGGCATTGACCAATCGGGTGGTTGTACTATTGGGGCAGAAATCAACAACTTCTTGAGCGTGTCAAAGGCTTGAACACACGCTTCATTTATTACAAAAGCATTTTCTTTAATGAATCTCCGGTAGAAACCGGCATGTCCTAAGAAACTCCTAACTGCTTTTATTGAATTAGGCAATGGAAGATTGGAGATGACTGAGACTTTGGCCCTATCGACTTTGATACCTGCGCGCGAGATGCGGTGACCCAACACTATTCCTTCGGTGACCATGAAATGGCACTTCTCCCAGTTCAAAACTAGGTTAGTGTCCTCACATCTTTTCAAAATTTGTGCAAGATTAGTCAAACATTCATCAAAAGTATCTCCATACACAGAGAAGTCATCCATGAAAACTTCAATGCATTTTTCGATAAATTCTGAGAAAATTGACATCATGCATCTTTGAAATGTGGCAGGCGCATTACAAAGTCCAAAAGGCATGCGCCTGTACGCAAAAGTTCCATATGGGCACGTGAATGTGGTCTTATCGTGATCCTCGCTAGCTATTACAATCTGATTATAGCCAGAGTACCCATCCAAAAAGCAATAGTACTCCCTTCCGGCCAACCGCTCCAGCATCTGATCAATGAATGGCAAGGGGAAATGGTCCTTCCTTGTAGTGGTATTGAGCTTCCGGTAGTCGATGCAAACTCTCCATCCGGTCACTGGACGCGTCGCCACTTCTTCTCCTTGCTCATTAGTCGTTACACATATCCCCCCACGTTTCGGTACGACCTGCACTGGGCTAACCCATTTGCTATCAGATATAGGATAGATGATACCAGCGTCTAAGAGCTTGATAACTTCTTTCCTTACCACTTCTTGCATATGGGGGTTCAGACGCCTTTGTGGTTGCCTTGAGGGCTTGTACTCCTCTTCCATTAAAATTCTGTGCATGCAAACAGAGGGGCTTATTCCTTTTATGTCAGAAATGGTCCATCCGATTGCATGTACATATTTCTTTAGAATGTCTACCAGAGCTTTTTCTTGTTCTTGTGTCAGCTTGGCTGACACAATTACCGGTAATCTTTTATGTTTAGCGAGAAAGACGTACTTAAGATGATCCGGGAGTATTTTAAGTTCAAGCTCTGGTGGGCATTCAACGGAAGGCAGTAATTTGCGAGAAATGGCTGGGAGAGAGAGATCAGATTTACCTTCAGGATCCTGTGTCAGTACAGGATCCACTTCCTCCTCCGTGGTGCTTTCCTCTTCCTCCGGAATGAACTCAACCCCATCGAATTCTTCAAGGTCCCCAGTGATAGGGTCCTCGAAGTGGACAGCATTGCAGCTCCTTGGTTGCTCCGCACCTTCAGGCTTCAGTACCTGTTTTGAAACTTTGTTTGGCTCATCAGTCACAGAGTCTATGCTCTCATCCTTACTCCTACCATCTATTACAGAGAATGTGGAACAAGCTTCTTCAGACGGAAACTTCTGCAGCTTTCCCATGTTGAAATTTAGCTCTTCTTCTCCGACTCGGAGCTTGATGTGATTTGATCGTGCATCTATGAGTGCACCACCTGTTGAGAGAAAGGGGCGGCCTAAGATCAGTGGCATCTCACAGTCTTCTTCTATGTCCAGAATGATGAAATCGACAGGGAAGAGGGTCTCTCCCGTCTTGACAATTACATCCTTCAGGATTCCGATTGGATGGGCAATTGATCGATCTGCCAGCTGCAATTTCATTGTGACCGGTTCAATTGTTCCTAGGTGAAGACGTTTTACCATAGCAAGTGGCATAACGTTGATGCTCGAACCCAGATCGCATAATCCTTTTCCAACATTAGTTTTCCCGATGTGGACCGGCAGTGTAATGCACCCTGGATCTTCCTTCTTCTCCGGTAGCATTCTTTGGATAATGGCACTGCAGCTGCTGTTCAAGATCACTAGTTTCTCCTGCTCAATTTTTCTCCTCCCTGAAATCATTTCTTTAAGAAATTTAGCATAGACGGGCATTTCTGAAATCATTTCAACCAGTGGGATAGTGATCTCGACAGCTTTCAATCTTTCTAAAAACTTTTTAAATTTTTCATCTTGTTCCTTATTTTTAAGACGTGCCGGGTATGTCACCCTTGGCATGTACTTATTATTATTTGTTTTTGGTGGTAAAGAGAAGGAAGTTGTACCTTCAACCCTACCCTTTTCAGCTTCCTGTGCAGCTTCAGCCTGCGAATTAGCTGCTTCTGATTTGTCCTTCCCCAGTCCAATACCGTCTCCTCCTTCAATCCTTTCATTTCCTTGTTCACTCTCCACCGGATCATTTTCCTTTTCGGCCGTCCTTTTTCCAAGTCCAGTATTTCCTTCTAAAGTCTTGCCTCCCCGCAATGTGATTGCTTTACACTGCGGGTTTGCTTCAGTACTGCTTGGAAGTGTTCCTTTCCCCCTGTTCTGCAGTTCCTTAGCCAATTGGGTGACTTGTGTCTCCACATTCTTGATTGATGATTGCAGTTGTTGGTTTATATCTTTCTGGTTAGCTATAAACTCGGTCATCAGATTCTCCAAACGAGATGGTGGCCTTTGGTTGTACTGCTGATTCTGATCAGGTTGGGATTGGAAATTCTGGAAATTTTGGGCTTGATTCTGATTAGGCCTCTGTTGGATTTGAGGTTGGAAATTCTGATTATGATTTTGGAAGTTCTGCACTCTTTGCTGAACGAATCCTTGGTTCTGAGGTCTGAAGTTTTGCTGTGGGTTTTGATTTGCGAACTGATTTGGCTGCAACAAATGCGCATTAAGTGCATTGTTGTTGGAATAGGAGAGGTTGGGATGGCGATTCTGGTAGTTCCCGGCATAATTACAACTCTCGGTAGCTATCTGTTGGCATGTGTCAGTTGGATGAGGCCCCTGACACAGTCCACAGACAACTCCTGATTGCTGTGTCTGAACTTGGTTTGACAAGGCTCCTGCCTGGGAAGTGTCTATTCCCTTCCCTTTATCCTGGCCCAGCTGTATCGCGGCTACCTGTTCTTGCAATTTCTCGAAATCTGTTTTACCTTCACTTACAGCAAAGACTTTTCTAGGAGGATCCTCTTTCCTATCGTCTGTGTTTAGGATGGATCTGTTGACAGACATTGTCTCAATCTTCTCCCAAGCTTGGTCCATAGGCAGGTGGAGTAAATGTCGTCCGCCTGCGGCGTCTAACATTGTTCTCCATGGATGGGTGAGTCCTCCGTAGAATTTCCTCAATTGCCCCCATGGTGCATATCCGTGTTGGGGACATCGCCTGATGAGGCCCAAGAATCTTTCATTTGCGTCATACAATGACTCATCTGGCTTCATTTTGAACTCCCCAATTTTTGCTCGTCCTTCCTCAATCTTTGATTCCGGAAAAGTATTTCAGCAAAAAGCTCTTCACCAAGTCTGCCCAAGTGCTTCTCTGATTTATAGGCAATGACTTATACCAGTCCCTGGCACCACTATACAAAGAAAATGGAAACAACATTAGCCTTATAGCATCAGGAGAGACTCTCTGGTTTTTAATCGTGTCGCAAAGCTCTAGGAAGGTCTGGAGGTGATCATGAGGGTCCTCATGATTTGCACCGCAGAACTGATTGTTTTGCACCAAGTTGATGAGTGCCGGTTTGAGCTCGAAGTTGTGTGCTGGAAATTGCACTCTTCCAGGTCTGTCCAGATAGGGCTCCACTATTGGTTGCATGAAGTCTGCTGCTGCTTGCTGCTGTTGTTGATTTCCTTGCTCAGCTTGGTTTTGGTACTGTTGGTGGTAGTTGGGGAATTGCTGGAAGTTGTGTGGATCCTGTGGATTGTTCTGAAACTGCTCTGGGTTGAAGGCTTGATTCTGGTATTGTTGGTTTGGGATGTTCTGGTTTTGGTGAAATTGGTTTAGGGGTGGTGGCGGTTGTTGGTGAAATTGCGGGTATTGTTGCTGATTGAGATTTGGTAGATTCTCCTCCTCATTGGCATGGTTAGGATGTTCTACCATTCCACCGTCAGCTCCATTACCAGGGTTATTTGGTTGGTGGTCTATGGGTAAGATCGGGGGAATGTTCTGGTTATCTGCCATGTCTGATAAATCGCTGCTAGATGTTACGGGTGAAGTGCGGGTCTGACGCCCCTGCTCTTTCCTTCTTCTGGCTTCTGCCCTCAGTTGGCGAGCGATCCTTTCTATTTCTAGATCGAACGGTAGCTCAGGTAATGTGCTCCTCCTCCGTTGCATAAGCAGTTGGTATCACAATTTTGACAGTACCTGTACAATCCCCAGGTTAGTAATGGTTCGAAAGTGTATACAAAAACTATCTATGAGTAAATCAGGGGTGTAATTCTCCTAGTAAACGGCGCTGCATCCTCCCCGGCAACGGCGCCATGAAACTTTTGACAAGTTTCATTAACACGAGTAATTTTCTGAAATATCAGGTTTGGATTTATTAAAAGAAAGGAGTTATGATTTAGGGAAGGGGTTTAAGGATATATTAAGACTTCCCTTTTTATTACTCATGTGGGGTCTTTTGATTTCAAATGGCGCTATGGTCCTTCCCGCCATGAAACTTTTGACAAGTATCACGGTGCAACCGGGATTGACCTTCAGTCTGTCACCCTGAAAGTCTTTGGTATCTGCACCATGATGCTTCTCTTAATTTTCATGTCAAGAAGATTCCTGCCATGAAACTTTTTGAACATCTTCCCACTGCATGAGTATTTTCTAAAACGTTGTCTTTTTATTTACTCGTGTCAAGAAACTGTGCCCCCGAAAGCGCACGGTGTCAAAAATTGCAGTAATTTATAGTAAGTACCGGATCGTTCACTGGAGGATGTGCGATGGAAGCAGGGCCCACGTCGTTTACTAAGATTTTCCACTCGGTTACTCGATTCAAGTTTTGCAAGGTTTTCTAACAACCACTTGACATAATTTAAACTAGATTATGAAAGCAATAAAATTATTCTACAAAGCATGATAAAATTCTATTCTAAGGGAGCAGTAAAGTTATGCTATGAAAGCGATTAAAATTATTCTAAGAAAGCGAGTTTAAAATGAGACATAAGGGACAGGGAGAAAATAATAAAGATTGGACAAGATTCAGATGAGGCACAACTAAACTTCCATTTTTAATACACAGATCTTAGCTTGGGGTAGTTCGTCAGTTAGCTAATTCTCATGCTCTCTATACCATGTTCCCTTTAACAGACAGGACAGTAAGAGTTTACATGTTCTTAAGACAACAAAATCTAAGATACCACAGACTTACTAATAACTCCCCTCTCAGGCCTTGTTCCCAGGCCTTGCGAGGTTGGATTATTTATCTGTGGTGGATAAGCAACACCTAGCATACCATTAGTTGACATGCCAAGTACTCCTATCATTCCCCCATGTCACACCCAAAGTTTCAAATCAAGCCCCAAACCATTCCATAACTCTCAAACCTTTTAACAGATGGACTGTAATACCCAGGATTGTTACCGGCATCCAAAGGAATAAAATTTATTCCTTAATCCGATCAAGGTCGAAATACTCCGAGAAGAAGAAAATAATTTATCACAATAAATTATTGCTCGGAAATGAAACGCCGATAAATTCAAAAATTCAAAATGAAATAAAATAGTTAAAGAGGGAAAGGAAGCCCGAAGACATTCCTTGAAATCGAGTCAAAAGAATTGGAATTAAATTCAAGAAAGAAAAGAACTTTAATTCCAAGAATCCGGGAAGTCGGAAACAATTTAAATAAATAAATCATTGCACGGGAATCGAAGACGACGAATTAGAAACCGACAAATCCAAAACCGACGGATTCAAGATTTCAAATACAAAATCAATATTAAGTCGAAATGGATTTAAGATAAGAATTTATAATCCGAGAATGACCCAAAAAAAAAAAAAAAAAAAATCGAGCCCGAAAACATAGGAACACAGAAGTCCGAAAGAGAGGAGAAAAGGCCCGACGGGATCGCACCGCCCAGTCCGGACGCACGGCCCAGACCAGGCCGCGCGCCCTCCGCGCGGTGTTTGGCTAAACACCGCGCCACCACCGCGCCAGCCACACAGCAGCTGCCAACTTGCACAATTATGCGATTTTCTTGCCATATTTTCAACCCCGACTTTGGAAACTCAATCCCGGTTGATGGAAGGTGTATATGGTCGGATTTGGAGGTCATATGGCAGATTATTTTCGAGACTCTAACCCTAGCAGCCCCAAAAAAACACTCTCCAACTCTCCAAGTTCTTCCAACACCCGAAAATCACCAACTTCGAACTTTCCGATCACTTCCCGGCGACGAAAATCGACGAAGGAGGTGTGGAGAGCAAGAGCTTTAGGATTTCAGATTTGTGGTAAGACGTTCATAAGCTTTCGTTTAAGTTTTCGAGTCCGAAAATCCGATCTAACCCTAGATTTTTACTTCCGATTCCGTTTCGGGGCCAACGGTGAGGAGACGAAGTAATTGGGACGTGTTCGTAGCAAGCGCGGGCGCCCCGATCAATCCAGAGACGTCCTAGACATCACCCACTGTAAGTTGATTCTTAATATAACCATTTTGGTGCCATGAACTCGAGCAAACCATAGGATTAAAGCAACACATTAAAAACTGACACTAGAAAACTCACCCTGCGCAATTTCTGAAATCTAGTGATTCGGACCCCTTCGGATGTTCAAACGGGAAATTGTAAAACTTAAATATTGTTCCTAAGACCCTAAACTATATTGTGTTAAAATTTCACGAGTTTTGATCAACGTTTGATTTCCAAAATCTGATCTGGTTTCTCTGTGACTTTTCGCAAAACTGACAGCAAATACTCTTTCGCGCATTTTCTGAAATCCACCAAAAACTCCAATTTCGAGAATTCGAAACGAAAAACTCCGAACTGAAGATTTGTTTCTAACATCTTAATCTAGGTTGTGTCAAATATTCAAGCATTTTCATCAAGTTTGGTACTCGAAAATTCGTCGAGAAGATTCTGAGTTTTAATAATTTTTGAAAATCCTGACAGCATTCCTATGCGAATTTGATGTGGATTTTATCTCAAGATTATGTCCGTAAAATTTCGTGAACTTTCATTAACATTTGAATCTTCAAATTTACCCGAACAGCCTGTGTTTTTGGAAAGAAATTCTTGACAGATTTTATCCGAAATTGATGAACGAAACTGATTTAATCCGTAAGGAATTAGCATAATTTACCTCTAATAAAACTTGTTCAGTTTTGAGTCCTGTAGGCGCCTGTAAAATTTCATGATTTTTAGAGATCGTTTACTTGGTCAAAAACGTGTTTTAAAAACAGTGCGCTGTTACCGGAAAGTTGCCAGATTTTGGGTTTTGAAAAGATTGTGAAATTCGACTTGTTTCCTTACATAATTTCGAGAAACTTAAAACATGAAAGTTGTTCGTAAAGATGTGTTTAAGCTTCTGATTAAATTTCAGAATTTTTGACCTTGAAATGAATTTTTAAAAAGGCGTAACATGTGACGAATTAGACTTTTCGGACTTGAGAAATCTCTAACTATGAAATGCGACGTCGAATCTTTTTATATGACAAAACATAAACTTTCGAAAAATCCCGTTCACTAGGCTGAGCCGATCTTCATACAACTATCTTTGAGACTGCCTCGTTAGTGGTCTCCCTACTATCTGAGATTGCCTCGTTAGTGATCTCCTTACTAAGCCAAAACGGCAATTGTGCACATGGCCTGCCAAAATGGCAGTCGATATACACGCCTGTCAAATTGACAGTAGATACACACGGCTTGCCAAAATGGCAATTGATACACACGGCTTGCCGGAATGGCAATCGAGATACATGGCTAGCCAAAACGGCAGTCAATACTGATATGGCTGCGGCCGCCGATTCATCGGCTAACTGATTACGATCATTGAGACTGCCTCGTTAGTGGTCTCCCATTTATTTGGACTGCCTCGTTAGTGGTCCTATAATTTTTGAGATTGCCTCGTTAGTGATCTCTCTTGTGTGGTGTCCTCTTCTTAGTTATCGGGATAACATTAAAAGACTTGTGTGTATATTTAATTAAGCTGTATTTATTTATCATGTTTTTAAATTATGCTTTCTAATTACGCCTTTAAATTTTGCATTCTAGTCTCGCATAATTAATTATGTTTTTCCGCTGCAAGTAAAATTATGAATTTTTAATATTTCAATTAAGCCTGAGTAAAAGTAAAATTTTTAAACTAATTAAATAATTTTTAAAACCCATTATTGTTATGTAAGGAATTAACTTACTCAGTATTTTATATACTGATAAAACCCGTTGTTTATTTTTCTATTACAGATTACGGAGTATGATCATGCATCGGGGGATCACTTGGACATTTAATTATTTATTTTACATGACTTGCATACGGGCTTGTTAACCCGAGTTTTGGCCATGTCGGCCCTGTATTTTAATTTCCGCTGCAACTTATTATTTTTATTAACATGTTGGGATGATATTACATTATTATTTTTAAGTAATTCCGGACTCGCTTTTAAAACTCTTTTCAATACCCATAGCCTTGCATCTCTTTAGCAAGCTCGGAGAACCCGTGTCTTGCTAGGGAGGTGTGGCGGTGGCATCCCGGCCTGGGTTATCAAATCCGGGGTGTTACATGGACAACCTTAAATTTCTTCCGAGTGACCTCTATGAAAGCATTTAAAAGAAAGCAGTAAAGAAAGCATTTAAAAATCCTATCACTCGGAAGTCTTAAAAAGCATCTCTTTCCGTTAGTATAAAAGAGCCCCTGGTCTTGGTGACCAGATGCAGATCAAGAACCCCCAAGATATCAATAAGCCACAGGGCTTACAACATCTGGGTAGTTATGAGATACAAACTAAATGAAGCAGATCCACAAAGGAATCTGTTCCGGATGTACTCACTCAAGACTCAATTTTTGACTTTGGCAGAAGAAGATAGTAGTCGAAGGAATACTCAACCCTATCTTAGAAATTCACCAAGGCCTATATGTTGTTCCACTAGTATTATTTATCACATCTCATCTATACCCAAGTGGATATGAAGTTAATGCAATATCTAATAGAAGATTTCCAACACACAGCAATTTTGAGAAACCAATTGATATTTGAAAATCATTCCCTAAGACAGGTACTAAACTCTCAATTAAAACACAGATCCTTTCAGTCTAGATGAGACCTAATCGCTGACTCTGCTTCTAAGCTCTCAAAATCAACCCCCAGTGGAATGTGAATTAGTCACAACTATCGAATTTACCCCTTACTCAGATCCGGATTTTATAAAGGAATTTTTGTTGGAAGTTTATTATGCAACATCAGGTTTAAATCAAGACTTCTGTGTCCAAGGGGAAGGATCCCCAAAATAATGATATGACTGCCACACTTACATAATAATATCATGCATACAAGTATATGAAAAGAAAAATAAAACACCCCAAAATATATGGTGGGGTTAGACAGAATATGATAAACAGAGATGAAATAACCTGAGGTAAGAAGAATTTGGCTAAAAAGAATGCCAGAAATAGTTGGGGTTATCAGGACAGCAAACATCTGCCATTCGGTTCCCAAGTATTCTAGATGGAACGAGTTTAGACAGAAAGAATTCCAAATGACGGTGACCGCCGTCATTCAGCTCTCTTTTGTCTATGAGTGGAAGAAAAACCCACATATTTTCTTGCTGTAATATTTCTCAAATGATGTTGGTCGACATCATTTGATAGTATTGCAACTTGAATTCAGGTTTGAAATTAAGATAAAGAAAAGAAAACTGTATCTGATCAGGAATTGGCTGAGTGGCTAGTCGTATCTCGGTGAAGAGACCTTTCTCCGTATCTTCCACCAATCTCCAATCAGACCATGCAAAATAACAAGTAATAATCAATACACAGAGGACGAGCTAATCGAATCCCTGTGAAGGGACCTTTCACCAACATTGATCTGTGATATTTCTCATTACTCATTCATGCACACAATGAAAGAGAAAACATGAAAGTAAGAAAATATTTTTTGGTATTGTGTGGGTATTAATCACACAATGGATAGACGCTAGAGGGCTGAAGTGTGTAATGGATAAAATTAGATGTAATGGGCCTAAGCCCAATATACCCATGCAACTTACACAAATCAGGGAAGAAAATATTTATGGAGTTTTCAAAATAAGAGAATAGTTCAATTCGAATTATTGGGGTAATTCGAATTGAGAATGCATGAAGAATGAAGTATGACTCACCCAATTAATCATTGCAAAGGAATGAGACATCATCTAATTCGAATTGTTGTCCAATTCGAATTGGCAACATCCTTTCCTTGCTCAAATTGACTAAGGTATTTACCTCAATAAAGGGGTGAATTCGAATTGTCCATGCAATTCGAATTAATTCGAATTGGACAATTCGAATTGAGTAAAAACAGAAAATCAACTAAGGCATGAGGGGATGACAATGGATACAATGTGGTTTTCAAGTCAATTCGAATTGTTGAGCAATTCGAATTAATTCGAATTATATAATTCGAATTGGATGGAAAACACATGAAGGAAAATATTTGGTGTGCAATTCGAATTATTTGGGCAGTTCGAATTAATTCGAATTGCGTTAATTCGAATTGCATCCCATTTTCTGTAATACCCAAGAAATCGACTTTAATTATTCAAAACCAAAATAATTCCGAGAAGACGAAAATAATTTATTTGAGTAAATTATTGCTCGGAAATGGTTCATCGTAGAATTCGGAATAGGGTTTCGTGCGAATCATTACTTGGGTCAAAGATGAAATGGGTTATAAAATGGGAAAAGAAAGCCCAAGACAACCCATTAAATAAGCCCACGTATAGCCCAAAGCTCTTTTGATTTGATTCCATTAAATTAGCCAAGTTGGCAGATTTTATCATCCGTAAAGATCGAACTTTTACACCCAATTAGAGCGTGAATCTCTTCAAGTGTTCAACACAAAAGTTGTTCCAAATAGTGTCTAGTATATCTCCGTAAGATTTCAGAATTTTTCGACAAGTAATTCGTTCACAAATATTCTATCACTGAACCTGTATCAGCAATTAAGGTTAGAGTGGATAGAATTATGTTTGGATGATTCTAGAGTGGCAGTTTCGACTTGGTGATGACCTGAACCATTTCTTCATAATTAGACCTCATTATGGACGTCATTAAGGTCTCATAATCACCCCCATAACCCTCTAAATTCAGTCCATATTCAGATCATTCCCCACTTCCATTTTTTTTTTTCATAAAATAAAGTGTGCTCTTGAGTGTTCTTGTGACTTCTTGTGTGTTCTTTAAATGTAGCAGCCTTCAATCGAGTTAATCTCTTCAAGATTGACATTATACAGGTTGAAAACCCCAAACCATGAAAAAAATCATTAACCACAACAAGATTTCCTTAACTTGTCCAAATGACAGCAATTTTGAAGACATAGTGAGTTCTGTGTGACTTCATGGACTGGTAGCAGACCATTCCGTCAAATTAGTCCAATTCTATCCTTCAATACAGTAAGTATGTTTCCTCTACATCTCATTTCCATGGCTATAATTCGAGATTTGTGGGTAGAAAACTAAGAATCTTTCACTATGTGTCCAAAACCTAGTTTCGGAAGTCTTGCTGCGAAGGGGGAGTATTTTTGGACACTTTGAAGGCTTGGATTTGAGGGAATATCGGTGCCAATCCATAGATACGTAAGTTAGTATTACGCATATCATATATTAGGGGTTTTGGTGGAGAATCCATCGAGTTCTTGTTCAATCTCTATCCCTTGCCAAAACTGTCAACTAGGGTTTTCATCCGTGTAGATTATGTTGTTCTGCATTCTTCACTTAGATCCGCTTGTTTTTGGAAAATCCTTTCTAAACGAAAAATGTTCCTAACATCCTAAATATACTCTCTGTAAATTTTCATAATTTTTGAACATGTTTTGGGTGTCGGAAACGGATCTGGTATTCTGAGTTTATTTGCTGTCAGTTTTGGTGCTATTGTGTAATCAGGTTTTGTTGTCCGATTTATCCTTGCCTATGGTTGTTTTTAGTGGTTGATGTCTTCATGAAACTTGTTCCATTATGTGTGTAGATCATACCTGTAAAATTTCATAATTTTTGGATCATGTTCGAAATTGATATGGATTTCTAACTAGACTGTGGTCGAGTGAACAGTAGGGTTTTAACTCTTTGAAACAGTAGGTACTGAAATCATTTTTTTTAGGCCACTTAGAGTCCGAAGTTGGAAAAGCCTATTTCTATGAAAAATGTTTATTTGGGCGTGTTCTAGTTCCTGTAAAAATTTCGGAATTTTTAAAAATGCTTTGCTAAGTTTCCATATGCGATTTCTGAAACTGCCCAAAGGACTATTTTCGTCGGTAAAGTGTACTTGTGTATTTTGATGATCTACGAGTCGATTGATACTCATTTTTGGAAATATATGAAATCTGGAATTGTGTGGTATTTTAAAGTGTTAAATTGTGGTTTTTAAACTTTGTAAGTTTTGATCGAGTGGGATGCCCGACGTGTTAGAGGGTAAGTGCACTTGGCGTGAGCTCGTTGGGCCGCCCCCTCTTTTTGTGGCCAAAACGGCGCAAATAATATTATGGTTTCGTGTTAGTAAGAGTCTATATCCTAGATGTATCCGTATGGGTTATCTAGGGCTCCGGAGCGGTCTGTATAGGGTCACTGCTTTCACATCCCTCGTGGGTACGAGTCCCAGAGGTGGGTTGATTCGAAAGGGCATGAGCCTAGAATCGTTATTATCGCCGGCTTGTGGACATAAGCGCCCAAGCGGATGTTGATCTGAAAAGGCTTCGGCCCAGGATCGTTGATACCGACGGCTTGTGGACATAAGCGCCCAAGCGGGTAATTTGGATGTCCTCGATCAAAACAAACAATGGTAAAATAATGTGTTTGAGCTCTTGCGGGTTTGATTCCCCAAGAATGGTTATTCTCGATCAAAATGAACATTGGTTATTAAGCGTGTGGTAAAGTGTAAAAATTTTCGTGAATTCTTTTACTCGCTTATTTTAAAAAAATTTAATTCCTATCTTTTAATTACTCTTCTAAAAACTTTAAAATTTGCTATGCTATATATAAACTTACTCAGTACCGTTGTACTGATAGATACGTTGTCTCTATTTTTTTTTTTCAGATGTTGAAGATTAGCGCATGGCATTTACCATTTGGGATGGGAATTCCGAAGACTTGTCGCACTTATTTTTTTTTTAAAATTCTTTTACGAATTCTGAACTCATGTTTGGCCGTGTTTGGCCCTTACTAAGCTTCCGCACTGTTTTTAAATTATGCATGTTAGACTTAACTCTGATTTAAACCTTCAGGCACTGTTTGAATGGTTTTAAATTATTTTTCTAAAGTATTGATACAACTTAGCCTTAGCATCTTCTCAAGTGAGCTCGAAATGGTTCGCGTCTTGCTTGGGGAGGTGTGGCGGTGGCATCCCGGCCTGGGTTATCAAATCCGGGGTGTTACATTTTCTCATAACAATTTTTGTGTCTCACAAGTATGGGTTAGGTATACACTGTGCGGGTAATGATGGGTTTAGATTCACCAAATCCCTCATCTCCCATCAGTGTCATTTCACAGCCACCCTAGTGAGATTTTTTAAAATAAAAATAAACACATGTCCAGTGGGTATTGATTGGATTCAACCCTATTTCTACAAACACAAGATTCAAAGATTAAAAACCCTAAAACTTCTAAATATCTAAGAACTACAAGCATAAGATAAGAACACCTATGTTATCAAGGCAACAAGGAAACACAAATAAAACAAAAAAAAAAAAAAAGCATGAAAAGTAAATCCTAACAACATCTAAAAATATCTAAAACCTAAGAATAGTTGTTTGAAGCTATAAGGCACACAATCAAACCAAAAACCCACCAAACATGCATTTATTGTGTTTGAATGTCAACTAGAACATAATTAATGTAACCTAGTTGAAACAAACAAACATTCTAAGCATTTATTTCTAAAGAAAGCATTAAAGAGTGCCAAACACATGAACAACACCATTTCTGGAAATTTTTCTTGTATTGACACATTGAAAGCAAAATAAAGAACCCACAACCCTCATTAGCTTGAAGGTAGGGTTTATTCTATTTAGAAAGCATGTAAAAATTCTGGAAAATAGCTACTTTAAGGGTTACAAGAACTGCTTCTAAACTAAACTAAGATTAAAGCATGTAAAACTATACTACTTGCAAGAAAAATAAACTAAACTAAACTAAACTACCTACCTAACCCTTGAGGGGTGTTGAAACTTCCTGCTATTCTTTTTGCCTCCAAGCTGCTTTTTGGAAAAGTTCTGGGATCCTTTGTTATGTTGTGGAAGGTCTGCTTTTATAGACAAATTTCGAAACCCTTGGTCCACCAGTGTTGTGCTCATGCTCCACAGCTTCTTTTGGATGAATTTTGAGTGAAGTTCGAATTGTCTCAGCCAATTCGAATTAATTCGAATTGTGAGATCTCTTCCTTGAGCTGGGAATGTGGCCTTCAGTTATCAATTCGAATTGTTGAGAATAATTCGAATTGGTCTTTTTCTCGAATTGGATGATGGTTTCTGCTTGGCTTCCTTGCATCTGTTGGCAATTCGAATTGTTTGTGCCAATTCGAATTAATTCGAATTGGACAATTCGAATTGCGCCTTCTTCTTGCCTTTGGGTTCCTTCTCTTCATTGCCTAATTTGAATTATTCAAGCCAATTCGAATTAATTCGAATTGGCCATAGTAATTCGAATTAGGTCTTCTGCATCCCTTCCCAACACGTAACCATTCTTTGTTCTCTTCAGCAATTCGAATTTGTATGCAATTTGAATTAATTCGAATTGCACAATTCGAATTGTGCTTCAACACTTAACCAAATTTCAGTTGTGGGATTTTCAATCTTTTTCCCATCTTTTTTATTTTTGTGGGCTTTTTATTCTTTTGCCCATCTTTTTTTCCTTTTTCTTTTCTTTTTCCTTTTTTCATGTTTTTGGATTTTTCTAACACAAATACAATTAAAAATTGCATATTTTGTGTCTTTTTATCACCGGCTCAATATTTTCACAAACTCGCATTAATCTGTCGAATTCAACTGCTTTCTTATTAAAATAAGATGGAAACGCGATCAAAATGTCCGTCTCAGACACGGAAATGGATTGGAAATAATGGTCAATTTTGGCCATTATCACCCAGTCATGCACTTCATACTTACAGAATTCTCTCTTAGCTTGTCCTAAGAAAGGATTTGGAATGGTTTCATATTCTGAGATTAGGGTAAGAAAATTATACCTAAAATCATAACTAGTAAGTCTATCATTTAAAATTGGGCTTATTAAGTAAAGCCCTTTTTCAAAATCTGCTTGAGTGGTCTTACTAAGATAACACAAAGCTTTTATGTATTGAGAATACTTATGATTATCATAGATTCCATCATCCAAAATGTGGAAGGCTTCAGTTTCTTCACCCTGAATGAATAGCTCCAATGCTCTCTGAAGATTCATAGAGTGATTACGAGCCAATGCACAGGAATGCAAGAAACTAATCTTCTCTGGAGAGTCAGTAGAAATATTTTTAAAATCAGCGTCTTCTAAGTTGATCCTCTGAAGAACAACAGGATGATAGGAAGCGATTCTGAATGTTGTGCAAAGTGTTTTACAATGGAGCAAGTCTCTGAAGCTGCTCCGCCCTACTCGTGACAAAATCTCTCCAATAACATCATGTGGAAGATCCGTCAGTTGTAGTGCAGAGACCTCAGAAGGATGTTCTCCAATTTTAATGCTGCTTAAGCGAGTTTTAAAGAAAAAGCTTTTAGTTATGAGAAATCCAAATGTTTAACTCTACGATTTCTCAAGTAAGAACAAACTCAACAAGGATTCAAAATCATAAACCTAGTTCTAATGGCACAATCCGAAAACAAACATTGTAGACTTAGAACAACAATGTGGAAAAATAGAATGAACTAAAGAGCTTACGGATTGTTTCCAGCCATTTCCTTCCCCGATCAAGTCTCTGAAGAGAATCCGAAACGAAAATGGTTGAGAGCGGAAGTTTTTGGTTTGTGACGGTTTTTTCTCGAGAGAGAAAAAGAGAGAAAAAACTGATGAAACGTTTGGAAATGACAACTGAAATGAATAATTGCTAAGATATAGCCGACCTATCTCTGGCTAAAAGATACAAGGGTCAAAATAGTAAATCTTATTTCTGCAGGGAGAAATGATTAAGCCTAAAATTTGCCTATTTGAGAATCTGGCTTATTAAAAAGACTGAGATAAAATAGGTGCAAAAGATAGGATCAAGTAATCATTTAATGCAAAAGGATAAAGCAAAGAGTAAGAAAACATAACATAAACACAAGACTTAGAATTAAACAAAAATTAAGAGAATGCATAATCATTCAATCAAAATCTGAATCAGTTTCTAATTCTGATTCAGATTCTATTACATGTTCATTAAATGCTTCTCTTAATTCTTTAACCAAATTAGTAACCTCACAACACAAACAACCAATGTTTGTGGCACCATAATTATAGTGTGGAGGCTCCCTAACTAAGTCTTTGCTGTGTGGAGCTATGTAATCACAATAGCATCGATGCTCCTGTCCCAGGAAAGGGTTAGGCTCTTCTTCACTGTCGACGAAGACCCTGCTGATCTTTTCCTTAATCTTGCAGATGTGCTCTTCCTATTTAAGGATTGATCCAAGCAAGTACAACCCTTCATCAATCTCCGCAAGGCTTTCTGAACTCAGTAGAATGAAAGCTTTGATGAAGATTGAAGGGTGATGATCATCCTCTATTTGTAACACCCCGGATTTGATAACCCAGGCCGGGATGCCACTGCCACATCTCTCTAGCAAGACACGGAATCTCCGAGCTTGCTAAAGAGATGCAAGGCTATGGGTATTGCAAAAAGGTTTTAAAAACAGTCCGGAACCTATTTAAAATTTATAATAGGTATCATCCACACATAAAGTAGTAATACTAATATATCACAGCGGAAAATGTAAAGTGGGCCGACATGGCCAAAACTCGGGATTTACATGCCCGTTATGCAAGTGTCATAAAAAAAAAACGATAAAGTAATGGTTAATAATTCCATCCTCCAATGCACATGCTATGCATTACCTCCGTACTTTGAAAGAAAGAGAAAAACAACAATTTTTATCAGTATATAAAATACTGAGTAAGTCGATCCTAACATAGCAATACAGGGATTAATTAAATAATTAAAATTCCACTCCTAGACATGCGTTTACAAATTTAAAAGAAATAGTAATTTAATTGTGTGTTTGAACGTGCATTTGATCCACATTAACAATTTAATCATGATATGAAATTTAAAGACATAATTTAAATGCATAATTTAAAGACATGCATAAATAAATACTTAAAAATAATAAATCTTTTATTTTCCCCGTTCCGTAACCATGTCTCAATATTTTGGTATAGCCGGTGATCCGGCGGCCGCAGCCGTTTCGTAAGTATCTCGTTTAGCCGGTGATCCGGCGGCCAGCAGCCGTATCTGCCATACCCAGTAACACTCCGGAGCCTCGGGAAATCCATACGGACAAACCCGAGAGAGTAGGCCATGTATCTCCCGCCTAATGGCGTAATATTTCATCTAATTCTCTCGTCCATTATAGGCCCGAAGAGAAAAGCGAGAGGGGCACCCTGCAGAGCACTCACCCTCCGCCAAAGTTTCTCAAGTATCGTATAGATTTAGTATATCGGGGTTTTCAAAAGTATATATGCATCACATTTCAAATCTTTGATCATTTGTTACACAATTTCAAAATCTCTCGATTTAAAAGTCTCTTGGCGTCACAGTTTGCGCCTTTTTAATTTAAAAATCCGTTTCAAGTCGGAAAAATCTGAAATTTACATCCTAACGAACAAATTTTGTGTTTTAACTTTTTTGAAATAAGATGAGGAAACAGGTCAAAAATCGAATATAATGTGAAAACAGTTCACTGTCCCGAGACAGATTTGACACAGTACGAAAAATTGACTTTTTGACATATCAAATGGACTCCAAAAATTCCGAACTTTTAAACACATATACTAGACATGATTATCTACAACTTTCATTTAGATTGCAAAGATCAAATCGGACTAGAAAATATAGAAACAGATCCACTAAGTTCGGACATGTTCATAGGCAGGTTTCAAACACGTTTTGTCAAAACAGTTTCTTTTCGATGCGATTTGAAATAGCAAACTTTAACGAAAATGTCTGAAATTTTCACAAAATCTAGATTTATGTGTTAGGATTAAAAGTCTAGTTTTAAGTTTTTCGGATTGAATCCTCAAAATATGAGTTTTAGGCCGATTTCAGAAACTGCGCACATTAGGGTTTTTGATTTCGGTTTTTACGTTTCGTTTTGTTACGACTACTTTGGACGCCCCTAAATCACCCGTATTGATATGGAAGGCTCAACTTACCGTGATGGTGTTCTTGGGTCGTCCTAGGGTCGCTCGGCTCGTCCAAATTTGCTACGAACGGATCTCCTCAACGTCAAGCTTCCGACTTTGGCCACGATTTCAAATCGGGAGAAGAAATCCAATGTTAGATCGAGTTTTCGGGTTCAAAAACTTACATAAAAACCTATGAACGACTTACCACAGTTTAGGACACTAAGGATCTTGTATTCCACGCCTCCTCCGTCGATTTTCATCGTCGGGAAGTGATCGGAAAGTCGTCGGGAAGTCGTCGGAAGGTGGTTTGGCTTTGGGAGAGAGTTTGGGAGGGTAGAGGGGGTTTGGAGGCTGACAAATGAGGTGAGAATAACCCTAGGTCGCCCTAATACCCTTACCCCCGTTCAAAATCCACTTTCCAATGTCGGGGGGTCGAATTATGGTAAGAAATCGCCGAAAACGCGTCATTTGCCCGATTCTGGGGAGCCACGCGGGGTGGGCGTGCCTTTTGGCCAAACCCCGCCCGGCCAGCGCGCGTCTCCCGCCTGGACTGCGGTCCGGGCGGGTCCGTGCGATCCGATCCGTCGAGTCTTTTCCTCGCCTCTTTCGGACTTCTATCCTTCCACGTTTTCGCGCTCGATTTTCCGGATCATTTTCGGATTATGCTTCTCATCATAAATTTATTCCGATTCAATTCGATTTCACATCTGAAACCTTAAGATCATTGGATTAATTCCTATTTTTATATTCTGAAATTTACGGGTATTACAGTCTACCCCCCTTAAGAACCAACTTCGTCCTCGAAGTTGCGCTTCATCCCCTCGCGGGTTCGGGAATTGTTTGATTAAGCGATTGTATTATTGTGTGTTGTTGTTTGTTATCATTTGGCTCAACCCAGAATTGAAATTAGGATCAAGTCATTACGTAGTTCAACACAATTTGAATTTGTTTGGTTGGGGTACAAAATATTCGGACAAAACATCCGGAATTATTCGGGCCGTTACATCCTCCCCCTCTTAAGATGACAGTTATGTCCCCATAACTGCCTACACATTATTCTCAAGAAGGTTGGGGTTTTGACCTTGTTCCTTGTCAGCCTCTCCTTACTGTGGGTTCATCGTATCTACTCTCCTTTCAATTGCATCTTCTGGCGTTCGACATCCCCTAGTCTTGTGACCAAACTTGCCGCACTTATAGCAGGCTCCAGGCTTCGGGCATTGGCGCACCCAATGGGCATGGTTGCATCGTGGGCAGCGTGGTATGAAAGCACCACGGTTGTCATCTCGACTATCCGGGTTCTGTGGCTGGTCAGGTTCGGCGACTAGGTCCTCCCTTTTGGTAATATTATGAATCCGGGTCCGACACTCCCTCATCCGATGTCCCTGCCGACCACATCGAAAACATGTGCCAGGTTGAGGGCATCCCCTCACCAGGTGAGGTTGGTTACACCTTGGACATCGGGGTACGAAGCCACTACGTTTGAAGGTCATCACGTTGCTCCTCCCTTTACTGCCTCTGGGCGGTCTATTCGGGCCTGCACGAAGATGGTTCCTATCCTCTTTGTGGTTGCTATTAACCTTGTCTTGCCCCTGGTTGACTAACGCATTCCCTAAGACAACCAGAGCTTCCCCTATGGTCCTTAGGCATCCGTCTTCATTACCAGGAATAAGGGCTGCTTGCCCTCCTTGATTGGGTGCACTAACGATCTGTCTCGGTACGTTGCGTTGTCGTGGCCCTTCGTTGGTGTTGGGTGGGATGGGTGGATTGCAAGGTCTTCCTCTTGGTGCCATTCTGTCACAAAGCGTAAGGATTTGATTGTCAGGATTTAATACAGTGTTGGAAGAATAATGATTCACTGAATCAAACGGTGTTGGTAGGAGTTGTTTTGGAGTTGACAATGTTCACTTGTTGGAATTTTGTAAATTGATCCCCTTGGCGTAGGTTTATGCCGAGTTTTTCTTCTCTCTCTCTCTCTTTTTTTTTTTTTTTTTTTTTTTTTTTTGGACCCGTGCGGGGTTCGCGCGGGGTTGGTGGCTTCAGCGCCTGGCCACCGCGCGGCGCCTCCAGTGTGAAGAAATAGGGCTCGCGCGGGGCGCGAGCCATTTCACCCTTCCCACTCCCGAAATTCTTCCCAACTTCTTCTCAATTTCGTCCTTCCGTGCTCAGATTCTTCCGGTTTCGACTTTGATTCTTCTTTGTAAGGTATGTATCTTTTATTTTAATTTGCCAATTTCAATTTTTATGCCTTGATTTGTTAGAATTTGGATAGATTGCGAAATTAGGGTTTTGGCATCTAAATTGGGGATTTGAAAATTCCGACTCGATTCTTGCGAATTTGTGAGTTTACATAGTACTTTGGTGCCATTTCTATTGTTTAGGAAGTATTGGTGTGTTAATATATGCTTAAGTTAGGGGACTTCTTGTTAGAATTTTGATTTTTAGGGAAAATATGAAGTTTTCGATTTTGTCGGTATTATTGGTACGAGCGTGGTTACATTAGTGTTGTTTGTTGACACTTGGTTATTATGAGTCGTTGTTAAAGTAATTGTTTGGTTTTGTGGTTAATTGTCATGTGTTTACAAACAAATTTGAACTTAACTTATTGCGCACATAAGGTGTTCGACGAAATGTCACAATGGGTTTTTGATTTTGTTTGGGCGCATTACTTGGTTTGGTTATCTCCTGATTGTGTGGGTAACTATTGGGTTTGAAATCCTCCTAGATTCTTCCCATTGAACTACATGTGTTTTTTTTTTTTTTTTTTTTTTTTTTTTTTTTTTTTTTTGCTTGTGAATTAATGTGTGGCAATTTAGCCTTACGATTGGTATTGGGTGTTCGCAGGATGTTACTTTTGCTGTGGTTCATCTTGGCGTTCCTTATGGTCCTTCCGGGGCCCAAGGGACGTGCTACGGGACGTGATTCAGCTGGTCCTAGCACTGTCGCTCCGGTGATACCTGATAGTGATGACAGTGAGTCCGAGGAGGACGAGGAGCGGGAGCCGAAGCTTAGAGGCCTCCCTGACGAGGTGCGTCCTCGCCGGCATGATAGGTTCCGTTTCTCGACGATGGCCGCCCAGGACTTCTATTTCGACGAGCTCCGTCGAAACAGGGCTTATGTAACACCCCGGTTTTTGGTCACCCAGGTCGGGGTGTCACCGCCACACCTCCCTAGTAAGGCACGGTTTCTCCGGCTTACTAAAGAGATGCAAGGCTAATGGTTTCAGTATTTAAAACATTTAAAGCATTCAAAACAGCCCACATAATATAATTCGAAAATAATAGCGCAGCGGAAATAGTGTTTAAGTATAGTATTGCAGCGGAAAATGTAAATAGGGCCGACATGGCCAAAACACGGGTTAAACAGGCCCGTTTATTCTAACGTCTAATGCAGAAATAAAAATTCAAATATCCAGTATCAAAATAACGAAATCGAATGTTCCCAAAATCCCATGCACGAAATGATCATGCTCATTCTACATATTCTGTAAGAAAAAGGAATAAAAACGGGTTTATCAGCACACTTGCTGAGTAAGTTAACACATGCATGATCTTGGGGTTTTAAAGCCATTAATTTAACACTTTATCAAAACATGATAATAGCATATAATATCCAATTAAATCTAAGCCACTATAATCCATTCCAGGCTCTAATTCACCATGCATTTTACATAATTTAGAACAATAGCCATAATTTAAATAAAGCATTTAAACATTTAATTAGACAACATAATTTAATCTAATTAATCAAATTTTAACATCCCCATTACATTCCCGATTTAGTATTTCAAGTTTCACGATAGCATCGCGATGTCTCAAGTTTAGCCGGTAGCCCGGCGGCCGCAGCCGTATCAGCCATACCCAGTACCACTCCGGAGCCTCGGGAAACCCATGTGGATATTCTCGAGAGTGTAGGCTCTATATCTCGCCGTTTTGGCAATATCATATTTCAAGTTTAGCGCGCGGGGTCACCATCGTCCATTAAGGCACGAAGTGAATCGTTAGGGGGCACTCTGCAGAGCACTCACCCCTAATTTTAATTTATCAAGTTTGTAAGGGGATTTAAATTTTCAAAATCTGATTCAACTTTAATTATTTTAAAACAATGTCTCAATTTGTTCAACCCTAAAGGTTAATCTCACGTCTCAACAAGATTTCAAGATTTCAAGATTGATTTCCGATAAATCGCAGTTTCTTCCAAAATTCGTCTAAAATCAGGTTTAATTCTAAAAATTCTGAAATTTCACAACTGACTCAGAAACATCGAGATCTACAACTTTCATGTTTTAACTTTTTCAATCCGAGATACCGAAATAGGTCAAAAACACAAGTTTTTACAGAACCCTAAATCTGCTCGGATTTCACAGACCACAGTTTAAAGATTTCAATTTCTACCATAGCAACTCAACTCCAAATGTGATGAAATTTTACAGAGACCATCTTAAGACGTTTATCTACAACTTTCATGTTTGGCAAAAGATCTAATTCAGTCTAAAAGTAGGTTCAAAAACGCGATCAAGATCTAACCTAAATTCTGTCAAGAATTCAAGATCTAAGTTTTCACAGTTCGGTTTCCGATAGATTTCACCTATGAAAACGTTTCTAAAAATTCTGAAAATTTTACAGTGTCTAGATCTACGCCTTAGGAACGTTTTTCGTCTTTTAAGTTTTTCTGTTTGAGTTCGTTCTAAGGTTCGGAAAAATTCGTCAAATCTGTTGCGCCGGTAGGGTTTTAATGTTGACAGATTTTATGTTCTTGCTTAAGCTAATTTAATTCAAAATATTTTAACACCCAAACCCATGTAAGTATTAACTTACAGATTTTCGGTTGTCGGGGGATGTCAAATTCGTAGGCGTGGCCTCCGGTTCACCTCCTCTCCTCTCCGTTCGCCGGTTCTACGTCCTAGATTCGATTCGTGGTGTAAAAACGGAAAAGACGGGGGTTAGGATTCGTTTTCGAATCATGTATTGAAAAGGATTAATTCGGGGCTTACCAACGGTGGAGGTTCTGCCAATTTTCGTCCAAAGGTGCTGCCTTGGTGCCTTCTTGGTGCCTTCGTGGCCTTCGGGATTTCGTTTTCGTGTGCGTGTGTCGTAGGGTTTTTGAAAAGTGTTTCCGGGTCTCCAAAGGAGCTTATTTATAGAAGTATGGGTTCTAGGTCGTCCAAAGGACCATGTCTAAGGTCTTGAGCCGCAAGACTTCCAACCGAAGTCGGAAAATCTGCGTTCGGGCGAGAGATTCACGCAATCGGCGAATCTGGGAGCTGGCGCGGGGTTGGCGCGGGTTTCTCCCCTTTAGCGCGCGGCCAGCGCGCCAGACTCGCCTGGACTTCGGTCCGGGCGGGTCGTGCGATCCGTCGTGCGTTTCCTCCTCTCTTTCGGGTTTCTATCCCCCTATGTTCCCGGATTCCGATTTCCGGACTCTCCTTGGGTTCTTATTTCGTGTCGTCATTTCTTTCGGGTCGAATTTCACATTTTGACTCGAATTCTCGAGTTTATTGATGTCGGGTTTCCGTGTACCCCTTGTTTAATTACTCTTGTTTAATTCAATTAATATTGGTTATTGTATTTATTTATTTATTTATTTGGTTATTGTATTTATTTATTTATTTATTTGGTTATTGTATTTATTTATTTATTTATTTATTGTATTTAATTATTTACTTATGTTATAAAATTCACGGGTATTACAGTCTACCCTCCTTAAGAATCAACTTCGTCCTCGAAGTTGTGTTTCGGCTTTTCTCGTTCGGCTTTTCTCGTGCTAAGGTCTTTTGTTTATTTTATTATTTTGTGACTGAACTTAGAAACAAACTTCTAAGCTGCCTACGTACCCGGTAAAGGGATCAAGCCATAACGTAGTTCAAAACAATTTGAATTTGTTTGTTCGATTACAAGAATGTGTGAAAATTCACGGTTATGACATCCTCTCCCCCTTAAGATTGCAGTTATGTCCCCATAACTGTGTCGGTATCGGTTTGGAATAAGGTCGGGTAGCGTTCTCTCATGTCTGATTCTACCTCCCACGTTGCCGTCTCACTCTCGTGGTTCGACCAAAGAACCTTGACCATTTTGACGGTCTTGTTTCTCGTAACTCGTTCTTTAACGTCTAAAATTCGCACTGGAACTTCCTCGTAAGTTAAATCTTCGTCGAGTTCAATTATCTCCGGTTGAAGTACATGTGTCGGGTCCGGCACATACTTCTTTAGTTGTGAAACATGGAAGACATTATGGACTCGATCTAATTGTGGCGGTAAGGCCAGTCGGTAGGCTAGAGTTCCGACTCGTTCTAGAATTTCGTAAGGTCCTATGTATCGAGGACTCAACTTTCCTCTTTTGCCAAAGCGCATCACCCCCTTCATGGGTGATATCTTTAGCATGACCCTTTCTCCTACTTGAAATTCTAGGTCTCGTCGTCTCACGTCGGCATAACTCTTTTGGCGATCTTGTGCGGCTTTCATCTTCCCTTGAATCACCTTGATTTGTTGAGCCATGTCTTCGATAAGTTGTGGTCCCACCACCACGGACTTATCGTTTTCTTCCCAGCTCAACGGACTTCGGCACCTTCGTCCGTACAATGCCTCGAACGGTGCCATGCCAATGCTAGCATGGTAGCTATTATTATACGAGAACTCAATTAAGGGTAAATGGGATTCCCAATTTCCCTTAAATTCCAACACGCATGCTCTCAGCATGTCTTCTAGTGTTTGGATTGTCCTCTCGGTTTGTCCATCCGTCATCGGGTGGAATGCGGTGCTCATTTTGATTTGAGTACCGAGAGCTTTTTGTAGCTCCGTCCAGAAATGAGAGACAAATCTACTGTCTCTATCGGAAATGATATCATGTGGTACTCCATGTCGGCGTACCACATTATCAACGTAGGCTCGGGCCAGTTGGTCCATGGTCCACGTGTCTTTCATTGGGATAAATAAGGCCGTCTTCGTTAGCCTATCCACAATCACCCAAATTTTGTTCATGCCTTTAGGTGATCGTGGTAATCCCGAGACAAAGTCCATCGAGATACTATCCCATTTCCAACTTGGGATTTCTAGCGGTTGCATCAATCCTAGGGGTTTATGTCGCACTGCCTTAACCCTTTGGCAGGTGAGGCATTTCGCTACGAAGCTTGCCACTTCCTTCTTCATTCCCGGCCACCAATAGATCTTCTTCAGATCTTTGTATAGCTTGTCGCCTCCGGGATGTACGGAATATGGCGTGTTGTGCCCTTCCTCCATCAACCTTTGCTTCAACTCGGCACATTTAAGAGGCACACACCATCTACCTTTAAAACGGATGCTTCCATCCTCGTGGATAGCAAATCCGATTGCCTTTCCTTCGGCAATGTACCCCTTTATCTTCTCCAATTTCGCGTCGCCCGGTTGAGCGAGTCGAATCTCGTCCAATATCGGAGTTTCTACGATCATCGCGTTGATCGTTTCACTCACAGTGCCCGGGTGCACAAGTTCTAACTTCAATCTTGCTAAGTCCATGTACAATGCCGGCGGAATGACCAACGAGTTTGTCACGTGTTGGGTTTTCCGGCTTAAGGCATCGGCTACCACGTTCGCCTTCCCTTCGTGGTAAGCTATCTCTAAATCGTAGTCTTTGATTAGTTCCAGCCACCTTCGTTGTCGTAAATTCAACTCCTTCTGAGTGAATATATACTTCAAACTCTTGTGGTCGGTGAACATTCGACACTTTCGCCCATAAAGATAATGTCTCCATATCTTTAGAGCGAAAACGACCGCTGCCAACTCCAGGTCGTGTGTCGGGTAATTCTCTTCATGAGGTTTCAGTTGGCGTGATGCATATGCTACGACTCTCGAGTCTTGCATCAGGACGCAACCTAGACCTTCCTTCGAAGCATCGCTATACACTTCGAAGTCACCATTCTCTGATGGTAGTGTTAATACGGGTGTGGTTGTGAGTCGTTTCTTCAACTCTTGAAACGCTGTCTCACATGCCTCGGTCCACTCGTATTTTGCTCCTTTCTTCAGTAGTTGGGTCAAGGGACGGGCGATTCTCGAGAAATCCTTCACGAATCGCCTATAATATCCCGCTAATCCAAGGAAACTCCTGATTTCCGTTGGACTTTTCGGAGTTGCCCATTCAGTTACGGCAGAGACTTTTGCCGGATCCACTGATACTCCATCCGCGGATACTATGTGTCCGAGAAATGCCACTTCTTTCAGCCAGAAGTCGCACTTTGACAGCTTTCCGTATAATTGATTCTTTCGCAAGATCCCTAACACTTGGTGTAAGTGTTGGGCATGCTCTTCCTCGCTTTTCGAGTAGATCAGAATGTCGTCGATGAACACTACGACGCACTGATCTAACAATTCTCGGAACACGTTGTTCATGAGATTCATGAACATGGCCGGAGCGTTTGTTAACCCAAAGGATAACACAGTGAACTCGTAATGACCATAACGAGTTCGAAACGCCGTCTTCGGGATGTCCTTTTCCGCGATCCTCAACTGGTGATACCCAGATCGCAAATCGATCTTCGAGAATACTGAAGCTCCCTTCAGTTGATCAAATAGATCCTCAATTCTCGGCAGGGGGTATTTATTCTTGATGGTCACTTGGTTCAATCCCCGGTAATCTATGCAAAGACGTAGTCCTCCGTCTTTCTTCTTCACCAATAAGACCGGCGCTCCCCAAGGGGACGTACTCGGTCTTATGTAACCTTTCCCTAACAGTTCCTCGAGTTGTTCCTTTAACTCCTTCATTTCCAGTGGTGCCATCCGGTACGGAGCTTTCGAGACAGGCTCTGTTCCCGGAATGAGATCTATTGCGAATTCAAGATCTCTCTCAGGTGGCATGCCCGGGACGTCTTCGGGGAACACGTCCGGGTATTCTCTTACCACTGGGATGCTGTCAACCTTGCTCTCTTCCGCCTCAAGGTTGTTCACATAGCACGCATATAGCGCATACCCCTTACGCATCAAGCTACTTAGTTTTAGTGCGCTAACGATTTTGTTACTCTTCTTAGGAGGCTGAGAGTAAAAGATAACTCTCTTTCCCCTACTTTTTGACAAGGTGATCTTTTGCTTTTGGCATTCGATCACCGCCTTATACTGGGATAGCCAATCCATCCCCAGTATAACGTCAAAGTCTCTTAAGTTAAATTCTACTAAGTTCGCGAAGAATTCTACGTTCTTTATCACTATAGGAATTCCGTTATATCGTTTAGAACAAGATACTACTTCTCCTGAAGGCAGTTGAATTCCTAAGCTAATTCTCTCGCACTTAGGTAGATCTAACTCAGGCACTACTCTTGATGCTATGATTGAGCAACTAGCTCCGGAATCAAATAAAACTCTAAGGGGCGTATTCAAAACAAAGAATGTACCTGCCATCACTTCTCCTTGCGCAGGCACGTCCGCTTGATTAACCACGTTAAGCCTCCCCATGGGGCGTCCTTGATTGCCCTGCTGATTCGCATTCGGCTGCGGGTTTTGCTGCTGGTTTTGATTTTGAGGGGGCGGAGGTCGTTGGTTCTGATTCTGATTCTGCGGCCTATTTTGAGGGGGTCTATACCCTTGGTTATTCCCATTCCGCCCGTTTTGATTCTGAGGTGGTTCATGTCCCGCGACAAGATCGTCCCTTTTTGTTATGTTCTCGACCCTGGTTCGGCATTCCCGTCGAATGTGACCCATTCGACCACATCGGAAGCAAGCTCCCTGTTGCGGGCATCCCCTCGCCAGATGGGGTCGTCCGCATCTTGGGCAGGGTGGTACCGGATCTTCTTGATTAAATCTCCTCCCATTGTTGTTTTGCTGGGGCCTATTCGACCCTCTCCGCTGTTCATTTCTTCCAGTGTTGTTCTCGCTTCTCGAGTCCCGATTCCTCTTGTCTTGGGGACCCCTGTTGGATTCCCCAGTCACCCTTCTCTTCAGTTGCTGCACACGCGCCACTGCCACCGCGCGGTCATACACGGCTTGCAAGTCGGGGTAGTGTACCCCTGCGATCACCTCGCGAACAGACAGGTTCAGTCCCATCTCGAACTTCTGTGCTTTCTCCGCATCAGTGGGCACCAGTCTTGGTGCGAATCTCACCAGCTCCTTGAAACGTGCATAGTATTCTTGCACAGTTTGGCCTCCTTGCTTCAGCGACAGGAACTCCTCATACATCGCTGACTTGGTACTCAGGGGGTAGAATCGGTCCCTGAGCAGTTCCATCATTTCTGCCCACGAGTAGGGCTCGTCATCCTCCGTCAATTTGGCTTGTGTAGCCTGCCACCAGTCATCAGCTTCGCCTCCCAAGTAGTATGAGGCGACGTGCACTCTCTCTCCTTCCGGACACTTGACTGCTCCCAGCAGCTTGTCGAAGGTCCGGATCCACTCTTCCAGTTTGGCTGGATCCTCCTCACCAGCATAGTGGGGCGGCTGGTAAGGGTTCACCATCGCCAAGTAGTTAGGGCGAGCTTGGGGCGGAGGTACCGCCGCAGCTTGGCCCTGGTTGACTTGCGCGTTTCCTAACGCAATCAACACTTCCTCTATCGTCCGAAGACGATCGCCCACATTGTTCGGTGCGGGGGCGTCCTGCGCACCTTGGGGTTGTTCCTCAGGTTGTTGCTCCTCATGTTGAGCCGGTTCCGTAACGTTTGGTGGTGTCTCAGTAGGAATTTGGGGAACAGGTTGGGCTCTCGCTCTTCCTCTGGGTGCCATTCTGTTACAAACGGTGTAGATTAGGGTATATTAGTGTTTTGTTTAAGCACGGTAATTTTCAAATATGTTCATATCCTTTGCACATAAAGCTCGATTAAGCTAATAGTTTAGATTAAGGTTTTTTTTTTTTTTTTTTTTTTTTTTTTTTTTTTGGTCGGACAGTCTGTCCAGTTCCAGTTTTTTTTTTTTTTTTTTTTTTTTTTTTTTTTTTTTTTTTTTCGAATTTAAGTATATATTTAGATAAATCTTGTATTTTATTTCCTCGAAAGAAAATTTTTAGTACAAGTAATAAGGTATACCAAAAATAGTAATGTTTTCTTAGCAAAATTAGTGACTACTACTAATAGAATCTCTAACGGCTCAAAACGTCCTCCGGTGGGGTAGCGGGACGCTCCTCCGGGTCCTCCTCCTCCGAACTTGGCATCAGATCGTCAAAGATGTGATTCAGGTCCTCGCCATGGGCAGCAACGTGCTCCCTCAATATTAAGTTTTGTGTAGTGAGGGTTTGGACTCGGTGTTCGAGTTGGTTTATACGATGGTGATCCTCCTCTCTTAAGTTACCCATGTGGTGCAGATTTGCCTCCAAATGAGCCATGCGACGTTTCATTTGTTCTATGGTTTGCTGGGAGTCAAAGTGAGCGCTCATCATCTTGACCATTAGGTTCACCATATCTTGACTAGCCATCTAGCGCAAGCAAGAGATCTAAGTTAATTTCGCCAAGATTCTAAGTTCAATTCGCCAAGATTCTATGTTCGAATTCGCTAGAATTCCAGGTTCAATTTCGCCAAGATTCTAAGTTCAAGTTTTTGCCAAGATTCTAAGTTCAAGTTTTTGCCAAGATTCTAAGTTCAATTTCGCCAAGATCCTAGATTCATAGGAGAGATGCAATATGCAAATGCACATGATGATTTCCCTCCCAATAATAATTTAATGCACCACATATATATATATTTTCCCATGGGTTTTAAAAAAAAATTTCTCCATGGAAATAATAATTTAAAATTTCAAAGTTATAGTCAAAATATTAATAATAGTTTAAAAATAATAATGGTTTAAAAATAATAGCTTAAAAATAATAATGGTTTTTAAAATAATTAAAAAAAATTAGCCGGGCTCTGATACCAACTTGTAACACCCCGGTTTTTGGTCACCCAGGTCGGGGTGTCACCGCCACACCTCCCTAGTAAGGCACGGTTTCTCCGGCTTACTAAAGAGATGCAAGGCTAATGGTTTCAGTATTTAAAACATTTAAAGCATTCAAAACAGCCCACATAATATAATTCGAAAATAATAGCGCAGCGGAAATAGTGTTTAAGTATAGTATTGCAGCGGAAAATGTAAATAGGGCCGACATGGCCAAAACACGGGTTAAACAGGCCCGTTTATTCTAACGTCTAATGCAGAAATAAAAATTCAAATATCCAGTATCAAAATAACGAAATCGAATGTTCCCAAAATCCCATGCACGAAATGATCATGCTCATTCTACATATTCTGTAAGAAAAAGGAATAAAAACGGGTTTATCAGCACACTTGCTGAGTAAGTTAACACATGCATGATCTTGGGGTTTTAAAGCCATTAATTTAACACTTTATCAAAACATGATAATAGCATATAATATCCAATTAAATCTAAGCCACTATAATCCATTCCAGGCTCTAATTCACCATGCATTTTACATAATTTAGAACAATAGCCATAATTTAAATAAAGCATTTAAACATTTAATTAGACAACATAATTTAATCTAATTAATCAAATTTTAACATCCCCATTACATTCCCGATTTAGTATTTCAAGTTTCACGATAGCATCGCGATGTCTCAAGTTTAGCCGGTAGCCCGGCGGCCGCAGCCGTATCAGCCATACCCAGTACCACTCCGGAGCCTCGGGAAACCCATGTGGATATTCTCGAGAGTGTAGGCTCTATATCTCGCCGTTTTGGCAATATCATATTTCAAGTTTAGCGCGCGGGGTCACCATCGTCCATTAAGGCACGAAGTGAATCGTTAGGGGGCACTCTGCAGAGCACTCACCCCTAATTTTAATTTATCAAGTTTGTAAGGGGATTTAAATTTTCAAAATCTGATTCAACTTTAATTATTTTAAAACAATGTCTCAATTTGTTCAACCCTAAAGGTTAATCTCACGTCTCAACAAGATTTCAAGATTTCAAGATTGATTTCCGATAAATCGCAGTTTCTTCCAAAATTCGTCTAAAATCAGGTTTAATTCTAAAAATTCTGAAATTTCACAACTGACTCAGAAACATCGAGATCTACAACTTTCATGTTTTAACTTTTTCAATCCGAGATACCGAAATAGGTCAAAAACACAAGTTTTTACAGAACCCTAAATCTGCTCGGATTTCACAGACCACAGTTTAAAGATTTCAATTTCTACCATAGCAACTCAACTCCAAATGTGATGAAATTTTACAGAGACCATCTTAAGACGTTTATCTACAACTTTCATGTTTGGCAAAAGATCTAATTCAGTCTAAAAGTAGGTTCAAAAACGCGATCAAGATCTAACCTAAATTCTGTCAAGAATTCAAGATCTAAGTTTTCACAGTTCGGTTTCCGATAGATTTCACCTATGAAAACGTTTCTAAAAATTCTGAAAATTTTACAGTGTCTAGATCTACGCCTTAGGAACGTTTTTCGTCTTTTAAGTTTTTCTGTTTGAGTTCGTTCTAAGGTTCGGAAAAATTCGTCAAATCTGTTGCGCCGGTAGGGTTTTAATGTTGACAGATTTTATGTTCTTGCTTAAGCTAATTTAATTCAAAATATTTTAACACCCAAACCCATGTAAGTATTAACTTACAGATTTTCGGTTGTCGGGGGATGTCAAATTCGTAGGCGTGGCCTCCGGTTCACCTCCTCTCCTCTCCGTTCGCCGGTTCTACGTCCTAGATTCGATTCGTGGTGTAAAAACGGAAAAGACGGGGGTTAGGATTCGTTTTCGAATCATGTATTGAAAAGGATTAATTCGGGGCTTACCAACGGTGGAGGTTCTGCCAATTTTCGTCCAAAGGTGCTGCCTTGGTGCCTTCTTGGTGCCTTCGTGGCCTTCGGGATTTCGTTTTCGTGTGCGTGTGTCGTAGGGTTTTTGAAAAGTGTTTCCGGGTCTCCAAAGGAGCTTATTTATAGAAGTATGGGTTCTAGGTCGTCCAAAGGACCATGTCTAAGGTCTTGAGCCGCAAGACTTCCAACCGAAGTCGGAAAATCTGCGTTCGGGCGAGAGATTCACGCAATCGGCGAATCTGGGAGCTGGCGCGGGGTTGGCGCGGGTTTCTCCCCTTTAGCGCGCGGCCAGCGCGCCAGACTCGCCTGGACTTCGGTCCGGGCGGGTCGTGCGATCCGTCGTGCGTTTCCTCCTCTCTTTCGGGTTTCTATCCCCCTATGTTCCCGGATTCCGATTTCCGGACTCTCCTTGGGTTCTTATTTCGTGTCGTCATTTCTTTCGGGTCGAATTTCACATTTTGACTCGAATTCTCGAGTTTATTGATGTCGGGTTTCCGTGTACCCCTTGTTTAATTACTCTTGTTTAATTCAATTAATATTGGTTATTGTATTTATTTATTTATTTATTTGGTTATTGTATTTATTTATTTATTTATTTGGTTATTGTATTTATTTATTTATTTATTTATTGTATTTAATTATTTACTTATGTTATAAAATTCACGGGTATTACAGCTTATGTTCCCGAGCGAGGCATATTTCCCGATCATATGGGCGATGACCGGATCAGTGCACTTTTGGGGCATCTCCAGTGGACCGGTCTTGCACGTCATCCCGAGGGCGTTGCCTCCGACTATCTAGCTATGGAGGTTATCGCCAACATCAGCGGTCTTGGGGTAGATGACGACCTTTCTCGAGTCTTGGTTCGCGGTCACTACCTAGACTTCAGTGCCCGGGCGATCAACGTCTATTTTGGTTTGCCCGATGATGGCGCGTTCCGCCCACAGCCAAAGGGCCGGGTTTATGCTCCTGCCTGGGGTGTTTTGTGTACCGAGGTACCCCCGCAGACTGGGTACCCCCACGAGTTGCGGCTGAAGTCTTTGGATGCTCCCTGGCGTGTACTTGCTCAGCTTTGGTTTGGACGCGTTCGGCCGATCACCCGGAGTCATATCGTCATAGATCATGTCTTTGAGACTATTTGCTTTATTGCCCGGGGCAATAGGGTAAACGTGGGCGCTTGCATCGCGGACAACTTGAGGGGTTTACGACGAGGGCGAGGGAGCAGGGTGATCACTCACGCACACCTCATTTGTGGGCTATGCGCTGCCCAGGGGATCCGTACGTCTCCCGAGACGGACCCCTATCCTTTAGCTCTAGGTGAGCACTATCGTATTACGTCTTATGCCGCCCGACGCAGTGCTTTGCGTCGTGGAGCGCTTCGGGCTATACTGCGCCCGCAGCCTGAGGATGGTGGTTTGATTTTAGTTGTCGCTCCAGAGCAGCCACCTCCTCCACCTGTGGTTCCACAGCAGGGTGTGGTTCCACCGCAGGGTCAGGACATGACGCAGATGCTCCAGATGATGCAGGAGATGCGTATCAGTATGGATGCCGGGTTTGCGGCTGGGCAGGCCCGCTACGACGCCTTGGATGCTAGGATGGATCTTTATCAGGATCGTATGGACACGCTCACTATGAGACAGGCGGAGCAGCAGGCCAACATGTCTGACATGTATGCCTACATGCGCCAGATGGATGACTACATGCGTCGCCAGTTCCCACCTCCTGATAAGTGATCTTCTGTCTTTACGGTATTCTTAGGGTGCGTAGTAGAGCAGTTTGTTTTGTTGTTTCCTTATGGGACTGTATGACGACGATTCCCATTTCCGTATTTTGTAGTTTGTGCTTCCGTTGTGATGCTCCCTAGTTATCTATTTTGGTTGTTAACTCTAGAATTGTGGTCAATCGATGACTTGGGATTTCAGGGTTTAGGGTACTCCCGTTTGATTGACATTTATATGGGTTGTTTGCTTATTAATACTTTGTACCTTTGTTTTATTGAATCCTCTACCATCCGTTTGGATATGGAGGGCGGTCTTAAATACGTATATATATATATATATATATATATATATATATATGGGCACTATGGGTAATCGAAGTAGAATATGATATAAATGCTTGTATTTTATTGCTCAATAATAAAAAAAAACGTTAATTGATACAAGCTGTAGGAATCACAAAGATAGGAATAGTTCGGAACATAGGAATGGTAATAGTAGAAATAATGCGGTAAAAATCCCTAAGCCGAGGGAGTGTAGGTGGTTGGGTCCTCCATGGGATCATCCTCATCACTCGACTCCTCAATGGTACCCCAGCCAAGGGGTCCATGGAATAGTGGGCTTGCTGGCCAGTTGGGCCCAGCGGCAGGAGCAGGATCAACAACATCAACTGGAGGTTGGACGGCTGTGGGGACAGGGACAGGATCGACAACGGGGCTAGCTGCAGGAGGAACCCCCGGGTGGAGGGCAGGTGGAAGTAGATCCTCCCTCAGATGATGCAGTAGATGTCCCACGACCCCTACTTGGGTTTCTACATTGTCGATCTGGATCCGAAGTTCAGTCTCGCGGGTCTGGAGTTCGTTGATTTGGATTTGGAGTTGGGTTATATCTTGATGTCCCTCTTGGCCCAGATTAGTTAGGTGGCCCAGGTTAGCTCCCATTTGTTCTACCCTTAGTCTGAAATTGTTCACGTTTTGAGGAGATTCGAGGTGTGCTTCAATCAACCTCATTAGTAGGTTGATCATGTTCACGTTTGAGGCGGCCATCTAATTTCAACAAGGAGGTTAGAGTCAGGACGTGTTTCGAATAAAAGTCACGATATGCAGGAATTTAAATCTATATGAATATGCACATGCAATCCCCTCCCCAAACAAAAATTTAGTGTTGTCCATGTGTTTTAAAATAAATTTTCTAACTAAAAAAAAAGTTGGGTCTCTATATTGGACCCAGATTTTAATAATTATTTGGTTTTAAAAAAAAGATTGGCTAAGTAAGAAAAAAAAATTGTGGGCTAAAAATAATACTAGTGATTTTTAATAATAGGTTAAAAAAAAAGGAGTATAATACTAGTGTTTAAAAAAAATAATAATAGTAGCTTTAAAATAATGAGAATAATAATAGTAGCTTCAAATTACATTCCGGGCTCTGATACCAACTTGTAACACCCCGGATTTGATAACCCAGGCAGGGATGCCACCGCCACATCTCTCTAGCAAGACACGGAATCTCCGAGCTTGCTAAAGAGATGCAAGGCTATGGGTATTGCAAAAAGGTTTTAAAAACAGTCCGGAACCTATTTAAAATTTATAATAGGTATCATCCACACATAAAGTAGTAATACTAATATATCGCAGCGGAAAATGTAAAGTGGGCCGACATGGCCAAAACTCGGGATTTACATGCCCGTTATGCAAGTGTCATAAAAAAAAAACGATAAAGTAATGGTTAATAATTCCATCCCCCAATGCACATGCTATGCATTACCTCCGTACTCTGAAAGAAAGAGAAAAACAACAATTTTTATCAGTATATAAAATACTGAGTAAGTCGATCATAACATAGCAATACAAGGATTAATTAAATAATTAAAATTCCACTCCTAGACATGCGTTTACAAATTTAAAAGAAATAGTAATTTAATTGTGTGCTTGAACGTGCATTTGATCCACATTAACAATTTAATCATGATATGAAATTTAAAGACATAATTTAAATGCATAATTTAAGGACATGCATAAATAAATACTTAAAAATAATAAATCTTTTATTTTCCCCGTTCCGTAACCATTTCTCAATATTTTGGTATAGCCGGTGATCCGGCGGCCGCAGCCGTTTCGTAAGTATCTCGTTTAGCCGGTGATCCGGCGGCCAGCAGCCGTATCTGCCATACCCAGTAACACTCCGGAGCCTCGGGAAATCCATACGGACAAACCCGAGAGAGTAGGCCATGTATCTCCCGCCGATTGACGTAATATTTCATCTAATTCTCTCGTCCATTATAGGCCCGAAGAGAAAAGCGAGAGGGGCACCCTTGTAATACCCCAGATTTTTATCAACGTCCAAAGGAATAAACTTTATTCCGATCAATGTCGAAATATCTCCGAGAAGAAGAAAATAATTTATCACAATAAATTATTGCTCGGAAATGAAACGCCGATAGATTCAAAATTCAAAATGGAATAAAAGAGGGAAAGGAAGCCCGAAGACATTCCATGAATTGAGTCAAAATAATTGGAATTAAATTCAAGAAGGAAAAAGAATTTTAATTCCAAGAACTCGTGAAGTCGGAAGAAATTTAATTACACAAGTTATTGCACGGGAGTCAAAAGACGACGAATTGGAAGCCGACAAACCCGAAACCGACGGACTTAGGATTTCAAACATGAAATTCATTTGAGTCGAGATAAATGTAAGATAAGAATTTATAATCCGAGAATGACCCGAAAAATCGAGCCCAAAAATGTAGGAGGATAGAAACCCGAAAGAGAGGAGAAAAGGCCCGACGGGATCGCACGGCCCAGTCCGGACGCACGGCCCAGACCAGGCCGCACGCTCTCCGCGCGGGGTTTGGCCTAACCCCGCGCCAACACACAGTGGCTGCTACACTTGCACATTTTGGCGATTTCTTGCCTTATTTTCGACATCCGACTATGGAAACTCAATCACGAATGGGGGAAAGGTATTATGGACGAAATTTGGCTGATTCTAATACCATTATTCAGATCCTAACCCTTTAGTTCATTCCTCAACACCCCATATTCTCTCTATTGTTCTCCCAAAACCGAAAACCCCAAAATCCCTTGCGTTCTTGAAGTGCCGACGACGAAATCCGAACAAGAGGGACTTGAGAAGGAGAAGACAGTCCCCTAGGACGTTGGTAAGTGGTTTTTGAGTTTATCCAACCATTTTTGAATCCAAAAATCTGATCTAACTAAGGATTTCTACTTGCGGATTCGGTTCGAGGACGTTGGAAGAGGAAACCGACTTGAGGAGATTCGTTCGTGACATCCCGTGGATTCCGGACGACCCTGTGACCTCCTAGACATCATTCCCACTGTAAGTTAATGCTTACTTGGTTTTGGGTGACATAAAATGTAACCAAACATAGAGATTTAGTAACTCTAAAATCTGTCAACACGAAAAACCCCCGGCGCAGCGATTGTGTGCGAATTTTTCGAACCCCTAAAACTGCTCAAACGGAAAAACTCAAAACATGGAAAACGCTCCTAAGACATAGATCTAGTTCGTGTAAAATTTTCATAATTTTTCATTGAGGTTTGTTATCTGAAAACGGCCGAGGAAGAACCTGCCTTGAGAGTCGAACGTGAAACTGTGACAGATTTGAAATCGGACCAAAACCCCTATTTCGAGAGTTCAAACTCAAAAACTTAAAACTAGACTTTTAATCCTAACATATTAATCTAGGTTGTGTAAAAATTTCAGACATTTTCGTCGAGGTTTGCTATTTCAAATCGCATCGAACACAAACTGCTTTGACAAGACATTTTCGAAATCTGCCTGTGAATATGTCCGAACTTGATGAACCTGTTTCTATATTTTCTAGTCCGATTTAATCTTTGAAATATAAATGAAAGTTGTAGATAATCATGTCTTGTATGTGCGTTTTCAGAATTTTTGGAGTCCATTTGATATGTTAAAAAGTCGATTTTCTAAACTGTGTCAAACCTGCCACTGGGCAGAGAATTATTTTTGCATTAAACTCGATTTTTGACATGATTCCTCAACTTATTTCGAAATTGTTAAAACACAGAAGATGTTCGTTAGGGTGTTTTGCATAAACTGTGAAATTTTCAGATTTTTCGGACTTGAAACGAATTTTTAAATTAAAAAGGCGTAAACTGTGACGCCAAATGACTTTTAAATCGAAAGATTTTGAAAATTCGAAACGAACGATCAAAGACTTGAAATACGATACATCTATACTTTTGTAAAACCCCGATACATTAAAACTAAATGATACATGAGATACTTGGGTGGAGGGTGAGTGCTCCGCAGGGTGCCCCTCTAGCCTTTCTCTTCGGGCCTATAATGGACGAGAGAAATTAGATGAGATATTACGCCAATCAGCGAGAGATACATTGCCTACTCTCTCGGGTTTGTCCGTATGGAATTCCCGAGGCTCCGGAGTGTTACTGGGTATGGCAGATACGGCTGCTGGCCGCCGGATCACCGGCTAAACGAGATACTTACGAAACGGCTGCTGGCCGCCGGATAACCGGCTAAACGAGATACTTACGAAATGGCTGCTGGCCGCCGGATCACCGGCTAAACGAGATACTTATGACACGGCTGCGGCCGCCGGATCACCGGCTATACAAAATATTAAGAAATGGTTACGTAACGGGGAAATAAAAGATTTAATATTTTTAAGTATTTATTTAATTATGCACGTCTTTAAATTACCCCCTTTAAATTATGTCTTTAAATTTTCATATCTTATGAAATTGTTATTATGGAGTAATGCATGTTCAGATATACAATTAAATTATTTGCTTTAAAATTTGTAAATGGAATATTTTTGTATGCATGCCTAGGAGAAAAATTTAATTATTTAATTAAACCCTTTTTTCATGTGTGTTAAATTATGAACGTGTGGAAATCCTTGTCTTTTAATTTGTGTAATTGAATTATTATTAGTAGATGAATTAAAATTTAAATCATGTCTCGTATGCATACGTTTTCCTTAAATTTAATTAAAGATTTTGAAACCCCTTGATCATAGTAGGTGTTAACTTACTCAGCACATTTTTGCTGACCAAACCATATTTTTTTTTCCTTTTTCTTTCAGAGTATGAGGATTATGCATCATCATATGCATACATGGGAACATTCGGGAAACACTCCATTTTAAATTCCTGCATTTAATTACGACTTGCATGAACGGGCCTGTTTAACCCGTGTTTTGGCCATGTTGGTCAATTATTTACATTTCCGCTGCATTACAATTATATGTATGTAAATATTATATTCCGCTGCAATTTTGATATTATTATTTTTAAATTATATTACAACGGGCTGTTTGAATGATTTAAATTCTGAAAAATCATAGCCTTGCATCTCTTTAGCAAGCTCGGAGAAACCGTGTCTTGCTAGGGAGGTGTGGCGGTGACATTCCGGCCTGGGTTATCAAATCCGGGGTGTTACAACCCTGCAGAGCACTCACCCTCCGCCAAAGTTTCTCAAGTATCGTATAGATTTAATATATCGGGGTTTTCAAAAGTATATATGCATCGCATTTCAAATCTTTGATCATTTGTTACACAATTTCAAAATCTCTCGATTTAAAAGTCTCTTGGCGTCACAGTTTGTGCCTTTTTAATTTAAAAATCTGTTTCAAGTCGGAAAAATCTGAACTTTACACAGTAAAGCAAAAACATCCTAACGAACAACTTTCGTGTTTTAACTTTTTCGAAATAAGATGAGGAAACAGGTTAAAAATCGAATTTAATGTGAAAACAGTTCACTGTCCCGAGACAGATTTGACACAGTACGAAAAATTGACTTTTTGACATAACAAATGGACTCTAAAAATTCCGAACTTTTAAACACATATACTAGACATGATTATCTACAACTTTCATTTAGATTGCAAAGATCAAATCGGACTAGAAAATATAGAAACAGATCCACTAAGTTCGGACATGTTCATAGGCAGGTTTCAAACACGTTTTGTCAAAACAGTTTCATTTCGATGCGATTTGAAATAGCAAATGTTAACGAAAATGTCTGAAATTTTCACACAATCTAGATATATGTGTTAGGATTAAAAGTCTAGTTTTAAGTTTTTCGGATTGAATCCTCGAAATATGAGTTTTAGGCTGATTTCAGTAACTGCGCACATTAGGGTTTTTGATTTCGGTTTTTACGTTTCGTTTTGTTACGACTACTTTGGATGCCCCTAAATCACCCGTATTGATATGGAAGGCTCAACTTACAGTGATGGTGTTCTTGGGTCATCCTAGGGTCGCTCGGCTCGTCCAAATTTGCTACGAACGGATCTCCTCAACGTCAAGCTTCCGACTTTGGCCACGATTTCAAATCGGGAGAAGAAATCCAATGTTAGATCGAGTTTTCGGGTTCAAAAACTTACATAAAAACCTATGAATGACTTACCACAGTTTAGGACACTATGGATCTTGTATTCCACGCCTCCTCCATCGATTTTCATCGTCGGGAAGTGATCGGAAAGTCGTCGGGAAGTCGTCGGAAGGTGGTTTGGCTTTGGGAGAGAGTTTGGGAGGGTAGAGGGGGTTTGGAGGCTGACAAATGAGGTAAGAATAACCCTAGGTCGCCCTAATACCCTTACCCCCGTTCAAAATCCACTTTCCAATGTCGGGGGGTCGAATTATGGTAAGAAATCACCGAAAACGCGTCATTTGCCCGATTCTGGGGAGCCACGCGGGGTTGGCGCGCCTTTTGGCCAAACCCCGCCCGGCCAGCGCGCGGCTCCCGCCTGGACTGCGGTCCGGGCGGGTCCGTGCGATCCGATCCGTCGAGTCTTTTCCTCGCCTCTTTCGGACTTCTATCCTTCCACGTTTTCGTGCTCGATTTTCCGGATCATTTTCGGATTATGCTTCTCATCATAAATTTATTCCGATTCAATTCGATTTCACGTCTGAAACCTTAAGATCGTTGGATTAATTCCTATTTTTATATTCTGAAATTTACGGGTATTACACTATTCCTGGCCTGAGAACTTCAAAAGCGGCCTCCTTAAGCCCTGTGTTGCGGAAAACTAAGAGAGCAGGTTCAAGATTGAGCATGAAGTTTCCTGCGTCTTTACATCTCTGCATAATCTGTCTGTAGTGGCTATCATGATTCGCTTGACTACATTTGCTCTCCTCCAGACTGCAGGCACTTGACTTGCTCTGAAAAATTTCTTGCAGGTTGGGGCTATCCTTGCCACATCCTTCAGTTCCTCCTTCCCCAGTCTAGATAAGATATCTCCCAAAACTTCATCAGGGAGATCTAAGATGGAAGTCCTAGCTGTAATACCCGTGAATTTTATAACATAAATAAATAAATAAATAAATACAATAAATAAATAAATAAATAAATACAATAAATAAATAAATAAATAAATACAATAACCAAATAAATACAATAAAGAAATAAATAAATAAATAAGTAAATATATTAAAATGAAATAATTAAATATAGACGAAATGAGAAATGGAATTAATTAAATTAAACAAGGGAAATTAAACAAAGTTGTACACGGAAACCCGACATCAATAAACTCGAGAATTCGAGCCAAATTGTGAAATTAGATCCGAAAGAAATGACGACACGAAATAGGAACCCAAGGAGAGTCCGGAAATCGGAATCCGGGAACATAGGGTGATAGAAACCCGAAAGAGAGGAGGAAACGCACGACGGATCGCACGACTCGCCCAGACCGAAGTCCAGGCGAGTCTGGCGCGCTGGCCGCGCGCTAAAGGGGCAAAAGGCGCGCCAACCCCGCGCCAGCTCCCAGATTTGCCCGTTGCGTGAATCTCTCGCCCGAACGCGGATTTTCCGACTTCGGTTGAACGTCTTGCGGCTCAAGACCTTAGACTCGGTCTTTGGACGCCCTAGGACTCAGACCTCTATAAATAAACTCCTTCGGAGACCCGAAAACACTTTTTCAAATACCCTACGATACCACACACAAAAGCGAAATCCTGGAGGCCACGAAGGCACCAAGAAGGCACCAAGGCAGCACCTTTTGGACGAAAGTCGACAGATCTCCAACGTTGGTAAGCCCCGAACTAATCTTTTTCATTACATGATTCGAAAACGAATCCTAACCCCCGTCTTTTCCTTTCTACACCACGAATCGAATCTAGGACGTAGAACCCGGCGAACGGAGAGGAGAGGAGGTGAACTGGAAGCCACGCTTACGAAATAGACATCCCCCGACATCCAAAAATCAGTAAGTTAATACTTACATGGGTTTGGGTGATTAAAACGTGTTGAACTAGTTTAAAATTAATCAAGAACATAAAATCTATTAACATGAAAACCCTACCAGCGCAACAGTCTTGATGAATTTTTCCGAACCTTAAAACGACTTCAAACAGAAAAACTTAAAAGACGAAAAATGTTCCTAAGGCGTAGATCTAGATACTGTAAAAGTTTCAGAATTTTTAAGAACGTTTTGATATGTGAAATCCATCGAAAACCGAACTGTTAAAACTTAGATCTTGAATTTCTTGACAGAAATTAGGTTAGATCTTGATCGCATTTTTGAACATGTTTTTAGACTGAATTAGATCTTTTGCCAAACATGAAAGTTGTATATAAACGTCTTAAGATGGTCTCTGTAAAATTTCATCACATTTGGAGTTGAGTTGCCATGGTAGAATTCGAAATCTCTAAACTGTGGTCTGTGAAATCCGAACAGATTTAAGTTTCTGTAAAAATCTATGTTTTTGACCTGTTTCGGTATCTCGGATTGAAAAAGTTAAAACATGAAAGTTGTAGATCTCGATGTTTCTGAGTCAGTCGTGAAATTTCGGAATTTTTGGAATTAAACCTGATTTTAGACGAATTTTGGAATAAACTGTGATTTACCGAAAATCAAATCTTGAAATCTTGAAATCTTGTTGAAACGTGAGATTAACCTTTAGGGTTGAGACAAATTGAGATATTGTTTTTAAATTAATTAAAATTGAAATCAGATTTTGAAAGTAAAATCCCCTTACAAACTTGATAAATTAAAATTAGGGGTGAGTGCTCTGCAGAGTGCCCCCTAACGATTCACTTCGTGCCGTAATGGACGATGGTGACCCCGCGCGCTAAACTTGAAATATGATATTGCCAAAACGGCGAGATATAGAGCCTACACTCTCGAGAATATCCACATGGGTTTCCCGAGGCTCCGGAGTGGTACTGGGTATGGCTGATACGGCTGCGGCCGCCGGGCTACCGGCTAAACTTGTTGACATCGCGATGCTATCGTGAAACTTGAAATACCAAATCGGGAATGTAATGGGGATGTTAAAATTTGATTAATTAGATTAAATTATGTTGTCCAATTAAATTATTTAAATGCTTTATTTAAATTATGGCTATTGTTCTAAATTATGTGAAATGTGTTGTGAAATAGAGCCTGGAATAAATTATAGTTACTTGGATTTAATTGGATATTATGTTATTATCATGTTTTGATAAAGTATTAAATTAATGGCTTTAAAACCCCCAAGATCATGAATGTGTTAACTTACTCAGCAAGTGTGCTGATAAACCCGTTTTTATTCCTTTTTCTTACAGAGTATGTAGAATGAGCATGATCACTTCGTGCATGGGATTTTGGGAATATTTTGCTTTTGATATTTTGATACTGGACATTTGATTTTATTTCTGCATTAGACGTTAGAATAAACGGGCCTGTTTAACCCGTGTTTTGGCCATGTCGGCCCTATTTATATTTTCCGCTGCAATACTATACTTAAATATTATTTCCGCTGCGCTATGATATTATTATTTTCGAACTATATTATGTGGGCTGTTTTGAATGCTTTAAATGTTTTAAATACTGAAATCACTAGCCTTGCATCTCTTTAGTAAGCCGGAGAAACCGTGTCTTACTAGGGAGGTGTGGCGGTGACACCCCGACCTGGGTGACCAAAAACCGGGGTGTTACAAGTTGGTATCAGAGCCCGGCTATTTTTAAATTATTTTAAACTATTATTATTTTGAAACTATTATTTTTAAACCAAAACTATTATTTTTAAAGAAAAACTTTTATCATTTTTAAATTATCACTATTATTAGTATTAAGTGTACACTAGCATTTTGACTATTATTTTAAATTTTTAAAAGAATTATTTCCATGAAACGAAATTTTATTTTTAAAACCCATGGAAAAAAAATATATATATATGTACTCAGTGTATTAAATTATTTTTCGGGGGAAACATCATTTGCATGTGCATATTGCATTTCCCTTGTTTAGAGAACATAGAATCTTGGCGAATTTAACTTAGAATCTTGGCGAAATTAACTTAGATCTTTGCTTGCGCTAGATGGCTAGTCAAGATATGGTGAACCTAATGGTCAAGATGATGAGCGCTCACTTTGACTCCCAGCAAACCATAGAACAAATGAAACGTCGTATGGCTCACTTGGAAGCAAATCTGCACCAAATGGGAGCATTAAGGGAAGCAGACCTCCAGCACTTCCTGGACTTGAGGGATGCTGACCAAACCCGCATAAAAGACTTAGAAACTCAAGTGCAAAAACTTACTGAACGAGGAGACGCGATGATCAACAGAATCAAGGACCTCGGGATGGACCTGCTCGATCTCACTGATATCGTGGTGCCTTATGACCCGGTGGAGGACCATTTGATGGGACCCCGAAGCCCAACACCCGTAGTTGAAAGCCCCTCAGGCCTTATCCATGGACGTTACGGGACCCTTGGGCTCTGGCCGCATATGGTCCGCCCATCGCCTAACCCAAGCCCAAACTTAAGCCCCGAGGAGAATCAGTTGGAGGAGCCACAGGAACCAGCCCTGGAGGCCATCGATCCGCCGTCCCCAATGTTGGATGGACCTCTAGGCACCGGCCAAGTTTCTGATGAGGATGATCCAATGGAAGACCCTGCTACCCTGCCGGAGGAGGCATAGATCTTTTGGATATTTTGTCCTAGATAGTACATTCATTTTGCGCACCCTATTACTTGTATTAAATTTCTTTTAAGGAATAAAATGCGAGTTTGATTCTTGACAAAAAAAAAATAAAAATAAAAAAAAATAAAAAAAAAATAAAAATAAAAATAAAAATAAAAATAAAATAAAATAAAATAAAATAAAATAATTTTTAAAAGATAAAGACTAGATAGCAGAGCAGCATAACCAAACTAGACAACCAAATGGCGAATCCCTACAGTGCACAACAGAGACATACACAAAATCATAAAAACGTCATAGTACTGCATAAAGGAAAACACCATACCAAGTCTAACTGAAACACAAAGGGGAAATACTAAGCCAAATCGCTTCCGACATAAGTCTAGATGAAAACATAAAAAAAAAAAAGCGAAAAACATAAAATCACTGGTCCGGAGGAGGGAAATGGTGACGCATGAAGTCGTCCATCTGACGCATGTAGGCATACATGTCAGTCATGGCGGCCTGCTGCTCCGCCTGTCTCACAATGAGTGTGTCCATACGATCCTGATACAGATCCATCCGAGCATCCAAGGCGTCGTAGCGAGCCTGCCCAGCTGCAAACCCGGCGACCATACTGACACGCATCTCCTGCAACATCTGGAGCACCTGCGGCATATCCTGACCCTGCTGGGGGACCATACCCGGCTGCGGCCCCACAGGAGGAGGGGGTGGCTGCTCTGGAGGAACAACTAAGATCAAACCGCCATCCTCGGGCTGCGGGCGTAGTATAGCCCGAGGCGCTCCACGACGCAATGCACTGCGCCGAGCAGCGTAAGTCGTGACGCGATAGCGCTCCCCCGCAGCTAAACCATAGGGGTCCGTCTCGGGAGACGTACGGATCCCCTGGGCAGCGCACAACCCACAGATAAGGTGTGCGTGGGTGATCACCCTACTCCCACGCCCTCGTCGCAAGCCCCTTAGGTGGTCCGCAATATAAGCTCCCACATTTACTCTACCACCCCGGGCGATAAAGCAAATGGTCTCATAGACATGGTCTATGACGATATGACTACGAGTAATCGGACAAATGCGTCCCAACCAAATCTGAGCCAGTATACGCCAAGGAGCGTCCAATGAAGTCAGTCGTAGCTCGTGGGCGAACCCAACCTGTGGAGGTACCTCGGTACACAAAACGCCCCAGGCGGGAGCATAAACTCGGCCCTCTGGCTGTGGGCGGAACGTGCCATCGTCGGGTAGACCGAAATAGATGTTGATCGCACGCGCACTGAAATCTAGGTAGTGACCACGAACCCAGACTCGAGAAAGGTCGTCGTCTACCCCAAGGCCGCTAATGTTGGCGATGACCTCCATAGCTAGATAGCCGGAGGCAACACCCTCGGGATGACGTGCGAGCCCTGTCCACTGAAGATGCTCCAAAACCGCACTGATCCTGTCATCACCCATATGATCGGGGAATATACCTCGCTCGGGAACATAAGACCTGTTTCGACGGAGCTCGTCGAAATAGAAATCCTGGGCGGCCATCGTCGAAAAACGGAACCTGTCATGTCGGCGAGGACGCACCTCATCAGGGAGACCCTTGAGCTTCGGCTCCCGACCCTCGTCCTCCTCATCATCCTCGGACTCACTAGCGTCACTATCCGGTATCACCGGAGCAGCAGTACTAGGACCAGCTGCATCACGTCCAGTAGCACGCCTCTTGGCCCCCGGAAGGACCATAAGGCACGCCAAGATGAACCATAAGAAAAGCAACATCCTGCGAACACCCAATATCAACGGTAAGGCAAATTTCCACACATTAACTCACAACAAAAATACATAAGAACATCATAAAGGTAGAATTCCAACGGGAAGAATCTAGGGAGGTTTCAACCCAATAATTTACCAATACCTGTCGGGAAATGATTAAACCAAGGAGTGTGCCGAAACAGACTCTAGAACCCATTGTGGCATTTCGTCGAACACCTTATGCGCGCCATAAATTAAGTTCAACATTTGGTGGTAAACGCTTGGCAATTAACCGCAAAACCAAACAATTACTTAAACAACAGTTCATAATAGCTAAGGGTCAACGAAACTATACAAGTGTACCCACGGTTGCACCGATAATACCGACAAAATTGAAACCTTCATATTTTCTCCAAAAATTCAAATTCCATCAAAGAATTTCACAACATAGGCATATGTATTACCACACCAATACTTCCTAAACAATAGAAGTGGCATCAAAGTACTATATAAACGCACTAATTCGCAGGATTAAGGCGAAAATTGCAAATCCCCAAATTATAAACCAAAACCCAATTTTGCAATTTAGCCAAATTCTAGCAAATCAAGTCACAAAAACTGAAATTGACAAGTGAAAGGAGAGAATACATACCTTACAAAGAGAAATTGAAGCCAAAATCAGGAGAATCTGGACACGAGAGGGCGAATTTGAGAGGGAATCGGGGGAAATTTCGGAAGTGGAAGGGGGGAAATGGCTCGCGCGGGGCGCGAGCCCTATTTCTTCACCCTGGGGGCGCCGCGCGGTGGCCGGGCGCTAATCCCCCTGTAATACCCTTAAAAGTCATTATATTGATAATATTTTAAATTATATTATTTCTTAAATTGAATTGGAAATAGAGTAATATTTTCCGTATAAAGATTATGTGAAAGAGAATAAATTATTTTCCTTGGGAAAAATAATTTAATTAATAGAGAAATATATTTTTCAAGGGAAAATATTGAATGATGTATAATTATTTCCCAAATGGAAAATAATAGCAATAGGTATTGATAAATAGACTATTTTTATTTAAGAATCTGTAAAGTATTTATTCGATAAAAGTATTAGTTAGGCATTATTTTTCTAACAAGATATATAATAAGTCTAGTCAATTTTTATTATTAAACATAAAATCACCAATATCTTGTGGTAGTAGTATTAGACTCATGTTCCATAGATTATAAGTTCAAACCTCATTATCTGTAATTTATAAATAAATATTTTATGAAAAATAAGATAATGGAAAGTATATTATAAATAATATATGTATATATAATTGTGTAGTGTACTTGCCAGAAAAGAAAACAAATGTGTTTACCAAACCAAAAGTGTGTACCATGCTCATATATATAATAAGTAAGGGTCATAATTAGAATTTAAATTCCTTACTCTCATGATTAATAAAGTGGAGTAGCAATAGTATAACTAATTCTGTTGTGCTCGGATACATCTTGTGCTAATGAAATAATATAGCTAATTTGTAACACCCCGGATTTGATAACCCAGGCCGGGATGTCACCGCCACACCTCACTAGCAAGACGCGGTTTCTCCGAGCTTGTTAGAGAGATGCAAGGCTATGGTTTTGCAGTATTTAAAACATTTCAAATAGCCCATTTATAAATATATAACAAAAATCATTACATAGTATTATCTAAGTTGCAGCGGAAAGAAATATTTAAATATAGATATAGCAGCGGAAATAGAAATAAAGCCAACACGGCCAAAACACGGGTTATACAGGCCCGTTATGCAAGTCATGTATAAAAACGTGAGTAAACGTTCCCAAATCCCAATGCATGCTACGCTCATGTGTAAGCCTCATATTCTGAAAGGAAAAAAAGAGAGTAACGGTTTGTCAGCATAAACATGCTGAGTAAGTTAACCCCTAGCATACAATAATGGGGTTTCAAAGCCTTTAATTATTTAAGAAAGAATTGACTTACATTTAGCATGATCGCAGACACTATATAAATTAACCCATCAAGATAATGGAATTTAAATGTGGAAATCAAAGGTAAGCATGCCAAATGATCACATGTATAACTTGCAAGGTGATTAAATAAATTGATGTAAACCAAAACACAATTTAGCAAGGATTTAATTAAATCTCGTATAAATTTCTCGTTTCGTTTCTTTTATAGATCACCATTCGCTAGGGCTCTTGTGTCCACAAGCCACATAATCAATATCGCGCTAGGGCTCTTACGTCCGCTAGGCATACGCTTGGGCCCTTATGTCCACAAGCCACATAGTCAATATTGATAGTATCTAACTTGGTCACAATCACCAATATTTCAAAAGAATTTTTAAGAAAAAAAAAATGTTTTTATTTGTTTAGACATATCTCGCAAATCATGTATTTCTCAAAGACGAGTTTTTCAACATTTCAACCAAGCCGTTACCACGGTTTACGCCATCTCAGTTTAAAAATTTATTTCAAAGGCAATCGACTTGAAATTTCTACAGTAGATCAAAAACACGCTAACGAACAACTTTCGTGTTTTAAGTTTTCCGAAATTATGTGAGGAAACGGGTGAAATTTTACAATGTTTACAAAAGCCAAAATCTGTCATAATTGTCTACACAGCGCATTGATTTTAAAAAGAGTTTTTGATATAGCAAACGACCTCCAAAATTTATGAAATTTTACAGGCACTTCAAAGACACCAAAATAAACAAGTTTTATTAGAGACAAATTATGCAAATTCTTCATGGATTAAGTCAGATTAATCCACTAAATTTGGTTTAAAAATCTGTCGATTTTTCCTTCTTGGACACAGTGTATTCAACACGGGTTTTGACTATACAAACGTTAATGAAAATGCACGAAATTTTACAGGCATGTTGATAAGACATTTATCTACAACTTTTATGTTTACACCAAAGATTAGTTTTGATCACAAGTGGTAGAAATATGCACACCAAGTTCGATTATATAATTTGTCTCAGTTTTCGAAAAGTTCACGCGCAACAGAATATGTTCGACGCGGTTTGGGGTAGCAAATCTTAATGAAAATGCATGAAATTTTACAGGGTTAATCAATACTCATAGATCTACAAATTTCATGTTTTGCACAAGTCCTAATTCGGCCTAGATCCAAGGTCAAAATGGCTAACAAGATCGAGAGTGAAATCTGCCAAGTTCTAAGTGCGAAAATAATTTCAGAGGTGTTCAGACTCGGTTTTCGGGCATCAAACTTTCACGAAAAATTATGAAAATTTTACAGCATGTATATCTATGTCTTAGGAACACTTTTTATGTTTTGAGTTTTGTCGTTTGAAGACGTTCAAGGGTTCGAAAAATTCCTCCAAGAACGCTGCGCGCGTGTGAATCTTTTGTTGACAGATTTCATCGAGTTTTACGTTAGATCTAATGTTCGGGTTAAATTTTTAGCCACCAAAAACCGTATGTAAGAATTAACTTACATAATATGAGTTCTAAACAACTCTTGGTTCGTCCGAAATCTACGGATGGCTACGAACGGATCTCCTCAACGCGAAGCTTCCGACTTTGGCCACGAATTCGACTCGAAAGAAGAAACCTAGTGTTAGATCGAATTTTCGGGTTTGAAAATGTGTAGGAAAACTTAAGAAACACTTACCTACGTCCTAAGGGGTCTGACCTCTCTTCTTCAACGTCCTCTTGCTCCGGTTGCTCGTCGGAAACTCAAGAACGCAAGGGATTTTGGGGTTTTCGGTTTTGGATGAACAAGGGAGAAGTTTGAGAGTTTTGGGAGGAAATGAGGGCTGCAAATTTCGAAATTAGGGTTGATTATGAGTGTCAAATCCCTCAAATCAGTCCATATACTCTTTCCCTCGATCGGGATTTAGTTACCAAAGTCGGGGTCCGAAAATAAGGTAAGAAATCGCCAAAACGTGCAAGTGTAGGAGCCACTGTGTGTTGGCGCGGGGTTGGGGCGGTTTTTAGCCAAAAACCGCCCGGAGGGCGCGCGGCCTGGTCTGGGCCGTGCGTCCGGACTGGGCCGTGCGATCCCGTCGGGCCTTTCCTCCTCTCTTTCGAACTTCTGTCCTCCTACGTTTTCGGGCTTGATTTTTCGGTCATCCTCGGATCATAAATTCTTATCTTAAATTTATCTCGACTCAAATGAATTTCATGTTTGAAATCTTAAGTTCGTCGGTCTCGGGTTCGTCGGCTTTCAATTCGTCGTCTTTTGAATCCCGTGTAATAATTTATTTATTTAAATCGTTTCCGACTTCGCGGGTTCTTGGAATTAAAATTCTTTCTTTCTTGAATTTAATTCCAACTCCTTTGACTCAATTCATGGAATGTCTTCGGGCTTCCTTTCCCTCTTTTATTCCATTTTGAATTTTGAATCTATCGGCGCTTCATTTCCGAGCAATAATTTATTGTGATAAATTCTTTTCTTCTTCTCGGAGATATTTCGACATTGAATAAATTTTATTCATTTGGACGTTGATAAAAATCTGGGGTATTACAGTCTACCCCCCTTAAGAATCAACTTCGTCCTCGAAGTTGTGTTTCGGTTTTTCTCGCGCTAAGAGTTAGGGTCCTTTTGTTTATTTTATCATTTTGTGATATTGTGTTATTGAATTGTTTGTTGTTTGATTATTGTTTGACTGAACCCAGAATTGAAATTTCCAAGTTGCCTACGTACCCTGTGAAGGGATCAAGTCATTACGTAGTTCAAAACAATTTTGAATTTGTTTATTTATTGAATTGGGTACATAATATTCGGGTTGTTACATCCTCCCCCCCTTAAGATTACAGTTATGTCCCCATAACTGCCTAAGCATTATTCTCAAGAAAGTTCGGGTTTTGACCTTGTTACGTGTCAGTCTCTCCTTGCTGAAGGTTCACCAGATCTATTCTCCTTTCGATCGCCTCCTCTGGCGTTCGGCATCCCCTAGCCTTGTGACCAAACTTTCCGCACTTATAGCAGGCTCCAGGCTTCGGGCACTGGCGTACCAGATGTGCATGGTTGCATCGTGGGCAGCGTGGTATGAATGCTTCACGGTTGTCATCTTTTCCATTCTCGAGACCTTTATTTTCTTTCCTTCGAGATCCCTTGTCTTTCCTAGAGTTTTCATTGTTGTCTTTCCGATCCTTCTTCTCAAGTCCTTGAGAGTCCTTGCTCGACTCACCATTTTCCTTACGCTTCAATTGCTGGATTCGAGCAATTGCTACAGCGCGATCATATATCGTCTGCAGGTTTGTGAATTGTCTTACTGCAAGTATCTCCCGGATACCAAGGTTCAGACCCATCTCGAATTTCTGAGCCTTGTCAGAATCGGTTGGTACTATCCTCGTAGCAAATCGTACTAGCTCCTTGAATTTGGTGTAGTACTCTTGCACTGTTTGTGCACCTTGCTTCAGGTTGATGAATTCCTCGTATTTCGCAGTCTTGGTGCTTAGTGGGTAGAATCTTTCTCTCAAGGCTTTCTTAAGTCCTTCCCAGGTGTAGGATTCTTCATCTTCCTCTGAATTCGTTTGAAGGTTTTGCCACCACTCATCAGCTTCGCCTCCTAAGTAGTAGGTCGCTACACGTATCTTCTCCTCGTCGGGGCATTTGATAGCATCCAAGAGTTTGTCAAAGGTACGGATCCAACCCTCCAACTTGGCCGGATCCTCTTGCCCGTCATAATGGGGTGGGTTGTAGGGGTTTACCAATGCCAAGTAGTTGACTCGGGCTACTGGCGGAGGTATTGCCGCTTGTGCCCTATGCACTTCGGCATTTCCTAATGCTACGAGTACTTCTTCTACCGTCCTTAAACGTTCATCCATGTTGTTGGAAATAGGAGGCGCTCGATCTCCTACGTTCGGAGGAATCTCATTGTTGTTAGGCGCGTTTGGGAGGTCAGTGTCAGTGCCGTTTGGGCTTACCTTCCTCAGTTTTCTTCTAGGTGCCATTTTCTATTATAAAAGCACGCGAAGATGAGTTTCTAAGTGATCAAAATCTAGGACTAAGGCAAAGTTAGTCTTCAGCAAGCGCTCCTAAGTCAAAGTCATGTCGAATACTAATTTAAGAGTGTTTTCCTAGAGTAGATGATTCTCATAAAAAGAGTTAGTGCAATTATGTATGCATGCATATGCAATCCCCCCAATAAAATTTAATTTATGCATATATTTATCTACCCATGGGTTTTAAAAATAAATTTATTCCATGGATATATTTTTAAAGGATAAGGGAAAAAGGTTTGGGCCACTATATTGGGCCAAAAGAAATAAATTATTTGGGCTTAAGTAAAAAGAAGGGTATTGGGCCAAAATAATTGGGCTTAACATGATAATTAAATATTGGGCCAAAATAATTAATATTTGGGCTTAAAATATTACACTAAGTAAATAAAATTTTTGGGCTCAAAATAATATAGTAGTAAAAATAATAATAATAATAAATTTAAAAATAATACTAGGTTTAAAAATAATAATAGTAACTTTAAAATATTCCGGGCTCTGATACCACTTTGTAACACCCCGGATTTGATAACCCAGGCCGGGATGTCACCGCCACACCTCACTAGCAAGACGCGGTTTCTCCGAGCTTGTTAGAGAGATGCAAGGCTATGGTTTTGCAGTATTTAAAACATTTCAAATAGCCCATTTATAAATATATAACAAAAATCATTACATAGTATTATCTAAGTTGCAGCGGAAAGAAATATTTAAATATAGATATAGCAGCGGAAATAGAAATAAAGCCAACACGGCCAAAACACGGGTTATACAGGCCCGTTATGCAAGTCATGTATAAAAACGTGAGTAAACGTTCCCAAATCCCAATGCATGCTACGCTCATGTGTAAGCCTCATATTCTGAAAGGAAAAAAAGAGAGCAACGGTTTGTCAGCATAAACATGCTGAGTAAGTTAACCCCTAGCATACAATAATGGGGTTTCAAAGCCTTTAATTATTTAAGAAAGAATTGACTTACATTTAGCATGATCGCAGACACTATATAAATTAACCCATCAAGATAATGGAATTTAAATGTGGAAATCAAAGGTAAGCATGCCAAATGATCACATGTATAACTTGCAAGGTGATTAAATAAATTGATGTAAACCAAAACACAATTTAGCAAGGATTTAATTAAATCTCGTATAAATTTCTCGTTTCGTTTCTTTTATAGATCACCATTCGCTAGGGCTCTTGTGTCCACAAACCACATAATCAATATCGCGCTAGGGCTCTTACGTCCGCTAGGCATACGCTTGGGCCCTTATGTCCACAAGCCACATAGTCAATATTGATAGTATCTAACTTGGTCACAATCACCAATATTTCAAAAGAATTTTTAAGAAAAAAAAAATGTTTTTATTTGTTTAGACATATCTCGCAAATCATGTATTTCTCAAAGACGAGTTTTTCAACATTTCAACCAAGCCTTTACCACGGTTTACGCCATCTCAGTTTAAAAATTTATTTCAAAGGCAATCGACTTGAAATTTCTACAGTAGATCAAAAACACGCTAACGAACAACTTTCGTGTTTTAAGTTTTCCGAAATTATGTGAGGAAACGGGTGAAATTTTACAATGTTTACAAAAGCCAAAATCTGTCATAATTGTCTACACAGCGCATTGATTTTAAAAAGAGTTTTTGATATAGCAAACGACCTCCAAAATTTATGAAATTTTACAGGCACTTCAAAGACACCAAAATAAACAAGTTTTATTAGAGACAAATTATGCAAATTCTTCATGGATTAAGTCAGATTAATCCACTAAATTTGGTTTAAAAATCTGTCGATTTTTCCTTCTTGGACACAGTGTATTCAACACGGGTTTTGACTATACAAACGTTAATGAAAATGCACGAAATTTTACAGGCATGTTGATAAGACATTTATCTACAACTTTTATGTTTACACCAAAGATTAGTTTTGATCACAAGTGGTAGAAATATGCACACCAAGTTCGATTATATAATTTGTCTCAGTTTTCGAAAAGTTCACGCGCAACAGAATATGTTCGACGCGGTTTGGGGTAGCAAATCTTAATGAAAATGCATGAAATTTTACAAGTCCTAATTCGGCCTAGATCCAAGGTCAAAATGGCTAACAAGATCGAGAGTGAAATCTGCCAAGTTCTAAGTGCGAAAATAATTTCAGAGGTGTTCAGACTCGGTTTTCGGGCATCAAACTTTCACGAAAAATTATGAAAATTTTACAGCATGTATATCTATGTCTTAGGAACACTTTTTATGTTTTGAGTTTTGTCGTTTGAAGACTTTCAAGGGTTCGAAAAATTCCTCCAAGAACGCTGCGCACGTGTGAATCTTTTGTTGACAGATTTCATCGAGTTTTACGTTAGATCTCATGTTCGGGTTAAATTTTTAGCCGCCAAAAACCGTATGTAAGAATTAACTTACATAATATGAGTTCTAAACAACTCTTGGTTCGTCCGAAATCTACGGATGGCTACGAACGGATCTCCTCAACGCGAAGCTTCCGACTTTGGCCACGAATTCGACTCGAAAGAAGAAACCTAGTGTTAGATCGAATTTTCGGGTTTGAAAATGTGTAGGAAAACTTAAGAAACACTTACCTACGTCCTAAGGGGTCTGACCTCTCTTCTTCAACGTCCTCTTGCTCCGGTTGCTCGTCGGAAACTCAAGAACGCAAGGGATTTTGGGGTTTTCGGTTTTGGATGAACAAGGGAGAAGTTTGAGAGTTTTGGGAGGAAATGAGGGCTGCAAATTTCGAAATTAGGGTTGATTATGAGTGTCAAATCCCCTCAAATCAGTCCATATACTCTTTCCCTCGATCGGGATTTAGTTACCAAAGTCGGGGTCCGAAAATAAGGTAAGAAATCGCCAAAACGTGCAAGTGTAGGAGCCACTGTGTGTTGGCGCGGGGTTGGGGCGGTTTTTAGCCAAAAACCGCCCGGAGGGCGCGCGGCCTGGTCTGGGCCGTGCGTCCGGACTGGGCCGTGCGATCCCGTCGGGCCTTTCCTCCTCTCTTTCGAACTTCTGTCCTCCTACGTTTTCGGGCTTGATTTTTCGGTCATCCTCGGATCATAAATTCTTATCTTAAATTTATCTCGACTCAAATGAATTTCATGTTTGAAATCTTAAGTTCGTCGGTCTCGGGTTCGTCGGCTTTCAATTCGTCGTCTTTTGAATCCCGTGTAATAATTTATTTATTTAAATCGTTTCCGACTTCGCGGGTTCTTGGAATTAAAATTCTTTCTTTCTTGAATTTAATTCCAACTCCTTTGACTCAATTCATGGAATGTCTTCGGGCTTCCTTTCCCTCTTTTATTCCATTTTGAATTTTGAATCTATCGGCGCTTCATTTCCGAGCAATAATTTATTGTGATAAATTCTTTTCTTCTTCTCGGAGATATTTCGACATTGAATAAATTTTATTCATTTGGACGTTGATAAAAATCTGGGGTATTACATAATTAGACCATAAAATAGGTCATGGTGTAACCTGTAGCAAAATGAAGTTATAGCATAGCTGATACACGAAAAGAAAAGAAGTAATAAGTATGAATTGTTGTGTTCGGATAATCCTAGAGCAGATAAGGGGATCACTTCTACTTAATTTAGTAAAGTCAAAAGATGTAAAAAGATAAGTCATGATAAGACTATGCGTGTAATCATGAGCTCCCTATAGGCTTGCTGAATAAGTTTATAGCCTTGCTGAGTAATAGACCTATGTGGCCACCTTCATGCCTCTATTAGACGTGATTGAAGGAAAGAATAAATAAGTTCAGAAAAAAAATTTAAGACAATCACTTTTACAAGGCAGCCGAGTATAGAGAGCACACAGGTGGAAGTATATTTCAAAGCCAGTGAGCTTTTCTCGAAAGGAGTTGTAAGTAGATTTTTATTCTGCGGGTTTTGATCTCAGAATATTTTTGCATGTGTAAATCGCTTTGTGTTTTAATAATTTTAGGATTTATTCATGCAATTGTTTTATGCAGAGGTAATGTCCCATTATGTGTTTAATTATTTTTGGGCTAGGCCATGCATGTGAAAAATGAAATTTTCAGTGTATGGCATGTGAATTATTGAGTTATTATTACGCGAGATATACCCAGATGTGGATATCGTCGTGCGTTATTTCATGGGCTATCCAAGGGATCCCCATGAACAGGATTGTGTTTGGGCCAAGGGTCTCACAATCAGTTTTCTAGATGCAAGGTAGGGCCAGCCTTGTATACCATAGTTTGACTTCGGTCACTATGTGAGCATGATAGGTCCTATGAGATACCCCGGGTGTAGGCATCATAGTCGAGCTACATGTGGATTGATCAGTTTAACGGTTTGACATGCCATTTACTGTTTCAGTAATATTTTAATTATTTTTGTGTCCAAGGGATAAAAATTTACTTGCTCAGCCGGTGTGCTGATTACCCTATTTATTTTTCCATCCAGGATTGGATATGCATGGACCACATTAGAAGTCACGGGCACGGGCTTGGGAACTACTACCACTTTTGCTTTTGCGATCAGTTAGCTTAGAACTTTTGTAAGAAAATATGTTTTGGGGACGGCGAGCCTTAGCCGTCATATTTTGCTAAAATGTATTATATTATGAGTTAGTGTTAAACTTTTATCATTCTGTAAATGAAACTTGTTTTGGGGACGACGGGCCTTAGTCGTCGAAAATCTACTACTTTTGTGATAAAACATATTTTTATTAAACTTTAAATTTATTTAAAGTATGTTTATATTCAGATTTTAAATTAGCCTTAGCACTTTCTAATTAAGTAAGCCAAGGCAAGGCCAAAGCAAACTTAATTAGGGGTGTGGCGGCAACAACCCTGGATTTTCCATTGGTATCTTCCGCTGAAATTTTAAGTGGGAAAACGGGGGTGTTACAGGTTGGTATCAGAGCCTGAGTCAATTCTTCTTTTAAGTCAAATTAATTTTTTAGTCTAAATTGCTTTAGAAATTTTTTAAATATATATGTCTCTTTTAATTAAAGAAAATCTTGGGGATGGGACACAATGCACTTGCATTAGGCACAATCTGTATCGTGTTTATTGGGTTAATAATTATATGAAATTTTTGAAATGTTAGATGGCAGCTAATATTAACGCTAGGATTCGAGCTACTGTTCCTGATCTTGTCGATGAAGTGATAAGGCTGAATGAACGACAGAGGCAATACCTTGAGAAAATTGAGAAAAGTGAAAAGGAAGTTGAAAGGCAGCGGGAGCGTGTTGTTACTGTAATAAAATCACAGGTAGCCGGTGAGCAGTCTCTTCGTAGGAAGCTAGAAGCCGAAGAGGATGTAAGAAAAGGGGTGGAGAGAGAAAATGCTAGTTTGAAAGCAAGGATTTCCCAACTGGAAGCAGAGTTAGCTGAAACTAAAAATCAGTTAGCCATCAGTATACAAGCTCAAGGTAGTCTGAATACTAAAAAAGAAGATGATGCTGCCAGGATAGCCCTCTTGGATTGTCAAGTGAAGAGACAGGAACGAGACTTGATGGCAATGCGGAATGAGATACGGTATCTCCGTACTCACTGGAGACCCAGGACTCGCCAGCCTGCCAATGTTTGTACAACTATGGAAAATTATTACATTCCAGCTACTTCAAGTAATCCGGACAACTTTGTCGATGTGCCTATGGATCCTACTAGTCAGGCAAGGCCATCCAGAATAATTTGGGGTGATCGCATAGATGATTCGGAGGAAGAAGAGGAGGAGGAAGAGGAAGAGGAAGAAGAGGAAGACCCGGTAGAGGAGGAGGAGGAGCCGGTAGTACGCCACCGTAGTCGTAGTCCCCGTTAGGTTATATCCTTTATAGCGCGGCCATATGTATTAGGATAACCCAATTTTCCTAGAAGCTAAAATATAGTGTAAATTATTAATCGTTGTAACTTTTGCTGTAAAATAATAACTTTTGCTGTAACTTTTGTTGTAACTATAGTGTAAAATATAGTGTGTATTGTATTTTTGGTTATTTAGTATTATTATCCAAGTTTATTTATTTATTTATTTATGTTCTGAATACTAAGTATTATTTAAGTACCCTGTGCAGATAACCTATCAAATGGAAAAAGGAAAGGAAGTGATGGATGAAAGGACCCAAATGGAAGCCGAGATCAAGGACCTGAATTGTCATTTAATACTGGAAAGAGACTTTATAAGGTGGAAGAATGAGGAGATTGCTCGAAAGGACAATGAGATAAGGGAGCTCAAGAGTATGATAACTTATTTTGAAAAAATGGCCCTAGAGCAAGAAGCGCAACTTGACTCTCTCCGTGCTAGGAATGAAGTTTTGGTCCAGGAAAAGAAATATCCAAATAAGAGACTTGAACCAGCACCTTGCATCGAATGTGGATGGGAGCATTTAACGTGGCGCTGCCCTAATTATGGAGAATGCTTCCGGTGTGGGAAGAAGGGACATACCATCAAGAACTGTCGTACTAAGAAAGTTTATGACTAGAAAAAAAAAATAGGAGTCGTTAGAAAAACTTATTGTACTTGTATGTATAGTCTATAGGTTATGAAGCTTGACTAGATATATGTCAGTCCCGGCAGGTTAGATATATTAGACTGACGAATTTTGATGTGCTTTCCTTTTGTATAATATAACAAATATATTATTAGTTAATTAATTTTACTCTACATAATACTATTGGTAGAGTTTGTTTTACGTAAGAAATATATAATTTAATTGATAGTCTACCTTATCTTTTTTTTTTTTTTTAAATAACATATCTGGTCTATAGTTAATTAAACAATGGTCTCATGTATTTATTCAGTTATGATAAATTAAGTAGTACTACCGTTAGTTTGAGAATTCATGTGAAAATGGTTGTCCCTACCATAATAGCATCAGTATATATATACATATATATATAATGGACTGGGTTACAACTCTAGCTATCTGGAGTAACAATCAAATCCTTTTCCGAATTGTTGGGTGTAGTTAACACAAAAAAAAAAGAAAAAAAAAAGAGAGTGTGATATGAAAATTCAAAAAGTTAGAATTATACTTACTGGACGTGTAACATTTCTGTAATGATACATGCATACATATAGATATATATATATATATATCTCTTTATTATCAAGCTAATTGGCTCATTTACTGGCAGACATCGCGTAGAAACGTTAAAGTTGACGTTAACACTAACGGGACCATGGCTGATAGTAACGACCGTCAGCAACAAATCGAACAATTGCTCCTCACTATCGGAACAGCTGTACAAAGGCAAGTGGAAAGAGATAATCAGCAAGAAGAAGGACAAGTAGACTACATCGAACTCATTAATAAATTTCAGCCACCTAAATATGCCGGACAGGAGGATCCAGCCAAGCTCGAAGGTTGGATAGAATCCTTCGAGAAACTACTTGAAGCTGTAGAATGTCCGGAAGACCGCAAAGTGGGCGTGGCTACTTTTTTCCTAATTGGAGCTGCAAATACTTGGTGGAGATCTCAGGAAAACCGCCAGGTTACTTGGGAAGAGTTTCAAAAGAGCTTAAGGGAACAATTTTACCCACTTAGCCTCAAGAATGCTAAGTACGGAGAGTTTGTTAATCTTCAACAAGGTAGCAGGTCGGTTCAGGAATATTATGCTAAATTTACTGAACTACTGAGATTTGCCCCAGATTTGGTAGCAACTGATCAGACCAAAGCCCAAAAGTTCGAACTCGGACTCAACAAGTATATTCGAAAAGCTTTTGGGGGAAAACAGTTTACAAGCCTTCAGAAAGTATATAATCGAGCAATGACTGTCGAGATGGTAGAAGGACCAGATAATAAGGGAGAAAGCTCAAAGCAGACACCACAGGATAAGGGAAAAAGAAAGTTTGAAGAAACAAAAGATAACCGCTATAATACAAGAAGGAATTTCCAGAGAAATAATAAGAACAACAGGGTACCACTTATTAGCCGAAACGGGGAGCCAGTACCAAGCCCATGTAATAGATGTAATAAGAGGCATGCGACTAGACAATGCCCTCAAGGCACTGAATGTTATCGTTGTGGGTTAAAAGGACATATGGCTATGGATTGTCGTGTAAGGCTTGAACCTACCCGCCTACGAGCAGATTTGCGGAAGGAAGATTATTGTCCTCAGATACCCCAGAATGATAGGAGAATTCCAGGGCAACGACCAGCATTTGCAGCCAATCAGGGACCACCTAACCGGAACCCGCATAACCCACAAGGACCCAATCAGGGAAGATTGAACGTGGTTAACCAGGCAGACCTTCAGAACGCGGGAGATGCCATTGAAGGTATTTTTAGAATTAAAAATTTTAAAGTACGTGTCCTATTTGATTCAGGGGCTACTTGTTCATTCATATGTCGTAGAAGATTGCCCGAGTTGGGACTCGATAAACCCCAGGATATAGATTTAGGAATTTCTTTACCTAATGGTGTAATTATTAATTGTTCAAGACGTTATGAGAAAATTCCTATTCGTATCTGCGAAGTCGACTTTCCCGCCAATCTCGTAGAATTTGAATTGCGAGATTTTGATGTTATCTTGGGAATGGATTGGCTTACACAATACCAAGCTAACATCAATTGTGCTCTCCAAAAGATAACTTTATATGGGGTTGATAGGAAACGAGTATCCTTTTATGCGGAGCCAAAGAAGCCAATCGCTAAAATTATATCGGCCCTGCAGCTAGAAACACTAATAAGAAAAGGGAATCCCCTTTATCTTTGTTATTTGAGGGATATGCAAGCAGGCGATGTAGAAATAAATGATATACCAGTAGTTCGAGAATATCCTGATGTATTCCCTGCGGATATTCCAGGAATGCCACCCGAACGTGATATAGAGTTCACGATCGACTTAACTCCGGGCACAGAGCCTGTATCAAAAGCTCCATACCGAATGGCCCCAGCTGAGATGAAAGAATTAAAAGAACAACTTGATGATCTTCTAGAAAAAGGCTATATACGTCCCAGTACATCTCCATGGGGAGCACCTGTACTGTTTGTTCGAAAGAAAGACGGTGGAATGCGACTTTGTGTGGATTACAGAGGTCTGAACCAAGTAACTGTGAAGAATAAGTATCCGTTACCCCGAATTGATGACTTATTTGACCAACTTAAAGGAGCTAAAGTCTTTTCAAAGATTGATTTAAGGTCCGGATACCACCAGCTTAGAATAGCTGAGCAGGATATTCCAAAAACCGCGTTTAGAACCCGGTATGGACATTTCGAGTTTACCGTGATGTCGTTCGGTCTGACCAACGCTCCAGCAGTGTTCATGGCCCTTATGAACAACGTGTTCCGACAACTATTAGACCAATGTGTAGTTGTCTTCATTGATGATATACTGATTTACTCAAAGAATGAGAAGGAACATGGAAAACATCTACACCAAGTGTTACAAATACTACGGACCCATCAGTTGTATGCAAAGCTATCTAAGTGTGAATTTTGGCTAAGTAAGGTTGCATTCCTCGGTCATATTGTCTCGGCCGATGGAATCTCTGTAGACCCCGCTAAAGTAACAGCAGTGGAGGATTGGCCTGTACCAACCTCGCAAACTGAAATAAGAAGTTTCCTCGGTTTAGCAGGCTACTATAGAAGATTCGTCAAAGATTTCTCAAAAATTGCGAGACCACTGACGCAGAATTTAAAGAAAGGATCAAAGGTCACATGGACACCTGAATGCGAAACGGCCTTCCAGACATTAAAGGAAAGACTAACCACGGCACCAGTCCTAACCCTACCCAACGAAAAAGATGATTTTGAAATTTATAGTGATGCTTCTAAATTTGGACTAGGATGCGTGTTGATGCAGAATGGAAAGGTTATAGCATATGCTTCTCGACAATTAAGGCCAAATGAGGAGAATTATCCAACTCATGATTTGGAATTAGCTGCAGTTGTGTTCGCTCTGAAAATATGGAGGCATTACTTGTATGGGCGAAAATGTCAGATATACACAGACCACAAAAGTCTAAAGTATATCTATACTCAGAAAGAACTCAACATGCGCCAGAGGCGATGGTTGGAGCTAATGAAGGATTACGACTTAGGCATCACAAATCATGAAGGGAAAGCCAATAAAGTGGCTGATGCACTAAGTAGGAAATCAAAACATCTGAGTAATATAAGGATCCTACCGCCCGAATCGTATATAGAGTTTGCTCGATTAAACATTGAGATGGTCTACCCAGGTACGCCCACTCAACTAATCAATGCCATCACAATTCGACCGACCATTTTTGATGAAATCCGAGAAGGACAGACCAATGATGTCAAATTAGAAAGAATCAAAGCAAAGATAGCTCAAGGTGAAGCTAAGGATTTCCATATCCACGAAGATGGCAGTATTCGATTTAAAGGTCGTTGGTGCGTACCAAAGGCATGCGAGGATCTCAAGCGGCGTATCCTCGAAGAAGGACACGAAACTCCTTATTCTGTGCACCCTGGAGGAGACAAATTGTACAAAGACTTGAGAAGAACCTTTTGGTGGCCTAGAATGAAACGAGAGGTGGCAGAATTCGTGGAAAAATGTCTAACCTGTCAAAAAGTCAAAGCTGAGCGACGGAAACCCCTTGGATTAGTAAAACCACTTGAAATTCCTGAATGGAAATGGGATAGCATTTCCATGGATTTTGTCTCAGGATTGCCAAAAACTCTCAAAGGGAGCGACAAGATATGGGTGATCGTCGATCGCTTAACAAAAGCGGCTATACTCATACCCATGAAAGAAACCTGGAGTATGGATCAACTAGCTAAAGCTTACATCGAGAATGTCGTACGAAGACATGGAATTCCTCAAGATATCGTGTCGGATCGAGATCGTCGATTCGTGTCAAATTTCTGGACTAAGTTACAAGAAGCCTTCGGTACCAAGATAAAAATGAGTACGGCGTTTCACCCTACAACAGATGGCCAAACAGAACGAACAATCCAAACTCTTGAAGATATGCTTAGAGCTTGTGCTTTGGAGTTCAGAGGGAATTGGGAAAATCACCTACCACTTGTAGAGTTCAGCTACAATAATAGTTATCATACCAGTATTGGTATGGCTCCATTTGAGGCACTCTATGGTAGAAAGTGTCGAAGTCCACTCTGTTGGACTACTGGTGAGAATCCAATTCCAGTTGGACCACAACTAATTGAGGAGACAACAAAAGTCGTTGAGAAGATTCAAGCCAAGTTAAAAGCCGCCCAGGATCGACAAAAGACATACGCTGATCAGAAAAGGCGAGAAGGCGAATACGAAATAGGCGATAAGGTATTGTTAAAAGTCTCACCAATGAAAGGCGTACTTCGATTTGGTAAAAGAGGTAAGCTAAGTCCACGTTATATAGGACCATTCGACATCATTGCCAAAGTTGGTACATTGGCATATCGATTGGACTTGCCAGATGAATTGACTCGAGTTCATGATGTATTCCATGTATCACAACTTAAGAAATACCACCATGACCTTAAAAGAGTAATTCAACCAGAGGTTATTGAATTAGATGAAGATCTAACTTATGAAGAGAGACCAGTCAAGATCTTAGACACTAAAGAGCGAGTCACGAGACGCCAGGTCATTCGTATGGTCAAAGTACAATGGTCAAACCATGATGAGAATGACGCCACGTGGGAAACTGAAGCAGAAATACAAGCCAAATATCCCGAGTTATTTCCTGAAGTCGATTCAGCATTGGGAACATAGCTGTGAAAACAAGTGCGGACGGATTTCATAGCCCTAGAAAGAATAAGGTAAGAAATGTTTTAATTTTGTGCAAACCTTACCTTATTTTAGTTTGCAATAGTATTATGAGTAAACTTCGAGGACGAAGTTTGTTTTAAGGAGGGTAGATTGTAATACCCTTAAAAGTCATTATATTGATAATATTTTAAATTATATTATTTCTTAAATTGAATTGGAAATAGAGTAATATTTTCCGTATAAAGATTATGTGAAAGAGAATAAATTATTTTCCTTGGGAAAAATAATTTAATTAATAGAGAAATATATTTTTCAAGGGAAAATATTGAATGATGTATAATTATTTCCCAATGGAAAATAATAGCAATAGGTATTGATAAATAGACTATTTTTATTTAAGAATCTGTAAAGTATTTATTCGATAAAAGTATTAGTTAGGCATTATTTTTCTAACAAGATATATAATAAGTCTAGTCAATTTTTATTATTAAACATAAAATCACCAATATCTTGTGGTAGTAGTATTAGACTCATGTTCCATAGATTATAAGTTCAAACCTCATTATCTGTAATTTATAAATAAATATTTTATGAAAAATAAGATAATGGAAAGTATATTATAAATAATATATGTATATATAATTGTGTAGTGTACTTGCCAGAAAAGAAAACAAATGTGTTTACCAAACCAAAAGTGTGTACCATGCTCATATATATAATAAGTAAGGGTCATAATTAGAATTTAAATTCCTTACTCTCATGATTAATAAAGTGGAGTAGCAATAGTATAACTAATTCTGTTGTGCTCGGATACATCTTGTGCTAATGAAATAATATAGCTAATTAGACCATAAAATAGGTCATGGTGTAACCTGTAGCAAAATGAAGTTATAGCATAGCTGATACACGAAAAGAAAAGAAGTAATAAGTATGAATTGTTGTGTTCGGATAATCCTGGAGCAGATAAGGGGATCACTTCTACTTAATTTAGTAAAGTCAAAAGATGTAAAAAGATAAGTCATGATAAGACTATGCGTGTAATCATGAGCTCCCTATAGGCTTGCTGAATAAGTTTATAGCCTTGCTGAGTAATAGACCTATGTGGCCACCTTCATGCCTCTATTAGACGTGATTGAAGGAAAGAATAAATAAGTTCAGAAAAAAAATTTAAGACAATCACTTTTACAAGGCAGCCGAGTATAGAGAGCACACAGGTGGAAGTATATTTCAAAGCCAGTGAGCTTTTCTCGAAAGGAGTTGTAAGTAGATTTTTATTCTGCGGGTTTTGATCTCAGAATATTTTTGCATGTGTAAATCGCTTTGTGTTTTAATAATTTTAGGATTTATTCATGCAATTGTTTTATGCAGAGGTAATGTCCCATTATGTGTTTAATTATTTTTGGGCTAGGCCATGCATGTGAAAAATGAAATTTTCAGTGTATGGCATGTGAATTATTGAGTTATTATTACGCGAGATATACCCAGATGTGGATATCGTCGTGCGTTATTTCATGGGCTATCCAAGGGATCCCCATGAACAGGATTGTGTTTGGGCCAAGGGTCTCACAATCAGTTTTCTAGATGCAAGGTAGGGCCAGCCTTGTATACCATAGTTTGACTTCGGTCACTATGTGAGCATGATAGGTCCTATGAGATACCCCGGGTGTAGGCATCATAGTCGAGCTACATGTGGATTGATCAGTTTAACGGTTTGACATGCCATTTACTGTTTCAGTAATATTTTAATTATTTTTGTGTCCAAGGGATAAAAATTTACTTGCTCAGCCGGTGTGCTGATTACCTATTTATTTTTCCATCCAGGATTGGATATGCATGGACCACATTAGAAGTCACGGGCACGGGCTTGGGAACTACTACCACTTTTGCTTTTGCGATCAGTTAGCTTAGAACTTTTGTAAGAAAATATGTTTTGGGGACGGCGAGCCTTAGCCGTCATATTTTGCTAAAATGTATTATATTATGAGTTAGTGTTAAACTTTTATCATTCTGTAAATGAAACTTGTTTTGGGGACGACGGGCCTTAGTCGTCGAAAATCTACTACTTTTGTGATAAAACATATTTTTATTAAACTTTAAATTTATTTAAAGTATGTTTATATTCAGATTTTAAATTAGCCTTAGCACTTTCTAATTAAGTAAGCCAAGGCAAGGCCAAAGCAAACTTAATTAGGGGTGTGGCGGTAACAACCCTGGATTTCCCATTGGTATCTTCCGCTGAAATTTTAAGTGGGAAAACGGGGGTGTTACACCCCCAAACCCCGCGCGGACCCCGCGTGGGTCTGAAGGGACGAATTTATTTTATTTTTTTTCGTTTTTCCCTCTTTCTTAGTTAGTTACTCCCCCTTTGCTCCGCAAAATACGAGTGGACCGAAGCATGTGAGACTGCGTTTCAAGAATTGAAGAAACGACTCACAACCACACCCGTATTAACACTACCATCAGAGAATGGTGACTTCGAAGTTTATAGCGATGCTTCGATGGAAGGTCTAGGTTGCGTTTTGATGCAAGACTCGAGAGTCGTAGCGTATGCATCACGCCAACTTAAACCTCATGAAGAGAATTACCCGACACACGACCTGGAATTGGCAGCGGTCATTTTCGCTCTAAAGATATGGAGACATTATCTTTATGGGCGAAAGTGTCGAATGTTCACCGACCACAAGAGTTTGAAGTATATATTCACTCAGAAGGAGTTGAATTTACGACAACGAAGGTGGTTGGAACTCATCAAAGACTACGATTTAGAGATAGCCTACCACGAAGGGAAGGCGAACGTGGTAGCCGATGCCTTAAGCCGGAAAACCCAACACGTGACAAACTCGTTGGTCATTCCGCCGGCATTGTACATGGACTTAGCAAGATTGGATTTAGAACTTGTGCACCCGGGCACTGTGAGTGAAACGATCAACGCAATGATCGTAGAAACTCCGATATTGGACGAGATTCGACTCGCTCAACCGGGCGACGCGAAGTTGGAGAAGATAAAGGGGTACATTGCCGAAGGAAAGGCAATCGGATTTGCTATCCACGAGGATGGAAGCATCCGTTTTAAAGGGAGATGGTGTGTGCCTCAGAAGTGTGCCGAACTGAAGCAAAGATTGATGGAGGAAGGGCACAACACGCCATATTCCGTACATCCCGGAGGCGACAAGCTATACAAAGATCTGAAGAAGATCTATTGGTGGCCGGGAATGAAGAAGGAAGTGGCAAGCTTCGTAGCGAAATGTCTCACCTGCCAAAGGGTTAAGGCAGTGCGACATAAACCCCTAGGATTGATGCAACCGCTAGAAATCCCAAGTTGGAAATGGGATAGTATCTCGATGGACTTTGTCTCGGGATTACCACGATCACCTAAGGGCATGAACAAAATTTGGGTGATTGTGGATAGTCTAACGAAGACGGCCTTATTTATCCCAATAAAGGACACGTGGACTATGGACCAACTGGCCCGAGCCTACGTCGATAATGTGGTACGCCGACATGGGGTACCACATGATATCATTTCCGATAGAGACAGCAGATTTGTCTCTCATTTCTGGATGGAGCTACAGAAAGCTCTCGGTACTCAAATCAAAATGAGCACCGCATTCCACCCGATGACGGATGGACAAACCGAGAGGACAATCCAAACACTAGAAGACATGCTGAGAGCATGCGTGTTGGAATTTAAGGGAAATTTGGAATCCCATTTACCCTTAATTGAGTTCTCGTATAATAATAGCTACCATGCTAGCATTGGCATGGCACCGTTCGAGGCGTTGTACGGACGAAGGTGCCGAAGTCCGTTGAGCTGGGAAGAAAATGATAAGTCCGTGGTGGTGGGACCACAACTTATCGAAGACATGGCTCAACAAATCAAGGTGATTCAAGGAAAGATGAAAGCCGCACAAGATCGTCAAAAGAGTTATGCCGACGTGAGACGACGAGACCTAGAATTTCAAGTAGGAGATAGAGTCATGCTAAAGATATCACCCATGAAGGGGGTGATGCGCTTTGGCAAAAGAGGAAAGTTGAGTCCTCGATACATAGGACCTTACGAAATTCTAGAACGAGTCGGAACTCTAGCCTACCGACTGGCTTTACCGCCACAATTAGATCGAGTCCATAATGTCTTCCATGTTTCACAACTAAAGAAGTACGTGCCGGACCCGACACATGTACTTCAACCAGAGATAATCGAACTCGACGAAGATTTAACTTACGAGGAAGTTCCAGTGCGAATTTTAGACGTTAAGGAACGAGTTACGAGAAACAAGACCGTCAGAATGGTCAAAGTTCTTTGGTCGAACCACGAGAGTGAGACGGCAACGTGGGAGGTAGAATCAGACATGAGAGAACGCTACCCGACCTTATTCCAAACCGACCCCGACACAGTTATGGGGACATAACTGCAATCTTAAGGGAGAGAGGATGTCACACCGCACATTTTACGAACTTTTGTAAACTTTTGAACTACGTTATGGCTTGATCCCTTTATCGGGTACGTAGGTGTAATACCCGAGAATTTTACAACATAAAATAAATAAATAAATAAATAAATAAATAAATAGATAAATAAAATAAATAATTTAAAGATAAAACGAGAAATGGAATTTAATTCCAAAAGATGAAATGAGAAACAAAATTTAATTCAAGGAATTAAATATCCAAGAACCCGCAAAGTCGAAAATAATTTAATTAAATAAATTATTGCACGGGAACCAAATATAGATGGACTTAATATTTCGAACCCGAAATTAAATTGAGATCCCAAATAAATTTGAAATAGGATTTAAAGTTCAAGAAATAGCCCAAGAAAATAGAAGGAGAAAGGCCCAAAGAGAAGACAAAGGCCCAAAAGGAATGAGGAAGAGGAAGGCCCAAAGGGATTGCACAACCCGGCCCAGACCGAGGCCCAGTCTGGGTCCGCGCGGTGTCCGCGCGGGGTTTGCCCAAACCCAGCGCCAACCCCACGCCAGCTGCGACAGTCGCGGCGTTGCGCGATTTTCTCGCCCGAATCCGGATTTTCCGACTTCGGTTACTTTTCTTTCGGCTCAAGACACTTAGGGGCAGCCTTTGGACGTCCCCTAGGTCTTGTACATCTATAAATAACCCTTTAGTTCGATCCCAAACACTTTTGAAACCCTACGATACTCCCTATACACAAAACCCTAGATCCAGAAGTCGTCGGAGGCACCAAAACAGAGCGGGGACTGCCGTGGACGAGTTTGAGAGATCTCCAACGTCGTGGTAAGTTAGATCCGTTCGACCATCTCGTTTTTAATTCAAAAACGAAACCCTAATTCTCTTCTTTTAATTTCTACACCCCGAATCGGATCGAGAACGAAGAACCCGACGAACGGAGAGGATAAACGGTGGACTGGAAGCCACGCCTCCGAAATCGACGTTCCCCGACATCTAAGAATCTGTAAGTTAACTCTTACATGGTTTTGGGAGGAATTAAAACGTTCGAAACTAAAAGATTTAACAAGAAATCGTAAATCTGCCAACTTATGTTTTCTACCGATGCAACAGTTTTGTCTAATTTTTCCGAACCTTAAAACGACTTTAAACGGAAAAACTTAAAACACGAAAAACGTTCCTAAGGCTTAGATCTATCTACTGTAAAATTTTCATAATTTTTCATCGTGTTTTGATATCTGAAAACGACCACGAACAGACCTGCCTGCGGTTTAGATCTTGAAACGAGGATAGATTCTTTTTTCGAACTTGTTGGTGATTTCTACCTTAGATCTAAACCGATGTAGGCTTGGCGTTGAACATAAGAGTTGTAGATCTATACGTTATGAATACCTCCATAAAATTTCAGAATCTTTCGTGATGATTTGATATGTGAAATCCACTCCAAACCGAACTGCTTGAATCTAGATCTTGAAATTCTTGACAGAACTTAGGAATGATCTTGATCACGTTTTTGACATAGGATCTAGACTGTTTTAGATCTTTGGCCGAACATGAAAGTCGTAGATAATGGTCTTAAGATGATCTCTGTAAAATTTCGTTAATTTTGGAGTTGAATTGCTATGGTAGATTTCGAAATCTTGAAACTGTGGTACATTAAATTCGGACAGAATTATTCTTCTGCGAAAATTGAGGATTTCGACCTGTTTAGGTATCTCGGATTGAAAAAGTTAAAACACGAAAGTTGTAGATCTTGACGTTTCTGAGTCAGTCGTGAAATTTCGGAATTTTTCAAATTAAATCTGATTTTATACGAAATTTAGAGTAAACTGTGGTTGACCGAGTCAAATCGTGATATCTTGATGAAACGGTGAAATTAGCCTTTAAGGTTTAAATGATTGGGAATTCCTTTGAAATAAAATACACATGAAATATCCTGCTTGCCGAAAGGCAATTGAAATATCCTGCTTGCCGAAAGGCAATTGAAATATCCTGCTTGCCGAAAGGCAATTGAAATATCCTGCTTGCCGAAAGGCAATTGAAATATCCTGCTTGCCGAAAGGCAATTGAAATATAGTGCTTGCCGAAAGGCAATTGAGATATAATTGCTTGCCGGAAGGCAATTGATAAATAAAACTTGCCGAATGGCGATTGAAATATAAACTAGAAACATGAGACATGAGATATGAAACTAGGAAACTCGAAAATGGTTCCTTTTACATTATGCCTTAAAATATGTCTTGCAATTGTTTTACCTTGCGAATTATATTCATGATCTTATGAAATCTCTATCCTTTAAATTATGCCATTTAATTATTGTTGGATAAATAAACTAAATTATGTGGTGTTGTGCACATGTTTTCTGTAAATGTAATTAAGAGGCTTTGAAACCCCATAGTTATGTATGGGTTAACTTACTCAGCACGTAGTGCTGACCAAACTATTTCTTTTTTTTCTTTCAGAGTTGAAGAACATGCATCATCATATGCATAATGGGAATTTTGGGGGAGACATATAAATTTTAAATTTCTGTATTAGACTAGACTTGCATGAACGGGCCTGTTTAACCCGTATTTTGGCCATGTTGGCCCTATATTTAAATTCCGCTGCATTAAATATGTAAATATTATTTTCCGCTGCGACTTATGTAATATTATTTTCGAATTATATATGAATGGGCTGTTTGAATGTTTTAAATTCTGAAAAACCCTAGCCTTGCATCTCTTTAGCAAGCTCGGAGAAACCGTGTCTTGCTAGGGAGGTGTGGCGGTGACACCCCGACCTGGGTGACCAAAAACCGGGGTGTTACAAAGTGGTATCAGAGCCTAGACTATTTTGAATCTATTTATTTTAAAGGAAATATCTGATACCAAAAGTGGTATCAGAGCCCGGAATATTTTTAAACCTATTATTATTATTTTTAACTAATATTTTCTAAACTATTACTTTGAAACCGTTAGCATTTTTAAACTATTATTACTATCAATATTATTATTTTACAAACCCATGAGATAGATTTTATTTTAAAAACCATGGGAAAAATAGTGCATTTATTTTCGGGGGGATCATCATGTGCATGCGAATATTGCATTTTCTATACCTTAGATAACCTAGAAGCGAAGTTGTTCTAACTTAGATCTCTTGCTACACCTAGATAACTTAGAGGCTTGACATCGAATTAAGAATACTGAATAGGCAGTTATGAGGACATAACTGAAGTCCTAAGGGGGAGAGGATGTGATACCCCGTAGAAATTTATCTTTGGAGTTCGACTCAATAAGATATATCCTAAGTCATAATAAACAAATTCAAATTGTTTTGAACTACGTTATGGCTTGATCCCTTCACCGGGTACGTAGGCAGCTTAGAAGTTTTAATTCTAAGTTCAGTCATAAAATAATAAAACAAACAAAAAGACCTTAGCATGAAAAAAAAAAAAGGCGAAACACAACTTCGAGGACGAAGTTGATTCTTAAGGAGGGTAGACTGTAATACCCGAGAATTTTACAACATAAAATAAATAAATAAATAAATAAATAAATAAATAGATAAATAAAATAAATAATTTAAAGATAAAACGAGAAATGGAATTTAATTCCAAAAGATGAAATGAGAAACAAAATTTAATTCAAGAAATTAAATATCCAAGAACCCGCAAAGTCGAAAATAATTTAATTAAATAAATTATTGCACGGGAACCAAATATAGATGGACTTAATATTTCGAACCCGAAATTAAATTGAGATCCCAAATAAATTTGAAATAGGATTTAAAGTTCAAGAAATAGCCCAAGAAAATAGAAGGAGAAAGGCCCAAAGAGAAGACAAAGGCCCAAAAGGAATGAGGAAGAGGAAGGCCCAAAGGGATTGCACAACCCGGCCCAGACCGAGGCCCAGTCTGGGTCCGCGCGGTGTCCGCGCGGGGTTTGCCCAAACCCAGCGCCAACCCCACGCCAGCTGCGACAGTCGCGGCGTTGCGCGATTTTCTCGCCCGAATCCGGATTTTCCGACTTCGGTTACTTTTTTTTCGGCTCAAGACACTTAGGGGCAGCCTTTGGACGTCCCCTAGGTCTTGTACATCTATAAATAACCCTTTAGTTCGATCCCAAACACTTTTGAAACCCTACGATACTCCCTATACACAAAACCCTAGATCCAGAAGTCGTCGGAGGCACCAAAACAGAGCGGGGACTGCCGTGGACGAGTTTGAGAGATCTCCAACGTCGTGGTAAGTTAGGTCCGTTCGACCATCTCGTTTTTAATTCAAAAACGAAACCCTAATTCTCTTCTTTTAATTTCTACACCCCGAATCGGATCGAGAACGAAGAACCCGACGAACGGAGAGGATAAACGGTGGACTGGAAGCCACGCCTCCGAAATCGACGTTCCCCGACATCTAAGAATCTGTAAGTTAACTCTTACATGGTTTTGGGAGGAATTAAAACGTTCGAAACTAAAAGATTTAACAAGAAATCGTAAATCTGCCAACTTATGTTTTCTACCGACGCAACAGTTTTGTCTAATTTTTCCGAACCTTAAAACGACTTTAAACGGAAAAACTTAAAACACGAAAAATGTTCCTAAGGCTTAGATCTATCTACTGTAAAATTTTCATAATTTTTTCATCGTGTTTTGATATCTGAAAACGACCACGAACAGACCTGCCTGCGGTTTAGATCTTGAAACGAGGATAGATTCTTTATTCGAATTTGTTGGTGATTTCTACCTTAGATCTAGACCGATATAGGCTTGACGTTGAACATAAGAGTTGTAGATCTATACGTTATGAATACCTCCATAAAATTTCAGAATCTTTCGTGATGATTTGATATGTGAAATCCACTCCAAACCGAACTGCTTGAATCTAGATCTTGAAATTCTTGACAGAACTTAGGAATGATCTTGATCACGTTTTTGACATAGGATCTAGACTGTTTTAGATCTTTGGCCGAACATGAAAGTCGTAGATAATGGTCTTAAGATGATCTCTGTAAAATTTCGTTAATTTTGGAGTTGAATTGCTATGGTAGATTTCGAAATCTTGAAACTGTGGTACATTAAATTCGGACAGAATTATTCTTCTGCGAAAATTGAGGATTTCGACCTGTTTAGGTATCTCGGATTGAAAAAGTTAAAACACGAAAGTTGTAGATCTTGACGTTTCTGAGTCAGTCGTGAAATTTCGGAATTTTTCAAATTAAATCTGATTTTATACGAAATTTAGAGTAAACTGTAGTTGACCGAGTCAAATCGTGATATCTTGATGAAACGGTGAAATTAACCTTTAAGGTTTAAATGATTGGGAATTCCTTTGAAATAAAATACACATGAAATATCCTGCTTGCCGAAAGGCAATTGAAATATCCTGCTTGCCGAAAGGCAATTGAAATATCCTGCTTGCCGAAAGGCAATTGAAATATACTGCTTGCCGAAAGGCAATTGAAATATCCTGCTTGCCGAAAGGCAATTGAAATATAGTGCTTGCCGAAAGGCAATTGAGATATAATTGCTTGCCGGAAGGCAATTGATAAATAAAACTTGCCGAATGGCGATTGAAATATAAACTAGAAACATGAGACATGAGATATGAAACTAGGAAACTCGAAAATGGTTCCTTTTACATTATGCCTTAAAATATGTCTTGCAATTGTTTTACCTTGCGAATTATATTCATGATCTTATGAAATCTCTATCCTTTAAATTATGCCATTTAATTATTGTTGGATAAATAAACTAAATTATGTGGTGTTGTGCACATTTTTCTGTAAATGTAATTAAGAGGCTTTGAAACCCCATAGTTATGTATGGGTTAACTTACTCAGCACGTAGTGCTGACCAAACTATTTCTTTTTTTTCTTTCAGAGTTGAAGAACATGCATCATCATATGCATAATGGGAATTTTGGGGGAGACATATAAATTTTAAATTTCTGTATTAGACTAGACTTGCATGAACGGGCCTGTTTAACCCGTATTTTGGCCATGTTGGCCCTATATTTAAATTCCGCTGCATTAAATATGTAAATATTATTTTCCGCTGCGACTTATGTAATATTATTTTCGAATTATATATGAATGGGCTGTTTGAATGTTTTAAATTCTGAAAAACCCTAGCCTTGCATCTCTTTAGCAAGCTCGGAGAAACCGTGTCTTGCTAGGGAGGTGTGGCGGTGACACCCCGACCTGGGTGACCAAAAACCGGGGTGTTACAGTAGGCACCTTAGAAGTTTGTTTCTAAGTTCAGTCACAAAATAATAAAATAAACAAAAGACCTTAGCACGAGAAAAGCCGAAACACAACTTCGAGGACGAAGTTGATTCTTAAGGAGGGTAGACTGTAATACCCGTGAATTTTATAACATAAATAAATAAATAAATAAATACAATAAATAAATAAATACAATAAATAAATAAATAAATAAATACAATAACCAAATAAATACAATAAAGAAATAAATAAATAAATAAGTAAATATATTAAAATGAAATAATTAAATATAGAGGAAATGAGAAATAGAATTAATTAAATTAAACAAGGGAAATTAAACAAAGTTGTACACGGAAACCCGACATCAATAAACTCGAGAATTCGAGCCAAATTGTGAAATTAGATCCGAAAGAAATGACGACACGAAATAGGAACCCAAGGAGAGTCCGGAAATCGGAATCCGGGAACATAGGGGGATAGAAACCCGAAAGAGAGGAGGAAACGCACGACGGATCTTACGACCCGCCCGGACCGAAGTCCAGGCGAGTCTGGCGCGCTGGCCGCGCGCTAAAGGGGCAAAAGGCGCGCCAACCCCGCGCCAGCTCCCAGATTTGCCCGTTGCGTGAATCTCTCGCCCGAACGCGGATTTTCCGACTTCGGTTGAACGTCTTGCGGCTCAAGACCTTAGACTCGGTCTTTGGACGCCCTAGGACTCAGACCTCTATAAATAAACTCCTTCGGAGACCCGAAAACACTTTTTCAAAAACCCTACGATACCACACACAAAAGCGAAATCCTGGAGGCCACGAAGGCACCAAGAAGGCACCAAGGCAGCACCTTTTGGATGAAAGTCGACAGATCTCCAACGTTAGTAAGCCCCGAACTAATCTTTTTCAATACATGATTCGAAAACGAATCCTAACCCCCGTCTTTTCCTTTCTACACCACGAATCGAATCTAGGACGTAGAACCCGGCGAACGGAGAGGAGAGGAGGTGAACTGGAAGCCACGCCTACGAAATAGACATCCCCCGACATCCAAAAATCAGTAAGTTAATACTTACATGGGTTTGGGTGATTAAAACGTGTTGAACTAGTTTAAAATTAATCAAGAACATAAAATCTGTTAACATGAAAACCCTACCGGCGCAACAGTTTTGATGAATTTTTCCGAACCTTAAAACGACTTCAAACAGAAAAACTTAAAAGACAAAAAATGTTCCTAAGGCATAGATCTAGATACTGTAAAAACCGAACTGTGGTCTTGATATGTGAAATCCATCGAAAACCGAACTGTTAAAACTTAGATCTTGAATTTCTTGACAGAAATTAGGTTAGATCTTGATCGCGTTTTTGAACATGTTTTTAGACTGAATTAGATCTTTTGCCAAACATGAAAGTTGTAGATAAACGTCTTAAGATGGTCTCTGTAAAATTTCATCACATTTGGAGTTGAGTTGCCATGGTAGAATTCGAAATCTCTAAACTGTGGTCTGTGAAATCCGAACAGATTTAAGTTTCTGTAAAAATCTATGTTTTTGACCTGTTTCGGTATCTCAGATTGAAAAAGTTAAAACACGAAAGTTGTAGATCTCGACGTTTCTGAGTCAGTCGTGAAATTTCGGAATTTTTGGAATTAAACCTGATTTTAGACGAATTTTGGAATAAACTGTGATTTACTGGAAATCAAATCTTGAAATCTTGAAATCTTGTTGAAACGTGAGATTAACCTTTAGTGTTGAGACAAATTGAGATATTGTTTTTAAATTAATTAAAATTGAAATCAGATTTTGAAAGTAAAATCCCCTTACAAACTTGATAAATTAAAATTAGGGGTGAGTGCTCTGCAGAGTGCCCCCTAACGATTCACTTCGTGCCGTAATGGACGATGGTGACCCCGCGCGCTAAACTTGAAATATGATATTGCCAAAACGGCGAGATATAGAGCCTACACTCTCGAGAATATCCACATGGGTTTCTCGAGGCTCCGGAGTGGTACTGGATATGGCTGATACGGCTGCGGCCGCCGGGCTACCGGCTAAACTTGTTGACATCGCGATGCTATCGTGAAACTTGAAATACCAAATCGGGAATGTAATGGGGATGTTAAAATTTGATTAATTAGATTAAATTATATTGTCCAATTAAATTATTTAAATGCTTTATTTAAATTATGGCTATTGTTCTAAATTATGTGAAATGTGTTGTGAAATAGAGCCTGGAATAAATTATTACTTGGATTTAATTGGATATTATGTTATTATCATGTTTTGATAAAGTATTAAATTAATGGCTTTAAAACCCCCAAGATCATGCATGTGTTAACTTACTCAGCAAGTGTGCTGATAAACCCGTTTTTATTCCTTTTTCTTACAGATTATGTAGAATGAGCATGATCACTTCGTGCATGGGATTTTGGGAATATTTTGCTTTTGATATTTTGATACTGGACATTTGATTTTATTTCTGCATTAGACGTTAGAATAAACGGGCCTGTTTAACCCGTGTTTTGGCCATGTCGGCCCTATTTATATTTTCCACTGCAATACTATACTTAAATATTATTTCCGCTGCGCTATGATATTATTATTTTCGAACTATATTATGTGGGCTGTTTTGAATGCTTTAAATGTTTTAAATACTGAAATCACTAGCCTTGCATCTCTTTAGTAAGCCGGAGAAACCGTGTCTTACTAGGGAGGTGTGGCGGTGACACCCCGACCTGGGTGACCAAAAACCGGGGTGTTACACTAGCATTAGGGGCTACTGCGGCCATTCTAAATTTTCTGATGAAGGTTTGATGGATAATTTTCTGATGTGAAAGTGTTTGAGAATGATGGGAGAAAAAAAATCGAAAGGATTTTATAGCAGAAAAATTGAATTCTGCCATAATTTCAGGCAGTTGAAACGACGTGTGATGGTTAGTGAAGAGGAAGAAGAGAAGTCTGAAAAGGGTATTTTGGTCCTGAGGAGTTTGAAAAATCTATCCGTTTCCAATTCCCAAACTCTCGCTTTGTTACTAACAATGCGTGATTATGAAAACTGTTTCTCGCTTTGTAATTTACAAGGCGAGAAAGAATTCTTGTGTACTTTAAAGAGAAAATGGTCACGCTTTGTAATTTAACAAAGCGTAGACATCAAGCTCTGAAAATATATGAACAAAGCGAGACAAAATGAAATAAAGATGAGATAGATAAATTTGCTCATAGTAATGAAAACTCGAACTTATCACCTCGCTTCATAAATTTGACAAAGCGTGAATGATAAATTCATCAAAACTCTATTATCAATTACTTAATACTCAAAACCTGCTTGAAGACTTCCTTCTTATCATGCTCCAATCCATCACAGCTTCATTTCTAAAATTCCTGAAAAACAAGAATACATAAAATTAAAAATAAAGCAAAAAATCATAGAAAAAAGGAAAATACTATTCAGTTAACCTGGATAGTATCCATTTTTTTTTCAAAAGTAAATCTAGAAAACTAAGGATTATCCGAATATTCAGTTTGGATATTTAAATCTTGTTGACCAATATATTCTTTAAGCCTGTGTCCATTTACAGTCTTTTCTCCTTCACTAAGCATGATTGTGACTGCTCCATTATCATGAACAGCTACAATAGGGAATGGACCTGTCCACCTTGATCTGAGCTTTCCTGGACACAATTTCAAACGAGAGTTATAAAGTAAAACCAATTGCCCAACATAAAATTCCTTATGTTTAATTTTTGAATCATGAATTTTCTTGGTTCGATCTTTATAAATCTTGCTACTTTCATAAGCTTCCAGTCTCATCTCCTCCAATTTTGATAGATCAAATTTCCTCTTCTCTTGTCCCGATTGGATATCCATATTGAGCATCTTAATAGCCCAGTATGCTCTAAATTCTAACTCAATTGGAAGATGACAAGCTTTACCAAAAACTAATCTGTAAGGAGACATTCCTATAGGAGTCTTGAAAGCAGTTCTATATGCCCATAAGGCATCATCAAGTTTCTTGGACCAGTCTTTTCTTGTAATATTCACAGAAGCTTGCAGAATATGCTTGATTTCTCTGTTGGATACCTCTACTTGACCACTTGTTTGAGGATGATAAGGTGATCCAACTTTATGATGCACTCCATACTGCTTGAGTAATTTCACAAAAAGTTTATTCACAAAGTGAGATCCCCCATCTGAAATTATGGCACGTGGGGCCTCAAACCTTGTAAAAATATTCTTTTGAAGAAACTTGGTCACTAGTTTAGGCTTATTATTAGGTAAGGCTACTGCTTCTACCCATTTTGAGACATAGTCCACTGCTACTAAAATGTAATGATTTCCATACGAAGGGGGAAAAGGTCCCATAAAATCAATTCCCCAGACATCAAATACTTCTACTTCCAAGATTCCTTTTTGTGGCATTTCTTCCCTCATTGAAACATTTCCCAATCTCTGGCACCTGTCCCACATCTTATTAAATTTCTGACAATCCAAAAAGATAGTTGGCCAAAAGAATCCACAATCTAAAACCTTTCTTGCAGTTCTTGCTGGGCCATGATGGCCTCCTAAGGGATTCTCATGGCATTTTCTAACAATTTGAAGACCTTCTTTTTCGTGAACACAACGCCTAATAACATGATCTGAACAAAATTTAAATCGGAAAGGATCATACCATTAGTATTTCTGAATTTCTCTGAAAAATCTAGATTTCTAATGTGAATCCTTAAATTTTGGAACAATTTTACAAGCCAAGAAATTAGCAAAATCTGAAAACTAAGGACAATCAAATTGATGCAACTGCAAAGCATACAATTGTTCATCTGGAAATTTATCATTCACAGCTTCTTCCTTCTCTGTTCTTTCTTCCAACCTTGAAAGATGATCTGCTACTCCATTATCTTTCCCTCTTCTGTCTTTAATAACAATATCAAATTCTTATAACAGTAAAACCCATCTTATCAACCTAGGTTTAGCTTCTTGCTTTGAGAAAAGATACCTCAATGCAGAATGGTCTGTGTAAACTATAGTTTGAGCTCCAATGAGATATTGTCTAAACTTATCAAAGGCAAAAACTACAGCATACATTTCCTTCTCTGTTGTGGTGTAGTTGATCTGAGCATCATTAAGAGTGTGGCTTGCATAATATATAACATGGTGCTTGCCTTCTTTATGCTGCCCCAAAACTGCACCTACAGCATTATCACTGGCATCACCCATAAGTTCAAATAGAAGACTCCAATCAGGAGATTGAACTATAGGTGCAGTGATAAGCTTATCTTTCAGAGTTTTAAAAGCATCTAAACAATCTTCATCAAAGTTGAATGGTATATCCTTATGGAGAAGGTTACATAGGGGTCTTGCTATTTTAGAAAACTCCTTAATGAACCTTCTGTAGAAACCAGCACGTCCAAGAAAACTCCTTACTGCCTTAATTGTCTTAGGAGGTGGTAAATTTGCTATAACAGAAACTTTGGCTCTATCAACTTCTATTCCTGCTCTGGATACTTTGTGGCCTAGTACAATGCCTTCTAGGACCATGAAGTGACACTTTTCCCAATTAAGAACCAGGTTAGTGTCTTCACATCTCTGCAAAATTTTTGACAGATTTATTAAACAGTCCTCAAAATCATTGCCATAAACACTAAAATCATCCATAAATACTTCAATGCATTTTTCAATAAAATCAGAAAAGATACTCATCATTCATCTTTGGAAAGTAGCAGGAGCATTACATAAACCAAAAGGCATTCTTCTGTAAGCAAATGTTCCATATGGACAAGTAAAAGTTGTTTTTCTCATGATCTTCACTAGCAATTACTATTTGATTATAACCAGAATATCCATCCAAGAAACTATAAAATGGTCTACCTGAGAGTCTTTCTAACATTTGATCAATAAAAGGTAATGGAAAATGATCTTTCCTTGTGGCAGTATTTAATTTCCTATAATCAATACAAACTCTCCAACCAGTTACTGGTCTTGTGGCTACTTCATCACCATGCTCATTAGTTACAATACAAATACCTCCCTTTTTAGGTACAACTTGTGTTGGACTTACCCTTTTGCTATTAGAAATAGGATAGATAATACCTGCATCCAGAAGCTTGATTACCTCCTTTCTGACAACTTCTTGCATTGGTGGATTTAACCTTCTCTGTGGTTGTCTGGATGGTTTGTACTCATCTTCCATCAGAATGTTGTGCATACAAATATGAGGACTAATGCCTTTAATATCGGCTATAGTCCAAGCAATTGCCTGAATATGACTCTTAAGCGTACACACTAGAGCTTGTTCTTGTTTTTCACTCAGTTTGGATGAAATTATTACCGGAAGTTTCTTTTGTTCTGCCAAGAAAGCATACTTAAGATGTTCTGGTAATACTTTAAGTTCAAGCTCTGGTGGATTTTCTATTGATGGAATCAATTTACTTCTAGTTTGCATTTCCAATTTTAAACCAGGTCCTTCTTCTGGAGGATCTGTTTTGTCAATGTCATCCTCAGATTGCTCTGAAGATGTCACATCCTCACTTTCTGATCCGTCTTTGATTTCACCAGTCTCAGGATCAGCGAATCTAACCGCACACAAGTAAGCAAAAGTAGCATCTTCAGCATTTGTGAGTGGAGTGAGATTGTTCTCAGTTACATCAGTAGAAAAGAAATTGAAACTATCTAAGATATTTTCTACTTCTATGCTACTAAAATCAACTCCTGATTTGTTTACATTGGAAGTAAAAGCATTGAGAGGATATGCTGCCATCTTCATCATGTCAAAGGTGACTTCCTGATCATCCACATGTAATTTGACAATGCCGTTCTTTGCATTAATCATTGCTCCGGCAGTTACTAGGAAAGGTCTTCCCATGATAATGGGGATCCAAACATCCTCATCAATGTCAACGATGAAAAAGTCAGCAGGGAAGCATAAACCTCCTGTTTTTACCAGGACATCTTCAACTATCCCCTCTGGTCTAGTACTCGATTGATCCGCAAAGAAAAGTGTCATGTTCACTGGCCTCATCTTTCCCAGTTCCAACCTTCTGGCCATAATGAGAGGCATCACATTGATGCTACTTCCAGGATCACATAACCCTTGTCCAGCTTCCTTGTGATTTATAATGAGAGGTAGAGTAAAACTCCTTGGGTCTACAAGCTTTGGGGGAATCCTGAAACTTTTGACAATTTCTCACACGAGTATTTTTCTAAAATATAATCCCGGTTTAGGTTTTATTAAAGAAACCGATTTATGAAGATGGAGTTGGGGTTAAGGATATATTTAGGTTGTCATGTTTTTATTACTCGTGTTACGAAACTGTGGCCCGAAAGCGCACGGTGTCAAAAATTGCAGTAATTTATAGTAAGACCGGATCGTTCACTGGAGGATGTGCGATAGAAGCAGGGCCCACGTCGTTTACAAAGATTTTCCACTCGGTTTACTCGATTCAAGTTTTGCAATGGTTTCTAACAACTACTTGACAATGATTTAAACTAGATTATGAAAGCAGTAAAATTATTCTACAAAGCATATTAAAATTATTCTAGAAAGCAATGAAATTATGCTAAGAAAGCGGTTAAGATTATGCTACACTACACTATAAAGCAGATTTAAAATGTGACAGAAGGGGCAGGGAGAAAATAATAAATATTGGACAAGATTCAGATGAGACACAATTAAACTTCCATTTTTAATACACAGATCTTAGCTTGGGATAATCCTCTAGTTAGTTAACTCTCATGCTTTCTACACTATGTTCCCTTTAACAGACAGGTACTTACAGTGAGAATTTACATGCTCTTAAGACAACAAATTCTAAGATACCACAGACTCACAACTGCCCTCACATGGCCATGCTGAAGCTTTTAGGGAAATTGCGATCACCTCATCCATACATGCTTAGATGTACCAAACTCTCACTATCTTTAAACTATAACACTTAATAGGATAGTTCAAAAGCTTGGCCAATTTCCCTACCGAAAGCGCACGGTATCAAGCTGCAATATTTATTTTATTGTTGGTATCGTTCATTTTGAGAGTTACACGATAGAAGTGTTTTAATAGAATCACAAATCTCAGAACTAAACATTCTTCTTTCTGGTTCATACATGATATGTTGATGATTAAACACAACTAAAGTAAAAGTAAATGCAAGAAAGCATTAAAGAATTGGTAACAAACTAAAATTAAAGCGAATGCATGTAGATGGTATTATGATTCATGATTTAATAATAGTGTGGACCAAAAGACAAACAAACAAAATACGAATATGTCAAGATCATTACACTTCAATGATTCAATTAAGAGTGAGAGCTCATTGAGGTAAAACAAATCTTCTATACAGATTAATCAAATCTTCATGTCCTAAATCACTTTCCCAAGACGAGTACTTGTGATCTGGTGTCATGACATTCTAGCTCTGAAATCATCAGTTACCCTTATCTCAGAATGATCGGTCAGACTCATTCTGAAATAACAGCTCCTAGAGTTATCACTTAATCTGTCTCTTTCGGATTCAAATTAAGCCTTTGAAAACTCAAGGTCACATCCAACTCATCCTTACTCATCTGAACTTGAAGTTGTCCTCTATATTACTCTGAGGTTAGTAGCAATCGTATGACCCTATATTAGATGTCCTCTACAAGAAATGAAAGAAAAGCATGTATTTAAATCTATCATCCAATGGTTGCATACAATATAACTTCTCAGAGTAATTCCTTCAAGTATTTATAAGAAATAATAGTTCTGTAAGCTTATCAGGATGAAATTACTAATCAATTTCCCTGACTTATTTGAACTACTCAGAATTATGAAGATGAATCGGCATGAGTAATCTCTGTAATTAACTCTTGATACTAATGATTTGACTCAGGACTAATGAGATTCAGCAGAAACTCATTCTCCTACTCATAACATGTGATGATAAATCATAAAGCTATGACCCCTGGAAATTGATCCTACAAAATCCTCATTAGTTAATCGGACAAAAGATGGTTTTTGAAACATCTTTCCCTTTTAACTGTACCTGAATGTCCAACTGAAGAACAAGTTTGTTCTTAATAATCCTGAGTAAATAATGATTTGAAAAGTCTTATATCATTATTTCTCTCAATGGCTGGTGCGAAATATCAGTGACAATTCCAAGTATGTTTATGAATTTAACAAATGAGAAGTAATAATGCTTGTCATATTCTGGAAAATATCCCAAAATATCATAGATATAAGTAGTAATATATGTATAAAGAAACGTAGAGGATTCTGAGTCCTCTTTAATCAAAATGCTAGGGTGCTCTAAAAATATAAGCAAGAGCTAGACAGAATTAGGAAATTGCTTTCCTAAGAATAAGATTTGAGAAATAAATCTGCAAAATATGTGTCCAGGACAGCTCGCAGTAACTATCCTAGGGTTTAAACTATGAACATTCTCATTTTCCGCGCGCTATATCTGAACAGCGTGGAGGGAGCTATTGTTCAAAAAATGTTCCTCAGATTTGGCTAATACAGAGAATTAAGTCCCTCGCATTGATGTCTGAGGAAGAATGTGGCGAGGCTACTTAGTTCCCATTTATAGAATAGGTGATATATACTTATAAGGAATATTTAGTTGACTTCCCAAAGATAGGAACCAACTTCGTTGTCATATCAGATTTACTTCCTCGCTATGTCTGGAAAACATAGCGAGAATACTAACATAACTCGTTAATGAATAAAGTTTTGGAAAAATCTCCTCGCATCATTCTAATAAGAATGTAGCGAGGGTATTATCCTATAAGAAAGTAGAATTTCAATTACCAACACTCCTCCCAACTTTATTCTTTTTAAGAATAAAGCGAGGAGAAGATTCTGAACCTCCCGAGAAGTCAAATAATATGTAAAAGTTGAACTCTTAAAGATTATCACACTATGATAAACACTGTGTGGGTCTCTGAGAGTTTTAATCAATGACTAGAAACTATCTTAAGGAGTTGCATTGAGAATTACAAATGAAGTATAAAAACAGCCAGCTTAATTTGAAATCAATAACTCTGCCTCGAATAAAACCTAACTCAATCATAGCATTCAAAATTAGTAAGAAATTCATGTTTTATCATTCAAAGAACTGGGAGAAACTCTCAAATTCAATTCTAAAGATCTGATTAAACACTTCTGATTCAATCTCCAAATTCAGAAAGCTAACTTGAGGATTATTCTATCTTAACAGAATGAACGAATTATGAATTCCAACTGTAACCATTCAAGATAACAACTCCAAAACATAAAATCATCAAGAGATTCAAAAATAAATCCTCTTCCATATATCATGATTGCATGAAAATTGAAAACAAGTACACCTGATCGTCTGATTTGCATCAGAATATTGCGAATTAGAATGAAGAAGTCGAAAGAAATAATGGATGAACGTCGAAATTGGATGAATAGAAGCATTCCGATAGCAAATCTTCCTTTCCAGAGTACTTTGAACTATTCTACCGACTGGAATCGTGAAACTTTTGACAAGTGTCATTAATATGAGGTGAGTTTATTAAAGCGATGATTATTTACTCGGGGAGGAAACTGAGAATTTCAAGTGGCGCCTCGAGAATTCCAGATGCCATGAAACTTTTGACAATTTCCCTCACGAGTAATTTTCTTGAAATAACAGGTTTGGATTTATTGAATGAAAGGAGTTATGATTTAGGGAAGGGGTTTAAGGATAAAATAAGAATTCCCATTTTTATTACTCACGTGGGGTGTTTGAGAATGGCGCTGTGGTCCTCCCTGCCATGAAACTTTTGACAAATATCACGGTGCAACCGGGATTGACAGTCTGTCACCCTGAAAGTCTCTGGTATATTGCACCATGACACTTCTCTTAATTTCATGTCAAGGAGATGCCTACCATTAAGCTCTCGAACATCTTCCCACTACATGAGCATTTTCCCAAAATGTATGTTTTTATTCACTCGTATTAAGAAACTGTTCTCCCGAAAGCGCACGGGTCAAAAATTGCAGTAATTTATAGTAAGTACCGGATCGTTCACTGGAGGATGTGCGATGGAAGCAGGGCCTACGTCGTTTACTAAGATTTTCCACTCGGTTACTCGTTTCAAGTTTTGCAATAATTTCTAACAACTACTTGACATAAATTAAATCCAGATCATGAAAGTAGTAAAAATTATTCTACAAAGCATGGTAAACTAGATCGAGGAAAGCAATTAAATTTATTCTACGAAAGCAATGTAAAATTATGCTACGCTATCTAGAAAGCAGATTTAAATATGACAGAAGGGACAGGGAGGAAATAATCAAGATTGGACAAGATTCAGATGAAACACAATTAAACTTCCATTTTAATACACAGATCTTAGCTTGGGATACTCCTCTAGTTAGCTAACTCTCATGCTCTCTATACCATGTTCCCTTTAACAGACAGGTACTGACAGTAAGAGTTTACATGCTCTTAAGACAACAAATTCTAAGATACCACAGACTTACAACTGCTCCCGTCAGAGCGTGTCATTTATCTGTGGTGGACAAGCAACACCTGAAAAATCATTAGTTGACATGCCAAGTACTCCTATCATTCCCCCAGTCACACCCAAAGTTTCAAATTAAGTCCTGAACCATTCCATAACTCTCAAACCTTTTAACAGATGGACAGCCCCTAATTCTTCCGAGTGACCTCTATGAAAGCATTTTAAAAGAAAGCGATAAGAAAGCTGTAAAGAAAGCATTTAAATCTATCACTCGGAAGCATTAAAAACGTCTCTTTCCGTTAGTATAAAAGAGCCCCTGGTCTTGGTGACCAGATGCAGATCAAGAACCTCCAGGATCATCAATAAGCCACAGGGCTTACAACACCTGGTTAGTTATGAGATACAAACTAAATGAAACAGATCCATAAATGAACCTATTCCGGATGTACTCACTCAAGACTCAATTCTAGACTTTGGCAGAAGAAGATAGTAGTCGAAGGAATACTCGTCACTACCTTAGAAATTCACCAAGGCCTATATGTTGTTCCTCTAATATTATTTATCACATCTCATTTACACCCAAGTGGATATTGACTCAATGCGATATCTAATATCAGATTTCCAACACACAGAAATTTTGAGAAGCAAATGAATATTTGAAAATCATTCCCTAGACAGGTACTAAACTCTCAATTAAAACACAGATCCTTTCAGTCTAGGTGAGACCTAATCGCTGACTCTGCTTCTAAGCTCTCAAAATCAACCCCCAGCGGAATGTGGATTAGTCATAACTGTTGAATTTATCCCTTACTCAGATCCGGATTTTATAAAGGAATTTTTGTTGGAAATTTATTATGCAGCATCTGATTTATATCAAGACTTCTGTGTCCAAGGGGAAGGATCCCCAAAATAGTGGTATGACTGCGACATCTACATAATAGTATCATGCATACAAGTATATGGAAAAGAGAATGAAATACCCCAAAATATATGGTGGGGTTAGACAGAATGCGATACACAAAGGTGAATTAGCCTGAGATGAGAAGAAATCGGCTAAAAAGGGTGCCAGAGATAGTTGGGTTTTTCCGGACTGCAAACATCTGCTGTCCGGTTCCCAATTATCCCCGATGACTGATTTTAGACAGAAAGAATTCCAAACGACGGTGACCGCCGTCATTCAGTTTTCTTTTGTCTGTGAGTGGAAGAAAAACCCACATATTTCTTGCTGTAATATTTCTCAACTGATGTTGGTCGACAGCAGTTGATACTATTGCAACTTGAATTCAGGTTTGAAATTAAGATAAGGAAAATTAAAACTGTATCTGATTAGGAGTTGGCTGAGTGACTAATCGAAACTCTTAGTAAAGAGAACGCTCGCCGGAGCTTCCACCAACCACTAACCAGATCATGCAAAATAACAGATGGTGATTAACACCCTGAAGATGGGTTAATCGATATCCCTGTGAAGGGACCTTTCACCAACATTAATCTGTGGTATTTCTCATCATCAGTTCATACACACAATGAAAGAGAAGACATGAAAGTAAGAAAATATTTTTGGTATTGTGTGGATGTTAATCACACAATAAAAAGACACTAATGGGCTGAAATGTGTAATGAATGAAAGTTAGGTGAAATGGGCCTAGGCCCAGTACACCCATGCAACTTACACAAATCATGAAAGAAAATATTTTTGGAATTTTAAAATAGAAGGATATTTCAATTCGAATTATGGGGTAATTCGAATTGAGAATGCATGAAGGATGAAGTATGACCTGACCCAATACATCCTTGCAAGGAAGGAAACATCGCCTAATTCGAATTATTGGACCCAATTCGAATTAATTCGAATTGGAATAATTCGAATTGGTGAAGTCTTTTTCTTGCTCAAATTGGCTAAGGCATTTACCTCAAAGGGGGGGGTGAATTCGAATTGTTCAGCAATTCGAATTAATTCGAATTGCACAATTCGAATTGGTAAAGGAAAGAAAATAAACTAAGGCATGAAGGGATGGCAATGAATACAATGTGGTCTTCATGCCAATTCGAATTGTTTGTGCAATTCGAATTAATTCGAATTGCATAATTCGAATTGGGTGAAGACCTCATGAGGGGAAATTCCATAGGCTGTTCGAATTAATTCGAATAGCCATAATTCGAATTGCATGTTTTCAATTAACAAATTTTTGTGTTCTCCCAAGGATGGGTTAGGTATACACTGTATGAACAATGATGGGCTTTAGATTCACCAAATCCCTCATTTCACATCAGCATTAATTCACAGCCACCCTAGTGAGATTTTTTTTGAAATAAAAACAAACACATGTCTAGTGGGTATTGGCAAGATTTAAACCCTATATCTACAAACAGAAGATTCAAAGGTCAAAGAACCTAAAACACCTAATTATCTAAGAACTACATGCACAATGTAAGAACACTCAAGTCATCTAAGGCATTAAAAATAACATCAAAACAGAAATATAAGGCATGAAAATTAAATTCTAGCAAGTCCTAAAATAACATCTAAAATCTAAGAACACCTATTTGAAGCTCTAAGGCACAAAATCAAACCAAAAACCCACCAAACATGCATTTATTGAGTTTGAATGTTAACTAGGACATAATAAATGTAACCTAGTAGAAACAAACAAACATCATGAACATTTATTACTAGGAAAGCATTTAAGAGTGCCAAAACACATGAGTAAAACCCATTTCTGGAATTTTTCCTTGTATTGACACTTGAAAACAAAATAAAGAACCCAAAACCATCATTAGCTTGAAGGTAGGGTTTGATCTATCTAAAAAGCATGTAACAATATGGAAATGGCTACTCTAAGTGGCTTACAAACTGCTTCTAACTAAGATTAAAGCATGTAAAAATTACACTATTTGCAAGAAAAATAAACTAAACTAAACTAAACTACCTACCTAACCCTTAAGGGGTGTGGAACTTCCTTCTTGTTCTTTTTGTCCCAAGCTACTTTTTGGAAAAATGTTCAACTCTCAATTCTGTGGTGGAGGGTCTGCTTTTATAGACAATTTCTTGGAACCCTGGGCCCACCAGTGTTGTGCTTTTGCTCCACAGCTTCATTTCATTGCATTTTGAGTGAAGTTCGAATTGTTCTCACCAATTCGAATTAATTCGAATTGTGAGATCTCTTCCTTGAGCTGGGATTGTAGCCTTCAGTTATCAATTCGAATTGTTGTGAATAATTCGAATTGCTCTTTTCTCGAATTGGATGGGGATTTCTGCTTGGCTTCTTTGCTTCTGTTGGCAATTCGAATTGTTGATGCCAATTCGAATTAATTCGAATTGGACAATTCGAATTGCACTTCTTCTTGCCTTGGGGTTCCTTCTCTTCTTCATTGCCTAATTCGAATTATTCTAGCCAATTCGAATTAATTCGAATTGGCACAAATAATTCGAATTGGCTCTTCTTGCATTCCTTCCAACACTTAATCATTTCTTGTTCTCTCAGCAATTCGAATTGTGTGCAATTCGAATTAATTCGAATTGCACAATTCGAATTGTGCTTCAACACTTAACCAAAAATTCAGTTGTGGGATTTTTCAATCTTTTTCCCATCTTTTTGGATTTTCTATGGGCTCTATTATTCTTTTGCCCATCTTTTCTTCCTTTTTCTTTTCTTTTTCCTTTTTCCATGTTTTTGGATTTTTCTAACACAAATACAATTAAAAATTGCATATTTTGTGTCTTTTTATTACCGGCCCAATATTTTTACAAACTTGCATTAATCTGTCGAATTCAACTGCTTTCTTATTAAAATAAGATGGAAACACGATCAAAATGCCCGTCTCAGACACGGAAATGGATTGGAAATAATGGTCAATTTTGGCCATTATCAACATCCTCACATTTAATACTGATCGTCCCCGAGCAGTCAGAGTCAGTGCTCCTAAGAGCTTGGACTCTGCATATTCAATCCATTTGTGTGGCCTCAAAAATTTCATTCTTCTCATATTGGAATAAGACAATCAAAATTACAAGTATTAAACTCTCTTGGTTTGCAGTGTTTAATGGAATGATATTTCTCACTTGAGCAAAATGCAAACCAATCATTATTGTTAATTCTTCTTGAATATGTGTTTAGAAAATCTCATCGGCTTAATTCTTGAATTCAAGCATGACATGAACATTGATCAATGAAAACAGAGCCTCACATATAGTAGAATCGGAAAGATCACTCACTCTCAAAGTTGGCTTTAATCATTATCGCTCATAATCAAATTCGATCAAAATCTCCCATAAGCTTGCAATCAGACCAACTCGCCACCTGCTCATTTCTTCAAATCAAGATCCCGAGGTCTTATTCAAGGTTATAACGGGGCATACGGTTGTAACATTAGGTATGGAAGGGAATTATTGGGCTAAGAAGTGATATGACTCCATTCCATCGTAACTTGGCATGTTTTATTCAAAGTTTTGATCATCATCATTTCTCTCTTTTTGTTTTTCTTTCCTTTTGCATAACATTAGACTATGTCTAATTTGAGTTGTCATTTGCAATTTATTTTTCTTGTTGAATGGGACTCAAAATTTTTTATTTTTTTTTTTTTTTTGAATCGGTTTATGAATACCAATTGATATTTATTTGATGATCAAAACTTACAATGCCTTGATGGAATGGCTCATATACACTTGGGTTTGATTTTCTTGGTCTTTTTATAAGGCTAGGAAAAATATAGTGGGTTTCAAAGAAAAATTAGGCTTAAAGGCTCAGATTGGTTAATCCTAAAGGAAAATATTTTTGGGTTTGGGATTCAAACGAAAGCCAAAAATTTTGGTTTTTCTAAGTGCCTCGATCATTTGCTCGATTTCGGGAATATGGCATGGTCTTGAATCGGTCCCAATCGCAAGTTCTAGTGTCCTTTAATCGAATTGATTTTCACACAACAAAGGAATAATGAGTAAAAGTGACTCATGGCTCAGATCTCACATGGTTTGGGTTGATCATGTCATACCTTTATTCTTGAATTTAGTCTTTGAAAAATCCATTACAACCTATTCAATCAAATTCTCAACATGAAAGTTCGTTTTTCTTCCAAGTGATCATATCATTGAATTTTTATAGCTCAAAACCTCAAGAATTTATTTCATGCATATTTTTAATTGTTTTATCCCAATGTAATAGTTTGAAAGTTTCATCATCAGCCTAAATTCAACATGTGAATTTAGATGACAGATTTATGCTTGTTTTATGCCGGTTGATTATTTGAAAGCAGTAAAGGGACACTGCGAACATGCAAGCATGTCACAGTTTTGTTTTTGGCGTGTCAGTCACTTATTCATCTTGGACTGTCACACATCTTTTCTGAATATTTGAGAACTCAAGACGAAATTCTCTTTTGGAAAGCAGTAAATAAGTACGACCATCAGAATACGTCGCACAACCAACGTAGCAGACAAATTCAAGGTTCGTTACACAGTACACGACCTTAATTACATCTGAACATCAATACAGATAAAACTGTACACTTAAATATGTCATCATCAAAGATCAGTCAAAATATTGACAAAATACGATGTCAGTCAATCCAGTCAAAAATGAATCTTTACAGATCCAGCCAGTCAGCCTTCTTTCCTTTATCCCTGGAAAAAGATCCTGGTCCAGTGGACAAAGTTTGTCAGGCTGCATGGTACGCAGAAGTCTTCTCCTATGTCTTCTTCATCCTCCTCCATCACCCTGGTGCAGTAGACTCTTGGTCCTTGGTTCCCGAACAGGTCAGGGGTTTCCAGGCTTTCAGCCAGCCATGCAAAGACGTTAGTCCCAACATACCTCATAATGAATCTGTCTGTTATGATCCTGTTGATCATTGACACCCCTTGTTGGACCTGTTCATTATCCAACTTGCTGAGCAGCATGTATCCCCTGACAAAGATTGAAGCTTTGTGGTTGTCCTCAATCCCTTCTTTCAGTAGCTCACAAGCCAGATTTTCATTTCCGGCTCCAAATGCCTGCAGGGCTGGGATAAGTTGGAGATTGTAGTTGCCAGCTTCTTCACACCTGACCAGGAGTGCTTCCTTCTGCAGTTCAACCCTTTGTTCCCACATCTTGACGATAGTGGTTTCCAGTTCACATCTCTTGTAGACAACAGGGAGATCAGCAGCATCCCTGAGTTTAGTGCACACTTCTCTGACAGCCCATACCTTCTTGATGCAGTCCTCTCCAATGCGGGAGAGAATTTCTCCTAGAAGTTCTACTGGCAGGTCCAGTAGCTGGGTCTCTTCTTCTTGATCTTCATTCTGCACTGGAGGAGTGATGTTTCTGAAACGACATGGTGAAATGATTAGGTCTGCGACCCTCAATCTCACACCTTCAGCCACCTCAAAGTACAGTTCACTTGCTGTCGCCTGCCTTACTTGAGGCACACTATGAAGGTCCAGGAGGTCAGCTTATCAAGTTTACTCTTATTGCAACAGGAATTAAAGGAAATCGAAGGAATAAGGATCTTGGATCCTTAGAAATTTTTCTTGGACTGAAGAACAGTCCAAGTTGTTTTTGGGTGATCAAATGACCAAAAGAAGACAAGATTTCGTAGGCTATTGAGCTTAGGAAAGAATTTTGATTTTTCATCACCTGGAAAGTGATGTGAATCATGTGAAATAGGGAAGATAAGAGATCAATGATGAAGTGTAAATGCAAGTGACAAATTGTGCAACCACTAGCATGCATAGATGAACCATAAAAATGAAAATAAGGATAAAAAGAAAACTAAAGGTAAGAATAAAAACTAAACATGCATACACAAAAGGCAATTTTTTGATTTTATGAAAAAGTGTTGACTTGTTTATTTAATGAAAGTGGGGGTGTAAGTGGTCCCCCATTTGGATTTTTGTTTTGGAAAGTGGGTTTTTAAGGAATATAACAAAACATTCCTTAAGAATATCCCCCACTTGTTCCAAAATGACAAAGATCAAACACTTAAAGCAAAGAACATTCTATCATTTGTCTTTTTCACATAAATGTTATGCCAAAAGTGTTGGAAAAATTTTGGCATGGTTTCGTCTGTACCATGTGTCCTGGGTGTGCAAAAATCAACTTCTATAGTTGAATTTGCACTGTGTGGGCAACATGTTCCCGACAGAAACATTTATTACAAAAGAATACTCATATAATATTATACATGCAAACACCAAAACAACGAGAATAGTTGGTTCATCCATACTACAGTAGTGCAGAAACTCATCAACAAGACTCATGTTTTTCGGACATGAGTTTATAGATAATATCATCATGCATTTCCAATCATCATCATCAAATATCTGTTAATAAAACAACACAGTGGAAGAACACAAATCACAGTGTTATCCCTACTCACAGGTTTCCAAAACACCACAACAGACAATGCAAAATAAATCCGCAGGGCAGTAGAACAACACTACAAAATTAGCAAAAATAGGATTTTTCGAGGGTTCTTCAACCCTCATTTTCAAAATAGAATACCTTCTCATCACAGAAACATTCGAACTCTCAAAAATGGCAGTTATGACAAAAAGCCCTAGAATTCCTAGGTCCTGCCTAGCGGTTCTACCCTACTCCCAAACAATCCTAACACATTCCGACCACATTCCGACCATCCCCATCACGAAAGATAAAACACATTCCCTCCCCAACCCCGATTTCGCACAGAATATGAAAAGACAAAACTGAAAATAACGAAACCGAGCGCGAAGATGAAACAGAGGCACTTACCCCCGACTCCCACTAGGATTTGACGACGAAGAAGCCATTTCCGAATAGTTTGCACGGAGGAAATGTCTGGATGAGCGATTGGTTTTCGCGAGGAAGAGGGGTTTCGCGAGAGAGAACACGGGAGGTTTTTGGAAAATGAAAAAGTGAAAGTGAAAGGAATGAGAGGGAAAGGCGAATAAATATAAAAGAATTCAGAAGGGGAGTTCGAATTATGCACCAATTCGAATTAATTCGAATCAGTGCATCCTGTGAGAGATGCGAATTATTTAGGCCAATTCGAATTAATTCGAATTGGCTTGAATGATGAGGAAACAAAGCAGGTTCGAATTATAGGGTCAATTCGAATTAATTCGAATTGACTCACAATTCGAACTCAGAGGTATGGCAAAATTTGCACAAGGCAACAAAAGAGCTAATTCGAATTATTGAGGTCAATTCGAATTAATTCGAATTGGCCTTATAATTCGAATTGCTTGTTTGTTGAGGAGAGTGCCTGAATGAGTTAATTCGAATTATTTGGGCTAATTCGAATTAATTCGAATTGGCTTGCATAATTCGAATTGCTCATTTGCACAAGAGATTGCCTTTTGTAATGCTAATTCGAATTCTCATGCAATTCGAATTAATTCGAATTGCCATGATAATTCGAATTGCACTACTTGGCCAATTATATCATCCGAACGTTTTGCCTTGGGTGCCAATTCGAATTCTCATGCAATTCGAATTAATTCGAATTGCCATGATAATTCGAACTAACTTATCCCAGAGTAAAAATTTCCAAGGCAAAATATCTCATGTGGTTTGCTTCAAGCAATTCGAATTAATTCGAATCACTTGAAATGAAAATTAAACCACGTTTGAGACTTAAGAAAATTTGGATTTTCAAAAATTTATATTCATAAAGATGAATTAAATAGTGAACAAATCTATACAAAAATAGAGAAAAGAATAAATTGCTTGCATAAATTAGGTTTGGTTAATAATTTTATTTCATGAAGTTATTCTGGACTTTAGATTTTTCTAAACTCCAAAATTAATCTTCATCAAATATAACATTAACCCAACCGGGAACCTGGTTTTTGGAAGCTTTTTCTTTCTTTTTGTTGGTTCCTCGAATTCCTGCAAAACAATTACATATAAATATTAGATTTTCTCCAAATATCAACATCCTCACATTTAGAGTCTTAGTACTCTAAATGTTCAATTGATTTTTGGGTACTTTTTCTCGGTAAATATATGAAAGGAATCATGTTACAATAAGGAGATATATATATAGTATTTATTGAGCATAAGCCGGTGTCGTTGTTATTTGAGCTTCTTTTTCCGGGTCGAACTGCCCAAGATACTCCTTCAATCTGTGTCCATTCACCACCAGCTCTCCTTTGTCTGTTCGGATCCTAACAGCTCCACTGTCAAACACGTACACCACTTCGTACGGCCCTTCCCATCTTGATTTAAGCTTTCCGGGGAACAGCTTCAACCTGGAATTGAATAGCAAGACATTCTGGCCGACATAGAAGTGTTTAGGTTTAATACGACGATCGTGTAACTTCTGGGTCCGCTCTTTATAAATCCTCGAGCTTTCATAGGCTTGCGCACGCATTTCCTCAATTTCATTGAGGTCCAACTTGCGTTTACTCTGAGCAACTCGTGGGTCAAAATTAAGCGTTTTTACGGCCCAGTAAGCCTTATGCTCTAGTTCTACGGGCAAATGACAGGCTTTTCCGAAGATAAGTCTGTAAGGGGACATCCCTATGGGAGTCTTAAATGCAGTGCGGTATGCCCATAAAGCATCATTGAGCTTTCGTGACCAATCTTTGCGGGTTATCCCCACAGTGGCTTCGAGTATGTGTTTGATTTCGCGGTTTGAAACCTCGACTTGGCCACTGGTTTGAGGATGGTAAGGCGTGCCGATCTTGTGGAGAATCCCATTTTTGCTCATAAGATTTGCAAATGTTTTATTAACAAAATGGGTTCCTCCATCCGATATGATCACCCAGGGTACACCAAATCTATTGAAAATGTTATTTTTCAAAAATTTGACGACCTGGTTGCCATCATTAGTTGGCATTGCAACGGCCTCGACCCACTTGGAAACGTAGTCGACAGCTACCAAGATGTAATGGTTCCCATCAGATGTCGGGAATGGCCCCATAAAGTCAATACCCCATACATCGAAAATCTCGAGAATGAGAATTCCTTGTTGTGGCATCTCATCCCTTTTGGAAATATTCCCTAGTCTTTGGCATCTGTCGCAGGCCTTAACAAACGCTTTGCAATCCTCGTAGATGGTAGGCCAATAGAAACCGCACTCGAGCACTTTTGAGCTGTTCGAGTGGGGCCATGGTGACCTCCATATTCCGACTCATGACATTTCTTAGCGATTTGGTAAGGCTCATGCTCGGTTACACAACGTCTAATAATTGAATCCGCACAATGCTTGAAAAGATAAGGATCCTCCCAGAAGTAGTTAACTACATCTCGGTTGAACCTTGCTTTGTGGCCCCTGCTTTGGAATTGTGGAGTTATTCCGCATGCTAAAAAGTTAGCAATATCGGAAAACCACGGGCAAGCTTGATCATGAAGATGCAAGGCGAACAGTTGTTCATCTGGAAAATTCTCATTCACGGCTATCTCATTTTTATCATTTTCTAATCGAGACAAATGGTCAGCAGCACCATTGTCTCTGCCTTTTCTATCTTTTATGACAATGTTGAATTCTTGCAACAAAAGTACCCACCTGATTAATCGAGGTTTGGCGTCTTGTTTGCTAAACAAGTATCTCAGTGCAGAGTGATCTGTGTACACTGTGGTTTTCGTACCAATAAGATATTGTCTGAATTTATCAAACGCAAAAACCACAGCATACATCTCCTTCTCGGTGGTGGTGTAATTGATTTGGGCTTCATTCAGGGCATGACTTGCGTAATGAATCACACAGTGCTTCCCTTCCTTATGTTGCCCAAGTACTGCACCCACAGCGAGATCACTTGCATCACACATTACCTCGAAAGGTATTGACCAATCGGGTGGTTGCACTATTGGAGCAGAAATTAACATTTCTTTGAGCGTGTCAAAGGCTTGAACACACGCTTCATTTATTACAAAAGCATTTTCTTTACAAAGCAAGTTAGTGAGCGGCTTAGCAATTTTAGAGAAGTCTTTTATGAATCTCCGGTAGAAACCGGCATGCCCTAAGAAACTCCTAACTGCTTTGACTGAGTTAGGGAGAGGGAGATTGGAGATGACTGAGACTTTGGCTCTGTCGACTTCGATACCTGCGCGCGAGATGCGGTGACCTAACACTATTCCTTCGGTGACCATGAAATGGCACTTCTCCCAGTTTAGAACTAGGTTAGTGTCCTCACATCTTTTCAAAATTTGTGCAAGATTGGTCAAACAATCATCAAAAGTATCTCCATACACAGAGAAGTCATCCATGAAAACTTCAATGCATTTTTCGATAAATTCTGAGAAAATTGACATCATGCATCTTTGAAATGTGGCAGGCGCATTACAAAGTCCAAAAGGCATGCGCCTGTACGCAAAAGTTCCATATGGGCACGTGAATGTGGTCTTATCGTGATCCTCGCTAGCTTTTACAATCTGATTGTAGCCAGAGTACCCATCCAAAAAGCAATAGTACTCCCTCCCGGCCAACCTCTCCAGCATCTGATCAATGAATGGCAAAGGAAAGTGGTCCTTCCTGGTAGCGGTATTGAGCTTCCGGTAGTCGATGCAAACTCTCCAACCGGTCACTGGACGCGTCGCCACTTCTTCCCCTTGCTCATTAGTGGTTACACAGATTCCCCCACGTTTCGGTACGACCTGCACGGGGCTGACCCATTTGCTGTCAGATATAGGATAGATGATACCAGCATCTAAGAGCTTGATAACTTCTTTCCTTAACACTTCTTGCATATGGGGGTTCAGACGCCTTTGTGGTTGCCTTGAGGGCTTGTACTCCTCTTCCATTAAAATTCTGTGCATGCAAACAGAGGGGCTTATCCTTTTATATCAGAAATGGTCCATCCAATTGCATGTACATATTTCTTTAGAATGTCTACCAGAGCTTTCTCTTGTTCTTGTGTCAGCTTGGCTGACACAATTACCGGTAATCTTTTATGTTCAGCGAGAAAGACGTACTTAAGATGATCCGGGAGTATTTTAAGTTCAAGCTCTGGTGGGCATTCAACGGAAGGCAGTAATTTGCGAGAAATGGATGGTAGAGAGAGATCAGATTTACCTTCTGGATCCTGTGTCAGTACAGGATCCACTTCCTCTTCCGTGGTGCCTTCCTCTTCATCTGGAATGAACTCAACACCGTCGAATTCCTCAAGGTCTCCAGTGATGGGGTCCTCGAAATGGACAGCATTGCAGCTTCTTGGTTGCTCCGCACCTTCAGGCTTCAGTACCTGTTTTGAAACTTTGTTCGGTAATACAGTCATAGAGTCTATGCTCTCATCCTCACTCCTATCATCTATTACAGAAAATGTGGAACAAGTTTCCTCAGACGGAAACTTCTGCAGTTCTCCCATGTTGAAATTCAACTCTTCTTCTCCGACTCGGAGCTTGATGTGATTTGATCGCGCATCAATGAGTGCACCGCCTGTTGAGAGAAAAGGCCGGCCCAGGATCAATGGCATCTCGCAGTCCTCTTCTATGTCCAGAATAATGAAATCGACAGGAAAGAGGATCCCTCCCGTCTTGACTATCACGTCCTTTAGGATTCCGATTGGATGAGCAATTGATCGATCTGCTAGTTGCAATTTCATCATGATTGGTTCAATTACTCCCAATTGAAGACGTTTGGCCATGGTGAGTGGCATAACGTTGATGCTCGAGCCCAGATCACACAATCCTTTTCCAACATTGGTTTTCCCGATGTGGACTGGCAGTGTAATGCAGCCTGGATCTTCCTTCTTCTCTGGTAGCACTCTTTGGATAATGGCACTGCAGCTGCTGTTCAAAATCACCACTTCCTCCTGCTCAATTTTTCTCCTCCCTGAAATCATTTCTTTAAGAAATTTAGCATAGACGGGCATTTCTGAGATTATTTCAACCAGTGGGATAGTGATCTCGACAGCTTTCAGTCTCTCTAAAAACTTCTTAAATTTTGCATCTTGTTCCTTATTTTTAAGACGTGCCGGGTATGGGACCCTTGGCATGTATTTATTATTAGTATTAGTTTTTGGTGGTAAAGAGAAGGAAGTTGTACCTTCAACCCTACCCTTTTCAGCTTCCTGTGCAGCTTCAGTCTGCGAGTTAGCTGCTTCTGATTTGTCTTTGACCAATCCAATATCGTCTCCTCCTTCAATCCTTTCATTTTCTTGGTCACTCTCCACTGGATCCTTTTCCTTCACGGCTGTCTCTTTTCCAAGACCAATGTTTCCTTCTAAAATCTTGCCTCCCCGCAATGTGATTGCTTTACACTGGGGGTTAGCTTCAGTGCTGCTTGGAAGTGTTCCTTTCCCCCTGTTCTGCAGCTCCTTTGCCAATTGGGTGACTTGTGTCTCCACATTCTTGATCGATGACTGTAACTGTTGGTTTATATCCTTCTGGTTGGCTATAAACTCAGTCATCAGATTCTCCAAACGGGACGGTGGCCTTTGGTTATACTGCTGATTCTGATCAGGTTGGGATTGGAAGTTCTGGAAATTTTGGCCTTGATTCTGATTTGGCCTTTGTTGGATTTGAGGTTGGAAATTTTGATTCTGATTTTGGAAATTCTGCACTCTTTGCTGAACGAATCCTTGGTTTTGAGGTCTGAAGTTCTGCTGAGAGTTTTGATTCACAAACTGGTTTGGCTGCAACAAATGCGCATTAAGTGCATTGTTGTTGGAATAGGAGAGGTTGGGATGGCGATTTTGGTAATTCCCGGCATAGTTACAACTTTCAGTGGCTATCTGTTGGCATGTGTCAGTTGGATGAGGTCCCTGACATAGTCCACAAACAACTCCCGATTGCTGTGTCTGATCTTGGTTGGATGAAGGTCCTGCCTGGGAAGTGTCCATTCCCTTACCTTTCTCCTGGCTCAGCTGTATCGCAGCTACCTGTTCTTGCAATTTTTCGAAATCTGTCTTTCCCTCACTTACAGCAAAAACTTTTCTAGGAGGGTCTCCCTTCCTATCTTCTGTGTTTAGGATGGATCTGTTGACAGACATTGTCTCGATCTTTTCCCAAGCTTGGTCCATAGGCAGATGGAGTAGATGTCGTCCGCCAGCAGCATCTAACATTGTTCTCCAGGGATGGGTGAGTCCTCCATAGAATTTCCTCAACTGCTCCCATGGTGCATATCCATGTTGGGGGCATCGCCTGATGAGGCCCAAGAATCTTTCTTTTGCATCATATAGTGACTCGTCCTGCTTCATTTTGAAATCTCCAATTTTGGCTCGTCCTTCCTCAATCTTTGATTCCGGAAAATATTTCAGCAGAAAACTTTTCACCAAGTCTGCCCATGTGCTCCTTTGATTGATAGGCAATGACTTATACCAGTCCCTGGCACCACTATACAAAGAAAACGGAAATAACATTAGTCTTATAGCATCAGGGGAGACTCTCTGGTTTTTAATCGTGTCGCAGAGCTCCAGGAAGGTCTGGAGGTGATCATGAGGGTCCTCATGATTTGCACCGCAGAACTGGTTGTTTTGCACCAAATTGATGAGTGCCGGTTTGAGCTCAAAGTTGTGTACTGGAAATTGCACTCTTCCAGGCCTGTCCAGATAGGGCTCCACTATTGGTTGCATAAAGTCTGCTGCTGCTTGCTGCTGTTGTTGGTTTCCTTGTTCAGCTTGGTTCTGGTACTGTTGGTGGTAGTTGGGAAATTGCTGAAAATTTTGTTGATCCTGTGGATTGTTCTGAAATTGGTCTGGATTAAAGGCTTGATTCTGATATTGTTGGTTTGGTATGTTTTGATTTTGGTGGAACTGGTTTATGGGTGGTGGTGGTTGTTGGTGGAAGTGCTGGTACTGTTGCTGATTGAGATTCGGTAGATTTTCCTCCTCATTGGCATGATTAGGATGCTCTACCATACCACCGTCAGCTCCATTTCCAGGATTATTTGGTGGTTGGTCTATGGGTAAGATCGGGGGAATGTTTTGGTTATCTGCCATGTCTGATAGATCGCTGCTTGATGTCACAGGTGAGGTACGGTTTCGACGCTCTTGTTCTTTCCTTCGTCTGGCTTCTGCCCTCAGTTGGCGAGCGGTCCTTTCTATTTCTAGATCGAACGGTAGCTCCGGCAGTGTGCTCCTCCTCCGTTGCATAAGCAGTTGGTATCCCAAATTGACAGTACCTGTACAACCCCCAGGTTAGTGATGGTTTGAAAGTATATACAGAAACTATCTATGAGTAGATCGAGATTGTAATTCTCCTAGCAAACGGCGCAGCATCCTCCCCGGCAACGGCGCCATGAAACTTTTGACAAGTTTCATTAATACGAGGTGAGTTTATTAAAGCGATGATTATTTACTCGGGGAGGAAACTGAGAATTTCAAGTGGCGCCTCGAGAATTCCAGATGCCATGAAACTTTTGACAATTTCCCTCACGAGTAATTTTCTTGAAATAACAGGTTTGGATTTATTGAATGAAAGGAGTTATGATTTAGGGAAGGGGTTTAAGGATAAAATAAGAATTCCCATTTTTATTACTCACGTGGGGTGTTTGAGAATGGCGCTGTGGTCCTCCCTGCCATGAAACTTTTGACAAATATCACGGTGCAACCGGGATTGACCCTCAGTCTGTCACCCTGAAAGTCGCTGGTATATTGCACCATGACACTTCTCTTAATTTCATGTCAAGGAGATGCCTACCATTAAGCTCTCGAACATCTTCCCACTACATGAGCATTTTCCCAAAATGTATGTTTTTATTCACTCGTATTAAGAAACTGTGCTCCCGAAAGCGCACGGGTCAAAAATTGCAGTAATTTATAGTAAGTACCGGATCGTTCACTGGAGGATGTGCGATGGAAGCAGGGCCTACGTCGTTTACTAAGATTTTCCACTCGGTTACTCGTTTCAAGTTTTGCAATAATTTCTAGCAACTACTTGACATAAATTAAATCCAGATCATGAAAGCAGTAAAAATTATTCTACAAAGCATGGTAAACTAGATCGAGGAAAGCAATTAAATTTATTCTACGAAAGCAATGTAAAATTATGCTACGCTATCTAGAAAGCAGATTTAAATATGACAGAAGGGACAGGGAGGAAATAATCAAGATTGGACAAGATTCAGATGAAACACAATTAAACTTCCATTTTAATACACAGATCTTAGCTTGGGATACTCCTCTAGTTAGCTAACTCTCATGCTCTCTATACCATGTTCCCTTTAACAGACAGGTACTGACAGTAAGAGTTTACATGCTCTTAAGACAACAAATTCTAAGATACCACAGACTTACAACTGCTCCCGTCAGAGCGTGTCATTTATCTGTGGTGGACAAGCAACACCTGACAAATCATTAGTTGACATGCCAAGTACTCCTATCATTCCCCCATGTCACACCCAAAGTTTCAAATTAAGTCCTGAACCATTCCATAACTCTCAAACCTTTTAACAGATGGACAGCCCCTAATTCTTCCGAGTGACCTCTATGAAAGCATTTTAAAAGAAAGTGATAAGAAAGCTGTAAAGAAAGCATTTAAATCTATCACTCGGAAGCATTAAAAACGTCTCTTTCCGTTAGTATAAAAGAGCCCCTGGTCTTGGTGACCAGATGCAGATCAAGAACCTCCAGGATCATCAATAAGCCACAGGGCTTACAACACCTGGTTAGTTATGAGATACAAACTAAATGAAACAGATCCATAAATGAACCTATTCCGGATGTACTCACTCAAGACTGAATTCTAGACTTTGGCAGAAGAAGATAGTAGTCGAAGGAATACTCGTCACTACCTTAGAAATTCACCAAGGCCTATATGTTGTTCCTCTAATATTATTTATCACATCTCATTTACACCCAAGTGGATATTGACTCAATGCGATATCTAATATCAGATTTCCAACACACAGCAATTTTGAGAAGCAAATGAATATTTGAAAATCATTCCCTAGACAGGTACTAAACTCTCAATTAAAACACAGATCCTTTCAGTCTAGGTGAGACCTAATCGCTGACTCTGCTTCTAAGCTCTCAAAATCAACCCCCAGCGGAATGTGGATTAGTCATAACTGTTGAATTTATCCCTTACTCAGATCCGGATTTTATAAAGGAATTTTTGTTGGAAATTTATTATGCAGCATCTGATTTATATCAAGACTTCTGTGTCCAAGGGGAAGGATCCCCAAAATAGTGGTATGACTGCGACATCTACATAATAGTATCATGCATACAAGTATATGGAAAAGAGAATGAAATACCCCAAAATATATGGTGGGGTTAGACAGAATGCGATACACAAAGGTGAATTAGCCTGAGATGAGAAGAAATCGGCTAAAAAGGGTGCCAGAGATAGTTGGGTTTTTCCGGACTGCAAACATCTGCTGTCCGGTTCCCAATTATCCCCGATGACTGATTTTAGACAGAAAGAATTCCAAACAACGGTGACCGCCGTCATTCAGTTTTCTTTTGTCTGTGAGTGGAAGAAAAACCCACATATTTCTTGCTGTAATATTTCTCAACTGATGTTGGTCGACAGCAGTTGATACTATTGCAACTTGAATTCAGGTTTGAAATTAAGATAAGGAAAATTAAAACTGTATCTGATTAGGAGTTGGCTGAGTGACTAATCGAAACTCTTAGTAAAGAGAACGCTCGCCGGAGCTTCCACCAACCACTAACCAGATCATGCAAAATAACAGATGGTGATTAACACCCTGAAGATGGGTTAATCGATATCCCTGTGAAGGGACCTTTCACCAACATTAATCTGTGGTATTTCTCATCATCAGTTCATACACACAATGAAAGAGAAGACATGAAAGTAAGAAAATATTTTTGGTATTGTGTGGATGTTAATCACACAATAAAAAGACACTAATGGGCTGAAATGTGTAATGAATGAAAGTTAGGTGAAATGGGCCTAGGCCCAGTACACCCATGCAACTTACACAAATCATGAAAGAAAATATTTTTGGAATTTTAAAATAGAAGGATATTTCAATTCGAATTATGGGGTAATTCGAATTGAGAATGCATGAAGGATGAAGTATGACCTGACCCAATACATCCTTGCAAGGAAGGAAACATCGCCTAATTCGAATTATTGGACCCAATTCGAATTAATTCGAATTGGAATAATTCGAATTGGTGAAGTCTTTTTCTTGCTCAAATTGGCTAAGGCATTTACCTCAAAGGGGGGGTGAATTCGAATTGTTCAGCAATTCGAATTAATTCGAATTGCACAATTCGAATTGGTAAAGGAAAGAAAATAAACTAAGGCATGAAGGGATGGCAATGAATACAATGTGGTCTTCATGCCAATTCGAATTGTTTGTGCAATTCGAATTAATTCGAATTGCATAATTCGAATTGGGTGAAGACCTCATGAGGGGAATGAAAATTTGTTACACAATTCGAATTCCATAGGCTGTTCGAATTAATTCGAATAGCCATAATTCGAATTGCATGTTTTCAATTAACAAATTTTTGTGTTCTCCCAAGGATGGGTTAGGTATACACTGTATGAACAATGATAGGCTTTAGATTCACCAAATCCCTCATTTCACATCAGCATTAATTCACAGCCACCCTAGTGGGATTTTTTTTGAAATAAAAACAAACACATGTCTAGTGGGTATTGGCAAGATTTAAACCCTATATCTACAAACAGAAGATTCAAAGGTCAAAGAACCTAAAACACCTAATTATCTAAGAACTACATGCACAATGTAAGAACACTCAAGTCATCTAAGGCATTAAAAATAACATCAAAACAGAAATATAAGGCATGAAAATTAAATTCTAGCAAGTCCTAAAATAACATCTAAAATCTAAGAACACCTATTTGAAGCTCTAAGGCACAAAATCAAACCAAAAACCCACCAAACATGCATTTATTGAGTTTGAATGTTAACTAGGACATAATAAATGTAACCTAGTAGAAACAAACAAACATCATGAACATTTATTACTAGGAAAGCATTTAAGAGTGCCAAAACACATGAGTAAAACCCATTTCTGGAATTTTTCCTTGTATTGACACTTGAAAACAAAATAAAGAACCCAAAACCATCATTAGCTTGAAGGTAGGGTTTGATCTATCTAAAAAGCATGTAACAATATGGAAATGGCTACTCTAAGTGGCTTACAAACTGCTTCTAACTAAGATTAAAGCATGTAAAAATTACACTACTTGCAAGAAAAATAAACTAAACTAAACTAAACTACCTACCTAACCCTTAAGGGGGGTGTGGAACTTCCTTCTTGTTCTTTTTGTCCCAAGCTACTTTTTGGAAAAATGTTCAACTCTCAATTCTGTGGTGGAGGGTCTGCTTTTATAGACAATTTCTTGGAACCCTGGGCCCACCAGTGTTGTGCTTTTGCTCCACAGCTTCATTTGATTGCATTTTGAGTGAAGTTCGAATTGTTCTCACCAATTCGAATTAATTCGAATTGTGAGATCTCTTCCTTGAGCTGGGATTGTAGCCTTCAGTTATCAATTCGAATTGTTGTGAATAATTCGAATTGCTCTTTTCTCGAATTGGATGGGGATTTCTGCTTGGCTTCTTTGCTTCTGTTGGCAATTCGAATTGTTGATGCCAATTCGAATTAATTCGAATTGGACAATTCGAATTGCACTTCTTCTTGCCTTGGGGTTCCTTCTCTTCTTCATTGCCTAATTCGAATTATTCTAGCCAATTCGAATTAATTCGAATTGGCACAAACAATTCGAATTGGCTCTTCTTGCATTCCTTCCAACACTTAATCATTTCTTGTTCTCTCAGCAATTCGAATTGTGTGCAATTCGAATTAATTCGAATTGCACAATTCGAATTGTGCTTCAACACTTAACCAAAAATTCAGTTGTGGTATTTTTCAATCTTTTTCCCATCTTTTTGGATTTTCTATGGGCTCTATTATTCTTTTGCCCATCTTTTCTTCCTTTTTCTTTTCTTTTTCCTTTTTCCATGTTTTTGGATTTTTCTAACACAAATACAATTAAAAATTGCATATTTTGTGTCTTTTTATTACCGGCCCAATATTTTTACAAACTTGCATTAATCTGTCGAATTCAACTGCTTTCTTATTAAAATAAGATGGAAACACGATCAAAATGCCCGTCTCAGACACGGAAATGGATTGGAAATAATGGTCAATTTTGGCCATTATCAAATCGAAATCTAAATGCAGAATTGAAAATACAAATCTGAAGAACACAGATTAATGCGAAAAGTAATCCTAACTACCTACCTAAGAAAAACTCTAAAAACTGAACGGGAGAGTAAAACTGAGCTAAACTCTGCGTCCTTCCAGTTATGTTAGCTGATCTCCCAGAGGGCTTATTTATAGATGTATGCGGATAACTTCCGCCCTCCTGGAAAATAACCGCTCACATCAGAGTAGCTCTCCTCTCGCTTTGTCCCTGTTCCATCAAAGCGTGAGGTGGAATGAATTATCTTTCTCATCAGAGCGAGGCTATCTCGATCCTTCTTCAAATGACCTTCTCTCGCTCTAATTCTTGTAGCTTCTTGATCTCACAACTCTTATTCCCTCGCGATGTCATGTGATTGTTGCGTGGCATTTAATTCTGTGACTTCACTTGATCTTGACCAGATTCCAACTTAAGGTTCTCGCATCATCTTCCACACTTCCCTCGCAATGTTTACAGTGATCTTACAACTTGAATCCTGCTCAGTCAACAAGGCAAGTATTAATGCAGATAAGAACATGGCGAGAAATACTTAAAATCTTGCAATTTAGAGCTTTCTCATGCGATTTCCAAATTTCTTCCTGATCTTAATCTTTCCGAGATCTTTCATATCTTTTTCATTTCTTAAACAAGAATCTAGGAAAAAATGTGATCAAAAGCTATTTCCAAGACACAAAATTGGACGAAAATGATAGTCACAAATGACTGTCATCACCATCCTCACATTTAGAACCACTTGTCCTCGAGTGGTAGGAAACTCATAAAGTTTCAAAGAGCAAGTCCAATTTGTGGCTCAAAATTAAATTTTATAAAAGACTCATCCTGGATCATCACCTTCTCTTTTCCAACTGTCTCAAGCTCAACCTTTTCAACTGATTGATGCTTCATACCTGACTTATACAAGGGTGATTTACATTTCTGTGTAATATTGTTATGCCCCTTAATCAGTCAAACTTCTCTTCTCACGCTCAATCCTATCCAACTTATGTGTATACCTTGTGCTTCTGAATCCTTAGCCAAAAAGTTATGAATTTTTTTTTTTTTTTTTTACACCAAGGGGTGGTTTTCCGTGGCTTTTAGTAGCTTGGTTTCACATTATTAGGAGGAATCGCATGTTTTGACATTGCAAATGAAACTTCAACTCCCCTACCCTTGAGTTTGCTCTTTTTTTTAGAGTTTTTCAACTCCTAAGCCAGAGGGGCAGCTGTGCCAGCTACTTATATCCACATTATTTTACCACGTTTGTTTCTGAATTAACCCTTGTTCTGGCTTTGGACTCATACTTCACTCAATATACACACTCATCTTCAAAGAGAGACTAGATCAGATTAATTCTTCTGACCTTAGTGCAATTGTTGATTATAGTATGCAAATCACTCAAAGCAATGCAATCACAAAGTTTTCAAATCATTTATCTAGTAATGTCATCAATCAATTTCAAAGTTCAAAGCTCTAAACAGTTGTCAAAAGCGGCTCTGCATGTAGTTAGATTTTAAGAAATAAATGTTTCTGTGATCAGCCACTCAGACTTAGTCTTCTACTACTTTGTTGATTCTCCTACCATCCTGAGATAATAGTCCAAACTATGAAAATACAGACTACATCATGCAATTTAGACTTCATGGAACAAACAAAGATTTAAAACTAAAACTGAGAAAATTAAAAAGAAAAGAAAAACAAGAAAAGAAATAAAGGAGAAAGTCAGACAGAAAGAAATAAAGTTCCAGAGAAACTCCCCTGTGATATCAGGATGGCCCTGCATCACTGAGGATGAGGGTGGTTTCTTTAAATCTGATACTAGATTGACAAGAATGTCAACTAGTCTTGTGCTGTTTTGCTGCTCCTGCCTCCTCAACTCTATTTCTCTTTCTCGTTCCTGTCTTCTTTCCTCAAGTTCTTCTTTTCTCAATCTTTCAAATCTCTCCATTTCTTCCCTTCTCATCCTTTCTTGTCTGTCCCATTCTTCCTTCCTAATTTTCTCCTGCCTGTCCATCTCCTCCTTCCTGAGTTTCTCTTCAGTTTGAATCCTGGCATGTTCGAGTTCTATTCTCCTCTGCTCCATCCTGACATAGTTTTACCAACATCTCCATGGATTGTGCAAAACTTTGAATTGAAGTGCTCATGTTCTGAGATTCATCCACAGATACTGTATTCCTTGGTGGTGGCCTCAAAGGTTGAGATGGTGCAGAAGTGTTCTCATATTCTTCATCTTCAGGAATAGGATTCAATGCAGGAGATGCTGCTGCAATCTTCTTCCTCTTTACCGCAGCTCTAGATTGAGATGATTTTGACTTTGAAGGAAGCTTAGTTTGTTTCTCTTGAGGAGACGGTACTTTTGATCCTGATCCCTCAGAAAGTTGTTCTTCCAGATCTGGAATTTGGTAAACCAACTCTCCCCTTAAAGTGTCTATTGGCAATGGAATAGGAGGATCTATCCTTATGATTTCCGTTAAGAATGGTGTCATTGATACTCCTTGCTTTTCACAAAGCCTTCTTATGAGATTTGGATATGCTGATGCAGCATCTTCTCCAACTCTGGACTTGATAACATTAAGCACATGATGAGCTGCACTACACTTTCTTCCTGACCAAAGTAAAGCAAATCCTTCAAAAGTTCCAGCAGATGGCCCTTGGAAATTAGTAGTGGGTCTGAGTTTTGAGTAATAAAAATCCAGTGTTGGTAAGTAGTCATGCTTCAAATTCTTCAGAGGAATCTTGTTCTCTTCAGTTCCTCTATGTGTTGAACAAAATCCTAATGCCATTTTTCTTGCATTAGTCAGCTTAACTCCTTGAGTCTTTTTCCTAAGAAGAATTTCAGACTGCTCCAGCAGAGGTGCCTGTACCAGTTCATTCAGAGTTTCCACAGTCACTTGCACTATTTTTCCTCTGATCCAAGTTGTCTCAGCCTCTACATCAAAATTAGCATAGAACTCCCTGGTCAACTCTACATAACCGCATTTGTTGTTATGCCTCATGAAGATGTCCCATTCATTAATCCTTCTCCAGTAATTAATGCTTTTATGACTTAAGTACTTGGGATGAAATCCTTTGTCTGGAACAATCATCTTAGACATTGCTAGGTAGTTCTCCAATGCTTCTTTTCTCCCATTAAACTTAACCTTGATTTCTTCCTCAGTGAACTCAGTTTTCTTTTCTACGCTATCAGGGATTGACAACCTCACTTTTGGACTATTCTTCCCCCAATAACTCAAAGGCAACAATTCTGGTACTTCCCTTCCTGGTGAAGATCCTTCAGAAGTGTCTGATTCACTTCCTTCAGATTCTTGTGCTCCATCCTGATCATTTTCAACATTTTGATTATCCTCATCCTCAGATTGATTTCCTTCCTGGACTGGTTCTGCATTATCATTCTGAATATGTTCTGGATTTCCCTATTGAATTTCCTCAAATTCATTGTTCTGGGGATTACCCAAATCTGACTCAAGAAGTAATGTTGTGCTAGTATCTATCTCCTCAGTATCCTCCAAACTTTGCTGGTTCAAAGTTTCTGTGCCCTCCTCCTGTAGGATTCATTGAGAAGAAGTATAGCAGAAAGGTCTGAGGCATCAGTATTCTGAATTCCAAAATGTCCTCTGATTTCTTCCTCTGATCTTCTACCCATTCAGGATTGTACATTCTTGAGACTGCTCTCTGAAAAACTTCATTTCTGATTTGAGGTGGAAGAATCCATGGATTCATCTGATTCTCATCATCTGCCAGTGTGTCTCTCTGGTGGTATTCCTTTTGTTGTGTGTCTTTGATATTTTCTTGAATCAGGACCAATTGCTTCCCTTGGTTTTCCTGAATCTCATTTCTCTGGATCTCTTCTCTATAAGCTTGGAGTGCTAATGGACTTGGGTCCACTTCCTGCTCAGAGTTGAGCTGCTGCTTTACTTTCTCCAATTCTAGCTCAAGCTTATTTGCATATTCATTTGCTAGCTAAAGTGGGCCGACATGGCCAAAACTCGGGGTTTACATGCCCGTTATGCAAGTATCGTAAAAGCAATAAAAACAATGTTTAAGTTTTTCCATCCCCCAATGCATATGCTCATGCATTATCTTCATACTCTGAAAGGAAAAGAGAAAACAACAATTTTATCAGTATATAAAATACTGAGTAAGTCGATCCTAACATAGCAATAAAGGGATTTAATTAGATAATTTAAAATTTCACTCCTAACATGCATTTACAAAATTTAAAGGAAATAATAATTTTAATTGTGTGTTTGAACATGCATTTAATCCACAACAATTTAGTCATGATATGAATTTTAAAGACATAATTTAAATGCATAATTTAAAGGCATGTGTAAGTAAATAAATACTAAAAAAAAAAACATTAAATCTTTTATTTTCCCCCGTTACGTAATCATTTCTCAGTATTTTGTATAGCCGGTGATCCGGCGGCCAGCAGCCGTTTCGTAAGTATCTCGTTTAGCCGGTGATCCGGCGGCCAGCAGCCGTATCTGCCATACCCAGTAACACTCCGGAGCCTCGAGAAGTCCATACGGACAACCCGAGAGAGTAGGCCATGTATCTCCCGCCGATTGGCGTAATATCTCATCAAATTCTCTCGTCCATTATAGGCCCGAAGAGAAAAGGCTAGAGGGGCACCCTGCAGAGCACTCACCCTCCACCAAAGTATCTCATGTATCATTTAGATTTAATGTATCGGGGATTTTCAAAAGTATAGATGTATCATAATTCAAATCTTTGATCGTTCGTTTCGAAATCTCAAAAATCCTTCGATTTAAAATCACTTGGCGTCACAGTCCACGCCTTTTTAATTTAAAAATTCGTTTTGAGTCCGAAAAATCTGAAAATTTCACAGTTCATGCAAAACACCCTAACGAACAACTTTCGTGTTTTAACTTTTTCAAAATAAGTTGAGGAAACGTGTCAAAAATCGAGTTTAATGCAGAAGCAGTCCACTACAGCGGTACCATGCAAATTCATATCCTCAAAGTCTTGAAGATCCTTAGAAAATCCTTCTTGAATTGTTCTTTCCACCATTTCATTAACTTGATCAAAGACTTCTTGTGTTAGTGAAAAATTCTGTCCAGACTGATTTCCTGCCTCAGGAAGATCATCATTTTTCTCAAAAGGATCTCTGAAAGTTTGTTGCTCAACTCCTCTTTTTGGTGATCCTTCTAAGTCACATTGACTCTGAATAAGAGTTTGATCAACCTGAGCTTGCAGATTTTCAATCTGTTCTTCCAAGTTTTCTTCTTCAGTAGTCTGAATCTGGTGAAGTTCAGTGATTGGAATAATTGTTCCAAGCACTTCAGAGTGATGCTGGTCAGCACATAATTTCCATCCCTCTGAACCAATGTCTCCTACATGAGCCAATTCATTCTGAGAAGTATGTTGTATTTTTCCTGTAAAGGGCACTATCCCTAAAGTTGGTTCAACCTTCTCTTCATCAGAACTAATATCTTGCTCCACATACCTTGACTTTCTAGCCATCATCTTTATTCTGTATTTCTTAACCGGCTTCTCAGGCTCTTTTTCTTGTTGAATCACCTTCTCAGAATTAGGACCTTGCAATGCAGATTCCCCTGGAACAGTTTCCTGGTTCTTGGGCTCCTCTGGAAAAGAATCTTGAGGCTTAGCACGCATCTTTCCTTTCCTTTGATACCTTACAATTTCCTTCTCCTTCTGAGATGGCTGAATCAACTCCTTATTTTGATCCAACAATTTCTTTGTTTCTGGTGTTTCTCCCGTTGATCCCATAATTTCTTCAAGAGTTGGTTCTTCATTATGTTTCCTCCTTTTAGAAGGTTGACTAGCCTTCTCAATCTCCTGTTTCTTAGCCTTACTAATTCCTCCTCTTTTCCGCATAGCAATGGGTATTTCATCTGAAGAACTTGCATTAGGAGTGACTGGCTTCCTCTTGCGACTAGAAACCTTCTTCTTACCCTTTTTCTTTTCTTCCTCTGCTTGCATGAATTCTGCCACTCTTGATCTCTCCTTTTACAATCCTCAAGATAGTGTTCAATATTAGCTTGTAGTTCATCTTCCTTGACAAACTCTTCAGGTTCCTCCTTGATTTGGAAATTCATTCCCAGGCCTTTAAGCAGTGTATTCATCCCCTCTCTGTTCAGGTACTTTTCATTCCAGGCATCCCAATCATCCATAATTACCTGCTGAATTTTTCCTTGAGCCTGATCAGTATAAGGTCTATGCTCTTTATATGCATTTTCTCTACACATGCTGTCATAACGCCTATATTTCTGGATGAATTCCTTCTTTCTCTCTTGGACAAACCCATGAACTTCTCGCTGGATAGGTGGTGGTAATTTCTTCATCACCTTGTTTGGTCTATCAGTAATGAGAAGATCTGCATCTGCATCAGTTATTTTTGGGGCTGAAGCTTTTCTGAAATTCTTAATGGGCTCCAATCCTTCATTAACAACAGATTCTCTGAAAATGCTTCTCACAATGTTCTGAGGTGTCTGCTTTGCATCTGATCTGTCTTCCTATTCTTCCCCGATCTATCAGCTTCTCTCTCTTTCGCATCCTTGACCCATGCCTGTTGTTCTGGTATCAAATCAGCAAAAATTTCCAGGGGAAATTTTTCTTGAGGTTTCCTTTCTAACCCTGGTCTAAGAATTCTTTTCGTCAGATCTTCCCCCTTAGCCCATTTATTCATATTTCTGATCCAGCTATTCCTAGCTTCTTGAATGGTTCTAAGGACATCTGGCCACACTCTTTCGCCTTTCTTAGCTTTCTGAAAGTAAGGCTCTAAAGCATGTCTCAGATTAATCCGAGCATCAATAATTTTATCCAGAGCTAGATTTGTCAGGAAATTCTGTTCAACAGGACCCTTCTTATTCAAGAACATTGGAGGCATGTATGCAGGAAGTGCTTGCTGAGGATCATAAACTCTAGCATTCCAAATTTCATGGAGTTTGCAACAATGCTTGGTGAGTCGTTTCACATATTTAGATAATGGTTGAGGATCAAAATATTCCAATTCCAGCCCTATTTGATCTTTTGGATTAATGATTCTGTAGCAATCCTGATTCCACTCAGCCATAGCTTTCTTCTCTCTTTTCAAAAGTCTTTCAAGTCTGATTTTGATTGGGCAAATGCTTATCATTAATAAGAAATATCATTTGGTCCTCCCAGAATTTACTCATCCTATCCCAGAATGCTTCCTCCAAGTCAATTGCCAGTGATTCCTGTTCTTTATCTGGTATATGTTGAGTCATCATTGGATTGACATAAAAAATCGGAGGTGAGATTTCCATCCCTAGCCATCCACAGCTTCTCTAAATTTGCTTCACTATATCAGCTGTTCTCTTGCGTCTCATTATTGATTCGTCCCTTTTATCTGACTCAATGCCTCGAGCTTTAAGTTCTTCATATGTCATCTTATGGATCCTTTAAGAAAGAACAAAGGAAACTGATTAAATCAGGATCACCATCCTCACATTTAGAGATTTGCTCTAAATGTGAAGGTGTAAGAAGGAAAGCGCAGTGTTAAACTTAAATGTTCTTAATTCCTATATTCTATTCCCAATATTACCATACTCACATTTAGAGATTTGCTCTAAATGTGAAAATTTAAAGTGTTGACTGGAAAGAGAATTATAGCAAGAATAACAATGAAAAATTATCATCAAAATGTAATTCATTACAAAGCATTGTTCATCAAGTTCTTGCAGAATTAAAGAAATTATAAAATTTATCAATCCTTAAGCTTCCTCTTATTATAAAAAGGAAGGGACTTCTCCGTGAGTACCAAATCTGGTAAACAAATTACAATGCTCAGCAGCTAGACACCTCATACAATAAACCGAAGTAACCCCATAAAAATTCCTGAAACAACTATGATTGTTGTCATAGTAGTTCCGGTAATTACAGAATCTTTTCTTGGGTTGCCCTTGGAATGGTGAAAGAAATTCATCTTGGTTTGATAGCCACCCTCTGACTTGGAGTTGGAGGTCCAACCTTCGTCTATTCTTACAAAGAGTAGCAAAGAGCCAAATTCCTTTCTCCTGTTCTTCAGTTTCATCCTTGCTCAGAAGCATGAATGCTTTTATGTAAATTGATGGAGGGTGATTATCGGATATAGCAGGTTTTAAAAGATCAAAGGCTTCTTGTTCATTCTTTTCTTTAACAAACAAGCGTAGTGCTTCATGCAATAGGAACATCCAATTCCCTGCATTTCTACAATTCTCAATAAATTCTATTATTGATTCCTCAAAGGTTGCCCACCCCCAAGCAGAAAATTCTTTAAGAGAAGCCCTCTTCAGAACTAAAGGATGCTTAGAAGCCACATTGAGCGTTTTACAGGTTAATTTGCAGTTGAACACGGTTTCAAGATGATCAAATGCTAATCTTGACAAGATATTCCCAAGAACTTCATAAGGAAGATCTGTGATCCGAGTTTCCCCTGATCCAGATTCCTTTGATGAAATCTTTGGTTTCTTTGAGGAACTCCCAATTTCAAAACTGACAGAATTGAAATAGTTGTAAGGATGCAATTTTGAAATACAGGAAATGCATAAACTAGAATCAACAGAAATTCATTGTTCAAAGAAGAAAAACACTGAAAATTACAAGCAAAAGAAAGAAACTGCTGAATGATAGAATTATTCTAAATCCAACAACTCTACTTCATCTTGCTTGTAACGCCCCGGATTTGATAACCCAGGCCGGGGCGCTACCGCCACACCTCCATAGCAAGATACGGATTCTCCGAGCTTGCTAAGGAGGTGCAAGGCTATAGGTATTGCAAAAAGATTTAAAAACAAGTCCGGAATCTATTTAAAAATAATAATAAGTGGCATCCACACATATAATAGTAGTAATAATATATCGCAGCGGAAAAATGTAAAGTGGGCCGACATGGCCAAAACTCGGGGTTTACATGCCCGTTATGCAAGTATCGTAAAAGCAATAAAAACAATGTTTAAGTTTTTCCATCCCCCAATGCATATGCTCATGCATTATCTTCATACTCTGAAAGGAAAAGAGAAAACAACAATTTTATCAGTATATAAAATACTGAGTAAGTCGATCCTAACATAGCAATAAAGGGATTTAATTAGATAATTTAAAATTTCACTCCTAACATGCATTTACAAAATTTAAAGGAAATAATAATTTTAATTGTGTGTTTGAACATGCATTTAATCCACAACAATTTAGTCATGATATGAATTTTAAAGACATAATTTAAATGCATAATTTAAAGGCATGTGTAAGTAAATAAATACTAAAAAAAAAAAACATTAAATCTTTTATTTTCCCCCGTTACGTAATCATTTCTCAGTATTTTGTATAGCCGGTGATCCGGCGGCCAGCAGCCGTTTCGTAAGTATCTCGTTTAGCCGGTGATCCGGCGGCCAGCAGCCGTATCTGCCATACCCAGTAACACTCCGGAGCCTCGAGAAGTCCATACGGACAACCCGAGAGAGTAGGCCATGTATCTCCCGCCGATTGGCGTAATATCTCATCAAATTCTCTCGTCCATTATAGGCCCGAAGAGAAAAGGCTAGAGGGGCACCCTGCAGAGCACTCACCCTCCACCAAAGTATCTCATGTATCATTTAGATTTAATGTATCGGGGATTTTCAAAAGTATAGATGTATCATAATTCAAATCTTTGATCGTTCGTTTCGAAATCTCAAAAATCCTTCGATTTAAAATCACTTGGCGTCACAGTCCACGCCTTTTTAATTTAAAAATTCGTTTTGAGTCCGAAAAATCTGAAAATTTCACAGTTCATGCAAAACACCCTAACGAACAACTTTCGTGTTTTAACTTTTTCAAAATAAGTTGAGGAAACGTGTCAAAAATCGAGTTTAATGCAGAAGCAGTCCACTGTTCCGAAACAGATTTGACACAGTGTAGAAAATCGGATTTTTGGCATAACAAATGGACTCCAAAAATTCTGAAATTTTAAACACACAAACTAGACATGATTATCTACAACTTTCATTTAGACTTCAAGGATCAAATAGGAACAGAAAATATAGAAACAGACTCACTAAGTTCGGACATGTTCATAGGCAGATTCCAGAAACGTTTTCTCAAAACAGTTTATTTTCGATGCGATTTGAAATAGCAAATGTTAACGAAAATGGCTGAAATTTTTACACAACTTAGATTTCTCTGTTAGGATTAAAAGTCTAGTTTTGAGTTTTTCGGATTGAATCCTCGAACTAAGAGTTTTGGACAGATTTCGAAAACTGTGCGAGGTAGGGTTTTTAATTTCGGTTTTTACGTTTCGTTACATTACGACTAGATCGGACGCCCCATAAACCACCCGTATTGATATGAAAGGCTCAACTTACAGTGATTGTGTTCTTGATTCGTCCTAGAGTCGCTCGGCTCGTCCAAAATCCTACGAACGGATCTACGAAGTGCAAAGTTCCCGACTTTGGCCACGAACGTATTTGCAATCAACGAATCAAGAGTTAGATTGGGGATTCGAGAGGGAAAACGAGACTGAGAACTTAAGATACTACTTAACAATGATCTAAGGACTGTGATCCTTGATCTACTCGTTCCTACGGCCGTCGGTGGTGGTCGGAAAGTCGCCGGAAGTCCGTCGGAAGTTCGTCGGAAAGTGTTTTGGCTTTGGAGGGAGTTTGGGAGAGTAGAGGGGGATTTGTGACTGATGAAAAGTGTGGGGAGGCAGCCCTAGGTAGCCCTAAAGGCTTTCCCTTCGACCAAAATCTGCTTTCCAAAGTCGGGAGGTCGAATTATGGTAAGAAATCGTCGAAAACGCGTTGGTTGTGCAATTCTGGGATCCCACGCGGGGTTGGCGCGCCTTTTGGCCAAACCCCGCCCGGCCAGCGTGATAATGGCCAAAATTGACCATTATTTCCAATCCATTTCCGTGTCTGAGACGGGCATTTTGATCGTGTTTCCATCTTATTTTAATAAGAAAGCAGTTGAATTCGACAGATTAATGCAAGTTTGTAAAAATATTGAGCCGGTAATAAAAAGACACAAAATATGCAATTTTTAATTGTATTTGTGTCAGAAAAATCCAAAAACATGAAAAAAGGAAAAAGAAAAGAAAAAGGAAGAAAAGATGGGCAAAAGAATAATAGAGCCCATAGAAAATCCAAAAAGATGGGAAAAAGATTGAAAAATCCCACAACTGAATTTTTGGCTAAGTGTTGAAGCACAATTCGAATTGTGCAATTCGAATTAATTCGAATTGCACACAATTCGAATTGCTGAGAGAACAAGAAATGATTAAGTGTTGGAAGGAATGCAAGAAGAGCCAATTCGAATTGTTTGTGCCAATTCGAATTAATTCGAATTGGCTAGAATAATTCGAATTAGGGAATGAAGAAGAGAAGGAACCCAAAGGCAAGAAGAAGTGCAATTCGAATTGTCCAATTCGAATTAATTCGAATTAGCATCAACAATTCGAATTGCCAACAGAAGCAAAGAAGCCAAGCAGAAATCCCCATCCAATTCGAGAAAAGAGCAATTCGAATTATTCACAACAATTCGAATTGATAACTGAAGGCTACAATCCCAGCTCAAGGAAGAGATCTCACAATTCGAATTAATTCGAATTGGTGAGAACAATTCGAACTTCACTCAAAATGCAATCAAATGAAGCTGTGGAGCAAGAGCACAACACTGGTGGGCCCAGGGTTCCAAGAAATTGTCTATAAAAGCAGACCCTCCACCACAGAATTGAGAGTTGAACATTTTTCCAAAAAGTAGTTTGGGACAAAAAGAACAAGAAGGAGGTTCCACACCCCTTAAGGGTTAGGTAGGTAGTTTAGTTTAGTTTAGTTTATTTTTCTTGCAAGTAGTGTAACTTTTACATGCTTTAATCTTAGTTAGAAGCAGTTTGTAAGCCATTTAGAGTAGCCATTTCCATATCTTTACATGCTTTTTAGTTAGAACAAACCCTACCTTCAAGCTAATGATGGTTTTGGGTTCTTTATTTTTGTTTTCAAGTGTCAATACAAAGAAAAATTCCAGAAATGGGTTTTACTCATGTGTTTTGGGCACTCTTTAATGCTTTCCTAGTAATAAATGTTCATAAGGTTTGTTTGTTTCAACTAGGTTACATTTATTATGTCCTAGTTAACATTCAAACTCAATAAATGCATGTTTGGTGGGTTTTTGGTTTGATTTTGTGCCTTAGAGCTTCAAATAGGTGTTCTTAGATTTTAGATGTTATTTTAGGACTTGCTAGAATTTAATTTTCATGCCTTATAACTCTGTTTTGATGTTATTTTTAATGCCTTAGATGACTTGAGTGTTCTTACATTGTGCATGTAGTTCTTAGATAATTAGGTGTTTTAGGTTCTTTGATCTTTGAATCTTCTGTTTGTAGATATAGGGTTTAATCTCGCCAATACCCACTAGACATGTGTTTGTTTTTATTTCAAAAAAATCTCACTAGGGTGGCTGTGAATTAATGCTGATGTGAAATGAGGGATTTGGTGAATCTAAAACCCATCATTGTTCATACAGTGTATACCTAACCCATCCTTGGGAGAACACAAAAATTTGTTAATTGAAAATACGCAATTCGAATTATGGCTATTCGAATTAATTCGAACTGCCTATGGAATTCGAATTGTGTAACAAATTTTCATTCTCCTCATGAGGTCTTCACCCAATTCGAATTATGCAATTCGAATTAATTCGAACTGCGCAAACAATTCGAATTGGCATGAAGACCACATTGTATTCATTGCCATCCCTTCATGCCTTAGTTTATTTTCTTTCCTTTACCAATTCGAATTGTGCAATTCGAATTAATTCGAATTGCTGAACAATTCGAATTCACCCCCCTTTTTTGAGGTAAATGCCTTAGCCAATTTGAGCAAGAAAAAAAGACTTCACCAATTCGAATTATTCCAATTCGAATTAATTCGAATTGGGTCCAATAATTCGAATTAGGCGATGTTTCCTTCCTTGCAAGGATTAATTAGGTCAGGTCATACTTCATTCTTCATGCATTTTCAATTCGAATTACCCCAATAGTTCGAATTGAACTATCCCCTTATTTTGAAAACTCCATAAACATTTTCTTTCATGATTTGTGTAAGTTGCATGGGTGTATTGGGCCTAGGCCCAGTTCACCTGATTTTTTTTCCCATTACACATTTCAACCCATTAGTGTCCAATTATTGTGTGATTAATACCCACACAATACCAAAAATATTTTCCTAATTTTATATTTTCTCTTTCATTGTGTGTATGAAGGGGTAACGAGAAATATTACAGATCAATGTTGGTGAAAGGTGTAACACCCCGGATTTGATTTCCCAGGCCAGGGCATTACCGCCACACTTTTCTAAACAAGACCCGACCCAAGTCGAGCTCGTCTAGAAAAATGCTAAGGCTAAGTTGTATCAAATTTTCAAAACAATTTAAAACTATTCAATCATGCCCGAGTTAAAATCAGAGTGTCTCATGCATCACAGTAATTTAATAGTGCGGAAGCTAAAGCAAAATAAAAAAAACAAGGGCCAAACAGACGGCCAAAACCAAAGTTCAACGTCCAAGTCCAAACGAGAAGTTAAAAATGAATTTAAATGCGACAAGTCTTTTCTTTTTGAGAATCCCATCCCAATGCGCCATCACTCACTCTGCGAAAAATAGGAAATAACAATTTATCAGTACAAACGGTACTGCGTAAGTTAATGTATAGCATAACAAAATTTCAAGATTTAGAAGAGTAATAAAAAGTTGGAAAATTAATCTAACGAACAAGTAAAAATAATTTACGGGGATTCTTTTTACACTTTACCACACCAATGTTCATTTTGATCGAGGACATCCAAAACATTACCCGCTTGGGCGCTTATGTCCACAAGCTGCCGGTATCGACGATCCAGGGCCTTAGCCGTTTTGGGATCAATTACCCGCTTGGGCACTTATGTCCACAAGCCGACGGTATCCACAATGTGAGAGCAGCGGACCCTATACAGACACACTCCGGAGCCCTAGGTAACCCCTACGGATACACCTAGGAGTAAAGACTCATACAATCACGCAACATAATAATATTTTCTTGGTGCCGTTTTGGCCACCAAATAGAGGGGGCGGCCCAACGAGCCCACGCCAAGTGCACTTACCCTCCAAATTGAACATCTAACTCGATCAAAACTCACAAAGTTTCAAAAATCGCATTTTTAATCATTACAACATATATCTACATTTCCAGAATTCATAGGATTCATCAAAGAGTAGCAATCGACTCATAAACTACCAAAACGTACGAAACTAAATTTCACCGGTAAGACTACACTGTGGCAGTTTTCAAAATCGTATTAGGAAATGTAGTAAAACTTTGTGAAAAATTCTGAAAATTTTACAGAGGCTAGAAAACACCTAAATGAGAATTTTCATTAGAAATAGGCTTTGCCAAATTCGGACTCCAAATAGCCCAAAAAAAATCATTTCAGAAACTCATTTACAAAGGGGTGCAGTGTTCACTGTTCATTCGACCACAGTTCATTTAAAAATCCATAACAATTCGAAGAGTGATTCAAAAATTCTGAAATTTCACAGGGATGAACTAGACACATAGATGCACAATTTTCATGAAGAAGTCGACCATCGAAAACGACCATAGCTAGGGGAAATATGAACTACAAAACTGGACATGCTAGAAATTTAAATCTGTCACCAAGTCTAGCAGAAAATACCAGATCCGTTTTCGTCGATCAAATCAAGACCAAAAATTGTGAAAATTTACAGGAACCATCTTTAAAGTGTTAGGAACATTTTTCATTTAGACAAGTCCTTCCAAAAATGAACGGATCTTGACGAAAACGCTGAACAAATAAACTACTCGGATAGAAACCCTAATTGACAGTTTTGGCACAAGATGGAAATCGAACTCTAACCCAACAAATACTCGACCAAACACTCCAAAAATTGATATGCACATCATTAACTTACTTCTCAAGAGATTGGAATCAATATTCCCTCGGTTGGATCTCCAAACTCGTCCGGGACAGCCCACTCTTCCAAAGATCTACCGAACGAATCCTATTTTGAGGTGTTTGGAGAAAAGTTTGATGTTAGGGCCTAGAATCCGAAGTAAGGAACAAGGAAATGGTTTAGCAACCTTACCTAGACGCAGGAGAAGGGATTGGAATGTTTGAACTCGCCTAAACTCTCTGGAACAATGATGAAAATCCTTCAACTCTCACCAACACTCAAGAAGAATGGAATTTTCGGATTAGTGTGTATAGGGGGTTTTGGGGACTGATTACTTGATGTAATGGTTGAATTTGGGAGTTCCAAAAGAAGCTTTGAAGGCCCTGGGAACTAGGGAAAACATAATGGCAATCAACTCTCGGAATTACACCCTCCCAAAACCTATCCATACCACTTAACACACCATGGTTCAATGAATCCTCAAGTTCATGTATTTCTCATCATATCCATCAATGTAGGGCTTCTAGAAGCTTCTAGGTTCGACCAAAGGTGACTCAAAACATCCACAACCATCTGGAAAAGGATTAGGAGTAGATTCAAAGCATCAAGATCGAACTTAATGCAAAAAATCAAGCCAACACGCGTTGGCAGCGTTTGAAACGCTGCCTTCTGGAGGGTGGCGCGCTGGTGGCGCGCCACCGCGCCACTCCAGGCAGCGGATTTTCTCCTTTTTTTTTTTTTTTTTTTTAAAAAAAAAATCATATTTGGATTATCCGCTTGTTGGATACTCCGGTAACTCTCTTCGAGTTGCTATCGTGCGAAAATATTAAATTCCGTTCTCCCGGAATTATTTTGATTGCGATAGTTAAATCCAATTAATTAATTTAATTAATTAATTTTTCGGATTTAATACTCGATGTTGATTTCTCGGGTATTACAAAAGGTCCCTTCATAGGGATTCGACTAGCTCGTCTTCTGTGTATTAATTATTACTTGTTATTTTGCATGGTCTAATTTGAGATTGGTGGAAGATACGGAGAAAGGTCTCTTCACCGAGATACGACTAGCCACTCAGCCAATTCCTGATTAGATACAGTTTTCTTTTCTTTATTTTAATTTCAAACCTGAATTCAAGTTGTAATACTATCAAATGATGTCAGACTAACATTATTTGAGAAATATTACAGCAAGAAAAATGTGGGTTTTCTTCTATCCACAGACAAATGGGAACTGAATGACGGCAGTCACCGTCATTTGGGATCTTTTTCTGTCTAAAATCATTCATCTGGGATAATTGGGAACCGGACAGCAGATGTTTGCAGTCCGGAAAACCCCAACTATCTCTGGCACCCTTTTTAGCCGATTTCTTCTTATCTCAGGCTAATTCACCTTTGTGTATCGCATTCTGTCTAACCCCACCATATATTTTGGGGTATTTCATTTTCTTCTCCATATACTTGTATGCATGATACTATTATGTAGATGTCGCGGTCATACCACTATTTTGGGGATCCTTCCCCTTGGACACTGAAGTCTTGATATAAATCAGATGCTGCATAATAAATTTCCAACAAAAATTCCTTTACAAAATCCGGATCTGAGTAAGGGATAAATTCGATAGTTGTGACTAATTCATATTCCACCGGGGGTTGATTTTGAGAGCTTAGAAGCAGAGTCAGCGATTAGGTCTCATCTAGACTGAAAGGATCTGTGTTTTAATTGAGAGTTTAGTACCTGTCTAGGGAATGATTTTCAAATATTCATTTACTTCTCAAAATTGCTGTGTGTTGGAAATCTGATATTACATATCGCATTGAGTCAATACCCACTTGGGTACAGATGAGATGTGATAAATAATACTAGAGGAACAACATATAGGCCTTGGTGAATTTCTAAGGTAGGGTCGAGTATTCCTTCGACTACTATCTTCTTCTGCCAAAGTCTAGAATTGAGTCTTGAGTGAGTACATCCGGAATAGATTCATTTATGGATCTGTTTCATTTAGTTTGTATCTCATAACTAACCGGGTGTTGTAAGCCCTGTGGCTTATTGATGATCCTGGAGGTTCTTGATCTGCATCTGGTCACCAAGACCAGGGGCTCTTTTATACTAACGGAAAGAGACGTTTTTAACGCTTCTGAGTGATAGATTTAAATGCTTTCTTTACAGCTTTCTTACTGCTTTCCTTTAAAATGCTTTCATAGAGGTCACTCGGAAGAATTAGGGGCTGTCCATCTGTTAAAAGGTTTGAGAGTTATGGAAGAGTTCAGGTCTTGATTTGAAACTTTGGGTGTGACATGGGGGAATGATAGGAGTACTTGGCATGTCAACTAATGATATGTTAGGTGTTGCTTATCCACCACAGATAAATAATGTAACTTCACAAGGCCTGTGAAGGAAGTTATAAGTCTGGGGTATCTTAGAATTTATTGTCTTAAGAGCATGTAAACTCTTACTGTCAGTACCTGTCTGTTAAAGGGAACATGGTATAGAGAGCATGAGAGTTAGCTAACTAGAGGATTATCCCAAGCTAAGATCTGTGTATTAAAATGGAAGTTTAATTGTGTCTCATCTGAATCTTGTCCAATCTTTCTTATTTCCCCCTGTCCCTTCTGTCACATTTAAATCTGCTTTCTAGATAGTGTAGCATAATTTTACCTGCTTTCGTAGAATAAATTTACTTGCTTTCCTATATATTATTTACCATGCTTTGCAGAATGATTTTATTGCTTTCTTGGCCCATGTTTAAATGATATCAAGTAGTTGTTAGAAATTATTGCAAAACTTGAATCGAGTAACCGAGTGGAAAATCTTAGTAAACGACGTAGGCCCTGCTTCCATCGCACATCCTCCAGTGAACGATCCGGTACTTACTATAAATTACTGCAATTTTTGACCCGTGCGCTTTCGGGAGCACAGTTTCTTAATACGAGTGAATACAACCATAAATTTTGGGAAAATGCTCATGTAGTGGGAAGATGTTCGAGAGCTTAATGGTAGGCATCTCCTTGACATGAAATTAAGAGAAGTGTCATGGTGCAATATACCAGTGACTTTCAGGGTGACAGACTGAGGGTCAATCCCGGTTGCACCGTGATATTTGTCAAAAGTTTCATGGCAGGGAGGACCACAGCGCCATTCTCAAACACCCCACGTGAGTAATAAAAATGGGAATTCTTATTTTATCCTTAAAACCCCTTCCCTAAATCATAACTCCTTTCATTTAATAAATCCAAACCTGTTATTTCAAGAAAATTACTCGTGAGGGAAATTGTCAAAAGTTTCATGGCATCTGGAATTCTCGAGGCGCCACTTGAAATTCTCAGTTTCCTCCCCGAGTAAATAATCATCGCTTTAATAAACTCACCTCGTATTAATGAAACTTGTCAGAAGTTTCATGGCGCCGTTGCCGGGGAGGATGATGCGCCGTTTGCTAGGAGAATTACAATCTCGATCTACTCATAGATAGTTTCTGTACATACTTTCAAACCATTACTAACCTGGGGGTTGTACAGGTACTGTCAACTTGTGATACCAACTGCTTATGCAACGGAGGAGGGGCACACTGCCGGAGCTACCGTTCGATCTAGAAATAGAAAGGACCGCTCGCCAACTGAGGGCAGAAGCCAGACGAAGGAAAGAACAAGAGCGTCGAAACCGTACCTCACCTGTGACATCAAGCAGCGATCTATCCGATATGGCAGACAACCAAAACATTCCCCCGATCTTACCCATAGACCAACCACCAAATAATCCTGGAAATGGAGCTGACGGTGGTATGGTAGAGCATCCTAATCATGCCAATGAGGAGGAAAATCTACCGAATCTCAATCAGCAACAGTACCAGCACTTCCACCAACAACCACCACCACCCATAAACCAGTTCCACCAAAATCAAAACATACCAAACCAACAATATCAGAATCAAGCCTTTAATCCAGACCAATTTCAGAACAATCCACAGGATCAACAAAATTTTCAGCAATTCCCCAACTATCACCAACAGTATCAGAACCAAGCCGAACAAGGAAACCAACAACAGCAGCAAGCAGCAGCAGACTTTATGCAACCAATAGTGGAGCCCTATCTGGACAGGCCTGGAAGAGTGCAATTTCCAGCACACAACTTTGAGCTCAACCCGGCACGTCTTAAAAATAAGGAACAAGATGCAAAATTTAAGAAGTTTTTAGAGAGACTGAAAGCTGTCGAGATCACTATCCCACTGGTTGAAATAATCTCAGAAATGCCCGTCTATGCTAAATTTCTTAAAGAAATGATTTCAGGGAAGAGAAAAATTGAGCAGGAGGAAGTGGTGATTTTGAACAGCAGCTGCAGTGCCATTATCCAAAGAGTGCTACCAGAGAAGAAGGAAGATCCAGGCTGCATTACACTGCCAGTTCACATCGGGAAAACCAATGTTGGAAAAGGATTGTGTGATCTGGGCTCAAGCATCAATGTTATGCCACTCACCATGGCCAAACGTCTTCAATTGGGAGTAATTGAACCAATCATGATGAAATTGCAACTAGCAGATCGATCAATTGCTCATCCAATCGGAATCCTGAAGGACGTGATTGTCAAGACGGGAGGGATCCTCTTTCCTGTCGATTTCATTATTCTGGACATAGAAGAGGACTGCGAGATGCCATTGATCCTGGGCCGGCCTTTTCTCTCAACAGGCGGTGCACTCATTGATGCGCGATCAAATCACATCAAGCTCCGAGTCGGAGAAGAAGAGTTGAATTTCAACATGGGAGAACTGCAGAAGTTTCCGTCTGAGGAAACTTGTTCCACATTTTCTGTAATAGATGATAGAAGTGAGGATGAGAGCATAGACTCTATGACTGTATTACCGAACAAAGTTTCAAAACAGGTACTGAAGCCTGAAGGTGCGGAGCAGCCAAGAAGCTGCAATGCTGTCCACTTCGAGGATCCCATTACTGGAGACCTCGAGGAATTCGACGGTGTTGAGTTCATTCCAGATGAAGAGGAAGGCACCACGGAAGAGGAAGTGGATCCTGTACTGACACATGATCCAGAAGGTAAATCTGATCTCTCTCTACCATCCATTTCTCGCAAATTACTGCCTTCCGTTGAATGCCCACCAGAGCTTGAACTTAAAATACTCCTGGATCATCTTAAGTACGTCTTTCTCGCTGAACATAAAAGATTACCGGTAATTGTGTCAGCCAAGCTGACACAAGAACAAGAGAAAGCTCTGGTAGACATTCTAAAGAAATATGTACATGCAATTGGATGGACCATTTCTGATATAAAAGGAATAAGCCCCTCTGTTTGCATGCACAGAATTTTAATGGAAGAGGAGTACAAGCCCTCAAGGCAACCACAAAGGCGTCTGAACCCCCATATGCAAGAAGTGGTAAGGAAAGAAGTTATCAAGCTCTTAGACGCTGGTATCATCTATCCTATATCTGACAGCAAATGGGTCAGCCCCGTGCAGGTCGTACCGAAACGTGGGGGAATCTGTGTAACCACTAATGAGCAAGGAGAAGAAGTGGCGACGCGTCCAGTGACCGGTTGGAGAGTTTGCATCGACTACCGGAAGCTCAATACCGCTACCAGGAAGGACCACTTTCCTTTGCCATTCATTGATCAGATGCTGGAGAGGTTAGCCGGGAGGGAGTACTATTGCTTTTTGGATGGGTACTCTGGCTACAATCAGATTGTAATAGCCAGCGAGGATCACGATAAGACCACATTCACGTGCCCATATGGAACTTTTGCGTACAGGCGCATGCCTTTTGGACTTTGTAATGCGCCTGCCACATTTCAAAGATGCATGATGTCAATTTTCTCAGAATTTATCGAAAAATGCATTGAAGTTTTCATGGATGACTTCTCTGTGTATGGAGATACTTTTGATGATTGTTTGACTAATCTTGCACAAATTCTGAAAAGATGTGAGGACACTAACCTAGTTCTAAACTGGGAGAAGTGCCATTTCATGGTCACCGAAGGAATAGTGTTAGGTCACCGCATCTCGCGCGCATGTATCGAAGTCGACAGAGCCAAAGTCTCAGTCATCTCCAATCTCCCCCTCCCTAACTCAGTCAAAGCATTTAGGAGTTTCTTAGGGCATGCCGGTTTCTACCGGAGATTCATAAAAGACTTCTCTAAAATTGCTAAGCCGCTCACTAACTTGCTTTGTAAAGAAAATGCTTTTGTAATAAATGAAGCGTGTTTTCAAGCCTTTGACACGCTCAAAGAAATGTTAATTTCTGCTCCAATAGTGCAACCACCCGATTGGTCAATACCTTTCGAGGTAATGTGTGATGCAAGTGATCTCGCTGTGGGTGCAGTACTTGGGCAACATAAGGAAGGGAAGCACTGTGTGATTCATTACGCAAGTCATGCCCTGAATGAAGCCCAAATCAATTACACCACCACCGAGAAGGAGATGTATGCTGTGGTTTCTGCGTTTGATAAATTCAGACAATATCTTATTGGTACGAAAACCACAGTGTACACAGATCACTCTGCACTGAGATACTTGTTTAGCAAACAAGACGCCAAACCTCGATTAATCAGGTGGGTACTTTTGTTGCAAGAATTCAACATTGTCATAAAAGATAGAAAAGGTAGAGACAATGGTGCTGCTGACCATTTGTCTCGATTAGAAAATGATAAAAATGAGCTAGCCGTTAATGAGAACTTTCCAGACGAACAATTGTTTGCATTGCACCTTCATGATCAAGCTTGCCCGTGGTTTTCTGATATTGCTAACTTTTTAGCATGTGGAGTAATCCCACCATTTCAGAACAAGAGCCAAAAAGCAAGGTTCTACCGAGATGTAGTTAACTACTTCTGGGAGGATCCTTATCTTTTCAAGCATTGTGCAGATTCGACTATTAGACGATGTGTAACTGAGCACGAGGCTTATCAAATCGCTAAGAAATGTCATGAATCGGAATATGGAGGTCATCATGGCCCCACTCGAACAGCTCATAAGGTGCTCGAATGTGGTTTCTATTGGCCTACCATCTACGAAGATTGCAAAGCGTTTGTTAAAGCCTGCGACAGATGCCAAAGATTAGGGAATATCTCCAAGAGGGATGAGATGCCTCAACAAGGAATTCTCACCCTTGAGATTTTCGATGTATGGGGTATTGACTTCATGGGACCTTTCCCGACATCTGATGGGAACCATTACATCTTGGTGGCTGTCGATTACGTTTCCAAGTGGGTTGAGGCGATTGCACTGCCAACTAATGATGGCAACCGGGTCATTAAATTTTTGAAAGGTAACATTTTCAGTAGATTTGGTGTACCCAGAGTGATCATATCTGATGGAGGAACCCATTTTGTTAATAAAACATTTGCAAATCTTATGAGCAAAAATGGGATTCTCCACAAGATCGGCACGCCTTATCATCCCCAAACCAGTGGCCAAGTCGAAGTATCGAACCGCGAAATCAAACACATACTCGAGGCCACTGTGGGGATAACCCGCAAAGATTGGTCACGTAAGCTCAATGATGCTTTATGGGCATACCGCACTGTGTTCAAGACTCCCATAGGAATGTCTCCATACAGGCTTGTCTTTGGAAAAGCCTGTCATTTGCCCGTGGAACTAGAGCATAAGGCTTACTGGGCCGTTAAAACGCTTAATTTTGACCCACGAGTTGCCCAGAGTAAGCGCAAGTTGGACCTCAATGAAATTGAGGAAATACGTGCGCAAGCTTATGAAAGCTCGAGGATTTACAAAGAGCGGACCCAGAAGTTGCACGATCGTCGTATTAAATTTAAACACTTCTTTGTTGGCCAGAATGTCTTGTTATTCAATTCCAGGTTAAAGCTGTTCCCCGGAAAGCTTAAATCCAGATGGGAAGGGCCTTACGAAGTGCTGCACGTGTTTGAAAGTGGGGCTGTCAAAATCCGAACTGACAAAGGAGAAATGGTGGTGAATGGACATAGATTGAAGGAGTATCTTGGGCAGTTCGATCCTGAAAAGAAGCTCAAAAGACGACAGAACCGGCCTACGCTCAATAAACATTATACATATACCTTCTTATTTTATTACTACTTCTTCCTCTTATTTCTTAATTGGGAAAAAGTATCCAAAAATCAAGTGAACATTTAGAGTACTAAGACTCTAAATGTGAGGATGGTGATATTTGGAGAAAACCTAATATTTTTCTTATAATTGTTTTGCAGGGATTTGAGGAACCAACAAAAAGAAAGATAAAGCTGCCAAAAACCAGGTTCCCGGTTGGGTTAACATTATATTTAATGAAAATTAATTTTGGAAATTAGAGAAATCTAAAATCCAGGATAAATTCATAAAGTAGAATTGTTAACCCAACCTAATTTATGCAAGCAATATGTTTTAGATTATATTTCTGTGTAAATATGTTTGAGTTCATCTTTATGAACATAAATCGTTGAAAACCAATAATTTTCTTAAGTCTCGAATGTGGTTTAATTTTCATTTCAAGTAATTCGAATTAATTCGAATTGCTTGAAGCAAACCACATGAGACATTTTGCCTTGGAAATTTTTACTCTGGGATAAGTTAGTTCGAATTATCATGGCAATTCGAATTAATTCGAATTGTATGAGAAATCGAATTGGCACCCAAGGCAAAACTTTTAGATGTATAATTGGCCAAGTGGTGCAATTCGAATTATAAGGCAATTCGAATTAATTCGAATTGCCTGACTAATTCGAATTGGCATTACAAAAGGAATTTCCTTCAGTAAGTAAGCAATTCGAGTTATTCAAGCCAATTCGAATTAATTCGAATTGGCCAAATAATTCGAATTATCTCACTGAAGTACCTTGTGCAGTTTTGTTCTCATCCGCAATTCGAATTGAGAGTCAATTCGAATTAATTCGAATTGAACTCAACAATTCGAACTTGTTGTGTTCTTTGTCATTCAGGCCAATTCGAATTAATTCGAATTGGCCCAAATAATTAGCATCTCTCACAGAACTCTCAATTCGAATTAATTCGAATTGAGGGCATAATTCGAACCTCCCTGCCCAAATCCTTTATATACCCTTATTTCCCTCTTTCTTCCATCACCTTCACTTTTCACATTTCCAAAAACTCCTTTTCCCTCCCTCGCGAAACTGTTCTTCCTCGCGAAAACCAGCCGCTATTCTCGACATTTCCTCCGTGCAAACTCGTCGGAAATGGCTTCTTCATCGTCAGATCCTAGTGGGAGTCGGGGGTAAGTGTTTCTATTTCGTTTTCGCGCTTGGTTTTCACAGTTTTCAGTTTTTGTCTTTTCGCATTCCTTGTGAAATCGGGAGTGGGGAGGGAATGTGTGTGGTATCTCATGTTGGGAGGAGTCGGAAAGTGGTCGGAATGTGTTGGGTTTGCTCGGTTAAGGGGTAGAACGACTTAGAACAGGGTAGGGCAAACTAGGGCTTATTCTTATGTTAAGTTCTTAAGTGCCATTTTTAAGGGTTTGAGTTTTCTGTGATGCGAAGTGTTCTCATTATGAAAATGAAGGTTGCAAGACCCTCAAAAATTTGTTTTTGTTTGTTTTTATGTAGTGTTTTGCTAGACTGACCTTATTGTGTTGTTTTTGTTGATTTTAGTAACCTGTGAGTAGGGTAACACTGTGATTTTCGTTTTCTTCTCACTGTGTTATTATGTTCAGTAGATGCTTGATGATGATGATTGAAAATGCATGTAGATGTTGGCTATAAACTCATGCCCGAAAAACATGAGTTTTGTTGGTAACTTTATGCAGTACAGTAGTATAGATGGACCAATTATTTTTCTGTTGCTTTGGTGTTTGCATGTATAATATTATATGAGTATTTTGGTAATAAATGATCTTGTCGGGTACATGTTGCCCACACAGTGCAAAATCAACTCTAGAAGTTGATTTTTGCACACCCAGGACACATGGTACAGACGAAACCATGCCAAAATTTTTCCAACACTTTGGCATGTCATTTATGTGAAAAAGACAAAATATTAGAATGTTCTTTGCATTAAAAGTGTTTTGATCTTTGTCACTTTGGAACAAGTGGGGAATATTCATAAGGAATGTTTTGTTCTATTCCTTAAAAACCCACTTTCCAAAACAAAATCCAAATGGGGACCACTTACACCCCAATTTCATTAAATAAACAAGTCAACACTTTTTCATAAAAATCCAAAAATTGCCTTTTGTGTATGCATGTTTAGTTTTTGTTCTTACTTTTAGTTTTCTTTTTATCTTTATTTTCATTTTTATTTTTATGGTTCATCTATGCATGCTAGTAGTTGCACAATTTGTCACTTGCATTTACACTTCATCATTGATCTCTTATCTTCCCTACCTCACATGATTCAAATCACTTTCTAAGTGATGAAAAAATCAAATTCTTTCGTAAGCTCAATAGCCTACGAAATCTTGTCTTTTTGGTCATTTGACCACCCAAAAACGCCTTGGACTGTTTTTCAGTCCAAGAGAAATCTTAAGGATCTAAATCCTTATTTCCCTCAATAAGAGTTAGATTTAATAACCTAACTCCATGTTCTTTGCAGTCCAATAAATTCAAGTGATAAACCAATTAAATCACATTTAGAGCATCGCTCAAAATGTGAGGATGTTGATTTTCAGCTTGAATAGTTTTTATTCAAAAATTCGCTAAAAATAGTTTCAACTTCTCCTCTTCAGGGACCAATACATCATCGACTCCATAATGGTTCTTCCAACAACAACTCCAGATCTTGCCTTTTTAGAAATCGAAGAGATGAAGAAGCGGATAAAAGATAGTAGGGTGGCCATACGGGACGAGTTCAAATTAAATATGGACCACAAAATTGAATGGAGGTTCGAGATAAAGGACCACTGGTGGAATGCCATTCCAGAAGCAGACAGACCCTACAAAGTCAGGGGTCTCGAAAGGGATTTTTGTCATCACGTATGGAACTTCTGGAACCAAGAATTTGAGGAAGCACGATATGATCAGAGATACGAAGAACCAAAAGTTCACTATGAGCGAATGGTCTGGAGGATGAGACAGCAGAAAGCCATGTGGGACAGAATGCTCGAGTGCCACTTCGGGGATAGGAGAGCATCCAGATTCGATCCAGTCCTCATCCAACCACCCATCACAAGGGAAGTGAAAATGCACTATGCCCCCAAGACACCTTCACCACACCTAGTTGCATCAACTGGTGTACTCTCCATGCCAGAGGCCTTCCCATTCACATTCAAGAAGGAATTGTTCGACAACGGGACTATCTGTGGACCAGAGGAGCAACTATGGCTGACATTGCGAGCAAAGGAGCGTCATACTGAAATGACGTACAACTTTAGGGATTCCCTCCAAGGTGTATTGAACTATGGACAAACCCATCACACTCCAATGTTGGATTCCATCATTGCGAAAACTAAAGCAATCCGACAACTGTGGGGGGAGTACATGATAAAATGGGGAAAGTGGGAAAAAGACATCAAGGAATCTGTACTAAGACCAGGGGTAGTAATACCTCAGGAAATGTAGAGCCTATTCCTGTCTTCATTCCACAAAGAATTCCAGCAGTTGAACCCCGAGAAGCCACAATGAAGGGTATGCCCAACTTCGAACAAATGAGAGCCGAATGTACTGCATTTATTCGAAGCAGAACATGGGACAGAATGGGAAGGAAGAAAAACCAGCTTCCAGTCAAGAGCACATCCTGCCAGACGCCCTCACAGAAGCCAAAATGTCTCACAATTTCCAGCTGATGTGTCAAATCCTTGGCCGATGTCATCATGTCAACCCAGGAAAGGCAATTTCAAAAGGAGGAGGAATTCAGACTGAAACTACTTGAAAGAGAAGAGAGGCAGGCAGAAAGAGAGGCAAGGCAGCATCAGGAAAGGGTAGCAAACGAGGAAAAGAATAGAAAAATGTTTGAAGAAGTGTTTGCCAGACAAGCCAAAATGTTCGACAATCAGGCCGAAATGATGAAGACCCTGCTCAGGAAGCTACCCTCACCTCCAAGAGATGATTCAGAATCCTCAAAACAGCAGTTGGAGAAGAAGGATTAAGCTAGATTGATCATATTCATGCGAGCTCCATTGTAAACATCATGCATTAGATTTTCCATTCGTGCAGAACACTTCCGATTCATACTTTGGGAATCTATTGTAACTGATGTATTTACTGCTTTCCAAAAGAGAATTTCGTCTTGAGTTCTCAAATATTCAGAAAAAGATGTGTGACAGTCCAAGATGAATAAGTGACTGTCACGCCAAAAACAAAACTGTGACATGCCTGCATGTTCGCAGTGTCTCTTTACGGCTTTCAAATAATCAACCGGCATAAAACAAGCATAAATCTGTCATCTAAATTCACATGTTGAATTTAGGCTAATGATAAAATTTTCAAACTATTACATTGGGATAAAACAATTAAAAATATGCATGAAATAAATTCTTGAGGTTTTGAGCTATAAAAATTCAATGATATGATCACTTGGAAGAAAAACGAACTTTCATGTTGAGAATTTGATTGAATAGGTTGTACTAAATTTTTCAGAGGCTAAATTCAAGAATAAAGGTATGACATGATCAAACCATACCAGGTGAGATCTGAGCCATGAGTCACTTTTACTCATCATTCTTTTGTTGTGTGAAAATCAATTCGATTAAAGGACACTAGAACTTGCGATTGGGACCGATTCAAGACCATGCCATATTCCCGAAATCGAGCAAATGATCGAGGCACTTAGAAAAACCAAAATTTTTGGCTTTCGTTTGAATCCCAAACCCAAAAATATTTTCCTTTAGGATTAACCAATCTGAGCCTTTAAGCCTAATTTTTCTTTGAAACCCACCATATTTTTCCTAGCCTTATAAAAAGACCAAGAAAATCAAACCCAAGTGTATATGAGCCATTCCATCAAGGCATTGTAAGTTTTGATCATCAAAAATATCAATCGGCATTCAAAAACCGATTCAAAAAAAGAGAGAGAGAAAAAGAAAGAAGAAAAGAAAAAGAAAAAGAAAAATGTTGAGATCCATTCAACAATAATAAATTGCAAATGACAAAGCAAATTAGACATAGTCTAATGTCATGCAATAGAAAAAGAAAAACAAAAGAAAGAAAGAAATAATGATGATCATAAATTTTAAATAAAAATATGCCAAGTTAAGATGGAATGGAGTCATATCACTTCTTAGCCCAATAATTCCCTTCCATACCTAATGTTACAACCGTATGCCCCGTTATAACCTTGAATAAGACCTCGGGATCTTGATTTGAAGAAATGAGCAGGTGGCGAGTTGGTCTGATTGCAAGCTTATGGGAGAATTTGATCGAAATTCGATTATGAGCGATAATAATAAAAAGCCAACTTTGAGAGTGAGTGATTTTTCCGATTCTACTATATGTGAGGCTCTGTTTTAATTGATCAATGTTCATGTCATACTTGAATTCAAGAATTAAGACGCTGAGATTTTCTAAACACATATTCAAGAAGAATTAACAATAATGATTGGTTTGCATTTTGCTCAAGTGAGAAATATCATTCCATTAAACACTGCAATCAAGAGAGTTTAACACTTGTAATTTTGATTGTCTTATCCCAATATGAGAAGAATGAAATTTTTGAGGCCACGAAAATGGATTGAATATGCAGAGTCCAAGCTCTTAGGATCACTGACTCTGACTGCTCGGGGACGATCAGTATTAAATGTGAGGATGTTGATAATGGCCAAAATTGACCATTATTTCCAATCCATTTCCGTGTCTGAGACGGGCATTTTGATCGTGTTTCCATCTTATTTTAATAAGAAAGCAGTTGAATTCGACAGATTAATGCAAGTTTGTAAAAATATTGAGCCGGTAATAAAAAGACACAAAATATGCAATTTTTAATTGTATTTGTGTCAGAAAAATCCAAAAACATGGAAAAAGGAAAAAGAAAAGAAAAAGGAAGAAAAGATGGGCAAAAGAATAATAGAGCCCATAGAAAATCCAAAAAGATGGGAAAAAGATTGAAAAATCCCACAACTGAATTTTTGGCTAAGTGTTGAAGCACAATTCGAATTGTGCAATTCGAATTAATTCGAATTGCACACAATTCGAATTGCTGAGAGAACAAGAAATGATTAAGTGTTGGAAGGAATGCAAGAAGAGCCAATTCGAATTGTTTGTGCCAATTCGAATTAATTCGAATTGGCTAGAATAATTCGAATTAGGCAATGAAGAAGAGAAGGAACCCAAAGGCAAGAAGAAGTGCAATTCGAATTGTCCAATTCGAATTAATTCGAATTAGCATCAACAATTCGAATTGCCAACAGAAGCAAAGAAGCCAAGCAGAAATCCCCATCCAATTCGAGAAAAGAGCAATTCGAATTATTCACAACAATTCGAATTGATAACTGAAGGCTACAATCCCAGCTCAAGGAAGAGATCTCACAATTCGAATTAATTCGAATTGGTGAGAACAATTCGAACTTTACTCAAAATGCAATCAAATGAAGCTGTGGAGCAAGAGCACAACACTGGTGGGCCCAGGGTTCCAAGAAATTGTCTATAAAAGCAGACCCTCCACCACAGAATTGAGAGTTGAACATTTTTCCAAAAAGTAGTTTGGGACAAAAAGAACAAGAAGGAGGTTCCACACCCCTTAAGGGTTAGGTAGGTAGTTTAGTTTAGTTTAGTTTATTTTTCTTGCAAGTAGTGTAACTTTTACATGCTTTAATCTTAGAAGCAGTTTGTAAGCCATTTAGAGTAGCCATTTCCATATCTTTACATGCTTTTTAGTTAGAACAAACCCTACCTTCAAGCTAATGATGGTTTTGGGTTCTTTATTTTTGTTTTCAAGTGTCAATACAAAGAAAAATTCCAGAAATGGGTTTTACTCATGTGTTTTGGGCACTCTTTAATGCTTTCCTAGTAATAAATGTTCATAAGGTTTGTTTGTTTCAACTAGGTTACATTTATTATGTCCTAGTTAACATTCAAACTCAATAAATGCATGTTTGGTGGGTTTTTGGTTTGATTTTGTGCCTTAGAGCTTCAAATAGGTGTTCTTAGATTTTAGATGTTATTTTAGGACTTGCTAGAATTTAATTTTCATGCCTTATAACTCTGTTTTGATGTTATTTTTAATGCCTTAGATGACTTGAGTGTTCTTACATTGTGCATGTAGTTCTTAGATAATTAGGTGTTTTAGGTTCTTTGATCTTTGAATCTTCTGTTTGTAGATATAGGGTTTAATCTCGCCAATACCCACTAGACATGTGTTTGTTTTTATTTCAAAAAAATCTCACTAGGGTGGCTGTGAATTAATGCTGATGTGAAATGAGGGATTTGGTGAATCTAAAACCCATCATTGTTCATACAGTGTATACCTAACCCATCCTTGGGAGAACACAAAAATTTGTTAATTGAAAATACGCAATTCGAATTATGGCTATTCGAATTAATTCGAACTGCCTATGGAATTCGAACTGTGTAACAAATTTTCATTCTCCTCATGAGGTCTTCACCCAATTCGAATTATGCAATTCGAATTAATTCGAACTGCGCAAACAATTCGAATTGGCATGAAGACCACATTGTATTCATTGCCATCCCTTCATGCCTTAGTTTATTTTCTTTCCTTTACCAATTCGAATTGTGCAATTCGAATTAATTCGAATTGCTGAACAATTCGAATTCACCCCCCTTTTTTGAGGTAAATGCCTTAGCCAATTTGAGCAAGAAAAAAAGACTTCACCAATTCGAATTATTCCAATTCGAATTAATTCGAATTGGGTCCAATAATTCGAATTAGGCGATGTTTCCTTCCTTGCAAGGATTAATTGGGTCAGGTCATACTTCATTCTTCATGCATTTTCAATTCGAATTACCCCAATAGTTCGAATTGAACTATCCCCTTATTTTGAAAACTCCATAAACATTTTCTTTCATGATTTGTGTAAGTTGCATGGGTGTATTGGGCCTAGGCCCAGTTCACCTGATTTTTTTTTCCCATTACACATTTCAACCCATTAGTGTCCAATTATTGTGTGATTAATACCCACACAATACCAAAAATATTTTCCTAATTTTATATTTTCTCTTTCATTGTGTGTATGAAGGGGTAACGAGAAATATTACAGATCAATGTTGGTGAAAGGTCCCTTCATAGGGATTCGACTAGCTCGTCTTCTGTGTATTAATTATTACTTGTTATTTTGCATGGTCTAATTTGAGATTGGTGGAAGATACGGAGAAAGGTCTCTTCACCGAGATACGACTAGCCACTCAGCCAATTCCTGATTAGATACAGTTTTCTTTTCTTTATTTTAATTTCAAACCTGAATTCAAGTTGTAATACTATCAAATGATGTCAGACTAACATTATTTGAGAAATATTACAGCAAGAAAAATGTGGGTTTTCTTCTATCCACAGACAAATGGGAACTGAATGACGGCAGTCACCGTCATTTGGGATCTTTTTCTGTCTAAAATCATTCATCTGGGATAATTGGGAACCCGACAGCAGATGTTTGCAGTCCAGAAAACCCCAACTATCTCTGGCACCCTTTTTAGCCGATTTCTTCTTATCTCAGGCTAATTCACCTTTGTGTATCGCATTCTGTCTAACCCCACCATATATTTTGGGGTATTTCATTTTCTTCTCCATATACTTGTATGCATGATACTATTATGTAGATGTCGCGGTCATACCACTATTTTGGGGATCCTTCCACTTGGACACTGAAGTCTTGATATAAATCAGATGCTGCATAATAAATTTCCAACAAAAATTCCTTTACAAAATCCGGATCTGAGTAAGGGATAAATTCGATAGTTGTGACTAATTCATATTCCACCGGGGGTTGATTTTGAGAGCTTAGTGTAACACCCCGGTTTTTGGTCACCCAGGTCGGGGTGTCACCGCCACATCTCCCTAGTAAGACACGGTTTCTCCGAGCTTACTAAAGAGATGCAAGGCTAGGTATTGCAGTATTTAAAACATTTAAAACATTTAAAACAGCCCATTCATATATAATATTACAATAATATATCAAAGTTGCAGCGGAAATAATATTTAAGTATAATATTGCAGCGGAATTTGAAAATAGGGCCAACATGGCCAAAACACGGGTTAAACAGGCCCGTTCATGCATCTCATCTCTAAGACTAGAATAATAAAAGAAAATAACATTTTCCCGAATATCCCATGCATATGATGATGCATATTCTTCACACTCTGTATATAAAAAAAAAGAAAACGGTTTCGGTCAGCACTACGTGCTGAGTAAGTTAACACATACAGGATTGTGGGGTTTCAAAGCCATTAATTAAATTTTTGAAAACATGATCATAATTCCCCACAATTTGATTTATATATTTAACAACAATTCAAGTGCATAACTAAATAGACAGGGATTCACAACATCACAATATTTCTTACAAGGTAAATAATTGCATAATATAACTTAAAATCATAATTTAAATACGCGAAGGAAAGTATTCAAGTCTTTTAATTTGTTTCTTTCCCGTTAATCTATAGTTGAGTATCAAGATTTCATTGGTATTTCAAGTTTCTCATATTTGCATATCCCGCCGTTTTGGCGTAGTTTCTCATGTTCAACACTCTCGTCCAATCAGGCACGATGTGCAAAGCTAGGGGGGCACCCTGCAGAGCACTCACCCCCTACATAGATTACTCTCGTCCGGTTAGGCACGAAGCAAAGAGCTAGAGGGGCACTGATGGAGCACACACCCTCTACATAAGTCACTCTCGTCCATTCAGGCACGAAGCGAAAATCTAGAGGGGCACCCGATGGAGCACTCACCCTCTACGTAGCAAGCTCAAACTAGTCTTAACGGGATTTTAAAAATATTTGTTTATGTATTCTTTCTCAAAGGAGTTTTCACTCATATAAACCTTAAAGGTCAATTTCTCAGATTTAGTAAGTTTCTCAGAATGATCTATTTCAGGACGCTGTTCGCTCCGATATCATCTAAAAATCCGTTTCGACAGTATTTTCAAGATTTGACTTGGTAAACCACTGTTTACTTCAAAATTTATTTAAAATCAGATTTAATTCCAAACGTTTCAAAAATTCACTACTGACTCGGAAACGTCGAGATCTACAACTTTCGTGTTTTAACTTTTTCGATCCGGGATACGAAAGTAAGAGAAAAATGTGAATTTTCGACAGGGTAATAATCTGTCCGAGTTTCTACGCATCAGTTCCAAGATATCAAGATCTATCATAGCAAACTAACTCCAAATTTGATGAAATTTTACAGGCTCATTCTTAACATGATTATCTACAACTTTCATTTAGAACTCAACGCCCAATTTTCATCGGATCAGAGGTTAATCGTCAGCTCAAGTTCGAAACAAATTTCTGTCAGGGTTCTTGATTTCGGTATGAACGCAGATCGAATCGGCACCGGTTCGGAGGTTCAAATATCAACGAAAGTTTCTAAAAATTTACAGAGAGGTTCTAAACTTATAGATCTACAACTTCTATGTTTAGCACTAAACCTGATTCGACCTAAATCTAATGTCAAAATCATCGAAAAGTCCAGAATATAAATCTGCGCCTGTTTCAAGATCCGAATTAAAGGCAGGTTCGTCCCGATCGATTTTCGGGTATCAAATCTTAACCAAAAAGGCTGAAATTTTTACAGGAGATCCAAAACACATAGACCTACAAATTTTGTGTTCAACGCAAGCCCTGAATCGGCCTACATCTATCGTCAAAAGTGTCTACAAGATCGGACCTAAGTTCTGTCGCGAATTTCAAGATCTAGATTTAGACAGTTCGGTTTTAGGTGGATTTCACATAACAAATCGACTTTAAAAATTCTGAAAAATTTACAGTAGATAGATCTAAGCCTTGGGAACGTTTTTCGTCTTTTAAGTTTTTCTGTTCGAAGTCGTTTTAAGGTTCGGAAAAATTCATAAAAACTGTTGCGCCGGTAAAGTTTTCGTGTTGACAGATTTTACGTTATTGATTTAATTCAAAAGATTCAACATATTTTAATCTCCCAAAACCATGTAAGTATTAACTTACAGTGTTCAAGAACGTCCGGGGTCGTCTATTTCGAAGGCGTGGCTTCCAGTCCACCGTTTGTCCTCTCCGTCCGTCGGGTTCACAACGTTGGAGATCTCTCAAATTCGTCCACGACAGTCCTCGCCTTGGTTTCGTGCCTCCGACGACTTCGGATCTAGGGTTTTGTGTATAGAGATTTTCGTAGGGTTTTGTAAAGTGTTCGGGGCTTCCAAAGGGGTTTATTTATAGGTAACTAAGACCTAGGGCGTCCAAGGTCTGACCCCAAGGGTCTTGAGCCGTCACGTGTTCAACCGAAGTCGAAAAATCCGCGTTCGGGCGAGAGATTCACGCAACGGGCGAATCTGGGAGCTGGCGCGGGGTTGGCGCGGTAATCCCCCCTTTAGCGCGCGGCCAGCGCGCGACTCACGCCTGGACTTCGGTCCGGGCGCGTCGTGCGATCCGTCGTGCTTTTCCGCCTCTCTTTCGGGTTTCTATCCCTCTATGTCCCCGGATTCCGATTTCCGGGCCATCTTCGGGTTCCTATTTCGTATCGTCATTTCCGTCGGATCTAAATTTATGTTTAGACTCGAATTCTCGAGTTTGTTTGTATCGGGTTCCCGTGTAACGACTTACTTAACTTTGTTTAATTTCTTTTGTTTAATTTAATCTCTTTAATTAATCTCATTTTTCATTCCGTCTATATTTATTTATTTAGTGTATTTACTGATTTATTTCTTATTTATTATATTTATTTATGTTATAAAATTCTCGGGTATTACAGTCTACCCTCCTTAAGAATCAACTTCGTCCTCGAAGTTGTGTTTCGGCTTTTCTCGTACTAAGGTCTTTTTGTTTGTTTTATTAATTTATGACTGAACTTAGAAACAAAACTTCTAAGCTGCCTACGTACCCGGTGAAGGGATCAAGCCATAACGTAGTTCAAAACAATTTGAATTTGTTTGCTTATTTATTTGGAATAAACATTGTTGAATCAAACTCAAAATAAATTCGTCTACTTTATTACGGGGTATCACATCCTCTCCCCCTTAGGACTTCAGTTATGTCCCCATAACTGCCTATATGTTATTCTCAAGAGGCTTCGGGTTTTGGGTCTTTATCCTGAGGGTATCGATGCCCTTGGTTGTTGCCATTTTGACCGTCTAGGTTTTGTGGCTGGGCAGGTCCAGCGGCCAGGTCCTCTCTCTTGGTGATATTCTTAATAAGGGTTCGGCATTCTTTCATTCGATGTCCACGTCGACCACATCGGAAGCATGTGTCGGGTTGAGGGCATCCTCTCACCAGATGAGGTTGGTTACACTTTGGGCATCGGGGCACGTAGCCTTCACGGTTGAAAATCCTTCTATTGTTGCCTCCATCATCGACTTGGGCTGGTTCATTTGGTACTTCACGATATTTATTCCTACCCAAGTCAATTTCAGTTCTACGGTCCTTATCTCTCTTGCCTTGTCCAGGGGGACCTCGGCTAGTCTCGCCTATCGCCTTCCGCTTTAGTCCTTGAACTCGTGCAACTGCTACTGCACGATCGTAAACAGCTTGTAGGTCGGGGTAGTGCACCCCTGTAATCACCTCGCGTACTGCCAGGTTCAGTCCCATCTCGAATTTTTGCGCTTTCTCCGCCTCCGTGGGTACTAGTCTTGGTGCGAACCTCACCAGCTCCTTGAATCGAGTGTAGTACTCTTGCACTGTCTGGCCCCCTTGTTTCAGCGACAGAAATTCCTCGTACATCGCTGCTTTGGTACTCAAGGGATAGAATCTATCCCTGAACATCTCCATCATTTCCGCCCACGAGTAGGGTTCCTCGTCTTCAGCCAGTTTTGCTTGAGTCGCCTGCCACCAGTCGTCCGCTTCGCCTCCCAAGTAGTACGAAGCGACGTGCACTCTCTCTCCTTCCGGACACTTGACCGCATTCAGCAGCTTGTCAAAGGTCCGGATCCATTCCTCCAGTTTAGCTGGATCCTCCTCACCAGCGTAGCGGGGCGGCTGGTAAGGATTCACCATCGCCAAATAATTCGGTCGAGCTTGGGGCGGAGGTACCGCCGCGGCTTGACCCTGATTGACTTGCGCGTTCCCTAGCGCAATCAAGACCTCTTCTATCGTCCGAAGACGATCGCCCACATTGTTCGGTGCGGGGGCGTCCTGCGCACCTTGGGGTTGTGCTTCTACCGGTTCCGTGACATTAGGTGGTATTTCAGTAGTAGTTTGAGGAGCGGGCTGAGTTCTTGGTCTTCCTCTTCGTGCCATTCTGTTGTAAATGGTGTAGATTAGGACACGGAAAGGTATTGTCTAAGCAAGGTTTTTTTTTTTTTTTTTTTTTTTTTTTTTTTTTTTTTTTTTTAAATCGGACAGGTCTGTCCAGTATTTTTATTTTTTTTTTTTTTTTTTTTTTCGAAATTCGAATTTTGGTTTTGTTGTTTGGCAATCCAAACAAGATTTTTGGAATAGAGAGTGTTTTAATAAAATCTTGATTTTTATTGTTTGCACATAAGGAAATTTCTAATTCGTATAAAGATAGGAATGACTAAGGCCGAGATTTGTTATACTTAGGCGTGCGCTTAGATGAACGCGATCTAGAACTAAGGCAAGATCCGTCTCTAGTTAACATTTCTAATTCGATGTCATGCCTCGAGTTTATATAGGTGTGACAAGAGATCTAAGTTAATTTCGCCAAGATTCTAGGTTCGACCTCGCCAAGATTCTAAGTTCAGATTCGACAAGATTCTAAGTTCATAGAAGAGATGCAATATGCAAATGCAAATGATGTTTCCCCCCAAAAATAATTTAATGCACTATGTATATTTTTCCATGGGGTTTTAAAGATAAAATTTTTCCATGGAAAGAATGCTTTAAAATTTAAAATACTAGTCAAAGCATTAATAGTAGTTTAAAAATAATAGTTTAAAAATAATAATACTTATTTAAAAAATAAGTCGGGCTCTGATACCACTTTGTAACACCCCGGTTTTTGGTCACCCAGGTCGGGGTGTCACCGCCACATCTCCCTAGTAAGACACGGTTTCTCCGAGCTTACTAAAGAGATGCAAGGCTAGGTATTGCAGTATTTAAAACATTTAAAACAGCCCATTCATATATAATATTACAATAATATATCAAAGTTGCAGCGGAAATAATATTTAAGTATAGTATTGCAGCGGAATTTGAAAATAGGGCCAACATGGCCAAAACACGGGTTAAACAGGCCCGTTCATGCATCTCATCTCTAAGACTAGAATAATAAAAGAAAATAACATTTTCCCGAATATCCCATGCATATGATGATGCATATTCTTCACACTCTGTATATAAAAAAAAAGAAAACGGTTTCGGTCAGCACTACGTGCTGAGTAAGTTAACACATACAGGATTGTGGGGTTTCAAAGCCATTAATTAAATTTTTGAAAACATGATCATAATTCCCCACAATTTGATTTATATATTTAACAACAATTCAAGTGCATAACTAAATAGACAGGGATTCACAACATCACAATATTTCTTACAAGGTAAATAATTGCATAATATAACTTAAAATCATAATTTAAATACGCGAAGGAAAGTATTCAAGTCTTTTAATTTGTTTCTTTCCCGTTAATCTATAGTTGAGTATCAAGATTTCATTGGTATTTCAAGTTTCTCATATTTGCATATCCCGCCGTTTTGGCGTAGTTTCTCATGTTCAACACTCTCGTCCAATCAGGCACGATGTGCAAAGCTAGGGGGGCACCCTGCAGAGCACTCACCCCCTACATAGATTACTCTCGTCCGGTTAGGCACGAAGCAAAGAGCTAGAGGGGCACTGATGGAGCACACACCCTCTACATAAGTCACTCTCGTCCATTCAGGCACGAAGCAAAAATCTAGAGGGGCACCCGATGGAGCACTCACCCTCTACGTAGCAAGCTCAAACTAGTCTTAACGGGATTTTAAAAATATTTGTTTATGTATTCTTTCTCAAAGGAGTTTTCACTCATATAAACCTTAAAGGTCAATTTCTCAGATTTAGTAAGTTTCTCAGAATGATCTATTTCAGGACGCTGTTCGCTCCGATATCATCTAAAAATCCGTTTCGACAGTATTTTCAAGATTTGACTTGGTAAACCACTGTTTACTTCAAAATTTATTTAAAATCAGATTTAATTCCAAACGTTTCAAAAATTCACTACTGACTCGGAAACGTCGAGATCTACAACTTTCGTGTTTTAACTTTTTCGATCCGGGATACGAAAGTAAGAGAAAAATGTGAATTTTCGACAGGGTAATAATCTGTCCGAGTTTCTACGCATCAGTTCCAAGATATCAAGATCTATCATAGCAAACTAACTCCAAATTTGATGAAATTTTACAGGCTCATTCTTAACATGATTATCTACAACTTTCATTTAGAACTCAACGCCCAATTTTCATCGGATCAGAGGTTAATCGTCAGCTCAAGTTCGAAACAAATTTCTGTCAGGGTTCTTGATTTCGGTATGAACGCAGATCGAATCGGCACCGGTTCGGAGGTTCAAATATCAACGAAAGTTTCTAAAAATTTACAGAGAGGTTCTAAACTTATAGATCTACAACTTCTATGTTTAGCACTAAACCTGATTCGACCTAAATCTAATGTCAAAATCATCGAAAAGTCCAGAATATAAATCTGCGCCTGTTTCAAGATCCGAATTAAAGGCAGGTTCGTCCCGATCGATTTTCGGGTATCAAATCTTAACCAAAAAGGCTGAAATTTTTACAGGAGATCCAAAACACATAGACCTACAAATTTTGTGTTCAACGCAAGCCCTGAATCGGCCTACATCTATCGTCAAAAGTGTCTACAAGATCGGACCTAAGTTCTGTCGCGAATTTCAAGATCTAGATTTAGACAGTTCGGTTTTAGGTGGATTTCACATAACAAATCGACTTTAAAAATTCTGAAAAATTTACAGTAGATAGATCTAAGCCTTGGGAACGTTTTTCGTCTTTTAAGTTTTTCTGTTCGAAGTCGTTTTAAGGTTCGGAAAAATTCATAAAAACTGTTGCGCCGGTAAAGTTTTCGTGTTGACAGATTTTACGTTATTGATTTAATTCAAAAGATTCAACATATTTTAATCTCCCAAAACCATGTAAGTATTAACTTACAGTGTTCAAGAACGTCCGGGGTCGTCTATTTCGAAGGCGTGGCTTCCAGTCCACCGTTTGTCCTCTCCGTCCGTCGGGTTCACAACGTTGGAGATCTCTCAAATTCGTCCACGACAGTCCTCGCCTTGGTTTCGTGCCTCCGACGACTTCCGGATCTAGGGTTTTGTGTATAGAGATTTTCGTAGGGTTTTGTAAAGTGTTCGGGGCTTCCAAAGGGGTTTATTTATAGGTAACTAAGACCTAGGGCGTCCAAGGTCTGACCCCAAGGGTCTTGAGCCGTCACGTGTTCAACCGAAGTCGAAAAATCCGCGTTCGGGCGAGAGATTCACGCAACGGGCGAATCTGGGAGCTGGCGCGGGGTTGGCGCGGTAATCCCCCCTTTAGCGCGCGGCCAGCGCGCGACTCACGCCTGGACTTCGGTCCGGGCGCGTCGTGCGATCCGTCGTGCTTTTCCGCCTCTCTTTCGGGTTTCTATCCCTCTATGTCCCCGGATTCCGATTTCCGGGCCATCTTCGGGTTCCTATTTCGTATCGTCATTTCCGTCGGATCTAAATTTATGTTTAGACTCGAATTCTCGAGTTTGTTTGTATCGGGTTCCCGTGTAACGACTTACTTAACTTTGTTTAATTTCTTTTGTTTAATTTAATCTCTTTAATTAATCTCATTTTTCATTCCGTCTATATTTATTTATTTAGTGTATTTACTGATTTATTTCTTATTTATTATATTTATTTATGTTATAAAATTCTCGGGTATTACACTTAGAAGCAGAGTCAGCGATTAGGTCTCATCTAGACTGAAAGGATCTGTGTTTTAATTGAGAGTTTAGTACCTGTCTAGGGAATGATTTTCAAATATTCATTTACTTCTCAAAATTGCTGTGTGTTGGAAATCTGATATTAGATATCGCATTGAGTCAATACCCACTTGGGTACAGATGAGATGTGATAAATAATACTAGAGGAACAACATATAGGCCTTGGTGAATTTCTAAGGTAGGGTCGAGTATTCCTTCGACTACTATCTTCTTCTGCCAAAGTCTAGAATTGAGTCTTGAGTGAGTACATCCGGAATAGAATCATTTATGGATCTGTTTCATTTAGTTTGTATGTCATAACTAACCGGGTGTTGTAAGCCCTGTGGCTTATTGATGATCCTGGAGGTTCATGATCTGCATCTGGTCACCAAGACCAGGGGCTCTTTTATACTAACGGAAAGAGACGTTTTTAACGCTTCCGAGTGATAGATTTAAATGCTTTCTTTACAGCCTTCTTACTGCTTTCCTTTAAAATGCTTTCATAGAGGTCACTCGGAAGAATTAGGGGCTGTCCATCTGTTAAAAGGTTTGAGAGTTATGGAAGAGTTCAGGTCTTGATTTGAAACTTTGGGTGTGACATGGGGGAATGATAGGAGTACTTGGCATGTCAACTAATGATATGTTAGGTGTTGCTTATCCACCACAGATAAATAATGTAACTTCACAAGGCCTGTGAAGGAAGTTATAAGTCTGGGGTATCTTAGAATTTATTGTCTTAAGAGCATGTAAACTCTTACTGTCAGTACCTGTCTGTTAAAGGGAACATGGTATAGAGAGCATGAGAGTTAGCTAACTAGAGGATTATCCCAAGCTAAGATCTGTGTATTAAAATAGAAGTTTAATTGTGTCTCATCTGAATCTTGTCCAATCTTTCTTATTTCCCCCTGTCCCTTCTGTCACATTTAAATCTGCTTTCTAGATAGTGTAGCATAATTTTACCTGCTTTCGTAGAATAAATTTACTTGCTTTCCTATATATTATTTACCATGCTTTGTAGAATGATTTTATTGCTTTCTTGGCCCATGTTTAAATGATATCAAGTAGTTGTTAGAAATTATTGCAAAACTTGAATCGAGTAACCGAGTGGAAAATCTTAGTAAACGACGTAGGCCCTGCTTCCATCGCACATCCTCCAGTGAACGATCCGGTACTTACTATAAATTACTGCAATTTTTGACCCGTGCGCTTTCGGGAGCACAGTTTCTTAATACGAGTGAATACAACCATAAATTTTGGGAAAATGCTCATGTAGTGGGAAGATGTTCGAGAGCTTAATGGTAGGCATCTCCTTGACATGAAATTAAGAGAAGTGTCATGGTGCAATATACCAGTGACTTTCAGGGTGACAGACTGAGGGTCAATCCCGGTTGCACCGTGATATTTGTCAAAAGTTTCATGGCAGGGAGGACCACAGCGCCATTCTCAAACACCCCACGTGAGTAATAAAAATGGGAATTCTTATTTTATCCTTAAAACCCCTTCCCTAAATCATAACTCCTTTCATTTAATAAATCCAAACCTGTTATTTCAAGAAAATTACTCGTGAGGGAAATTGTCAAAAGTTTCATGGCATCTGGAATTCTCGAGGCGCCACTTGAAATTCTCAGTTTCCTCCCCGAGTAAATAATCATCGCTTTAATAAACTCACCTCGTATTAATGAAACTTGTCAAAAGTTTCACAGCGCGCGGCTCCCGCCTGGACTGCGGTCCGGGCGGGTCCGTGCGATCCGATCCGTCGGGTCTTCTCCTCGCCTCTTTCGGACTTCTATCCTTCCGTGTTTTTCGCGCTCGATTTTCCGGGTCATTTTCGGATTATGCTTCTCATCGTAAATTTATTCCGACTCGATTCGATTTCACGTCTTGGAACCTTAAGATCGTTGGTCTAGGTCCGTCCTATTGGATATATTCCTATTTATATATTCTAAAATTAAGATCGTTGGTCTAGGTCCGTCCTATTGGATATATTCCTATTTATATATTCTAAAATTTACGGGTATTACATTGCTCTTCTTCCTGATCATCCCGCTGTTCTTTCCAATCCAAGAATACACCTTGCTCACCAGATGCTCTTCTGAACTGTTTGACTATGTCAAGTAATTCACAAGGTATGCACTCTAGCCTAGCATGCAAAGGTAACAGTTGGCGCTGAACCAGGGTTTTGCAAAAACTTCTTTCCTCTTGAGCAAGAAAAGGATTTGGAAATTTCTCACAATAAAGAAGCCAGTGAAGAACACTGATCTTAAGAAAAGCCAAGTCAAAAGCATCTTGAGTTGCGGATTCGATTAGCTGAATCCCTTCTTCATCAAATTTCCGATCCCGCTTAGAAAGAAGCAAAAGACACCTTATGAAAGCAGAGGGTTAATGCTTGTCATCTAGACCAGGCTTTAAGAGTTCATAAGCTCTTTTCTCATCATGGTTATCAACAAATGCTACAAGTGCAGGTTCAATATTGAACATATAATTCCCTGCATTCTGGCATTCCTTGATAAATCTCTTTTGGTTATCAGGGTAAATAGTTTCTCTCCATAATGCACAAGTTTCCAGATTAACTCTCTTAAGGGCTAATGCTGATTTGCTTGCTGCAAGAAACTGCGTGGAAGTCTCTGAGACTCTAAGGAGTTTCCTCACACTCTCCTTCCCCAATCTTGACAGAATATCTCCCAACAATTCAATGGGTAAATCAGAAATTTGAGTTCCCATCAATTGTGGAAGGAAGAATTAACATGTTGGAAGGAAGATTTTTATATAATAGTGCCTTACAAAATACAAATTACAGAGATCATTCGATCAATACTAGGCTTACAACAGAATCAATCTACTCCTTCCTCATCAGAAAAATCTCCAAGCGAATTATGAATGTACATGATTTCTCTTGCCATTAGCCTAAAATCAGCTACTGCTCTAGTTGCCTCACAACACAGACAATCAGCTAGATTAGCATGATAGTTATAGAGAGGTGGCCCATGAACAATTTCTAAATTATGCACTTCAAACTTACAAAAATCTCTCCTAACTTGTCCTAAAAATGGGTTAGGAATATTCTCCCATTCAGAAACCAGAGTAAGAAATTTATACCTAAGATCATAGCTGTTAAACCTGTCATTAAAAATCGGACTTAACAGAAAGAGACCTTTATCACATTCTCCTTGAGCAGATTTACTTAAGTAACAAAAAGCTTTTATAAACTGAGAAAATATATGATTGTCTTGAATTCCAGCATCCAAAATATGGAACGCTTCAACTTCTTCCCCCTGAACAAATAACTCCAAGGCTCTTTGAAGGTTAATGAAATGGTTTCGAGCCAAAGCACAGGATTGCAAGAAGTTAATCTTCTCCGGGGATTCAGTAGGAATGTTCTTAAAATCGGCATCCTCTAAGTTAATTCTCCGGAGAACAGTAGGATGTCTGGAAGCAAGTCTGAATGTTGTACAAAGTGATTTACAATGGAGCAATTCTGTAAAGCTGTTCTGCCCTACTCGTGACAAAATCTCTCCAATAACATCTTGTGGAAGATCCGTCAGTTGTAGTGCAGAGGCCTCAGAAAAATGTTCTCCATTTTTAACACTGTTTTCGCAAGTTTTTAGAGAAAAGCTTTTAGTTGCACGAAGTCTAAGTATTCACTCTAAAATTTCTAGAGCGAAAAATTAACTCAGCAAAGAATAACAAATCACGAGCCCTAGGTCTAAATAGTGTAATCTAGAAACACAAATTGCGAATTCAAGCAACAAATGTATATAGAGTGGATTAAACAAAAAGACTCACGGATTGTTTCCAGTCATGTCTTCTCCAGTGAAGAATTCTGAATGAGAAACTGCTTACGAGAATGGATAAGAACAAGACTCTTGAGTTTTTTTTTGAATTTGTGACGGTTTCTTTTTGGAGGAGAGGAAAAGAGAAGAGAAAATGAAAAGTTGGAAGTGACTGATGAAGAGAATAACTGCACAGATATAGCCGACCTATTTCTGGCTAAGAGATGCAAGGGCTAAAAATGTAAATCCTGATTCTGCCAAAAGTAATGATTAAGTCTAGATTTATCCTTTTGAGATTCTGGCTTATTTAAGAGACTAAGATGATGAGATCAAGTAATCATTACTGCAAAAGAATAAAGCCAGGAAACAAAATACAAACAAAAGACTTAGATTAATAATAAAAATTAAGAGATTACAGAATCAATCAAAATCTGAATCAGATTCTGGTTCTGATTCAGATTCAATTACATGTTCATTAAAAGCTTCCCTTAATTCTTTAATTAAAATGGTAACCTCACAACACAAACAATCAATGTTTGTGGCACCATAGTTATAGTGTGGAGGCTCCCTAACTAAGTCACTGCTGTGCGGAGCAATGTAGTCACAATAGTATCGATGCTCCTGTCCCAAGAAGGGGTTGGCTCCTCCTCACTGTCAATGAAGACCCTGCTGATCTTCTCCTTAATCTTGCGGATATTCTCCTCCTCTTTAAGGATTGAACCAAGCAAGTACAACCCTTCATCAATCTCTGCAAGGCTTTCTGAACTCAAAAGAATAAAAGCCTTGATGAAAATAGAGGGGTGATGGTTATCCTCAATTCCAGGCCTGAGGATTTCAAAAGCATCCTCCATTGATCCTGTGTTGCGGAAGGTAATGAGAGCAGGTTCAAGCTTGAGCATGAAGTTGCCTGCTTCTCTACATTTCTCCAAAACCCGCCTGAAGTGACTGCCAAACATTCTCTCCGCAGTGATCCGCTTCACTACATTGGCTCTTCTCCAAACTGCTGAAGCATTACTTGCTCTGTAGAATTTCTTGCAAGTTGGGGCTAGTCTGGCCATATCTTTCATCTCATCCTTCCCTAATCTTGAGAGAATATCTCCCAGAACTTCATCTGGGATGTCTAGAATAGAAGTTCTGGCATTAGGGGCTGCTGCGGCCATGATGTTTTCTGATGAAGGTTCGAAGGATGATGGTAGAAATGTGGAAGAGTTTGAGAGTGAAGATAGAAATGTAATCAAGTAGATTTATAGCAGAAAAATTTTATTCTGCCATAATTACAGGCGGTTGAAACGACGTGTGATGTTTAGTGCAGAGGGAGAAGAAGAGTCTGAAAAGGGTATTTTGGGTCTTGAGAAGTTTGAAAATTCTATCCGTTCCGAATTTACAAATTCTCGCTCTATTAAAAACAAAGCGTGATTAAGAAATCTGTTTCTCGCTTTGTAATTCACAAGGCGAGAAAGAATTCTTATGAACTTAAGAGAGAAATTGGCCACGCTTTGTAATTCAACAGAGCGTAGACAAATTCTGAAAATATAAGAACAGAGCGAGATATAATGATTAAAGACAAGAGAGATAAATTTTTCTCAAAATAATGAGAAATTCAAACTTATCTCCACGCTTCATAAATTTAACAAAGCGTGAGAGATAAATCGATCAAAACTCTATTATCAATCACTTAATACTCAAAACCTGGTTGAAGACTTCCTTTCTATCCTGCTCCAATCCATCACAACTTCATTCCTAAAGATTCCTGAAAAACAAAATTAAAAAGAATTAATAGAGCAAATAATTATAGAAAGGAATACTATTAAGTTAACCTGGATAGTATCCACCCCCCTATATATATATATATATATATATATATATATTTTAAAGTAAATCAGAGAGTAACACAAAAGACTAAGGATTATCCAAATATTCAGTCTGGATATTCAGATCCTGTTGACCAATATATTCTTTAAGCCTGTGTCCATTTACAGTCTTTTCTCCTTCACTAACCATGATTGTGACTGCCCCATTGTCATGAACGGCTACAATGGGGAATGGGCCTGTCCACCTTGATCTTAGCTTACCTGGAAAAAATTTCAAACGAGAATTATAAAGTAAAACCAATTGACCAACATAAAATTCCTTATGTTTAATTTTAGAATCATGAATTTTCTTGGTTCGATCTTTATAAATCTTGCTGCTTTCATAAGCTTCCAATCTCATCTCCTCCAGTTTCGATAGATCAAATTTTCTCTTTTCTTGTCCTGAATGGATATCCATATTGAGCATCTTAATGGCCCAATAAGCTCTGTGTTCCAACTCAACTGGAAGATGACAAGCTTTACCAAAAACTAATCTGTAAGGGGACATTCCAATAGGAGTCTTCAAAGCAGTTATGTATGCCCATAAGGCATCATCAAGTTTCTTGGACCAGTCTTTTCTTGTAATATTCACAGAAGCTTGCAAAAAGTGTTTAATTTCTCTGTTGGATACCTCTACTTGACCACTTGTTTGAGGATGATAAGGTGATCCAACTTTATGATGTACTCCGTACTGCTTGAGTAATTTCTCAAAAAGTTTATTCACAAAGTGAGATCCTCCATCTGAAATTATTGCACGTGGAGCCCCAAACCTTGTAAAAGTATTCTTTTGAAGAAACTTGGTCACTTGCTTAGCCTCATTATTAGGCAAAGCTACTGCTTCTACCCACTTTGAGACATAATCCACAGCTACTAAAATATAATGATTGCCATACGAAGGGGGAAAGGGTCCCATAAAATCAATTCCCCAGACATCAAATATTTCTACTTCCAAGATTCCTTTTTGTGGCATTTCCTCCCTCATTGAAACATTTCCCAATCTCTGGCACCTGTCACACATTTTAATAAACTTCTGACAATCCAAAAAGATAGTTGGCCAAAAGAATCCACAGTCTAAAACCTTTCTAGCAGTTCTTGATGGGCCATGATGGCCTCCTAAGGGATTCTCATGACACTTCCTAACAATTTGAAATCCTTCCTTTTCATGGACACAACGCCTGATAACTTGATCTGAACAGAACTTAAATAAGAAAGGATCATCCCAATAATACTTCTGAATTTCTCTGAAAAACCTAGATTTCTGATGCGAATCCTTAAATTTTGGAACAATTTTACAAGCCAGTAAATTAGAAAATCTGAAAACCAGGGACAATCAAATTGCTGCAACTGCAAAGCATACAACTGTTCATCTGGAAATTTATCATTCACAACTTCTTCCTTCTCTGCTCTTTCTTCCAACCTTGAAAGATGATCTGCTACTCCATTATCTTTCCCTTTTCTGTCTTTAATAACAATATCAAACTCTTGTAGTAATAAAACCCATCTTATCAATCTTGGTTTAGCTTCTTGCTTTGAGAAAAGATACCTTAATGCAGAATGGTCTGTGTAGACTATAGTCTGAGCTCCAATAAGATATTGTCCAAACTTATCAAAAGCAAAAACTACAGCATACATTTCTTTATGCTGCCCCAAAACTGCACCTACAACATTATCACTGGCATCACACATAAGTTCAAATGGAAGACTCCAATCAGGAGATTGAACTATAGGTGCAGTGATAAGCTTATCCTTCAGAGTTTTAAAAGCATCAAAACAGTCTTTATCAAAGCTGAATGGTATATCTTTATGCAAAAGATTACATAAAGGTCTTGCTATTTTAGAGAAATCCTTAATGAACCTTCTGTAAAAACCAGCATGTCCAAGAAAACTTCTTACTGCCTTAATTGTTTCCGGAAGTGGTAAATTTGCTATAACAGAAACTTTGGCTCTATCAACTTCTATTCCAGCCCTGGATACCTTGTGTCCTAGTACAATGCCTTCTTGAACCATGAAATGACACTTTTCCCAATTTAAAACCAGGTTAGTATCTTCACATCTCTGCAAAATTTTTGATAGATTTGTTAAGTAGTCCTCAAAGTCATTGCCATAAACACTAAAATCATCCATAAATACTTCAATGCATTTTTCAATGAAATCAGAAAAGATACTCATCATGCATCTTTGAAAAGTAGCAGGAGCATTACATAAACCAAATGACATTCTTCTATAAGCAAATGTCCCATATGGACAAGTAAAAGTTGTTTTCTCATGATCTTCGCTAGCAATTACTATTTGATTATAACCAGAATATCCATCCAAGAAACTATAAAAAGATTTACCTGAAAGTCTTTCTAACATTTGATCAATAAAAGGTAATGGAAAATGATCTTTCCTTGTGGCAGTATTCAACTTCCTATAATCAATGCAAACTCTCCAACCAGTTACTGGTCTTGTGGCCACTTCATCACCATGCTCATTAGTTACAATACAAATACCTCCCTTTTTAGGTACTACTTGTGTTGGACTTACCCATTTGCTATCAGAAATAGGATAGATAATACCTGCATCCAGAAGCTTGATCACCTCCTTTCTGACAACTTCTTGCATTGGTGGATTTAATCTTCTCTGTGGTTGTCTGGATGGTTTGTACTCATCTTCCATCAAAATCCTGTGCATACAAATATGTGGACTAATGCCCTTAATATCGGCTATAGTCCCCTGAATATGATTCTTAAGTGTACAGACCAAAGCTTGTTCTTGTTTTTCACTCAATTTAGATGAATTACCGGAAGTTTCTTTTGTTCTGCCAAAAAGGCGTACTTAAGATGTTCTGGTAATACTTTAAGTTCAAGCTCTGGTGGATTTTCTATTGATGGAATCAATCTACTTCTAGTTTGCATTTCCAATTTTAAACCAGGTCCTTCTCGTGGAGGATCTGATTTATCAGTGTCATCCTCAGATTGCTCTGAAGATGTCACATCCTCACTTTCTGATCCGTCTTCGATTTCACCAGTCTCAGGATCAGCGAATCTAACCGCGCACAAGTAAGCAAAAGTAACATCTTCAGCATTTGTGAGTGGAGTGATATTGTTCTCAGTTACATCAGTAGAAAAGAGATTGAAAGTATCTAAGATATTTTCTACTTCTATGCTACTGAAATCAATTCCTGATTCATTTACATTGGAAGCAAAAGCATTAGAAGGATATGCTGCCATCTTCATCATGTCAAAAGTGACTTCCTGATCATCCACATGTAATTTGACAATGCCGTTCTTTGCATCAATCATTGCTCCAGCAGTTACTAAGAAAGGTCTTCCCAGAATAATGGGGATCCGAACATCCTCATCAATATCAAGAATGACAAAATCAACTGGGAAACATAGACCTCTTGTTTTTACCAGAACATCTTCAATTATCCCCTCTGGTCTAGTGCTTGATTGATCAGCAAAGAAAAGTGTCATATTTGCTGGCTTCATCTTTCCTAATTCCATCCTTCTGGCCATAGCGAGAGGCATCACATTTATGCTGCTTCCAAGATCACATAACCCTTGCCCAGCTTCCTTATGATTTATAATGAGAGGTAGAGTAAAACTCCCTGGGTCTTCAAGCTTTGGTGGGATCCTTTGTTGCAAAACCAAGCTGCAACTCTGGTTCATAATCACCATTTGTTGCTCTCCTGCGCTTCGTTTCCCTGAAATCAATTCTTTCAGAAACTTAGCGTAAGTGGGCATTTCAGCAATTAATTCAACCAAAGGGATTGAGATTTCAATTGCCTTAATCTTTTCAAGAAATTTCTTAAATTTAATTTCTTGAAGATCATTTTTGAGTCTTCCAGAATAAGGTACCCTGGGCATATGTTCATCCAGTAAATCCTTTTTGTTACCTGTAGAGTTAGGAATAGAATTACCTCCCTCTTTTTCCTTTGGAGAAGAATGTTCAGAAACATTCTTTTCCAATCCCTTATCTTCAAGGATTTGTCCTTCTCCAAACTGATCATCTTCATCTACTGTTTGAACATCTTTGAACTTCTTTTGCTGTAGCAACCTTTCCCTTTTCTTCTCAAACTCAGGATCAAGGATTTCTCTTCCTCCCCTTAATGTAACTGCCTTACATTGTGGATTGGTCTCAGATGAACTTGGTAACTTCCCTTTTTCCCTTTGCTGTAGTAACTTTGCCATCTCTGTCACTGAATTCTCAACATTTTTGATTGAAGCCTGCAGTTGGTTGTTCGTCTCAGTATGCTTAACAATGAATTCCTTCAGAGCATTCTCAATTTTTATAGAATGAATGTTATCTTGAGCAGCAGGGTAAGGAACAGTTTGAAGTGGAAAATTCGCTGGTGAAGCAAACTGTATGAATGGCCTGTTCTGCTGATTCATTTGTTGAGGAGGTCTCTGAGGATACAATTGCTGCTGAGGATAAAATGGTTGCTGAGGACGAAATTGTTGCTGCTGGTTCTGTTGAGGAGGATTTAATAGATGTGCATTCTGTGCATTTTGAGTGTTACCATAACTCAGGTTAGGGTGTTTGTTCTGAAACCCAGTGTAATTACAACTCTCTGCCTGACCAGGCGCTTCCTGAAGTTGTGGGCATTGATCATTGTGATGAGGTCCGGAACAAATTCCACAGTGATAAACTTGTTCCACAGTAGTAGTAGGTTGAAGTATCGTCATTGGTTGTTGTTGTTGTTGCATTTGCTGACTTGCCTTCTGAGCTAACTGTAGTTCTGCAATCTGTTTAGTGAGTGCTGCGAATTTCTCCTCATTTTTATCTGTATGGATAACAAGACTCTTTCGTGTAGGTGACGGAGGATCATCTTATTGGAGAACTGCTCTGCTAGCAGTCATGGTGTCTATAGTCGACCAGGCCTTATCAATTGCCATCTGAAGTATTTGTTCCCCTTCAGTAGCATTAATCATCATTTGCCAGGTAGGAGTAAGTCCTGTAAAGAAAATCTTCAACAGCCTTCTCTCTGTGATACCATGCTGCGGGCATCTTTTAAGCATATCGAAAAATCTATCACGAGCATCTTTCAGTGATTCTCCTTTCCTCATCTTAAAACTGGAAATCTTGTCCACCCATTCATCAACTTTACTTTCAGGAAAGTATTTAAGTAGGAAATTCTTGACTAGCTCTGCCCAGGTAGCTTTCTGTTGAGCATTCAATGAATCATACCATTCTTTTGCAGACCCATCTAAAGAAAATGGGAACATTGCCAATTGAATGTCCTCCCTTGAAGCTCTTCCCTTTTTAACTGTTTTGCTTAATTCAACAAATTTCTTAAGATGCAGATGTGGATCTTCAGCACTTAATCCATAAAAAGCTCTAGATGATGCCAAATTTAATATACCAGGCGGTATATCAACTTCTTCCTCAGTTCCTGCCAAATACTGATCAACATTTGGCTGCCAAGGTTGATACTGCTCTTCTCAAGGATCTGGAGCAGGGTTGACAAAGTTAGGAGGAAAATAGTTCTGATGAACAAATTGTGGTGCTGCATTCCTTTGAAACTGTCCTCTTGGTCGTACATCATTCTGATTCCCAGGCTGTCCGTTTGGTAAATTTCTAGGTCCGTCATTTTGTCCATTGTTAGCCATCTCAGTTATTGCTGAAAGTGTTCCTTCAACAAGTTCCTTCTGCCTCCTTCTTGCGTTTGTTCTGATTAGCCTAGCTGTTCTTTCAAGTTCGCAGTTGAAAGGAAGAAGGGGTTGTCTTGAGGATCTGGTTGTTCTTTCGGTCATAAACTGTTGAGATTTCTGATGTAGACAAAATGAAAGAATCAAAAGGATTATAAACTAATGAGTTAATAATTAAAAATGAACCAAAGAATAAATGCAATTCTAAAATTCATAACGCTACACCCTCCCCGGCAACAGGTGCCATGAAGCTTTTAGGGAAATTGCGATCACCTCATCCATACATGCTTAGATGTACCAAACTCTCACTATCTTTAAACTATAACACTTAATAGGATAGTTCAAAAGCTTGGCCAATTTCCCCTACCGAAAGCGCACGGTATCAAGCTGCAATTTTTATTTTATTGTCGGGATCGTTCATTTTGAGAGTTACACGATAGAAGTGTTTTAATAGAATCACAAATCTCAGAACTAAACATTCTTCTTTCTGGTTCATACATGATATGTTGATGATTAAACACAACTAAAGTAAAAGCAAATGCAAGAAAGCATTAAAGAATTGGTAACAAACTAAAATTAAAGCGAATGCATGTAGATGGTATTATGATTCATGATTTAATAATAGTGTGGACCAAAAGACAAACAAACAAAATACGAATATGTCAAGATCATTACACTTCAATGATTCAATTAAGAGTGAGAGCTCATTGAGGTAAAACAAATCTTCTATACAGATTAATCAAATCTTCATGTCCTAAATCACTTTCCCAAGACGAGTACTTGTGATCTGGTGTCATGACATTCTAGCTCTGAAATCATCAGTTACCCTTATCTCAGAATGATCGGTCAGACTCATTCTGAAATAACAGCTCCTAGAGTTATCACTTAATCTGTCTCTTTCGGATTCAAATTAAGCCTTTGAAAACTCAAGGTCAAATCCAACTCATCCTTACTCATCTGAACTTGAAGTTGTCCTCTATATTACTCTGAGGTTAGTAGCAATCGTATGACCCTATATTAGATGTCCTCTACAAGAAATGAAAGAAAATCATGTATTTAAATCTATTATCCAATGGTTGCATACAATATAACTTCTCAGAGTAATTCCTTCAAGTATTTATAAGAAATAATAGTTCTGTAAGCTTATCAGGATGAAATTGCTAATCAATTTCCCTGACTTATCTGAACTACTCAGAATTATAAAGATGAATCGGCATGAGTAATCTCTGTAAATAACTCTTGATACTAATGATTTGACTCAGGACTAATGAGATTCAGCAGAAACTCATTCTCCTACTCATAGCATGTGATGATAAATCATAAAGCTATGACCCCTGGAAATTGATCCTACAAAATCCTCATTAGTTAATCGGACAAAAGATGGTTCTTGAAACATCTTTCCCTTTTAACTGACAGGTACTGAATGTCCAACTGAAGAACAAGTTTGTTCTTAATCATCCTGAGTAAATAATGATTTGAAAAGTCTTATATCATTATTTCTCTCAATGGCTGGTGCGAAATATCAGTGAGAATTCCAAGTATGTTTATGAATTTAACAAATGAGAAGTAATAATGCTTGTCATATTCTGGAAAATATCCCAAAATATCATAGATATAAGTAGTAATATATGTATAAAGAAACGTAGAGGATTCTGAGTCCTCTTTAATCAAAATGCTAGTGTGCTCTAAAAATATAAGCAAGAGCTAGACAGAATTAGGAAATTGCTTTCCTAAGAATAAGATTTGAGAAATAAATCTGCAAAATATATGTCCGGGACAGCTCGCAGTAACTATCCTAGGGTTTAAACTATGAACATTCTCATTTTCCGCGCGCTATATCTGAACAGCGTGGAGGGAGCTATTGTTCAAAAAATGTTCCTCAGATTTGGCTAATACAGAGAATTAAGTCCCTCGCATTCATGTCTGAGGAAGAATGTGGCGAGGCTACTTAGTTCCCATTTATAGAATAGGTGATATATACTTATAAGGAATATTTAGTTGACTTCCCAAAGATAGGAACCAACTTCGTTGTCATATCAGATTTACTTCCTCGCTATGTCTGGAAAACATAGCGAGAATACTAACATAACTCGTTAATGAATAAAGTTTTGGAAAAATCTCCTCGCATCATTCTAATAAGAATGTAGCGAGGGTATTATCCTATAAGAAAGTAGAATTTCAATTACCAACACTCCTCCCAACTTTATTCTTTTTTAAGAATAAAGCGAGGAGAAGATTCTGAACCTCCCGAGAAGTCAAATAATATGTAAAAGTTGAACTCTTAAAGATTATCACACTATGATAAACACTGTGTGGGTCTCTGAGAGTTTTAATCAATGACTAGAAACTATCTTAAGGAGTTGCATTGAGAATTACAAATGAAGTATAAAAACAGCCATCTTCATTTGAAATCAATAACTCTGCCTCGAATAAAACCTAACTCAATCATAGCATTCAAAATTAGTAAGAAATTCATGTTTTATCATTCAAAGAACTGGGAGAAACTATCAAATTCAATTCTAAAGATCTGATTAAACACTTCTGATTTAATCTCCAAATTCAGAAAGCTAACTTGAGGATTATTCTATCTTAACAGAATGAACGAATTATGAATTCCAACTGTAACCATTCAAGATAACAACTCCAAAACATAAAATCATCAAGAGATTCAAAAATAAATCCTCTTCCATATATCATGATTGCATGAAAATTGAAAACAAGTACACCTGATCGTCTGATTTGCATCAGAATATTGCGAATTAGAATGGAGAAGTCGAAAGAAATAATGGATGAACGTCGAAATCGGATGAACAGAAGCATTCCGATAGCAAATCTTCCTTTCCAGAGTACTTTGAACTATTCTACCGACTGGAATCGAAATCTAAATGCAGAATTGAAAATACAAATCTGAAGAACACAGATTAATGCGAACAAGTAATCCTAACTACCTACCTAAGAAAAACTCTAAAGACTGAACGGGAGAGTAAAACTGAGCTAAACTCTGCGTCCTTGCAGTTATGTTAGCTGATCTCCCAGAGGGCTTATTTATAGATGTATGCGGATAACTTCCGCCCTCCTGGAAAATAACCGCTCACATCAGAGTAGCTCTTCTCTCGCTTTGTCCCTGTTCCATCAAAGCGTGAGGTGGAATGAATTATCTTTCTCATCAGAGCGAGGCTATCTCGATCCTTCTTCAAATGACCTTCTCTCGCTCTAATTCTTGTAGCTTCTTGATCTCACAACTCTTATTCCCTCGCGATGTCATGTGATTGTCGCGTGGCATTTAATTCTGTGACTTCACTTGATCTTGACCAGATTCCAACTTAAGGTTCTCGCATCATCTTCCATACTTCCCTCGCAATGTTTACAGTGATCTTACAACTTGAATCCTGCTCAGTCAACAAGGCAAGTATTAATGCAGATAAGAACATGGCGAGAAATACTTAAGTAAAATCTTGCAATTTAGAGCTTTCTCATGCGATTTCCAAATTTCTTCCTGATCTTAATCTTTCCGAGATCTTTCATATCTTTTTCATTTCTTAAACAAGAATTTAGGAAAAATGTGATCAAAAGCTATTTCCAAGACACAAAATTGGACGAAAATGATAGTCACAAATGATTGTCATCACATGCTGAGGCATATCATTTATCTGAGGTTGACAAGCAACACCTGACAATTCATTAGTTGATTTGCCAAGTACTGCTGTCATTCCCCCGGTCACGCCCAAAGTTTTCAAAACAAGCCCCAAACCCTTCCATAACTCTTAAACCTTACAACAGATGGATAACCCCTAATTCTTCCGAGTGACCTCTATGAAAGCATTTAAAGGAAAGTAGTAAAAGAACGCAGTAAAGAAAGCATTTAAAACCCTATCACTCAGAAGTCTTAAAAGACATCTCTTTCCATTAGTATAAAAAGCCCCTGGTTTTGGTGACCAGATGCAGATCAAGAACTCCCCAAATATCAATAAGCCACATGGCTCACAACATCTGGGTAGTTATGAGGTACAAACTAAGTGAAACAGATCCATAAATTAATCTGCTCCGGATGTACTCACTCAAGACTCAGTTCTAGGCTTTGGCAGAAGAAGATAGCAGTTGAAAGAATACTCAACCCTACCTTAGACATTATCCAAGGCCTACATGTTGTTACTCTAGTATTATTCATCACATCTCATCTACACCCAAGTGAGTATTGATTTAATGCGATATCTAATACAAGATTTCCAACACACAGCAATTTTGAGAAACCAATTGATATTTGAAAATCATTCCCTAAACAGGTACTAAACTCTCAATTAAAACACAGATCCTTTCAGTCTAGATGAGACCTAATCGCTGACTCTGTTTCTAAGTTCTCAAAATCAACCCCCAGTAGAATATGAGTTAGTCATAACTATTGAATTTATCCCTTACTCAGATCCGGATTTTATAAAGAAATTTTTGTTGGAAATTTATTATGCAACATCTGATTTAGATCAAGACTTCTATGTCCAAGGGGAAGAATCCCCAAAATAATAATGACCACAACATCTACATAATAATATCATGCATACATGTATATGAGAAAGTAAAATAGATTACCCCAAAATATATGGTAAGGTTAGACAGAATTTGAAACACATAGGTGGATTAGCCTTGAGATAAGAAGAAATTGGCTAATAAAGAGTGCCAGAAATACCTGGGATAATCTGGACTGCAACCATCTGCTATCCAGTTCCCAAGTATTCCAGATGGAATGATCTTTAGACAGTAAGGATCCCTTGATGACAGAGATCGCTATCATCAAGAGTCCTACTATCCATGAATGAGGAAAAACCCACATGGTTTCTTACTATAGTATTATTATAACAGTGTTGATCGACACTGTCTAACATTACCATAGCTTGAAATTCAGGCTTGAAATTAAGATAAAGAAAAGTAAAACTGTATCTAATTAGGAATTGGCCGAGTGACTAATCGAATCTCTGTAAGGAGACCGCTCGCCGTAGCTTCCACCAATCGCCAATCAGATTATGCAAAATAACGAGTAATAATTAATACACAGAAGACGAGCTAATCGATATCCCTGTGAAAGGACCTTTCACCAACATTGATCTGTGATATTTCTTATTACCCATTCATACACACAATGAAGAAGAAAAATATGAAATTAAGAAAATGTTTTTGGTATTGCGTGAGTGTTAATCACACAATAATTAGACACTAATGGGTTGAGATGTGTAATGGATAAAATTAGGTATAATGGGCCTAAGCCCAATACACCCATGCAACTTACACAAATCAAGAAGTAAAATATTTTTGGAGTTTTAAAATAGAAGAAGAGGTCAATTCGATCTAGTGGGTATCATAGACCGAACTGAACAATGCATGAGGAATGAAGTATTTTTCTTACCCAATTAATCCTTGTAAGGAGATGAAATCTCATATAGTTCGAATTGTCAAGCAATTCGGTCTAGACCGAATTGGACAATTCGAATTGATGAAGTCATTCCCTTGCTCAAATTTGGTTAAGGCATTTACTCCATATTGAGGGGTAAGTTCGAATTGCTGGGCTAGTTCGGTCTAGACCGAACTAAGCAATTCGAACAGGCAAGGGACAAAGGATGAATCAAGGCATGAAGGGATGGAATGCATATAATGTGATTCACAAGCTAGTTCGGTCTATAAAGTAGTTTGGTTTAGATCAAACTGTATAAATCGAACTGCTTATGAATCTCATGAAGAGAACATTTTTTTGCCATGCAATTCAATCTTGGTGGGTAGTTCGGTCTAAACCTAACTACCTAGATCGAACTACATGCATTTTTCACACAAGTATATTTTTGCTGCTCTTGAGTGTTAGTTCGAATTCACTGTGCGGTTTATGATGGATGAGATTTACTCAATCCTTCATTTCACATCAGTGTCATCTCACAACCACCCTAGTGAGCATTTTAAGGGAAAAAATCATGATGCATGTCTAGTAGGTACAGGTACGGATTACTTCCTATTTCTACAAATAAGAAATTCAAAGTTCAAAGAGCCTAAAACCATTAGAAATCTAAGAACTACTTGCATAAAATAAGAACACTTACATCATCTAAGGCATGAATAAATAAAGTTCTAAGGCAGAATAATTAAAACAAAGCAATAAACTCAATTCTAACAAACCCTAAAAATTGTCTAAAACCTAAGAACACTCATTTGAAGCTCTAAGGCATAAACACACCAAAACCTACCACACATGCATTTATTGAGAGTGCAAGTCAACTAGAACATCATAAATGCAATTGAAACAAACAAACATTCTAACATTTATTGCTAAGGAAAGCATTTAAAGTGTGTCACACATGAACAACACCCATTTCTGGAAATTTTCCATTGCATTAACACTTGAAAGTGAAGTAAATAACCCAAAACCATCATTAGATTGAAGGTAGGGTTTACTCTAACTAGAAAGCATGTAAAAAAAGTATGGAAATTGCTACACTAGAAGGTTGTAACAAGCTGTTGCTAACTAAACTAAGATCAAAACAACTAAGACTAAGCTACTAGCATGAAAAATAAACTAACTAAACTACCTACCTAACCCTTAAGGGGTGAATGTAACACCCCGGATTTGACAACCCAGGCCGGGTGCCACCGCCACACCTCTCTAGCATAACACGGTTTCTCCGAGCTTGCTAAAGAGATGCAAGGCTATAGGTGTTGGAAAAGGTTTTAAAAGCAAGTCCGGAATTACTTAAAAATAATAATGCAATATCATCCATACATGATAAAAATAATAAGTTGCAGCGGAAATTAAAATACAGGGCCGACATGGCCAAAACTCGGGTTAACAAGCCCGTATGCAAGTCATGTAAAACAAATAATTAAATGCCCAAAGTAATCCCCCGATGCATGATCATGCTCCGTACTCTGTAATGGAAAAATGAACAACGAGTTTTATCAGTATATAAAATACTGAGTAAGTTAATCCCTAACAAACCAATTTAAGGGGTTACATGTGTTTAATTAAAATTACACTTTCCATGCATTACGAAATTAATTTAAAATTCATAGTTTACTTGCAGCGGAAAACATGATTAATTTATTGACGACGATAATACATAATTTAAGGACTTAATTTAAAAGCGAAATTTAAGAGCATAATTTAAGAACGTAATTTAGAAGCATAATTTAAAAACGTGATAAATAATTGCAGCTTAATTAAATACGCACACAAGTCTTTTAAGTTTTATCCCGCAACTAAGAAGAGGACACCACACAAGGAAGATCACTAACGAAGCAATCTCAAAAATCATAAATCAGTTAGTCGGTGAATCGGCGGCCGCAGCCATATCAGTATTGACTGCCGTTTTGGCTAACCATGTGTATCTACCGTCGATTTGACAGGCATGTATATCAACTGTCGTTTGACAGGCCTTTCAAACGGTTTCACTGCCACTCGGGCAGGCCGTGTATTTCCCACTGCCTATTTGGCAGGCCATTTGCACAACAGCCATTTTGGCATAGTAAGGAGATCACTAACGAGGCAATCCCAATAATCGTAGGACCACTAACGAGGCAGTCCAAATAAAGCGCAGCGCGCGAGATCACTAACGAGGCAATCTCAGATAGTAGGGAGACCACTAACGAGGCAGTCTCAAAGATAGTTGTATGAAGATCGGCTCAGCCTAGTGAACGGGATTTTTTTTCGAAAGTTCATATTTCAATGTTACCAAAATGTTCGATATCGCGTTTCGTAGTTCGAGTTTTCTCAAGTTGGAAAAATCCGATTCGAGGCAGATTACGTCTTTCTTAATTAAAAATTCATCTTTACACCAAAAATTCTGAAATTTACACAGTAGCTCAAAAACACCTTTACAAACAACTTTCTTGTTTTAAGTTTTTGGAAATAAGGTTTCAAAGTGAGTCAAATTTCGAGTTCTTTGCAAAAGATAATTTCTGTCCCAAAAACCAATTCTGACACAGTTACGTGCAACGCCGATTAAAAATTCATTTCAATGCCAATTGATCCGAAATTTATACAGGATGTACAAAACACCTTAATGAACAACTTTTATGTTTTAAGATTTTGGAAATAATGAATTTTAGATTTTCAAAAATCGACAACAACACGCTGTATACGCGCGGACTCGAAAGATGGGTTAGAGCAGTTCTGAAAATCGACCATTTTGACATATCAACTGAACATCAAAATTCGTGAAATTTTATATGCATAATCTAGACAAAATTATCTACAACCTTTGTTTAGGAATGCAAAGTTGAATCATTCTAAAAACGGTCGAAAAACATGCATCAAGTTGAATAAGTAAATCTGTCATCGATTCGAACGTTCAGTTTTATCACAGAAAGTTTACGGCGCGATTTGGAGTAGCAAATCTATATGTCAATGGCTGAAGTTTGGATACAAGGTAGATTAGAGTCTTAGGAACAAAATCTATTTTGAAAAGTTTTTGGTTTGAATTCCCGAAGGTCGAGTTTTAGGCGAGTTTTTAAAATTGGACGAAAATGGGGTTTTTGAAAACCGATTTTTGTTACAAGCCTATATCTCGAGTTTTAAACAACAATAAACCACGAAAATTTGTGAGTAAGGTTTTAACTTACAGATTTAGAGATTAGGGTCACTGGAACGGGTATCCGGATGTCCTAGGGTCACGACGAATGGCCAATCTTTCCGATCGCTTTTTGTTCGTTTTCCAGCGTGAAATCATAGCAAAGGAAAAGGGCTAGAATTCGAGTTTTGGAGACTTATGGACGAATGGAATACTGTATTAAGACTTACCAAGGCTCTATAAGGCAGTGGCTCTATCCCGTGTGCCTCGTCGTCGCCGGAATGTTCGCCGGAAAGTGGAGTCGAATAGGTCTTTGGCTTTGGAAGGAAGAATGAAGTGGTAGGGGAGTGTTTTATGTAAAACTAGGGTTTTGAGGCGCCCCCAGCCGTCCCTAAGCCTTCCTTAAGGCTGGGATTTGGTTTCCCTCGAAGGGCATCGTAATTTAGGCAAGAAAATCACCCCCGATGCAAAGATTACACCTTCAGCTCTTCTGGCGCGGTGGTGGCGCGCCCTCAAGCCTTTGTACGCGCGGAGTGCGCACGTTCACTCCTCGGACGCGTCTCTGAGACCCGCGCAGTGGCCGCGCGAGCGCGGGAGTGCGCGCGACTCCTGAACCGGCCGGGTTGGGCGGTTCGGGTGGTCCGTCGGGTCTTTTCTCCTTTTCTCGATCGGGTTTCTATCCTTCGCGCTCTTGGTTCGACTTTTCGGGTCATTTCCGGCTCGAAATTCTCATGTGGATTTAATTACGCATTCGATCTAACTCCCGTATAATAATTCGTCTACTTAAATTGGTCCCATCCCTCCTTAATGATTTTCCTAAAGTTGTGTTTTCGGTTTCTTCGGGTTTAACGTTGAATGTTTTCGGTTATGTTTTTATTTTGTGATAATTTCGTGACTGAACTTGGAATTTAGATTTCCAAGCTGCCTACGTACCCTGTGAAGGGATCAAGTCATGACGTAGTTCAAAACAATTTGAATTTGTTTATTTGAAATACAAAATATTCGGGTTGTTACATCCTCCCCCCCTTAAGATTATAGTTATGTCCCCATAACTACCTATTCATTATTCTCCAGAAGGTTCGGATTTTGGTCTTGTTTCTGAGGGGATCGATGCCCTTGGTTTTTGCCATTTTGATCGTCTGGGTTCTGTGGCTGCTTAGGTCGAGTGGTCACATCCTCTCTCTTGTTGATGTTCTCTATCCGTGTCCGGCAGTCACGCAGCCGGTGACCATGTCGACCACATCGGAAGCATGCTCCCGGCTGAGGGCATCCTCTCGCATAATGTGGTTTACCACACTTTGGACATGGTGGCGCATAGTCACCATGGTTGAAGACTATCCCGTCGTTCCCCCATTATTGCCTTGAGGTGGTTTATTCGGGCCTCCCCGATTATGGTTCCTCCCTGAGTAATTTTAGGTTCCGTGGTTCCGTTTCCTCTTGCCCTTCCCTTGGTTGGTTAATGCATTTCCCTCGGCAAATAAAGCTTCCTCTATAGTTCTCAAGCGGTTACTTAAGTTCTTGGGTATGGAGGCCACTTGTCCCTCTTGATTGGGTGCACTAACATCTTGTACTGGTACGTTGGGTTGTCGTGGCTCTTCGTTGGTGTTGGGTGGGATGGGTGGATTGCTAGGTCTTCCTCTTGGTGCCATTCTATCACAACGCACAGGGATTAAATTTCTAATGATTTAATAGTTTTGCTGGAAATAATTAAGTGGTGTTAGTAGGAGTTGTTTAGGGTGTATTATAATGTAGCGTTTCAAGTTATTTATAAAATATGCGGTGTTTAGATTTTAGAATTTTTTTTTTTTTTTTTGAAAATAAAATTTGGGTTTAATGAAAATGAGGTTTTACAATTTGGTTTGGTTGTTTTGATATTTTAAAAGCATATAAATACTTGTATTTTAATATTGGATTCAATCGCTGGAGCCCACAATAAGATATTTGGGGCATTAGAAATATTTCTAATAATTAAAACTTGCATTTTTATTTCTTGACAAAAGAAAATTTTTGGCACGAGGATAAGAATACCAAAGGCCGAGATTTGAGATGGGCACGCTAAGCAAGGATGATTGAGATCTAAGACTAAGGCAAGATTAGTATCTAGTTCGCTTCTAAGTTGATGTTATGTCAAGTTTTAAAATGGGAATGTCACTTAACACATATAAGAGTTAGCGCAATGTTCAAGTGGGTATGTATGCGAATGCATGTATGCTTTATACAATGCTACCCAACCCCGAAAAATATTTCGTGACTTTAGAAACTTGTTGGAAAAATTTCTATGCATATGTAAATATTTTCCATGGGTTTAAAATGAATTTTGTTCCATGGAAATAAAACTTAAAACTTAAAAATAATAGTAATGGTACTTAAAAATTTAAAAATAATATTAATATTTGTTTAAAAATCCTTGGCCTCTATATTGGCCAAAATAATAACAATAATTTTAAAATATTTGTAACACCCCAGATTTGATAACCCAGGCCGAGGTATCACCGCCGCATCTCCTTAGCAAGACACGGCTTCCCGAGCTCGCCAAGGAAATGCAAGGCTTGTGGGTACGTAAAAGATTTATAAACATTTCAACGTATAGTCCGGAATTTAATAATACTTAAGTCAAAATACGAAAGTAATAGTCATCATGCACGGATAAAGTAAATGCAGCAGAAAGTAATCACGGCCAACACGGCCAAAACCTCGGGTTAAACAGACCCGGTAAAAACAGTAGTACGATGCAGAAATCGAAAATGTTCACAAATAATTCCCCCCAAGTGTATGCGTATGCGTCACTCGACATACTCTGTAAAAGAAAAATGACAACGGTTGTCAATATAAAAATATACTGAGTAAGTTAATCCCTAACTAACAAATAAGAGGGGTTACATGTGTTTAATACTAAAGATTTCACTTTTCATGCATAAAAAAAAAATACATATTATATTTGCAGCGGAAAACATAATTAATGGACTTAATTTAAAAGCATAATTTAAAGCATAAATTAAGATGCGTAATTTAAATACATGATTTAGAAACATGGTAAATACGATTTAAGCGTAATTAAACACTCACACAAGTCTTTTATGTTTTATCCTGCAAACTAAGAAGAGGACACCATACCGGGAGATCACTAACGAGGCAATCTCAACATAGGACCACTAACGAGGCAGTCCAAACAATGGGAGACCACTAACGAGGCAGTCTCAAAAGATAATAGGACCACTAACGAGGCGATCCAAAAATACAGCGCGCGAGATCACTAACGAGGCAATCTCAGATAGTAAGGAGACCACTAACGAGGCAGTCTCAAAAGATAATGATAGCATGAAGATCGGCTCAGCCTAGTGAACGGGATTTTTCGAAAGTTCGTATTTCAATGTTATCAACTGATCGATATCGCGATTTCATAGTTCGAGTTTTCTCAAGTTCGAAACAAAATTCGATTTGCGGCAGTTTACGCCTTTCCTAATTAAAAATTCGTCTTTACCCCAAAAATTCTGAAATTTTCACAGTAGTTCAAAAACACACACACGAAAAACTTTTATGTTTTAAGTTTTTGGAAATAAGGTCCCGAAGTGAGTCAAATTCCGAGTTCTTTGCAAAAGATAATTTCTGTCACAAAAACGGTTTCCGTCACAGGTTCGTGCATCGCCGATTAAAAATTTATTTCAAAACCAATTGATGTGAAATTTTTACAGTAGTTACAAAACACGTTAAGGAATAACTTTCATGTTTTAAAAATTTGGTAATAATGAATTTTTGATGCTCAAAAATCAACCACAACACACTGTACACGCACGGACTCCGAAGAGGTTTTAAAACAGTTCTGAAATTCGACCGTTTGACATATCAAATTAACACCAAAATCCGTGAAATTTTATATGCATAATCTAGACACAATTATCTACAACTTTTGTTTAGGAATGCAAAGTTGAATCATTCAAAAAACGGGTGAACAACATGCATCAAGTCGAGTAAGAGAAACTGTCACAGTTTGAAATGCTCGGGTTGTCACAGAACGTTTACGGCGTGATTTGGGATAGCAAATCTTAATGTCAACGGCTGAAATTTGGACAAAAGATAGATAAAGGTGTTAGGAACAACGTTTATGTTGAAAGGTTTTTGGTTTGAAATCCCGAAGGTCGAGTTTTAGGCGAGTCTTTGAAATCGGACGAAAATAGGGTTTTTGAAAATCGATTTTTGTTACGGGTCTAGATCTCGAGTTTTAAACAACAAATAACCACAAAAATTTGAGAGTAAGGTTTTAACTTACTGATTTAGAGATTAGGCTCACTGGAACGGGTATCCGGACGTCCTAGGGTCGCGACGAACGGCCAATCTTTTCGAAGGCTTTTTGTTCGTTTTCCGGCGTGAAATCGTAGCAAAGGAAAAGGTTAGAATTCGAGTTTTGGAGACTTATGGATGGATGGAACACTGTATTAAGACTTGCCAAGGTTCTATGAGGCAGTGCCTTCGTCCCGTTAGCCTTGCCGTTGCCGGAATGTTCGCCGAAAATTGTCGTCGGATGAGTTTTGGCTTGGAGAGGGAGTTGGGAGTGTCTAGGGTTTTGAAATTCTGAAAACTAAGGGGAGGGGCGGCCAACACAGTCCCTATAACCTTCCCCACTGCCTTGATCCGCTTCCCCTCGATGGGGGACGGATTTTTGGCAAGAAAATCGCCATAGAAGGAAAGATTACACCTTCAGCTCCTCTGGCGCGGTGGTGGGGCGCCCTCAGGCCTTTATGCGCGCGGAGTGCGCGCGTATACTACTCGGACGAGTCTCCGCGACCCGCGCGGTGGCCGCTGGCGCGCGCGGGGTGCGCGCGACGCCCGAACCGGCCGGTTCGGGCGGTTCGGGTGGTCCGTCGGGTCCTTCCTCCTTTTCTCGATCGGGTTTCTATCCTTCGCGCTCTTGGTTCGACTTTTTGGGTCATTTCCAGCTCAAAATTCTCATGTGGATTTAATTACGAATTCGATCTAACTCCCGTGTAATAATTCGTCTACTTAAATTAGTCTCGTCTGTAATACCCGTGAATTTTATAACATAAGTAAATAATTAAATACAATAAATAAATAAATAAATAAATACAATAACCAAATAAATAAATAAATAAATACAATAACCAAATAAATAAATAAATAAATACAATAACCAATATTAATTGAATTAAACAAGAGTAATTAAACAAGGGGTACACGGAAACCCGACATCAATAAACTCGAGAATTCGAGTCAAAATGTGAAATTCGACCCGAAAGAAATGACGACACGAAATAAGAACCCAAGGAGAGTCCGGAAATCGGAATCCGGGAACATAGGGGGATAGAAACCCGAAAGAGAGGAGGAAACGCACGACGGATCGCACGACCCGCCCGGACCGAAGTCCAGGCGAGTCTGGCGCGCTGGCCGCGCGCTAAAGGGGAGAAACCCGCGCCAACCCCGCGCCAGCTCCCAGATTCGCCGATTGCGTGAATCTCTCGCCCGAACGCAGATTTTCCGACTTCGGTTGGAAGTCTTGCGGCTCAAGACCTTAGACATGGTCCTTTGGACGACCTAGAACCCATACTTCTATAAATAAGCTCCTTTGGAGACCCGGAAACACTTTTCAAAAACCCTACGACACACGCACACGAAAACGAAATCCCGAAGGCCACGAAGGCACCAAGAAGGCACCAAGGCAGCACCTTTGGACGAAAATTGGCAGAATCTCCACCGTTGGTAAGCCCCGAATTAATCCTTTTCAATACATGATTCGAAAACGAATCCTAACCCCCGTCTTTTCCGTTTTTACACCACGAATCGAATCTAGGACGTAGAACCGGCGAACGGAGAGGAGAGGAGGTGAACCGGAGGCCACGCCTACGAATTTGACATCCCCCGACAACCGAAAATCTGTAAGTTAATACTTACATGGGTTTGGGTGTTAAAATATTTTGAATTAAATTAAATTAAGCAAGAACATAAAATCTGTCAACATTAAAACCCTACCGGCGCAACAGATTTGGCGAATTTTTCCGAACCTTAGAACGAACTCAAACAGAAAAACTTAAAAGACGAAAAACGTTCCTAAGGCGTAGATCTAGACACTGTAAAATTTTCAGAATTTTTAGAAACGTTTTCATAGGTGAAATCTGTCGGAAACCGAACTGTGAAAACTTAGATCTTGAATTCTTGACAGAATTTAGGTTAGATCTTGATCGCGTTTTTGAACCTACTTTTAGACTGAATTAGATCTTTTGCCAAACATGAAAGTTGTAGATAAACGTCTTAAGATGGTCTCTGTAAAATTTCATCACATTTGGAGTTGAGTTGCTATGGTAGAAATTGAAATCTTTAAACTGTGGTCTGTGAAATCCGAGCAGATTTAGGGTTCTGTAAAAACTTGTGTTTTTGACCTATTTCGGTATCTCGGATTGAAAAAGTTAAAACATGAAAGTTGTAGATCTCGATGTTTCTGAGTCAGTTGTGAAATTTCAGAATTTTTGGAATTAAACCTGATTTTAGACGAATTTTGGAAGAAACTGCGATTTATCGGGAATCGAATCTTGAAATCTTGAAATCTTGTTGAAACGTGAGATTAACCTTTAGGGTTGAACAAATTGAGATATTGTTTTAAAATAATTAAAGTTGAATCAGATTTTGAAAATTAAATCCCCTTACAAACTTGATAAATTAAAATTAGGGGTGAGTGCTCTGCAGAGTGCCCCCTAACGATTCACTTCGTGCCGTAATGGACGATGGTGACCCCGCGCGCTAAACTTGAAATATGATATTGCCAAAACGGCGAGATATAGAGCCTACACTCTCGAGAATATCCACATGGGTTTCCCGAGGCTCCGGAGTGGTACTGGGTATGGCTGATACGGCTGCGGCCGCCGGGCTACCGGCTAAACTTGAGACATCGCGATGCTATCGTGAAACTTGAAATACTAAATCGGGAATGTAATGGGGATGTTAAAATTTGATTAATTGGATTAAATTATGTTGTCTAATTAAATGTTTAAATGCTTTATTTAAATTATGGCTATTGTTCTAAATTATGTAAAATGCATGGTGAATTAGAGCCTGGAATGGATTATAGTGGCTTAGATTTAATTGGATATTATATGCTATTATCATGTTTTGATAAAGTGTTAAATTAATGGCTTTAAAACCCCAAGATCATGCATGTGTTAACTTACTCAGCAAGTGTGCTGATAAACCCGTTTTTATTCCTTTTTCTTACAGAATATGTAGAATGAGCATGATCATTTCGTGCATGGGATTTTGGGAACATTCGATTTCGTTATTTTGATACTGGATATTTGAATTTTTATTTCTGCATTAGACGTTAGAATAAACGGGCCTGTTTAACCCGTGTTTTGGCCATGTCGGCCCTATTTACATTTTCCGCTGCAATACTATACTTAAACACTATTTCCGCTGCGCTATTATTTTCGAATTATATTATGTGGGCTGTTTTGAATGCTTTAAATAATTTAAATATTGAAACCACTAGCCTTGCATCTCTTTAGTAAGCCGGAGAAACCGTGTCTTACTAGGGAGGTGTGGCGGTGACACCCCGACCTGGGTGACCAAAAACCGGGGTGTTACAAGTTGGTATCAGAGACCGGCTAATTTTTTTTAATTATTTTTAAAACTATTATTATTTTTAAACTATTATTAACATTTCGAGTATAACTTTGAAATTTTAAATTATTATTTCCATGGAGAAATTTTTTTTAAAACCCATGGGAAAATATATATATATGTGGTGCATTAAATTATTATTGGGAGGGAAATCATCATGTGCATTTGCATATTGCATCTCTCCTATGAATCTAGGATCTTGGCGAAATTGAACTTAGAATCTTGGCAAAAACTTGAACTTAGAATCTTGGCGAAATTGAACCTAGAATTCTAGCGAATTCGAACATAGAATCTTGGCGAATTGAACTTAGAATCTTGGCGAAATTAACTTAGATCTCTTGCTTGCGCTGGATGGCTAGTCAAGATATGGTGAACCTAATGGTCAAGATGATGAGCGCTCACTTTGACTCCCAGCAAACCATAGAACAAATGAAACGTCGCATGGCTCAGTTGGAAGCAAATCTGCACCACATGGGCAACTTAAGAGAGGCGGATCATCACCGCATAAACCAACTCGAGCGCCAAGTCCAAACCCTCACTACACAAAACTTAATACTAAAGGAATACATCGATGCCCACGGGCAAGACTTAAACACTATCTTTGACGACCTACTACCGCCGAGTTCGGAGGAGGAAGATCCGGAGGAAGATCCTGCTACCCCGCCGAGAGACGTCATGAGGCACTAGAGATTCTATTGTTAGACATCGTATTGCTAGAAAAATATTTCTACTTTTGCACTAAAATTTCCTTTTGAGGAAATAAAATGCCGATTTATTTTAAATCAAAACAAAACAAAACAAAACAAAATAAAATGAAACCCCAAAGCAGACGATGCTTCTTAATTCGAACAAAGCACCACGTGCTAAATTACTACACACATATACATTCATAGAAGTTGCTTAGGCTATATGCTAAATTCATCAGTCCTAAACTATCCTATTTGTGCCAGAATGGCACCCAGAGGAAGAGGAAGGACTCAAACCGCTCCCCAAACCACCACTGAAACTCCTACGGAGACCCTACCAAACGTCACTGAACCGATTTCAACCTGAAATGGAACAACCCCAAGGTGCGCAGGACGCCCCCGCACCGAACAATGTGGGCGATCGTCTTCGGACGATAGAGGAAGTGTTGATTGCGCTAGGAAACGCGCAAGTCAACCAGGGCCAAGCTGCGGCGGTACCTCCGCCCCAAGCTCGCCCTAACTACTTGGCGATGGTGAACCCTTACCAGCCGCCCCACTATGCTGGTGAGGAGGATCCAGCTAAATTAGAGGAATGGATCCGGACCTTCGACAAACTGCTGGGAGCAGTCAAATGTCCGGAAGGAGAGAGGGTACATGTCGCTTCATACCACTTGGGAGGCGAAGCTGACGACTGGTGGCAAGCAACGCAAGCCAAACTGACCGAAGATGACGAGCCTTACTCGTGGATGGAGACGATGGAACTACTCAGGGATCGATTCTATCCCTTGAGTACCAAAGCTGCCATGTACGAAGAATTCCTATCACTGAAGCGAGGAAGCCAAACGGTGCAAGAATACTACACACGCTTCAAGGAGCTGGTGAGGTTCGCACCAAGGCTAGTGCCTACTGACGCGGAAAAGGCACAGAAGTTCGAGATGGGACTGAACCTGTCTGTTCGCGAGGTGATCGCAGGGGTACACTACCCCGACTTGCAAGCCGTGTATGACCGCGCGGTGGCAGTGGCGCGTGTGCAGCAACTGAAGAGAAGGGTGACTGGGGAATCCAATAGGGGTCCCCAAGACAAGAGGAATCGGGACTCGAGAAGCGAGAACAACACTGGAAGGAACGAGCAGCGCAGAGGGTCGAATAGGCCCCAACAAAACAACACTGGGAGGAGGTTCAATCAAGAAGATCCGGTACCGCCTTGCCCGCGATGTGGACGACCACATCTGGCAAGGGGATGCCCGCAACGAGGCGCCTGTTACCGATGCGGTCGAATGGGTCACGTTCGACGGGAATGCCGAACTAGGCTCGAGAACATAACAAAGAGGGACGACTTAGTCGCGGGGCAAGAACAGCCTCAAAACCAAAACGGGCAAAACGGCAATAACCAAGGGTACCGACCCCCTCAAAATAGGCCGCGAAACCAGAACCAGAACCAACGACCTCCGCCCCCGCAGAATCAAAACCAACAGCCGAACCAGCAGCAGAACGCGAATCAGCAGGGCAACCAAGGACGCCCTGTGGGGAGGCTCAATGTGGTAAACCAAGCGGACGTGCCTGCGCAAGGAGAAGTGATGGCGGGTACATTTCACGTTTTGAATACGCCCCTTAGAGTTTTATTTGATTCCGGAGCTAGTTGCTCAATCATAGCATCAAGAGTAGTGCCTGAGTTAGATCTACCTAAGTGCGAGAGAATTAGCTTAGGAATTCAACTGCCTTCAGGAGAAGTAGTATCTTGCTCCAAACGATATAACGGAATTCCTATAGTGATAAAGAACGTAGAATTCTTCGCGAACTTAGCAGAATTTAACTTAAGAGACTTTGACATTATACTGGGGATGGATTGGCTATCCCAGTATAAGGCGGTGATCGAATGCCAAAAGCAAAAGATCACCTTGTCAAAAAGTAGGGGAAAGAGAGTTATCTTTTACTCTCAGCCTCCTAAGAAGAGTAACAAAATCGTTAGCGCACTAAAACTAAGTAGCTTGATGCGTAAGGGGTATGCGCTATATGCGTGCTATGTGAACAACCTTGAGGCGGAAGAGAGCAAGGTTGACAGCATCCCAGTGGTAAGAGAATACCCGGACGTGTTCCCCGAAGACGTCCCGGGCATGCCACCTGAGAGAGATCTTGAATTCGCAATAGATCTCATTCCGGGAACAGAGCCTGTCTCGAAAGCTCCGTACCGGATGGCACCACTGGAAATGAAGGAGTTAAAGGAACAACTCGAGGAACTGTTAGGGAAAGGTTACATAAGACCGAGTACATCCCCTTGGGGAGCGCCGGTCTTATTTGTGAAGAAGAAAGACGGAGGACTACGTCTTTGCATAGATTACCGGGGATTGAACCAAGTAACCATCAAGAATAAATACCCCCTGCCGAGAATTGAGGATCTATTTGATCAACTGAAGGGAGCTTCAGTATTCTCGAAGATCGATTTGCGATCTGGGTATCACCAGTTGAGGATCGCGGAAAAGGACATCCCGAAGACGGCGTTTCGAACTCGTTATGGTCATTACGAGTTCACTGTGTTATCCTTTGGGTTAACAAACGCTCCGGCCATGTTCATGAATCTCATGAACAACGTGTTCCGAGAATTGTTAGATCAGTGCGTCGTAGTGTTCATCGACGACATTCTGATCTACTCGAAAAGCGAGGAAGAGCATGCCCAACACTTACACCAAGTGTTAGGGATCTTGCGAAAGAATCAATTATACGGAAAGTTGTCAAAGTGCGACTTCTGGCTGAAAGAAGTGGCATTTCTCGGACACATAGTATCCGCTGATGGAGTATCAGTGGATCCGGCAAAAGTCTCTGCCGTAACTGAATGGGCAACTCCGAAAAGTCCAACGGAAATCAGGAGTTTCCTTGGATTAGCGAAATATTATAGGCGATTCGTGAAGGATTTCTCGAGAATCGCCCGTCCCTTGACCCAACTACTGAAGAAAGGAGCAAAATACGAGTGGACCGAAGCATGTGAGACTGCGTTTCAAGAGTTGAAGAAACGACTCACAACCACACCCGTATTAACACTACCATCAGAGAATGGTGACTTCGAAGTGTATAGCGATGCTTCGAAGGAAGGTCTAGGTTGCGTCCTGATGCAAGACTCGAGAGTCGTAGCATACGCATCACGCCAACTGAAACCTCATGAAGAAAATTACCCGACACACGACCTGGAGTTGGCAGCGGTCGTTTTCGCTCTAAAGATATGGAGACATTATCTTTATGGGCGAAAGTGTCGAATGTTCACCGACCACAAGAGTTTGAAGTATATATTCACTCAGAAGGAGTTGAATTTACGACAACGAAGGTGGCTGGAACTAATCAAAGACTACGATTTAGAGATAGCTTACCACGAAGGGAAGGCGAACGTGGTAGCCGATGCCTTAAGCCGGAAAACCCAACACGTGACAAACTCGTTGGTCATTCCGCCGGCATTGTACATGGACTTAGCAAGATTGAAGTTAGAACTTGTGCACCCGGGCACTGTGAGTGAAACGATCAACGCGATGATCGTAGAAACTCCGATATTGGACGAGATTCGACTCGCTCAACCGGGCGACGCGAAATTGGAGAAGATAAAGGGGTACATTGCCGAAGGAAAGGCAATCGGATTTGCTATCCACGAGGATGGAAGCATCCGTTTTAAAGGTAGATGGTGTGTGCCTCTTAAATGTGCCGAGTTGAAGCAAAGGTTGATGGAGGAAGGGCACAACACGCCATATTCCGTACATCCCGGAGGCGACAAGCTATACAAAGATCTGAAGAAGATCTATTGGTGGCCGGGAATGAAGAAGGAAGTGGCAAGCTTCGTAGCGAAATGCCTCACCTGCCAAAGGGTTAAGGCAGTGCGACATAAACCCCTAGGATTGATGCAACCGCTAGAAATCCCAAGTTGGAAATGGGATAGTATCTCGATGGACTTTGTCTCGGGATTACCACGATCACCTAAAGGCATGAACAAAATTTGGGTGATTGTGGATAGGCTAACGAAGACGGCCTTATTTATCCCAATGAAAGACACGTGGACCATGGACCAACTGGCCCGAGCCTACGTTGATAATGTGGTACGCCGACATGGAGTACCACATGATATCATTTCCGATAGAGACAGTAGATTTGTCTCTCATTTCTGGACGGAGCTACAAAAAGCTCTCGGTACTCAAATCAAAATGAGCACCGCATTCCACCCGATGACGGATGGACAAACCGAGAGGACAATCCAAACACTAGAAGACATGCTGAGAGCATGCGTGTTGGAATTTAAGGGAAATTGGGAATCCCATTTACCCTTAATTGAGTTCTCGTATAATAATAGCTACCATGCTAGCATTGGCATGGCACCGTTCGAGGCATTGTACGGACGAAGGTGCCGAAGTCCGTTGAGCTGGGAAGAAAACGATAAGTCCGTGGTGGTGGGACCACAACTTATCGAAGACATGGCTCAACAAATCAAGGTGATTCAAGGGAAGATGAAAGCCGCACAAGATCGCCAGAAGAGTTATGCCGACGTGAGACGACGAGACCTAGAATTTCAAGTAGGAGATAGGGTCATGCTAAAGATATCACCCATGAAGGGGGTGATGCGCTTTGGCAAAAGAGGAAAGTTGAGTCCTCGATACATAGGACCTTACGAAATTCTAGAACGAGTCGGAACTCTAGCCTACCGACTGGCCTTACCGCCACAATTAGATCGAGTCCATAATGTCTTCCATGTTTCACAACTAAAGAAGTATGTGCCGGACCCGACACATGTACTTCAACCGGAGGTAATTGAACTCGACGAAGATTTAACTTACGAAGAAGTTCCAGTGCGAATTTTGGACGTTAAGGAACGAGTTACGAGAAACAAGACCGTCAAAATGGTCAAGGTTCTTTGGTCGAACCACGAGAGTGAGACGGCAACGTGGGAAGTAGAATCAGACATGAGAGAACGCTACCCGACCTTATTCCAAACCGATACCGACACAGTTATGGGGACATAACTGCAATCTTAAGGGGGAGAGGATGTCATAACCGTGAATTTTCACACATTCTTGTAATCGAACAAACAAATTCAAATTGTTTTGAACTACGTTATGGCTTGATCCCTTTACCGGGTACGTAGGCAGCTTAGAAGTTTGTTTCTAAGTTCAGTCACAAAATAATAAAATAAACAAAAGACCTTAGCACGAGAAAAGCCGAACGAGAAAAGCCGAAACACAACTTCGAGGACGAAGTTGATTCTTAAGGAGGGTAGACTGTAATACCCGTGAATTTTATAACATAAGTAAATAATTAAATACAATAAATAAATAAATAAATAAATACAATAACCAAATAAATAAATAAATAAATACAATAACCAAATAAATAAATAAATAAATACAATAACCAATATTAATTGAATTAAACAAGAGTAATTAAACAAGGGGTACACGGAAACCCGACATCAATAAACTCGAGAATTCGAGTCAAAATGTGAAATTCGACCCGAAAGAAATGACGACACGAAATAAGAACCCAAGGAGAGTCCGGAAATCGGAATCCGGGAACATAGGGGGATAGAAACCCGAAAGAGAGGAGGAAACGCACGACGGATCGCACGACCCGCCCGGACCGAAGTCCAGGCGAGTCTGGCGCGCTGGCCGCGCGCTAAAGGGGAGAAACCCGCGCCAACCCCGCGCCAGCTCCCAGATTCGCCGATTGCGTGAATCTCTCGCCCGAACGCAGATTTTCCGACTTCGGTTGGAAGTCTTGCGGCTCAAGACCTTAGACATGGTCCTTTGGACGACCTAGAACCCATACTTCTATAAATAAGCTCCTTTGGAGACCCGGAAACACTTTTCAAAAACCCTACGACACACGCACACGAAAACGAAATCCCGAAGGCCACGAAGGCACCAAGAAGGCACCAAGGCAGCACCTTTGGACGAAAATTGGCAGAATCTCCACCGTTGGTAAGCCCCGAATTAATCCTTTTCAATACATGATTCGAAAACGAATCCTAACCCCCGTCTTTTCCGTTTTTACACCACGAATCGAATCTAGGACGTAGAACCGGCGAACGGAGAGGAGAGGAGGTGAACCGGAGGCCACGCCTACGAATTTGACATCCCCCGACAACCGAAAATCTGTAAGTTAATACTTACATGGGTTTGGGTGTTAAAATATTTTGAATTAAATTAAATTAAGCAAGAACATAAAATCTGTCAACATTAAAACCCTACCGGCGCAACAGATTTGGCGAATTTTTCCGAACCTTAGAACGAACTCAAACAGAAAAACTTAAAAGACGAAAAACGTTCCTAAGGCGTAGATCTAGACACTGTAAAATTTTCAGAATTTTTAGAAACGTTTTCATAGGTTAAATCTGTCGGAAACCGAACTGTGAAAACTTAGATCTTGAATTCTTGACAGAATTTAGGTTAGATCTTGATCGCGTTTTTGAACCTACTTTTAGACTGAATTAGATCTTTTGCCAAACATGAAAGTTGTAGATAAACGTCTTAAGATGGTCTCTGTAAAATTTCATCACATTTGGAGTTGAGTTGCTATGGTAGAAATTGAAATCTTTAAACTGTGGTCTGTGAAATCCGAGCAGATTTAGGGTTCTGTAAAAACTTGTGTTTTTGACCTATTTCGGTATCTCGGATTGAAAAAGTTAAAACATGAAAGTTGTAGATCTCGATGTTTCTGAGTCAGTTGTGAAATTTCAGAATTTTTGGAATTAAACCTGATTTTAGACGAATTTTGGAAGAAACTGCGATTTATCGGGAATCGAATCTTGAAATCTTGAAATCTTGTTGAAACGTGAGATTAACCTTTAGGGTTGAACAAATTGAGATATTGTTTTAAAATAATTAAAGTTGAATCAGATTTTGAAAATTAAATCCCCTTACAAACTTGATAAATTAAAATTAGGGGTGAGTGCTCTGCAGAGTGCCCCCTAACGATTCACTTCGTGCCATAATGGACGATGGTGACCCCGCGCGCTAAACTTGAAATATGATATTGCCAAAACGGCGAGATATAGAGCCTACACTCTCGAGAATATCCACATGGGTTTCCCGAGGCTCCGGAGTGGTACTGGGTATGGCTGATACGGCTGCGGCCGCCGGGCTACCGGCTAAACTTGAGACATCGCGATGCTATCGTGAAACTTGAAATACTAAATCGGGAATGTAATGGGGATGTTAAAATTTGATTAATTGGATTAAATTATGTTGTCTAATTAAATGTTTAAATGCTTTATTTAAATTATGGCTATTGTTCTAAATTATGTAAAATGCATGGTGAATTAGAGCCTGGAATGGATTATAGTGGCTTAGATTTAATTGGATATTATATGCTATTATCATGTTTTGATAAAGTGTTAAATTAATGGCTTTAAAACCCCAAGATCATGCATGTGTTAACTTACTCAGCAAGTGTGCTGATAAACCCGTTTTTATTCCTTTTTCTTACAGAATATGTAGAATGAGCATGATCATTTCGTGCATGGGATTTTGGGAACATTCGATTTCGTTATTTTGATACTGGATATTTGAATTTTTATTTCTGCATTAGACGTTAGAATAAACGGGCCTGTTTAACCCGTGTTTTGGCCATGTCGGCCCTATTTACATTTTCCGCTGCAATACTATACTTAAACACTATTTCCGCTGCGCTATTATTTTCGAATTATATTATGTGGGCTGTTTTGAATGCTTTAAATAATTTAAATATTGAAACCACTAGCCTTGCATCTCTTTAGTAAGCCGGAGAAACCGTGTCTTACTAGGGAGGTGTGGCGGTGACACCCCGACCTGGGTGACCAAAAACCGGGGTGTTACATCGTCCCTCCTTAATGATTTTCCTAAAGTTGTGTTTTGGTTTCTTCGGGTTTAACGTTGAATGTTTTCGGTTATGCTTTTTATTTTGTGATAATTTCGCGACTGAACTTGGAATTTAGATTTCCAAGCTGCCTATGTACCCTGTGAAGGGATAAAGTCATGACGTAGTTTAAAACAATTTGAATTTGTTTTTCTCGGGTGTTACATCCTCCCCCCCTTAAGAATACAGTTATGTCCCCATAACTGTGGTCGGTTCATCTTGGAAGAGGGTAGGGTAACGTCGTCTCATGTCGGCTTCCAATTCCCAGGTCGTCGTCTCCATCTCGTGGTTAGACCACAGGACCTTGACCATCGTTACAGATTTATTTCTTGTTACCCTTTCCTTTTAATCGAGTATTTGTATCGGGGTTTCTTCATAGGTCAGGTCATCATCCAGTTCGATTACGTCCGGTTGGAGTACATGCGACGTGTCGGGTACATACTTCTTCAGTTGGGAGACGTGAAACACATTGTGGACGCGTGCTAGTTGAGGCGGCAGAGCTAGCCGATACGCTAGATTTCCCACTCTTTCGAGGATCTCATAGGGTCCTATGTACCGTGGGCTCAGTTTCCCTCGTTTGCCGAAGCGCATCACGCCCTTCATTGGTGATACCTTTGATAATGGCCAAAATTGTCCATTATTTCCAATCCATTTCCGTGTCTGAGACGGACATTTTGATCGTGTTTTCATCTTATTTTAATAAGAAAGCAGTTGAATTCGACAGATTAATGCAAGTTTGTAAAAATATTGGGCCGGTAATAAAAAGACACAAAATATGCAATTTTTAATTGTACTTGTGTTAGAAAAATCCAAAAAAACATGGAAAAAGGAAAAAGAAAAGAAAAAGGAAGAAAAGATGGGCAAAAGAATAAAGGAGCCCACAAGAAAATCAAAAAGATGGGAAAAAGATTGAAAATCCCACAACTGAATATTTGGTTAAGTGTTGAAGCACAATTCGAATTGTGCAATTCGAATTAATTCAAATTGCATACAATTCGAATTGCTGAAGAGAACAAGAATGGTTAAGTGTTAGGAAGGGATGCAGAAGAGCTAATTCGAATTACTATGGCCAATTCGAATTAATTCGAATTGGCTTAAATAATTCGAATTGGGGAATGAAGAAGAAGGAAACCAAAGGCAAGAAGAGGATGCAATTCGAGTTGTGCAATTCGAATTAATCCGAATTGCCCAACAATTCGAATTGCCAACAGAAGCAAGGAAGCCAAGCAGAAATCATCATCCAATTCGAGAAAAAGACCAATTCGAATTATTCTCAACAATTCGAATTGACAACTGAAGGCCACAATCCCAGCTCAAGAAAGAGATCTCATAATTCGAATTAATTCGAATTGGCTGAGACAATTCGAACTTCACTCAAAACTCATTCAAAAGAAGCTGTGGAGCATGAGCACAACACTGGTGGGCCAAGGGTTTCGAAAATTCTTCTATAAAAGCTGACCTTCCACAACAAAAAAAAAGAGAGGTTGAACATTCCAAAAATCAGCTTGGGGAACGAAAAGAGAACAGCAGGAGGTTCCACACCCCTTAAGGGTTAGGTAGGTAGTTTAGTTTAGTTTAGTTTATTTTTCATGCAAGTAGTGTAGTTTTTATTTATGCTTTGATCTTAGTTTAGTATAGAAGCAGTTTGGTAACCATTAGAGTAGCCATTTCCATACTTTTAAATGCTTTTTAGTTAGAATAAACCCTACCTTCAAGCTAATGATGGTTTTGGGTTCTTTACTTTGCTTTCAAGTGTCAATACAAAAAAAATTTCCAGAAATGGTGTTATTCATGTGTTTGGCATTCATTTAATGCTTTCCTAGAAATAAAAGTTTTGAATGTTTGTTTGTTTCAACTAGGTTACATTTATTATGTTCTAGTTGACATTCAAACACAATAAATGCATGTTTGGTGGGTTTTTGGTTTGATTTTATACTTAGAGCTCCAAAACATGTATTCTTAGGTTTTAGTTGTTTCTAAATGTTGTTTAGATTTATTTTCTCTTGCCTTGTATTTTCTGTTTTAATCATGTTTTGTTGGCTTAGATAACCTAGTTGTTCTTATCCCGTTTGCTCATAGTTCTTAGATATTTAGAAGTTTTAGGGTTTCTACCCTTTGAATCTTGTGTTTGTAGAAATAAGTTTGAATCCAATCAATACCCACTGGACATGTGTTTGTTTTATTTTGAAAAATCTCACTAGGGTGGCTGTGAAGTGACACTGATGGGAGATGAAAGATTTGGTGAATCCAAACCCATCATTACTCGCACAGTGTATACCTAACCCATACTTGTGAGACGTAAAAATTATCATGAGAAAAAGTGTGCAATTCGAATTGAGGCAATTCGAATTAATTCGAATTGCCTAAGAAATCCGAATTGCACAACAAAATTATTCTCTTCATGTGGTTTTCAACCAATTCGAATTATCCAATTCGAATTAATTCGAATTGCTCAACAATTCGAATTGGCTTGAAAACCACATTGTATCCATTACCATCCCCTCATGTCTTAGTTCATTTTCTTCCCTTACCCAATTCGAATTGTCCAATTCGAATTAATTCGAATTGCTGGATAATTCGAATTCACCTTCCCTTTTGAGGAAAAGGCCTTAGTCAATTTGAGCAAGGAAGGGATGTTGCCAATTCGAGTTGTCCAATTCGAATTAATTCGAATTGGATAACAATTCGAATTAGATGATGTCTCACTCCTTTGCAAGGATTGATTGGGTAAGGTCATACTTCATTCTTCATGCATTCTCAATTCGAATTACTCCAATAATTCGAATTGAACTATCCTCTTATTTTTAAAACTCTAAAAACATTTTCTTTCATGATTTGTGTAAGTTGCATGGGTGTATTGGGCCTAGGCCTAGTTCATCTGATTTTCACCCATTACACATTTCAACCCATTAGTGTCTAAATTATTGTGTGATTAATACCCACACAATACCAAAAATATTTCCTTAATTTCATATTTTCTCTTTCATTGTGTGTATGAATGGGTAATGAGAAATATCACAGATCAATGTTGGTGAAAGTTCCCGTCATAGGGATTCGACTAGCTCGTCTTCTGTGTATTAATTATTACTTGTTATTTTGCATGGTCTGATTAGAGATTGGTGGAAGATACGGAGAAAGGTCTCTTCACCGAGATACGACTAGCCACTCAGCCAATTCCTGATCAGATACAGTTTTAATTCTCCTTATCTTAATTTCACACCTGAATTCAAGTTGCAATACTATCAAATAATGTCGACCAACATCATTTGAGAAATATTACAACAAGAAAATATGTGGGTTTTTCTTCCACTCACAGACAAAAGAAAACTGAATGACGGCGGTCACCGTCGTTTGGAATTCTTTCTGTCTAAAATCATTTCATCTGGGATAATTGGGAACCGGATAGCAGATGTTTGCAGTCTGGAAAACCCAACTATCTCTAGCATTCCTTTTTAGCCAATTTCTTCTCATCTCAGGCTAATCCACCTTTGTGTATCGCATTCTGTCTAACCCCACCATATATTTTGGGGTACTTTATTTTCCTTTTCATATACTTGTATGCATGATAGTATTATGTAAGTGTCGTGGTCATATCATTATTTTGGGGATCCTTCCCCTTGGACACAGAAGTCTTGATTTAAATCAGATGCTGCATAATAAATTTCCAACAAAAATTCCTTTATAAAATCCGGATCTGAGTAAGGGATAAATTCGACAGTTATGATTAATTCATATTCCGCTGGGGGTTGATTTTGAGAACTTAGAAGCAGAGTCAGCAATTAGGTCTCATCTAGACTGAAAGGATCTGTGTTTTAAATTGGGAGTTTAGTACCTGTCTTGGGAATGATTTTCAAATATCCATTGGTTTCTCAAAATTGCTGTGTGTTGGAAATCTTATATTAGATATTGCATTGAATCAATACCCACTTGGGTATAGATAAGATGTAATAAATAATACTAGAGGAACAACATATAGGCCTTGGTTAATTTCTAAGATAGGGTTGAGTATTCCTTCGACTACTATCTTCTTCTGCCAAAGTCTAGAATTGAGTCTTGAGTGAGTGCATCCGGAACAGGTTCATTTATGAATCTGTTTCATTTAGTTTGTATCTCATAACTACCCAGATGTTGTAAGCCCTGTGGCTTATTGATATCTTGGGGGTTCTTGATCTGCATCTGGTCACCAAGACCAGGGGCTCTTTTATACTAACGGAAAGATATGCTTTTTAAGACTTCCGAGTGATAGGATTTTAACTGCTTTCTTAACTGCTTTCTTTTAAATGCTTTCATAGAGGTCACTCGGAAGAAATTTAAGGTTGTCCATCTGTTAAAAGGTTTGAGAGTTATGGAATGGTTTGGGGCTTGATTTGAAACTTTGGGTGTGACATGGGGGAATGATAGGAGTACTTGGCATATCAACTAATGATATGTCAGGTGTTGCTTATCCGCCACAGATAAATAATCTAACCTCGCAAGGCCTGTGAACAAGACCTGAGAGGGGAGTTATTAGTAAGTCTGTGGTATCTTAGATTTTGTTGTCTTAAGAGCATGTACACTCTCACTGTAAGTACCTGTCTGTTAAAGGGAACATAGTGTAGAGAGCATGAGAGTTGGCTAACTGGAGAATTATCCCAAGCTAAGATCTGTGTATAAAAATGGAAGTTTAATTGTGTTTCATCTGAATCTTGTCCAATCTTTCTTATTTCCCCCTGTCCCTTCTGTCTCATTTTAAACCCGCTTTCTTAGAATAAATTTAATCGCTTTCGTAGCATAACTTTATCGCTTCCCTAGTATAGAATTTAATTATGCTTTGTAGAATAACTTTTACTGCTTTTCATGATCTGGATTTAAATTACGTCAAGTAGTTGTTAGAAACCCCGACAAAACTTGAATCGAGTAACCGAGTGGAAAATCTTAGTAAACGACGTGGGCCCTGCTTCCATCGCACATCCTCCAGTGAACGATCCGGTACTTTCTATAAATTACTGCAATTTTTGACACCGTGCGCTTTCGGGGGCACAGGTTTCTTGACACGAGTAATAAAAAGACAACATTTTAGAAAATACTCATGCATTGGGAAAATGTCAGAAGTTTCATGGCAGGTATCTTTTTGACATGAAATTAAGAGAAGCATCATGATGCAGATACCAGGGACTTTCAGGGTGACAGACTGAAGGTCAATCCCGGTTGCATCGTGATAATTGTCAAAAGTTTCATGGCAAGAAGGACCACAACGCCATTTGAAATCAAAAGACCCCACATGAGTAATAAAAAGGGAAATCTTAATATATCCTTAAACCCTTTCCCGCAAATCATAACTCTCGTCATTTAATAAATCCAAATCTGTTTTAATAATAAATACTCGTGTTCAACGAAACTTGTCAAAAGTTTCATGGCGCCGTTGCCGGGGATATGCAGACAGTTGCAATAAATGATACTATATTAAGTATTGAGCGCTTATGTCTTTTAAGACTGAATTGTCTATCCCGACTGCACCATGAAACTTGTCAAAAGTTTCATGGCGCCGTTGCCGGGGAGGATGCAGCGCCGTTTGCTAGGAGAATTACACTCTCGTTTTACTCATAGATAGTTTTTGTACATACTTTCAAACCAGTACTAACCTGGGGGTTGTACAGGTACTGTCAAACCGTGATACCAACTGCTTATGCAACGGAGGAGGAGCACATTACCTGAGCTGCCGTTCGATCTAGAAATAGAAAGGACCGCTCGCCAACTGAGGGCAGAAGCCAGAAGAAGGAAAGAGCAGGAGCGTCAGACCCGCACTTCACCCGTAACATCTGGCAGTGACTTATCAGACATGGCAGATAACCAGAACATTCCCCCGATCTTACCCATAGACCACCAACCAAATAATCCTGGTAATGGAGCTGACGGAGGAATGGTAGAGCATCCTAATCACGCCAATGAGGAGGAGAATCTACCAAATCTCAACCAGCAATTCCACCAACAACCGCCACCACCCCTAAACCAATTTCACCAAAACCAGAACATCCCAAACCAACAATACCAGAATCAAGCCTTCAACCCGGAGCAGTTTCAGAACAATCCACAGGATGCATAAAATTTTCAGCAATTTCCCAACTACCACCAACAGTACCAAAACCAAGCTGAACAAGGAAATCAACAACAGCAGCAAGCAGCAGCAGACTTCATGCAACCAATAGTGGAGCCCTATCTGGACAGGCCTGGAAGAGTGCAATTTCCAGCGCACAACTTTGAGCTCAAACCGGCACTCATCAATTTAGTGCAAAACAATCAGTTCTGCGGTGCAAATCATGAGGACCCTCATGATCACCTCCAGACCTTCCTAGAGCTTTGCGACACGATTAAAAACCAGAGAGTCTCCCCTGATGCTATAAGACTAATGTTGTTTCCATTTTCTTTGTATAGCGGTGCCAGGGACTGGTATAAGTCATTGCCTATAAATCAACGGAGCACTTGGGCAGACTTGGTGAAAAGCTTTTTGCTGAAATATTTTCCGGAATCAAAGATTGAGGAAGGACGAGCAAAAATTGGAGATTTCAAAATGAAGCCAGACGAATCACTGTATGACGCGAAAGAACGATTCTTGGGTCTCATCAGGCGATGTCCCCAACACGGATATGCACCATGGGAGCAATTGAGGAAATTCTACGGAGGACTCACACATCCATGGAGAACAATGTTAGACGCCGCAGGCGGACGACATTTACTCCATTTGCCTATGGACCAAGCTTGGGAAAAGATTGAGACGATGTCAGTCAACAGATCCATCCTAAATACAGACGATAGGAAGGAGGATCCTCCGAGAAAAGTATTTGTTGTAAGTGAAGGTAAAACAGATTTCGAAAAACTGCAAGAACAGGTGGCTGCAATACAGCTGGGTCAGGATAAAGGAAAGGGAATAGACACTTCCCAGGCAGGAGCCTCGTCAAACCAAACTCAGACACAGCAATCTGGAGTTGTCTGTGGACTGTGTCAGGGACCTCATCCAACTGACACATGTCAACAGATAACTACCGAGAGTTGTAACTATGCCGGGAACTACCAAAATCGCCATCCCAACCTCTCCTATTCCAACAACAATGCACTTAATGCGCATTTGTTGCAGCCAACCCAGTTTGCAAATCAAAACCCACAGCAAAACTTCAGACCTCAGAACCAAGGATTCGCGCAGCAGAGAGTGCAGAATTTCCAAAATCAGAATCAGAACCTCCATCCTCAAATTCAACAAAGGCCTAATCAGAATCAAGGACAGAATTTCCAGAATTTCCAACCCCAACCTGACCAGAATCAGCAGTACAACCAACGGCCACCATCTCGTTTGGAGAATCTGATGACCGAGTTTATAGCCAACCAAAAGGATATAAACCAACAACTGCAGTCATCAATCAAGAATGTGGAGACACAAGTCACCCAGTTGGCTAAGGAACTGCAGAACAGGGGGAAAGGAACACTTCCAAGCAGTACTGAAGCTAACCCGCAGTGTAAAGCAATCACATTGAGGGGAGGCAAGACTTTAGAAGGAAATATTGGACTTGGAAAAAGGACGACCGAGAAGGAAAAGGATCCGGTGGAGAATGAGCAAGAAAATGAAAGGATTGAAGGAGGAGATGGTGTTGGACTGGTTAAAGACAAATCAGAAGCAGCTAATCCGCAGGCTGAAGCTGCACAGGAAGCTGAAAAGGGTAGGGTTGAAGGTACAACTTCCTTCTCTTTACCACCAAAAACAATTAATAATAAGTACATGCCAAGGGTGCCATACCCGGCACGTCTTAAAAATAAGGAACAAGATGAAAAATTTAAAAAGTTTCTAGAAAGACTGAAAGCTGTCGAGATCACTATCCCACTGGTTGAAATGATTTCAGAAATGCCCGTCTATGCTAAATTTCTTAAAGAAATGATTTCAGGGAGGAGAAAAATTGAGCAGGAGAAAGTAGTGATCTTGAACAGCAGCTGCAGTGCCATTATCCAAAGAGTGCTACCGGAGAAGAAGGAAGATCCAGGATGTATTACACTGCCGATCCACATTGGGAAAACTAATGTTGGAAAAGGATTGTGCGATCTGGGTTCGAGCATCAACGTTATGCCACTTGCCATGGTAAAACGTCTTCACCTAGGAACGATCGAACCGGTCACAATGAAATTACAGCTGGCAGATAGATCAATTGCACATCCAATCGGAATCCTGAAGGACGTAATTGTCAAGATATGAGGGACCCTCTTTCCCGTCGATTTCGTCATTCTGGACAGAGAAGAAGACTGTGAGATGCCACTGATCCTAGGCCGCCCCTTTCTCTCAACAGGTGGTGCACTCATTGATGCGCGATCAAATCACATCAAGCTCCGAGTCGGAGAAGAAGAGCTAAATTTCAACATGGGAAAGCTGCAGAAGTTTCCGTCTGAGGAAGCTTGTTCCACATTTTCTGTAATAGATGGTAGGAGTGAGGATGAGAGCATAAACTCTGTGACTGATGAGCCAAACAAAGTTCCAAAACAGGTACTGAAGCCTGAAGGTGCGGAGCAACCAAGGAGCTGCAATGCTGTCCACTTTGAGGACCCAATCACTGGGGACCTTGAAGAATTCGATGGGGTTGAGTTCATTCCGGAGGAAGAGGAAAGCACCACGGAGGAGGAAATGGATCCTGTACTGACACAGGATCCTGAAGGTAAATCTGATCTCTCTCTCCCATCCATTTCTCGCAAATTACTGCCTTCCGTTGAATGCCCACCAGAGCTTGAACTTAAAATACTCCCGGATCATCTTAAGTACGTCTTTCTCGCTGAACATAAAAGATTACCGGTAATTGTGTCAGCCAAGCTGACACAAGAACAAGAAAAAGCTCTGGTAGGCATTCTAAAGAAATATGTACATGCAATCGGATGGACCATTTCTGATATAAAAGGAATAAGCCCCTCTGTTTGCATGCACAGAATTTTAATGGAAGAGGAGTACAAGCCCTCAAGGCAACCACAAAGGCGTCTGAACCCCCATGTGCAAGAAGTGGTAAGGAAAGAAGTTATCAAGCTCTTAGATGCTGGTATCATCTATCCTATATCTGACAGCAAATGGGTTAGCCCAGTGCAGGTCGTACCGAAACATGGGGGGATTTGTGTAACAACTAATGAGCAAGGAGAAGAAGTGGCGACGCGTCCAGTGACCGGTTGGAGAGTTTGCATCGACTACCGGAAGCTCAATACCGCTACTAGGAAGGACCATTTCCCTTTGCCATTCATTGATCAGATGCTGGAGAGGTTGGCCGGGAGGGAGTACTATTGCTTTTTGGATGGGTACTCTGGCTATAATCAGATTGTAATAGCTAGCGAGGATCACGATAAGACCACATTCACGTGCCCATATGGAACTTTTGCGTACAGGCGCATGCCTTTTGGACTTTGTAATGCGCCTGCCACATTTCAAAGATGCATGATGTCAATTTTCTCAGAATTTATCGAAAAATGCATTGAAGTTTTCATGGATGACTTCTCTGTATATGGAGATACTTTTGATGATTGTTTGACTAACCTTGCACATATTTGGAAAAGATGTGAGGACACCAATCTCGTGTTGAACTGGGAGAAATGCCATTTCATGGTTACCGAAGGAATAGTGTTGGGTCACCGCCTCTCGCGCGCAGGTATCGAAGTCGACAGGGCCAAAGTCTCAGTCATTTCCAACCTTCCATTGCCTAATTCAATAAAAGCAGTTAGGAGTTTCTTGGGGCATGCCGGTTTCTACCGGAGGTTCATTAAAGACTTTTCTAAAATTGTCAAGCCGCTTACTAATTTGCTTTGTAAAGAAAATCCTTTTGTAATAAATGAAGCGTGTGTTCAAGCCTTTGACACGCTCAAAGAAATGTTGATTTCTGCTCCAATAGTGCAACCACCCGATTGGTCAATGCCTTTCGAGGTAATGTGCGATGCAAGTGATCTCGCCGTAGGTGCAGTTCTTGGGCAACATAAGGAAGGGAAGCATTGCGTAATTCACTACGCAAGTCATGCCCTGAATGAGGCCCAAATTAACTACACCACCACGGAGAAAGAGATGTATGATGTGTTTTTTGCGTTTGATAAATTCAGACAATATCTTATTGGTACGAAAACCACAGTATACACAGATCACCCTGCATTGAGATACTTGTTTAGCAAACAAGACGCCAAACCTCGATTAATCAGGTGGGTACTTTTGTTGCAAGAATTCAACATTGTAATAAAAGACAGAAAAGGTAGAGACAATGGTGCTGCTGACCATTTGTCTCGACCAGAAAATGATAAAAATGAGCTAGCCGTCAATGAGAATTTTCCGGACGAACAATTGTTTGCATTGCACCTTCATGATCAAGCTTGCCCATGGTTTTCTGATATTGCTAACTTTTTAGCATGTGGAGTAATCCCACCATTTCAGAACAAGAGCCAAAAAGCAAGGTTCTACCGTGATGTAGTTAACTACTCTTGGGAAGATCCTTATCTTTTTAAGCATTGTGCAGATTCGATTATTAGACGATGTGTAACTGAGCATGAGGCTTATCAAATCGCTAAGAAATGTCATGAATCGGAATATGGAGGTCACCATGGCCCCACTCGAACAGCTCATAAGGTGCTCGAATGTGGTTTCTATTGGCCTACCATCTACGAAGATTGCAAAGCGTTTGTTAAAGCTTGCGACAGATGCCAAAGATTAGGGAATATCTCCAAGAGGGATGAGATGCCTCAACAAGGAATTCTCACCCTTGAGATTTTCGATGTATGGGGTATTGACTTCATGGGACCATTCCCAACGTCTGATGGGAACCATTACATCTTGGTGGCTGTCGATTACGTTTCCAAGTGGGTTGAGGCCGTTGCACTGCCAACCAATGATGGCAACCAGGTCATCAAATTTTTGAAAAATAACATTTTCAATAGATTTGGTGTACCCAGGGTGATCATATCAGATGGAGGAACCCATTTTGTTAATAAAGCATTTGCAAATCTTATGAGCAAAAATGGGATTCTCCACAAGATCGGCACGCCTTATCATCCCCAAACCAGTGGCCAAGTCGAAGTATCGAACCGCGAAATCAAACACATACTCGAAGCCACTGTGGGGATAACCCGCAAAGATTGGTCACGTAAGCTCAATGACGCTCTATGGGCATACCGCACTGCATTCAAGACTCCCATAGGGATGTCTCCATACAGGCTCGTCTTTGGAAAAGCCTGTCATTTGCCCGTAGAACTAGAGCATAAGGCTTACTGGGCCGTGAAAACGCTTAATTTTGACCCACGAGTTGCTCAGAGTAAGCGCAAGTTGGACCTCAATGAAATTGAGGAAATACGCGCGCGAGCTTATGAAAGCTCGAGGATTTACAAAGAGCGGACCCAGAAGTTGCACGATCGTCGTATTAAATCTAAACGCTTCTTTGTTGGCCAGAATGTCTTGTTATTCAATTCCAGGTTAAAGCTGTTCCCCGGAAAGCTTAAATCCAGATGGGAAGGGCCTTACGAAGTGCTGCACGTGTTTGAAAGCGGGGCTGTCAAAATCCGAACTGACAAAGGAGAAATGGTGGTGAATGGACATAGATTGAAGGAGTATCTTGGGCAGTTCGATCCTGAAAAAGAAGCTCAAAAGACGACAGAACCGGCCTACGCTCAATAAATATTATACATATACTTCCGTATTTTATTACTAATTCTTTCTTTTATTTCTTATTGGGAAAAAGTATCCAAAAATCAATTAAACATTTAGAGTACTAAGACTCTAAATGTGAGGATGTTGGTATTTGGAGAAAACCTAATACTTTTCTTATAATTGTTTTGCAGGGATTTGAGGAACCAACAAAAAGAAAGATAAAGCTTCCAAAAACCAGGTTCCCGGTTGGGTTAACATTATATTTAATGAAAATTAATTTTGGAAATTAGAGAAATCTAAAATCCAGGATAAATTCATAAAATAGAATTGTTAACCCAACCTAATTTATGCAAGCAATAAGTTTTAGATTATATTTCTGTGTAAATATGTTTGAGTTCATCTTTATGAACATAAATTTTTGAAAATCAAAATTTTTCTTAAAAGTCTTAAATGTGGTTTAATTTTCATCTCAAGAAATTTGAATTAATTCGAATTGTTTGGAACAAACCACATGAGACATTTTGCCTTGGAAATTTTCACTCATAGATAAGTTAGTTCGAATTATTAGGGCAATTCGAATTGTCATGAGAATTCGAATTAGCACCCAAGGCAAAACTTTCAAATGTATAATTGGCCAAGTGGTGCAATTCGAATTATAAGGCAATTCGAATTAATTCGAATTGCCTGACTAATTCGAATTAGCATTACAAAAGGAAATTTCCTTCAGTGAGTAAGCAATTCGAGTTATTCAAGCCAATTCGAATTAATTCGAATTGGCCAAATAATTCGAATTATCTCACTGAAGTACTTTGTGCAGTTTTGTTCACATCCGCAATTCGAATTGAGAGTCAATTCGAATTAATTCGAATTGAGCTCAACAATTCGAACTTGTTTTGTTCTTTGTCATTCAGGCCAATTCGAATTAATTCGAATTGGCCCAAATAATTCGCATCTCTCACAGAACCATCAATTCGAATTAATTCGAATTGATGCAATAATTCGAACCCACTCCCCAAATCTTTTATATATACCCTCTCTTCCCACTTTTCCCTCACTTTTCACTTTTCATATTCCCACAACCGCCCGTGTTCTCTCTCGCGAAAACTGTCTTCCTCGCGAAACCAGTCGCATTTTCTCGACTTTTCCTCCGTTCAAATCGCTTGGAAATGGCTTCTTCATCATCCAATCCGAGTGGGAGTCGGGGGTAAGTGGTCCTTTTTCATTTTCGCATTAGGTTTCGTAGATTTCAGTTTTTCGTCTTTTCATCTTCCGTGTGAAATCAGGGTTGGGGAGGGGAATGTTGTTGTTATTCATGACAGGGAAGGTCGGAAAGTGGTCGGAGAGTGTTGGGTTTGTTCGGAAATGGGTTAGAACCGCTTAGGGCAGAACCTAGATTCTTAGGGTTTTTCTGTGAAACTGCCATTTTTGAAAGTTCGAACGTTTCTGTGAGGAGAGAGTATCCTATTTTTGAAAAATGAGGGTTGGAGAACCCTCGAAAATTCCTATTTTTGCTATTTTTGTAGTGTTGTTTTACTGCCCTGCTTATTTTTATATTGTCTGTGTTTGTGTTTTGGAAACCTGTGAGTAGGGTAACTCTGTGATTTTCATTTTCTTCCCACTGTGTTATTGTGTTCAGTAGATACTTGATGATGATGATTGAAAATGCATGTTGATGTTGACTATAAACTCATGCCTGAAAAACATGAATTTTGTTGATAACTTTATGCAGTACAGTAGTATAGATGGACCAATTATTCTCTTTTGTTTTGATTTGTGCATGTATGATAATATAAGAATGCTTTGGTAATAAATGTATTTTTCGGGTACATGTTGCCCACACAGTGCAAATTCAACTCTAGAAGTTGATTTTTGCACACCCAGGACACATGGTACAGACGAAACCATGCCAAAATTTTTCCAACACTTTTGGCATGTCATTTATGAGTAAAAAGACAAAATGAGAGAATGTTATTTGCTTTAAGTGTTTGATCTTTGTCATTTTGGAACAAGTGGGGAATATTCATAAGGAATGTTGTTCTATTCCTTAAAAACCCACTTTCCAAAACAAAATCCAAATGGGGGACCACTTACACCCCAATTTCATTAAATAAACAAGTCAACACTTTTTCATAAAATCCAAAAATTGCCTTTTGTGTATGCATGTCTAGTTTTTATTTTTTTATTTGTATCTTTATTTTTATTTTTATTTTCATGGTTCATTTATGCATGCTCATACTCGCATGAATTGTCACTTGCATTTACACTTCATCATTAATCTCTTATCTCCCATATTTCACATGATTCAAATCACTTTCAAAGTGATAAAAATCAAAAATTCCTTCGTAAGCTCAATAGCCTACGAATTTGTGTCTTTTTGGTCATTTGACCACCCAAAAACACCTTGGACTGTTTTTCAGTCTAAGAAAAATCTTAAGGATCCATATCCTTATTTTTCTCAATAAGAGTTAGATTTAATAACCTAACTCCATGTTCTTTGCATCCCATAAGTTCAAGTGATAAACCAACTAACTCACATTTGGAGCATGGCTCAAAATGTGAGGATGTTGATTTTCAACTTGAATAATCTTTATCCAAAAATTTGCTAAAAATAATCTCAACTTCTCCTCTTCAGGGACCAATACATCATTGACTCCATAATGGCTCTTCCAACGACCACTCCAGATCTCGCCTTCCTAGACATCGAAAGGATGAAAAAGCAAATAGAAGATAATAGGGTGGCCATACGGGACGAGTTCAAATTAAACATGGACCACCAGATTGAGTGGAGGTTCGAGATAAAGGATCACTGGTGGAATGCCATTCCAGAAGCAGACAGACACGAAAAAGTCAGGGGTCTCGAAAGGGACTTTTGTCAACACGTATGGAACTTCTGGAATCAAGAATTTGAGGAAGCCAGATATGATCAGAGATACGAAGAACCAAAAGTCCACTATGAGCGAATGGTTTGGAGGATGAGACAGCAGAAAGCCATGTGGAACAGAATGCTTGAAGCTCATTTTGGAGATAAGAGAGCAGCTGCTTTTGATCCAGTCCTCATCCAACCACCCATCTCAAAGGAAGTAAGGAAGCTGTATGCTCCCAAAACTCCTCCACCACAACTAGTGGCGTCAACTGGTGTGCTCTCCATGACAGAGGCCTTCCCATTCATGTACAAAAAAGAATTATTCGATAACGGAACTATCTGCGGACCAGAGGAGCAACTATGGTTGACATTGCGTGCAAAAGAGCGTCCTACTGAAATGACATACAACTTCAGGGATTCCCTCCAAGGTGTACTGAACTATGGACAAGCCCACCACACTCCAATGTTGGATTCCATCATTGCGAAAACAAGAGCAATTAGGCAGCTGTGGGGAGAGTACATGGTATCATGGGGGAAATGGGAAAAAGACATCACAAAATCTGTGCTGAACCCAGGGGTAATAATACCTCCGGAAAATGTGGAAATTATTCCAGTCTTCCTACCAGAAAGAATTCCAGCAGTGGAACCTCGAGAAGCTTCAATGAAGGGAATGCCTGACTTCAAACTATTGAAAGATGAATGCATTGCAATGATTAAGAGCAGAACATGGGATAGAATGGGGAAAAAGAGAAGACAGATCTCAGTCATGGGTAAAAACAAGTGTTTGGAGTTCCTTAACATCCTACCGGTTCGAGATCTGCATTATCTAAAGGAAAAAGAAGCAGACATCATGGACACCCTGTACGCAGAAATGAAAAAGAAGTTCCTCGACCTGCTACGGGAAATGGATGCAGAGGGTCTGAAACATTGTCAAGAACACCGGCCTCGCCTGGAGTACAATACTGGATTCCAAGGTGTCCTAGGCAGATATTTCACTTTGAAGTGGACTCAGTCACTCACAGCCATGTCTGAGCCTGACTTCATCAAAAAATTTCTGAAGATCAAAGGTCCGGAATTTGGACTGAATGTTGAGGATGAAGAACAGATCATCGACGACTATGTTGACCCAACCTCCGAGCAACCCCGGCCTACTAAATCTGAACACTCTCAGCCTGAAACCGAACCAGAACCACCAAAGAAGAAGAGAAAACTGATAAGGTTGGCAGATAAAGAAAAGTCCGAAAAATCTGCTGAGCCTCAAATCAAAATCCAAGAACCTCCGAGTCAGCCAAGAATCATCCTCCCTGTGCCCAAATTTTATGGTGAACCCTCCAAGCCGAAAGACAAGGGCAAGGAGCAAGCTATTGAGATGTCCAAAGAAGAACAGCTGCGTAAGGCCCAAGAGCTAGCCGATGCAGAATTAGCAAAGAAAGTCCAAGAAGATGCTGATGCAAAAGCAGCAAGGATAGCTCAAGAAGAAGCTGAAATGGATAGAATGGAGGCACAGAGGAAAGCTGAGTACGATGCCCGACAAGCTGAAATAGCAAGAAGGGAGAAGGAAGAAGCTGAGACCGAAATGGCAAAAGAAACGGAGGAGTGGAAGCAGAGAATGGAGGCTGAGAGGACCGAGAGAAATCGATTGAGGAAAGAACAAATGGCCAGGCTTGCCGAGGAGGAGAGTAAGAAAGCAGAAGAAGATGCAAAGAGAGCAGAAATGGAGAAAAACATTAAGAAAGCCCGAGAGGAAGAGGAGAACAGAAAAGCTGCTGAAAGACTGCAGGCTGAGCTAGAGAGGAAGAAGAAAGATGACACAAAAACACAGGCCGATGTTGAAGACGATGATTGTCAAATAATCAAAGCAACCGACATTGTGCCTGTCAAGGTGAAAGTTGAGCCAGCAGAATGGGCCAAAGATAAGGAGAAACAAGCGAAGAAATCCACTGCTCGTAAAAATGACACAGGGGCAAATGTTGAGAAAGTATTGGAAGGAATAAAGCCTACAGAGGAATTTGAGGAAATGGTGCAAGAAAGCAATGAAAGAATTGAAGAGTCAAAGAAGAAGTCAGCCGAGCTTGCAAGCGATCTAAATGAAATAACTGCACAAACTATGGTAGCAGCTGCTACTCAATCGCAACCCACAGTGCAAGAAACAGAGAGAGCTGAAGACATCAGTGGGGATAAGCAAGCAGATATGGAAAGCATGGATAACATCTTTAAGAACAAAACATATCAGCAAATTCTTCAGTATGATCTCAACATCCCTGTGGAACAAGGAGAGAATATGGGGGAGGAATTCGATGATTTGAACATTGGAAAGGAAGTGGAGGCATCACAAAGGGAATACCAAAACATGGGTGATCCCTATCTTTCCGAGGATTTCCTGAACTCCGTATTCCCTGACGATCCTTATACCTCGCACGAGCAGGGAGCAGCTCAAGGGGGTGAGGAAACTGAATTAAAACAAAATGAGGAAGAGCCACAACCGAACACACAAAGTGAATCAGGACAGCACGAGCAAAATGAGCAGAGGGAACAACCAAGAGAGAGTTTGGACTCTGAGGGAGAACAAGCAAGAACTGAGGGAACCCAAGAATCAACCGGATCAGTACGATCGGCTGATTATTGGGCCAACTCGACTTCAAGGGGCAGACTGGGTGTATCCACCAAGAGGTATAAAAGATTCCGCCTTGTTGATGACGCTGACTTAATGAGAAGGTTCAACGGGAATGAGCAGAATGCGGGACGATACATGGCACTGAGTGGAGTGTTTGTCCCTGATAAAGGATTCAGTCCAGAATTGATAGATCATCCAATGCTACTCACGTTGAAAGAAAATCATGGATGGACTGAATTCCTCAAGCATCACGCTGAACCTGGTATAGCAGAATTGGTGCGGGAATTCTATTGCAACATTAATGTCGCACGGAAAACGAGTTGGGTGCGAGGAGTTGATGTAAACATCTCCGGAGAATACTTAAACAACTTCCTAGGCACACCCAACTGGAGGTCAGAAATCCCGACATCAGAGCATTTTGAGAAGGGAGCAAGCAGAGCAGCTGACAGGCAATATCACGATAACATCACCAGATCCCTCACTGCCGCAAGCTATACCGGTGAAATCCCCTTCAAAGCAAATCACCTGAAGCTGGAGTTTCAACCGTCTTATGACTTCTACATGTCAAAAATCTGGCCAAATCCCCATGCACATGAAACATCTGGGCGGATGCTGAAGGGTTTTGCCAAGATTTGGCATGGATTGAAGATCAATATAGGGGAACAGATCTTCCATGTCATGACCTCAAAAGTCACCGGCAGCAGGGCCACCGCTTTATGCTATCCAAATCTCATCAGGAGAATTTGTGAGGCCCAAGGAGTAGATCTAACAGTTTTCGCAGAGAGCGACCTTATCGATGTGAGCCGGCCAATCCCAGTCCCGAAGACAAGGATAACTAATCCAGTTACATACATTATGCCGGAAGAATCAGACGCTCAATCCAGATACACTCCTAGGACAACACCAGCTGGACGCAAAGGGCGCAAGAAAAAGGACCATACTGAGGCGGTACCTTCAGCAGAAGAAGCTGCAATCACACCAACAGAACATGCCCCCACTCCCAGTCATCCTGAAACTGATGTTTCCGCCCCAAGCCAGTCAAGAGCACATCCTGCCAAACGCCCTCACAGAAGCCAAAACGTCTCACAATTTCCAGCTGATTCTCAGACGCTCGAGATTGTGAGTCGCATGGGAGAGTCAATGATGCATAGTGTCAAATCCTTGGCCGATGTCATCATGTCAACCCAAGAAAGGCAATTTCAAAAGGAGGAGGAATTCAGACTGAAACTACTTGAAAGAGAAGAGAGGCAGGCAGAAAGAGAGGCAAGGCAGCATCAGGAAAGGGTAGCGAACGAAGAAAAGAATAGAAAAATGTTTGAAGAAGTGTTTGCCAGACAAGCCAAAATGTTCGACAATCAAGCCGAAATGATGAAGACCTTGCTCAGGAAGCTACCCTCACCCCCAAGAGATGATTCAGAATCTTCAAAACAGCAGTTGGAGAAGAAGGATTGAACTAGATTGATTATATTCATGTGAGTTCCATTGTAAACATCATGCATTAGATTTTCCATTCATGCAGTACACTTCCTATCCATAGCATGGAAATCTATTGTAATTGATGTATTTACTGCTTTCCACAAAGAGAATTTCGTTTTGAATTCTCAAAATATTCAGAAAAAGATGTGTGACAGTCCAAGATGAATAAGTGACTGTCACACCAAAAACAAAACTGTGGCATGCTTGCATGTTCACAGTGTCTCCTTACTGCTTTCAAATAACCAACCGGCATAAAACGAGCATACATCTGTCACCTAAATTCGCATGTTGAATTTAGGCTAATGATGAAATTTTCAAACTATTACATTGGGATAAAACAATTAAAAATATGCATGAAACAAATTCTTGAGGTTTTGAGCTATAAAAATTCAATGACATGATCACTTGGAAGGAAAACGAACTTTCATGTTGAGAATTTGATTGAATAGGTCGTAATGGATTTTTCAAAGGCTAAATTCGAGAATAAAAGCATGACATGATCAATCCATACCATGTGAGATCTGAGCCATGAGTCACTTTAACTCATTATTCCTTTGTTGTGTGAAAATCAATTCGATTAAAGGACACTAGAACTTGCGATTGGGACCGATTCAAGACCATGCCATATTCCCGAAATCAAGCATATGATCGAGGCACTTAGAAAAACCAAAATTTTTTGCCTTCGTTTGAAATCCAAAACCCAAAAATATTTTCCTTTAGGATTAACCACTTTGAGCCTTTAAGCCTAATTTTTCTTTGAAGCCTTCTATATTTTCCTAGCCTTACAAAAAGACCAAGAAAATCAAACCCAAGTGTACATGAGCCATTCCATCAAGGCATTGTAATTCTTTGATCATCAAAATATGTTTCAATTGGTATATCATGAACCGATTTAAAAAAAAAAAAAAAAATATTTTGTTGAGATCCATTCAACAAAAATAAAGTGCAATTGACAAAGCAAATTAGACATAGTCTAATGTCATGCAATAAGAAAAGAAAAACAAAAAGAAAGAAAGAAATAATGATGATCATAAGTTTTAAATAAACATGTGCCAAGTCATGATGGAATGAACTCATGTCACTTCTTAGCCCAATAATTTCCTTTCCTACCAAATGTTACAACCGTATGCCCCGTTATAACCTTGAATAAGACCTCGGGATCTTGATTTGAATAAATGAGCAGGTGGCGAGTTGGTCCAATTGCAAGCTTATGGGAGAATTTAATTGAATTTGATTATGAGCGTTAATGATAAAAAGCCAACTTTGAGAGTGAGTGATCTTTCCGATTCTACTATATGTGAGGCTCTGTTTTCATTGATCAATGTTCATGTCATTCTTGAATTCAAGAATTAAGCCGCTGAGATTTTCTAAACACATATTCAAGAAGAATTAACAATAATGATTGATTTGTAATTCTACTTAAGTGAGAAGTATCATTCCATTAAACACTGCAATCAAGAGAGTTTAACACTTGTAATTTTGATTGTCTTATCCCAATATAAAAAAAATGAAATTTTTGAGGCCACGCAAATGGATTGAATGTGCAGAGTCCAAGCTCTTAGGAGCACTGACTCTGACTGCTCGGGGACGATCAGTATTAAATGTGAGGATGTTGATAATGGCCAAAATTGTCCATTATTTCCAATCCATTTCCGTGTCTGAGATGGACATTTTGATCGTGTTTTCATCTTATTTTAATAAGAAAGCATTTGAATTCGACAGATTAATGCAAGTTTGTAAAAATATTGGGCCGGTAATAAAAAGACACAAAATATGCAATTTTTAATTGTACTTGTGTTAGAAAAATCCAAAAAAACATGGAAAAAGGAAAAAGAAAAGAAAAAGGAAGAAAAGATGGGCAAAAGAATAAAGGAGCCCACAAGAAAATCAAAAAGATGGGAAAAAGATTGAAAATCCCACAACTGAATATTTGGTTAAGTGTTGAAGCACAATTCGAATTGTGCAATTCGAATTAATTCAAATTGCATACAATTCGAATTGCTGAAGAGAACAAGAATGGTTAAGTGTTAGGAAGGGATGCAGAAGAGCTAATTCGAATTACTATGGCCAATTCGAATTAATTCGAATTGGCTTAAATAATTCGAATTGGGGAATGAAGAAGAAGGAAACCAAAGGCAAGAAGAGGATGCAATTCGAGTTGTGCAATTCAAATTAATCCGAATTGCCCAACAATTCGAATTGCCAACTGAAGCAAGGAAGCCAAGCAGAAATCATCATCCAATTCGAGAAAAAGACCAATTCGAATTATTCTCAACAATTCGAATTGACAACTGAAGGCCACAATCCCAGCTCAAGAAAGAGATCTCACAATTCGAATTAATTCGAATTGGCTGAGACAATTCGAACTTCACTCAAAACTCATTCAAAAGAAGCTGTGGAGCATGAGCACAACACTGGTGGGCCAAGGGTTTCGAAAATTCTTCTATAAAAGCTGACCTTCCACAACAAAAAAAAAGAGAGGTTGAACATTCCAAAAATCAGCTTGGGGAACAAAAAGAGAACAGCAGGAGGTTCCACACCCCTTAAGGGTTAGGTAGGTAGTTTAGTTTAGTTTAATTTATTTTTCATGCAAGTAGTGTAGTTTTTATTTATGCTTTGATCTTAGTTTAGTATAGAAGCAGTTTTGTAACCATTAGAGTAGCCATTTCCATACTTATAAATGCTTTTTAGTTAGAATAAACCCTACCTTCAAGCTAATGATGGTTTTGGGTTCTTTACTTTGCTTTCAAGTGTCAATACAAGAAAAATTTCCAGAAATGGTGTTATTCATGTGTTTGGCATTCATTTAATGCTTTCCTAGAAATAAAAGTTTTGAATGTTTGTTTGTTTCAACTAGGTTACATTTATTATGTTCTAGTTGACATTCAAACACAATAAATGCATGTTTGGTGGGTTTTTGGTTTGATTTTATACTTAGAGCTCCAAAACATGTATTCTTAGGTTTTAGTTGTTTCTAAATGTTGTTTAGATTTATTTTCTCTTGCCTTGTATTTTCTGTTTTAATCATGTTTTGTTGACTTAGATAACCTAGTTGTTCTTATCCCTTTTGCTCATAGTTCTTAGATATTTAGAAGTTTTAGGGTTTCTACCCTTTGAATCTTGTGTTTGTAGAAATAAGTTTGAATCCAATCAATACCCACTGGACATGTGTTTGTTTTATTTTGAAAAATCTCACTAGGGTGGCTGTGAAGTGACACTGATGGGAGATGAAAGATTTGGTGAATCCAAACCCATCATTACTCGCACAGTGTATACCTAACCCATACTTGTGAGACGTAAAAATTATCATGAGAAAAAGTGTGCAATTCGAATTGAGGCAATTCGAATTAATTCGAATTGCCTAAGAAATCCGAATTTCACAACAAAATTATTCTCTTCATGTGGTTTTCAACCAATTCGAATTATCCAATTCGAATTAATTCGAATCGTTCAACAATTCGAATTGGCTTGAAAACCACATTGTATCCATTACCATCCCCTCATGTCTTAGTTCATTTTCTTCCCTTACCCAATTCGAATTGTCCAATTCGAATTAATTCGAATTGCTGGATAATTCGAATTCACCTTCCCTTTTGAGGAAAAGGCCTTAGTCAATTTGAGCAAGGAAGGGATGTTGCCAATTCGAGTTGTCCAATTCGAATTAATTCGAATTGGATAACAATTCGAATTAGATGATGTCTCACTCCTTTGCAAGGATTGATTGGGTAAGGTCATACTTCATTCTTCATGCATTCTCAATTCGAATTACTCCAATAATTCGAATTGAACTATCCTCTTATTTTTAAAACTCTAAAAACATTTTCTTTCATGATTTGTGTAAGTTGCATGGGTGTATTGGGCCTAGGCCTAGTTCATCTGATTTTCACCCATTACACATTTCAACCCATTAGTGTCTAAATTATTGTGTGATTAATACCCACACAATACCAAAAATATTTCCTTAATTTCATATTTTCTCTTTCATTGTGTGTATGAATGGGTAATGAGAAATATCACAGATCAATGTTCGTGAAAGTTCCCTTCATAGGGATTCGACTAGCTCGTCTTCTGTGTATTAATTATTACTTGTTATTTTGCATGGTCTGATTAGAGATTGGTGGAAGATACGGAGAAAGGTCTCTTCACCGAGATACGACTAGCCACTCAGCCAATTCCTGATCAGATACAGTTTTAATTCTCCTTATCTTAATTTCACACCTGAATTCAAGTTGCAATACTATCAAATAATGTCGACCAACATCATTTGAGAAATATTACAACAAGAAAATATGTGGGTTTTTCTTCCACTCACAGACAAAAGAAAACTGAATGACGGCGGTCACCGTCGTTTGGAATTCTTTCTGTCTAAAATCATTTCATCTGGGATAATTGGGAACCGGATAGCAGATGTTTGAAGTCTGGAAAACCCCAACTATCTCTAGCATTCCTTTTTAGCCAATTTCTTCTCATCTCAGGCTAATCCACCTTTGTGTATCGCATTCTGTCTAACCCCACCATATATTTTGGGGTACTTTATTTTCCTTTTCATATACTTGTATGCATGATAGTATTATGTAAGTGTCGTGGTCATATCATTATTTTGGGGATCCTTCCCCTTGGACACAGAAGTCTTGATTTAAATCAGATGCTGCATAATAAATTTCCAACAAAAATTCCTTAATAAAATCCGGATCTGAGTAAGGGATAAATTCGACAGTTATGATTAATTCATATTCCGCTGGGGGTTGATTTTGAGAACTTAGAAGCAGAGTCAGCAATTAGGTCTCATCTAGACTGAAAGGATCTGTGTTTTAAATTGGGAGTTTAGTACCTGTCTTGGGAATGATTTTCAAATATCCATTGGTTTCTCAAAATTGCTGTGTGTTGGAAATCTTATATTAGATATTGCATTGAATCATTACCCACTTGGGTATAGATAAGATGTAATAAATAATACTAGAGGAACAACATATAGGCCTTGGTTAATTTCTAAGATAGGGTTGAGTATTCCTTCGACTACTATCTTCTTCTGCCAAAGTCTAGAATTGAGTCTTGAGTGAGTGCATCCGGAACAGGTTCATTTATGAATCTGTTTCATTTAGTTTGTATCTCATAACTACCCAGATGTTGTAAGCCCTGTGGCTTATTGATATCTTGGGGGTTCTTGATCTGCATCTGGTCACCAAGACCAGGGGCTCTTTTATACTAACAGAAAGAGATGCTTTTTAAGACTTCCGAGTGATAGGATTTTAACTGCTTTCTTAACTGCTTTCTTTTAAATGCTTTCATAGAGGTCACTCGGAAGAAATTTAAGGTTGTCCATCTGTTAAAAGGTTTGAGAGTTATGGAATGGTTTGGGGCTTGATTTGAAACTTTGGGTGTGACATGGGGGAATGATAGGAGTACTTGGCATATCAACTAATGATATGTCAGGTGTTGCTTATCCACCACAGATAAATAATCTAACCTCGCAAGGCCTGTGAACAAGACCTGAGAGGGGAGTTATTAGTAAGTCTGTGGTATCTTAGATTTTGTTGTCTTAAGAGCATGTACACTCTCGCTGTAAGTACCTGTCTGTTAAAGGGAACATAGTGTAGAGAGCATGAGAGTTGGCTAACTGGAGAATTATCCCAAGCTAAGATCTGTGTATAAAAATGGAAGTTTAATTGTGTTTCATCTGAATCTTGTCCAATCTTTCTTATTTCCCCCTGTCCCTTCTGTCTCATTTTAAACCCGCTTTCTTAGAATAAATTTAATCGCTTTCGTAGCATAACTTTATCGCTTCCCTAGTATAGAATTTAATTATGCTTTGTAGAATAACTTTTACTGCTTTCATGATCTGGATTTAAATTACGTCAAGTAGTTGTTAGAAACCCCTACAAAACTTGAATCGAGTAACCGAGTGGAAAATCTTAGTAAACGACGTGGGCCCTGCTTCCATCGCACATCCTCCAGTGAACGATCCGGTACTTTCTATAAATTACTGCAATTTTTGACACCGTGCGCTTTCGGGGGCACAGGTTTCTTGACACGAGTAATAAAAAGAAACATTTTAGAAAATACTCATGCATTGGGAAAATGTCAGAAGTTTCATGGCAGGTATCTTTTTGACATGAAATTAAGAGAAGCATCATGATGCAGATACCAGGGACTTTCAGGGTGACAGACTGAAGGTCAATCCCGGTTGCATCGTGATAATTGTCAAAAGTTTCATGGCAAGAAGGACCACAACGCCATTTGAAATCAAAAGACCCCACATGAGTAATAAAAAGGGAAATCTTAATATATCCTTAAACCCTTTCCCGCAAATCATAACTCTCGTCATTTAATAAATCCAAATCTGTTTTAATAATAAATACTCGTGTTCAACGAAACTTGTCAAAAGTTTCATGGCGCCGTTGCCGGGGATATGCAGACAGTTGCAATAAATGATACTATATTAAGTATTGAGCGCTGATGTCTTTTAAGACTGAATTGTCTATCCCGGCTGCACCATGAAACTTGTCAAAAGTTTCAACCTTCAACATGACTTTGTCGCCGACTTGGAATTCCAATTCTTGCCGTCTTACGTCCGCATAACTCTTTTGCCGGTCTTGAGCGGCTCTCATCGTTCCTTGGATGACCTTAATATGTTGGGCCATGTCCTCCACCAATTGTGGTCCTACTGCCACCGTCCGATCGCTCTCTTCCCAGCTCAACGGGCTCCGGTATCTTCGCCCATATAGTGCCTCGAAGGGTGCCATGCCGATGCTCGCATGGTAGCTGTTGTTGTAGGAGAACTCGATCAAGGGTAAATGGTGCTCCCAACTTCCCTTGAATTCTAGCACACAGGCCCTCAACATGTCCTCCAGCGTTTGTATTGTTCGCTCCGTCTGCCCATCCGTCATGGGGTGGAACGCGGTACTCATCTTTATTTGCGTCCCAAGGGCTTCTTGCAGCTTGGTCCAAAAATGAGAGACGAATCTGCTATCCCTATCCGAGATGATGTCATGTGGCACCCCGTGCCGGCGTACTACATTGTCTACATATGCTCTTGCTAGTTGGTCCATTGACCAAGTGTCTTTCATCGGGATGAATATGGCGGCATTCGTTAACTTATCCACGATCACCCAGATCTTATTCATCCCCTTTGGTGAACGTGGTAACCCCGAAATGAGATCCATGGAGATACTATCCCACTTCCAGCTTAGGATCTCCAATGGTTGCATTAACCCTAGGGGTTTTTGTCGTACTGCCTTGACCTTTTGGCAGGTAAGGCACCTTGCCACGAACTCGGCCACTTCTCTCTTCATGTTCGGCCACCAGTAGTTCTTCTTCAAGTCCTTGTATAGCTTGTCCCCTCCGGGGTGAACCGAGTATGGGGTGCTATGGCCTTCCTCCATCACCTTCTTCTTCAGATCCGCGGACTCCCGCGGTATACACCACCTCCCCCTGAAGCGGATGCTCTCGTCCTCGTGAATCTTGAAATCCACTGCCTTTCCTTCGGCAATGCTCCTCCTTATTTCCTCCAACTTTTCGTCACTCGATTGGGCGAGTCGTATCTCTTCGAATATGGTAGGCCCTACTACCATCGCGTTGACGACCTCGGTTACCGTACCGGGATGCACCAGTTCCAGGCTTAATTTCGCCAAATCTCTGTACAATTCGGCCGGTATCACAAGTGAGTTCGTGACGTGTTGCATCTTCCGACTCAAGGCGTCGGCCACGACGTTGGCCTTGCCCTCGTGATACGCGACTTCCAGGTCGTAATCTTTGATCAGTTCCAACCATCTTCTCTGCCTCAAATTCAGTTCTTTTTGCGTGAATATGTACTTGAGGCTCTTATGGTCGGTGAACATCCGACACTTCCGCCCATAGAGATAGTGTCTCCAAATTTTCAGGGCGAACATGACCGCGGACAGTTCTAGGTCGTGCGTCGGATAGTTCTGTTCGTGTGGTTTTAGTTGTCGCGATGCGTACGCTATGACTCTTTGATCCTGCATTAGTACGCATCCCAGTCCTTCTCTCGAGGCGTCGCAGTACACCTCGAAGTCTCCATTCTCTGATGGTAACGCCAACACTGGCGCCGTGGTAAGTCGTTTCTTCAGCTCCTGGAATGCGGCTTCGCACTCGCCGGTCCACTCGTACTTCACCCCCTTCTTCAGCAGTTGGGTCAACGGGCGGGTGATTTTTGAGAAGTCCTGGACAAATCGCCTGTCGTAGCCCGCCAGTCCGAGAAAACTTCTTATCTCCGTTGGGCTCTTCGGTGGTACCCACTCGGTTACTGCCGAGATCTTTGCCGGGTCTACCGCCACTCCGCTGGCGGATATGATATGCCCAAGGAATGCAACTTCCCTCAGCCAAAAGTCGCATTTGGACAGCTTCCCGTATAGTTGATTTTCTCGGAGGATCCTCAGCACTTTATGTAAGTGCTCGGAATGTTCTTCCTCGTCCCTTGAGTAGATCAAGATGTCGTCTATGAACACCACTACACATTGATCTAATAGCCCTCGGAACACGTTGTTCATGAGGTTCATGAACATTGCTGGGGCGTTCGTCAGTCCGAATGACAGCACTGTGAATTCGTAGTGTCCATAGCGAGTCCTGAACGGTGTCTTTGGGATGTCCTTCTCGGCGATTCGCAGTTGATGGTATCCAGAACGCAGGTCGATCTTGTAGAACATAGTAGCTCCTTTCAGCTAGTCGAACAAATCCTCGATTCTGGGCAACGGGTACTTGTTCTTGATAGTGACTTGATTAAGTCCTCTGTAGTCGATGCACAGTCGCAAACTCCCATCTTTCTTCTTGACGAACAAGACCGGTGCTCCCCATGGAGACGTACTCGGCCTAATATATCCCTTCCCCAACAATTCTTCGAGCTGCTCCTTTAGCTCCTTCATCTCTGGTGGCGCCATGCGGTAAGGAGCCTTTGAGACAGGTTCCGTTCCCGGGATGAGATCCATGGTGAATTAAAGATCCCTCTCAGGGGGCATGCCGGGAACGTCTTCAGGGAACACATCCGGGTATTCTCTTACCACCGGAATGTTGTCTATCCTGACTCCCTCCGCCTTTATGCATTAGGCTACATAAAGGCTACATAACTCGAGAACGTTGACTATCTTATTAGACTTCTTAGAAGGTTGAGAGTAGAAAATGACTCTCTTCCCTTTACTTTTCGACAGCGTGATCTTTTGCCTTTGGCATTCGATCACGGCCTTATATCTGGTTAGCCAGTCCATTCCTAATATGACGTCAAAGTCTCTGACGTTAAACTCTACCAAGTTCACAAAAAACTCTATGTTCTTTATTACTATAGGTATTCCATTGTAACTCTTAGTGCACGCTATTACTTCTCTAGAGGGCAGTTGTATACCTAAGCTAATCATCTCGCACTTAGGTAGATCTAGTTCAGTTACGACTTTCGAAGATATAATCGAACAACTGGCTCCGGAATCAAATAAAACTCTAAGCGGAGTACTTAGGACATGGAAAGTACCTGCCATCACGTCAGCCTGCACGGGTATGTCTGCCTGGTTGATCACGTTCAACCTCCCCATCGGCCTCCCCTGATTGGCCGGCTGGCTTTGATTCGGGTTTGCGTTTTGTTGCTGGTTCAGAGGGCGCTAGTTAGGATTCGGAGGGGGTCGATACCCCTGGTTGTTGCCGTTTCTACCTCCTTGGTTGATCGGCTCGTTAGGTCCAGTGACCAAATCTTCTCTCTTTGTGATGTTCTCGAGTCGGGTTCGACATTCCTCCCTCCGATGGCCAATTCGGCCGCACCGAAAGCACTCGCCCACCTGAGGACATCTCCTCACCAGGTGCGGCCTGCCACACCTTGGGCACGGCGGCACTCGTCCTCCTTGGTTGACATTTCGACCATTGTTGTTCTGAGCATTCCCGTTCGGACCTCGCCGAAAGTTGTCCCCGCCAGTAGTGTTGCCCGTCCTATTATCCCTGTTCCTTTTGTCTGGTCCTTGCGCCCCTCGGCTAGATTCCCCAGCAGCCTTCCTTTTGAGCTGTTGCACTCGTGCTACTGCTACCGCCCGATCGTAGACAGATTGCAGGTCCGGGTAGTTAACTCCGGTGATCACCTCCCGAACTGACAAGTTCAATCCCATTTCGAACTTCTGCGCCTTCTCCCCGTCCGTAGGTACCATCTTGGGCACAAATCTCACCAACTCCTTAAACTGTGCATAATATTCTTTAACGGATTTCTCTCCTTGCTTCAGGGATGAGAACTCCTCGTACAGTGCTGCCTTAGTACTCATTGGGTAGAAGCGCTCCCGGAGTAACTCCATGAACTCGTTCCACGAGTAGGGTTCATCATCCTCTGCCAGCTTCCCCTGGGTAGCCTGCCACCAGTCATCGGCCTCGCCCCCCAGATAGTACGAAGCCACGTGAACCTTCTCCCCCTCCGGGCATCTTACCGCCTTCAGCAATTTGTCGAAGGTTCTCAACCATTCTTCCAGCTTAGCGGGGTCCTCCTCCCCGACGTAGTAAGGAGGTCGGTAGGGGTTCACTGCAGCCAAGTAGTTGATCCTCGCTTCCGGTGGTGGCGCCGCGGCAGCTCCACCCTGGTTGACGTAAGCATTACCCAGTGCGATCAGTAGTTCCTCCATGTTCCTCATCCGCCCTTCCGCAGGGTTGGGCATCGGGCCTGCTGGGGCCGGTGCTTCCACGTTAGGTGCCTGCTCGTTGGGTTGCCCCGGCCTGTCGCGGGTGTTGGGGGTGGCAGGGATGGTCCTTGGTCGTCCTCGGGGTGCCATCCTGTTACAACCATGTGAGCACAAGGGAGGTTTAGTGTTCCGGGAGATTCGAGAGATTGTGGAAAAGTGATTTGTTAACTTGAGTGACGCTTGTCAGGAGTTGGTTAGTATTTGTATTTATTCATTCAGTCGTTTATGTGGGTTTTTAAATGTCGAGGCCCTGGGTCAATGGGGGCGTGTGGAAGCAAGTCATCCTTCCAGTGAAGCAGTTGATATCCCAGGACCCCTGCTTCGGTCTCTATGTCATCCAGCTGGGTCCGAAGCTCAGTCTCGTGGGCCTGGAGTTCGTTGATTTGGATTTGGAGTTGGGTCAGGTCTTGGTCCCCCGCTCCCCCTAGGTTAGCCAGGTGACCTAGGTTGGCCTCCATTTGTTCTACCCTTAGCCTGAAGTTGTTCATGTTTTGAGGGGTTCCGAGATAGGCTTCAATCAATCTCATTAATAGGTTGATCATGTTTGCGTTCGGAGCAGCCATCTAGTGTTGACAAGGAAGGTTAGAGTTAGGGTGTGTCTTAGGCAAAGTCAAGATGTGCAAGAATTAAATCTATATGCAATATGCAAGTGCAAGTCCCTTCCCCATTAAAATTTAATTTATTCGTATGTTTAAAATAAATTGCTAAAGGTTGGGCCTCTATAGTGGGCCGAAAAATTTAATTTTCCTTTCTTGGCTAAAACATTGGGCTATAAATAAATTTTTGGACTAAATAAAACTAGTGATCTTTAAAAGTGATATACTTAAAATATTACTAGGGTTTGAAATATTAGTATCAAAATAATTATAATAATATTATTAGCAATACTAATAATAATAATAGCTTTAAAATAAAATTCCGAGCTCTGATACCAACTTGTAACACCCCGGATTTGATAACCCAGGCCGAGGTGTCACCGCCGCATCTCCCTAGCAAGACACGGCTTCCCGAGCTCGCCAAGGAAATGCAAGGCTTGTGGGTACGTAAAAGATTTAAAAACATTTCAACGTATAGTCCGGAATTTAATAACACTTAAGTCAAAATACGAAAGTAATAGTCATCATGCACGGATAAAGTAAATGCAGCAGAAAGTAATCACGGCCAACACGGCCAAAACCTCGGGTTAAACAGACCCGGTAAAAACAGTAGTACGATGCAGAAATCGAAAATGTTCACAAATAATTCCCCCCAAGTGTATGCGTATGCGTCACTCGACATACTCTGTAAAAGAAAAATGACAACGGTTGTCAGTATAAAAATATACTGAGTAAGTTAATCCCTAACTAACAAATAAGAGGGGTTACATGTGTTTAATACTAAAGATTTCACTTTTCATGCATAAAAAAAAAAATACATATTATATTTGCAGCGGAAAAAATAATTAATGGACTTAATTTAAAAGCATAATTTAAAGCATAAATTAAGATGCGTAATTTAAATACATGATTTAGAAACATGGTAAATACGATTTAAGCGTAATTAAACACTCACACAAGTCTTTTACGTTTTATCCCGCAAACTAAGAAGAGGACACCATACCGGGAGATCACTAACGAGGCAATCTCAACATAGGACCACTAACGAGGCAGTCCAAACAATGGGAACTAATGAGGCAGTCTGAAAAGATAATATGACCACTAACGAGGCGATCCAAAAATACAGCACGCGAGATCACTAACGAGGCAATCTCAGATAGTAAGGAGACCACTAACGAGGCAGTCTCAAAAGATAATGATAGCATGAAGATCGGCTCAGCCTAGTGAACGGGATTTTTTGAAAGTTCGTATTTCAATGTTATCAACAGATCGATATCGCGTTTTCATAGTTCGAGTTTTCTCAAGTTCGAAACAAAATTCGATTTGCGGCAGTTTACGCCTTTCCTAATTAAAAATTCGTCTTTACCCCAAAAATTCTGAAATTTTCACAGTAGTTCAAAAACACACACACGAACAACTTTCATCTTTTAAGTTTTTGGAAATAAAGTTTTGAAGTGAGTCAAATTCCGAGTTCTTTGCAAAAGATAATTTCTGTCACAAAAACGGTTTCCGTCACAGGTTCGTGCATCGCCGATAAAAAATTCAATTCAAAACCAATTGATGCGAAATTTTTACAGTAGTTACAAAACACGCTAAGGAACAACTTTCATGTTTGAATTTTTGATGCTCAAAAATCGACCACAACACACTGTACACGCGAGGACTCCGAAGAGGTTTTAACACAGTTCTGAAATTCGACCGTTTGACATATCAAATGAACACCAAAATCCGTAAAGTTTTATATGCATAATCTAGACAAAATTACCTACAACGTTTGTTTAGAAATGCAAAGTTGAATCATTCTAAAAATGGGTGAAAAACATGCATCAAATCGAGTAAGAGAAACTGTCACAGTTTGAAATGTTCGGGTTGTCACAGAAAGTTTACGGCGTGATTTGGGATAGCAAATCTTAATGTCAACAACTGAAATTTGGACACAAGATAGATAATGGTGTTAGGAACAACTTTTATGTTGAAAAGTTTTCGGTTTGAATTCCCGAAGGTCGAGTTTTAGGCGAGTCTTTGAAATCGGACGAAAATAAGATTTTTGAAAATCAATTTTTGTTACAGGTCTAGATCTCGAGTTTTAAACAACAAATAACCACAAAAATTTGAGAGTAAGGTTTTAACTTACTGATTTAGAGATTAGGCTCACTGGAACGGGTATCCGGACGTCCTAGGGTCGCGACGAATGGCCAATCTTTCCGAACGCTTTTTGTTCGTTTTCCGGCGTGAAATCTTAGCAAAGGAAAAGGGTTAGAATTCGAGTTTTGGAGACTTATGGACGGATGGAACACTGTATTAAGACTTACCAAGGTTCTATGAGGCAGTGCCTTCGTCCCGTTAGCCTTGCCGTCGCCGGAATGTTCGCCGGAAATTGTCGTCGGATGAGTTTTGGCTTGGAGAGGGAGTTGGGAGTGTCTAGGGTTTTGAAATTCTGAAAACTAAGGGGAGGGGCGGCCAACACAGTCCCTATAACCTTCCCCACTGCCTTGATCCGCTTCCCCTCGATGGGGGACGGATTTTTGGCAACAAAATCGCCATAGAAGGAAAGATTACACCTTCAGCTCCTCTGGCGCAGTGGTGGCGCGCCCTCAGGCCTTTGTGCGCGCGGAGTGCGCGTGTATACTACTCGGACGCGTCTCCACGACCCGCGCGGTGGCCGCGCGCGCACGCGGGGTGCGCGCGATACCAGAACCGGCCGGTTCGGGCGGTTCGAGTGGTCCGTCGGGTCCTTCCTCCTTTTCTCGATCGGGTTTCTATCCTTCGCGCTCTTGGTTCGACTTTTTGGGTCATTTCCAGCTCGAAATTCTCATGTGGATTTAATTACGAATTCGATCTAACTCCCGTGTAATAATTCGTTTACTTAAATTAGTCCCGTCCCTCCTTAATGATTTTCCCAAAGTTGTGTTTTGGTTTCTTCGGGTTTAACGTTGAATGTTTTTGGTTATGCTTTTATTTTGTGATAATTTCGCTACTGAACTTGGAATTTAGATTTCCAAGCTGCCTACGTACCCTGTGAAGGGATCAAGTCATGACGTAGTTCAAAACAATTTGAATTTATTTTTCTCGGGTGTTACAATATTTCCGGTCTCTGATACCACTCTGTAACACCCCGGATTTGATAACCCATGCCGGGGTGCCACCGCCACATCTCCCTAGCAAGACACGGTTTCTCCGAGCTTGCTAAAGAGATGCAAGGCTATAGGTGTTGGAGCATGCTTTGTCAGCCATAGCTGCTCCTCCGGTCCGCAGACAGTCCCATTGTCGAATAGTTCTTTCTTGTATGTGAATGGGAAGGCGTCTGTCATAGAAAGCATCCCAGTCGATGCCACTAGTTGTGGTGGAGGGTTCTTGCTGGCAAAGTAACTCTTCGTTTGCTTTGTGATTGGTGGTTGAATAGGGACTGGATCGAAGGCTGCTACTTTCTTATGTCCCAGATGCTGTTCAAGCAATCTATTCCACCTGCCTTTCTGTTCATTCATTCTCCAGACCATCCTTTCGTAATGAACCTTTGAATCGTCAAATTTTAGATCATGCCTTGCCTCGTCGAATTCGTGATTCCAGAAGTTCAACACGTGTTTGCAAAAATCCCTTTCGAGGCCCATAGCTTTATCGTTTCTCTCTTTTTCTGGAATAGCATTCCACCAATGGTCTTTCATCTCGAACCTCCATTCAATCTGGTGGTCCATGTTTAGATCGAATTCGTTCCTTATGGCTTGTCTGTTATCTTCTATTTCTTTCTTCACCCTTTCGATGTCTAGGAAGGCAAGATCTGGAGTTGTCTTCGGGAGATTCACAATGGAATCTATGATGAGTTGGTCCCTGAGGAAGAGAAGTTGAAACTATTTTTAACACATTTTTGATAAAACTATCCAAGTTGAAAATCAACATCCTCACATTTTGAGCTATGCTCTAAATGTGAGTTGGTTGGTTTTTACTTGAATTTATTAGGGTTAGATTATTAAATCCAACACTTATTGCAACTCAAAAGTTAAAGAACAAGGGTCTTGGACCCTTGCAATTTTTCTTAGATTATAAATAGTCTAGATATTTTTGCATGGTCAAAGGGCCACAAGATGGAAAACGTTTATAGGCTATTGAACCTACCAAAAAGGAATTTTTGATTTTTATCACTTAAAAAGTGATTTAAATCATGTGAAAGGGGAGATGGAAGATAAATGATGAGGAATAAATGCGCCATGATGAGTTATGCAATTAATCGTAAGCTGTAATGGACCATGGAGAATAAAAATAAACAAAGACATGCACACACACAGAAAGGTTATTTTTGGATTTTATGAAGAGTGTTGACTTTTTTATTTAATAAAAATTGGGGGTGTGAGAGTGGTCCCCCATTTGGATTTTGTTTTTGGGAAATGGGTATTAATAAGTGATCAAAATTGCCACACTTGTGTCTTCCCCACTTGTCCCAATAATGGATTTGTCAAACACTAAAGAGGATAGAACATTCTACCACTTTTTGTCTTTTAGACAAAAATTCCATGCCAAAGTATGTTTGGGAAATAATGTCAGAAAAAATTTTGGTATGATTTCGTCTGTAATACCATGCTCCCGTGTATACAAACATCAACTTTGTGAGTTGAGTTTGCACAATGTGGGTGACAGGTACCCGACAAAAGCATTTATTAACAAGGTTCCACAACACAGTGACACGCAAACATTAAAATAAACACGCAAATAGGCCATTCACACCACTATCATGCAAAATTTTTGCCAAAAATCTCATGCTTTTCAAAAACACAGATTCACAGACGTAATCAACATGCATTTTCAATCATCAAAATGACACAGCGACTAAAGGAAAGTATTCACAGTGTTTACCCCATTCACAGATTTCTCACACATCACACAGACGACATAAATATGTGCAAGACAACAAAAACAAAACAACAACACCACAAAAGTGAACAAAACATGATTTTTGAGGGTTTTGCAACCCTCATTATCAAAATAAGATATCCCCAACACCACAGAAAACTCAAGCATCACAAAAATGGCAGTTTCGAACTAAAGCACTAAAACCCTAAGTTCTGCCTATTGAGTTCTAAGTCGTTCCCAAACAACCCCAACACATTCCGATCACATTCCGACCCTCCCCGACTCGAATACAGCCACCATTCCCTTCCCTCACCCCTGATTTCGCAGAAATAACGAAGAGACGAAACTGGAAGTGCGAAAAACTGGGTGCGAAATCGAAAAAGAAAGCTTACCCCCTGCTCCCACTAGGGTTTGACGACGACGACGCCATTTCCGACCAGTTGGAGTGATCGGACGGAGTAAGGACACTGGTTTCGCGAGGACAAAAGGTTCGCAAAAAGAGAAGGTCGGGGGAGTTTTCGAAGTGTGGAGAGTGAAAAATGAGAGGGAAGAGGAAGAAGGGGTATATAAAGGGTGAGGGGCAAAGATGAAGTTCGGTCTAGACCGAACTGATGTGGTCTTCATTGTTTGTGAGGAGCTCGGTCTATTGGGCTAGTTCGCTCTAAACCGAACTGGCTTGGAGACCGAACTGAATGCTTAAGAAAGATACGAGGTGCTTTTGTGAGTTAGTTCGAATTACTTGGGCAGTTCGGTCTAGACCAAATTTGCTTTATAATTCGAACTTACTCACTTGCAATGATAAATGGAACACTGCCTTGTGTAGATCAATTCGAATTATTTGAACTCAGTTCGGTTTAAATCGAACTGAATAATTCGAACTAGTACTAGGCGAGGTTATTGACACACGAAAGAGGTCTTAGAAGGCCAATTCGAATTCTTAGGTCAGTTCGGTCTAGACCGAACTAGACAATTCGAATTGGCAAAAACTTCTAAGACAACATATCCCACACTTAAACAAAGAAATTTGGGGTTTTCAAAAATTTTACACTCTTACCATATTCAAATAACATGCAAACTGAGTGTGCATAAATACATTCTAAAATTTAATTGCTTGCAAAAATTAAGTTGGATTAACACATTTATTTTATGGACTTATTCTGGATTTTAGATTTCTCTAAATTCCGAAATTGATTTCCATTAAATTCAGTATTAATCCAACCGGGAACCTGGTTTTTGACGCTTTATTTTTCTTTTTGTTGGTCCCACGAATTCCTGCAAAGCGAACATAATAAAAGTATTAGATTTTTCTCCAAATATCAACATCCTCACATTTAGAGTTTTAGTACTATAAATGTTTAATTGATTTTTGGATACTTTTTGCACAGGAAAATTTGAATAGTACATAAGTAAATGCATATATATATATATATATATATATAGATATATTTATCAAGTATAGGTTGGCTCTGAAGTCATCTGAATTTCTTTTTCGGGGTCGAACTGTCCGAGATACTCCTTCAATCTTTGTCCATTCACCACCAGCTCTTCCTTGTCAGTTCGGATCCTGACAGCTCCACTGTCAAACACATGCACCACTTCGTATGGCCCTTCCCATCTGGATTTAAGCTTTCCGGGGAACAACTTCAACCTAGAATTAAATAACAAGACATTTTGGCCAACATAGAAGTGTTTAGATTTGATTCGACGATCATGTAACTTCCGGGTTCGCTCTTTGTAAATCCTCGAGGTTCCGTAAGCCTGCGCACGTATTTCCTCAAGTTCATTGAGGTCCAACTTGCGTTTACTCTGAGCAACTCGTGGGTCAAAAATTAAGCATTTTTACGGCCCAGTAAGCCTTGTGCTCTAGCTCTACGGGCAAATGACAGGCTTTTCCAAAGACGAGCCTGTATGGAGACATCCCAATGTGTGTCTTGAATGCAGTGCGGTATACCCATAAAGCATCATTGAGCTTACGTGACCAATCTTTGCGGGTTATCCCCACAGTGGCCTCGAGTATGTGTTTGATTTCATGGTTTGATACCTCGACTTGGCCACTGGTTTGGGGATGATAAGGCGTGCCAATCTTGTGGAGAATCCCATTTTTGTTCATCAGATTTGCAAACGCTTTATTAACCAAATGGGTTCCTCCATCAGATATTATTACCCTAGGTACACCAAATCTGTCGAAAATGTTATTTTTCAAAAACTTGATGACTTGGTGACCATCATTGGTTGGTAGTGCAATTGCCTCAACCCACTTGGACATATAATCGACAGCTACCAAGATGTAGTGATTCCCATCAGATGTCGGGAATGGTCCCATGAAGTCAATGCCCCATACATCGAAAATCTCAAGCGTGAGAATCCCTTTTTGAGGCATTTCATCCCTCTTGGAAATATTCCCTAGTCTTTGGCATCTGTCGCAAGACTTAACAAACGCCTTGCAATCCTCGTAAACAGTAGGCCAATAGAAACCACACTCGAGCACCTTATGAGCTGTTCGAGTGGGGCCATGGTGACCTCCATATTCCGATTCATGACACTTTTTAGCGATTTGATAGGCCTCGTGCTCCGTTACACATCGTCTTATACTCGAATCTGCGCAATGCTTGAAGAGATAAGGATCTTCCCAAAAGTAGTTAACTACATCTCGGTAGAACCTTGCTTTATGGCTCCTGCTTAGGAATGGTGGGATTATCCACATGCTAAAAAGTTAGCAATGTCAGAAAACCATGGACAAGCTTGATCATGAAGGTGCAAGGCAAACAGTTGTTCATCCGGAAAATTTTCATTGACGGCTAGCTCATTTTTATCATTTTCTAGTCGAGACAAATGGTCAGCAGCACCATTGTCTCTACCTTTTCTATCTTTTATTACGATGTCGAACTCTTGCAGCCAGAGTACCCACCTGATTAATCGAGGTTTGGCATCTTGTTTGCTAAACAAGTATCTCAGTGCAGAGTGATCAGTGTATACTATGGCTTTGGTACCAATAAGATACTGTCTGAATTTATCAAACGCGAAAACCACAACATACATCTCTTTCTCCGTGGTGGTGTAGTTAACTTGGGCTTCATTCAGGGCATGACTTGCGTAATGAATTACGCAATGTCTCCCTTCCTTATGTTGCCCAAGAACTGCACCCACGGCGAGATCACTTGTATCGCACATTACCTCGAAAGGTGTTGACCAATCGGGTGGTTGTACTATTGGGGCAGAAATCAACAACTTCTTGAGCGTGTCAAAGGCTTGAATACACGCTTCATTTATTACAAAAGAATTTTCTTTACAAAGCAAATTAGTGAGCGGCTTGGCAATTTTAGAGAAATCTTTAATGAATCTCCGGTAAAAACCGGCATGCCCTAAGAAACTCCTAACTGCTTTTATTGAGTTCGGCAATGGAAGGTTGGATATGACTGAGACTTTGGTCCTATCGACTTCGATGCCTGCGCGCGAGATGCGGTGACCCAACACTATTCATTCGGTAACCATGAAATGACACTTTTCCCAGTTCAAAACTAGGTTAGTGTCCTCGCATCTTTTTAAAATTTTTGCAAGATTAGTCAAACATTCATCAAAAGTATCTCCATACACAGAGAAGTCATCCATGAAAACTTTAATGCATTTTTCGATAAATTCTGAGAAAATCGACATCATGCATCGCTGAAATGTGGCAGGCGCATTGCAAAGTCCAAAAGGCATGTGCCTGTATGCAAAAGTTCCATAGGGGCACGTGAAAATGGTCTTATCATGATCCTCGCTAGCTATTACAATCTGATTATTGCTAGAGTACCCATCCAAAAAACAATAGTACTCCCTCCCGGCCAACCTCTCCAGCATCTGATCAATGAACGGCAAGGGAAAGTGATCCTTCCGCGTAGCTGTGTTGAGCTTCCGGTAGTCGATGCAAACTCTCCAACCGGTCACTGGACATGTCGCCACTTCTTCTCCTTGCTCATTAGTCATTATGCACATCCCCCCACGTTTTGGTACGACCTGCACTGGGCTTACCAATTTGCTGTCAGATATAGGATAGATGATACCAGCATCTAAGAGCTTGATAACTTCTTTCTTTACCACTTCTTGCATGTGGGGGTTCAGATGCCTTTGCGGTTGCCTAGAGGGCTTGTACTCCTCCTCCATTAAAATTCTGTGCATGCTAACAGAGGGGCTTATTCCTTTTATATCAGAAATGGTCCATCCAATTGCATGTACATATTTCTTTAGAATATCTACCAGAGCTTTTTCTTGTTCTTGCGTCAGCTTGGCTGACACAATTACCGGTAATCTTTTATGTTCAGCGAGAAAAACGTACTTAAGATGATCCAGAAGTATTTTAAGTTCAAGCTCCGGCGGACATTCAACGGAAGGCAATAGTTTGCGAGAAATGGTTTGGGGTGAAAGATCAGATTTACCTTCAGGACCCTGTGTTAGTACAGGGTCCACTTCCTCCTCCGTGGTGCTCTCGTCCTCCACTGGGATGAATTCAACACCGTCGAATTCTTCAAGGTCCCCAGTAATAGGGTCCTCGAAGTGGACAACGTTGCAGCTCCTTTGTTGCTCCGCACCTTCAGGCGTCAGTACCTGTTTTGAAACTTTGTCCGTCATCACAATCATAGAGTCTATGCTCTCATCCTCACTCCTACTTTCTATTACATCAAACATGGAACAAGATCCCTCATTTGGGAATTTCTGCAGCTGCTCCATGTCAAAGGAAATTTCTTTGTCGTCGACCCTCAATGTGACTCTTCCAGATGTGGCATCAATCAGTGCACCGCCAGTGGCCAGAAACGGGCGTCCCAGGATAAACGGCATTTTAGAGTCCTCTTCAATGTCGAGGATTATGAAGTCAACCGGGAAAAGAACTTGGCCGGTTTTGACTACCACGTCCTTGATGATTCCCACGGATTTTGTGATTGATCTGTCTGCCAGTTGCAGTTTCATCTTGACTGGTTCAATCTCTCCGAGCCTTAGGCGAATTGCCATGGCTAGAGGCATCACGTTGATGCTGGATCCTAGATCACATAACCCCATGCTCACCTTGGCCTTTCCGATTTGTACTGGTAGCGTGCAACATCCAGGGTCCTCTTTCTTTTCGGGTAGTTTCCTCTGAACTATGGCACTGCATGTGCTGTTGAGAACAATCACCTCCTCCTGCTCTACCTGCCTTTTCCCTGAAATCAATTCTTTCAAGAACTTAGCATAGGTGGGCATTTCTGAAATCATTTCCACGAGAGGAATGGTTATCTCTACAGACTTTAACCGTTCTAGAAATTTCTTGAATTTAAGGTCATGTTCCGTATTTTTAAGACGTGCAGGGTATGGCACCCTTGGCATATACTTATTATTATCAATTTTTGGTGGTAAAGAGAAGGAAGTTGTACCTTCACCCATACCCTTTTCAGCTTCATTTGCAGCTTCAGCCTGCGTGTTTGCTGCATCTGATTTATCCTTTACCAGCTCAACACTTTCATCTCCTTCAACCCTTTCCTTTTCTTTTTCCACCTCCAATGAGACCTTTACTTTCATAGCTTTCTTCTTTGCAGATCCAACGTTTCCCTTCAGAGTCTTGCCTCCCCGCAGTGTGATTGCTTTACATTGCGGGTTGGCTTCAGTGCTACTCGGCAGTGTTCCCTTCCCCCTGTTCTACAATTCCTTAGCCAACTGGGTGACCTGCGTCTCCACATTCTTGATTGATGCCTGCAGTTGCTGGTTTATCTCCTTCTGATTGGATATAAACTCGGTCATCAAGTTCTCCAAACGAGATGGTGGCTTTTGGTTGTTTTGCAAATTCTGGTCAGGTTGGGCCTGGAAATTCTGGAAATTCTGGCCTTGGGTTGGGTTGGGCCTCTGTTGGATATGGGGCTGGAAGATCTGATTGTGATTCTGGAAATTCTGTACTCTTTGCTGGACGAATCCTTGATTCTGAGGTCTGAAGTTCTGCTGAGGGTTTTGGTTTGCATACTGGTTAGGCTGGTTTGGCTGCAACAAATGCACATTAAGTGCATTGTTGTTGGAATATGAGATATTGGGATGGTTTCTGGTAATTTTCGGCATAGTTACAGCTTTCGGTAGCTATTTGTTGGCACGTGTCAGTTGGGTGAGGTCCCTGACATAGCCCACAGATACTCCCCGGTTGCTGTGTTTGAACATGGCTAGATGAGGCTCCTGCCTGAGAAGTGCCTACTCCCTTTCCTTTCTCCTGTCCTAGTTGTATCGCAGCTACCTATTCTTGCAATTTTTCAAAATCTGTTTTTCCCTCACTTACAGCAAAAACTTTTCTAGGAGGGTCCACTTTCTTGTCATTGCTGTTCAATACAGATCTATTGACAGACATTGTCTCAATCTTTTCCTAGGCTTGATCCATTGGCAAATGGAGTAAATGTTTTCCGCCTGCAGCGTCCAACATCGTTCTCCATGGATGGGTGAGCCCTCCATAGAATTTCCTCAGTTGCTCCCATGGTTGATATCCGTGTTGGGGGCATCGCCTCAAAAGGCTGGAGAACCTCTCCTTTGCGTCATACAATGACTCATCTGGCTTCATCTTGAACTCTCCAATTTTCTCTCGTCCTTCGTCTATCTTAGATTCAGGAAAATATTTCAACAGAAAACTCCTTACCAAATCTGTCCAGGTGCTTCTCTGATTTATGGGTAATGATTTATACCAATCCCTGGCACCACTAAACAAAGAAAAGGGAAACAACATTAGTCTTATAGCATCAGGTGAAACTCCCTGGTTTTTGATTGTATCGCAAAGCTCCAGAAAGGTCTGGAGATGATCATGGGGATCCTCATGATTTGCACCGCAGGATTGATTGTTTTGCACCAAATTAATGAGTGCCGGTATGAGCTCAAAGTTGCGTGCAGGAAATTGCGCTCTCCCAGGCCTATCCAGATAAGGCTCCACGATTGGCTGCATAAAATCAGCTGATGCCTGCTGTTGTTGATTTCCTTGCTCTGCTTGGTTTTGGTATTGCTGGTGGTAGTTAGGATTCTGTTGGAACATATTGTCAGGATCATGAGGGTTGTTCTGGAACTGGTCTTGATTGAAGGCTTGATTCTGGTATTGCTGGTTTGGTATATTTTGGTTTTGTTGGTTATATTGGTTGAGAGGTGGTGGTTGTTGGTGGAATTGCTGATATTGTTGCTGATTTGGATTAGGTAGATTTTCCTCCTCGTTGGCATGATTTGGGTGTTCTACCATGCCCCCATCAGCTCCATTAGCAGGATTATTGGGTGGTTGGTCTATTGGTAGGATCGGGGGAATGTCCTGGTTCTCTGCCATATCAGATATTTCACTGCTCGTGGTTTCGGGTGAGGTACGAGTCCGAGCTTCCTGCTTTTTCCTTCGTCTGGCTTGCGCCCTCAGCTGGCGAGCGGTCCTTTCTATTTCTAGATCGAATGGTAGCTCAGGCAATGTGGCCTTTCTCCTTTGCATAAGCAGCTTGTATCAAGTTTTGACAGTACCTGCACAACCCCCAGGTTAGAAATGGTTCAAGAGTATATACAAAAACTATCTATGAGTAAATCAGGAGTATAATTCTCCTAGTAAACGGCGCTGCATCCTCCACGGCAACGGCGCCATGAAACTTTTGACAATTTCTCACACGAGTATTTTTCTAAAATATAATCCCGGTTTAGGTTTTATTAAAGAAACCGATTTATGAAGATGGAGTTGGGGTTAAGGATATATTTAGGTTGTCACGTTTTTATTACTCGTGTTACGAAACTGTGGCCCGAAAGCGCACGGTATCAAAAATTGCAGTAATTTATAGTAAGACCGGATCGTTCACTGGAGGATGTGCGATAGAAGCAGGGCCCACGTCGTTGTAATACCCGATATTTTTATCGGCATCCAAAAGAATAAAATCTATTTCTTAATCCGATCAAGGTCGAAATATCTCCGAGAAGAAGAAAATAATTTATCACAATAAATTATTGCTCGGAAATGAAACGCCAATAGATTCAAAATTCAAGATGGAATAAAAGAGGGAAAGAAAGCCCGAAGATATTCCATAGATTGATCCCAAAAGAATTGGAATTAAATTCAAAAGAAAAAGAATATTAATTCCAAGAACCCGTGAAGTCGGAAATAATTTAACTAGATAAATTATTGCACGGGAGCCAAAGGACGACGAATTAGAAGCCGACAAATCCGAAACCGACGGACTTAAGATTTCAAACACGAAATCCATTTCAAGTCGAAGTAGATTTAAGATAGGAATCATGATCCGAGAATGACCCGGAAAAATCGAGCTCGAAATGTAGAAGGATAGAAGTCCAAAAGAGAGGAGGAAAGGACCCGACGAATCGCACGACCCGGTCTGGACCACGGTCTAGACCGGATCCGCGCTGTCCCCGCGCGGGGCAGCGCCACTGTAATACCCGTGAATTTTATAACATAAGTAAATAATTAAATACAATAAATAAATAAATAAATAAATACAATAACCAAATAAATAAATAAATAAATACAATAACCAAATAAATAAATAAATAAATACAATAACCAAATAAATAAATAAATAAATACAATAACCAATATTAATTGAATTAAACAAGAGTAATTAAACAAGGGGTACACGGAAACCCGACATCAATAAACTCGAGAATTCGAGTCAAAATGTGAAATTCGACCCGAAAGAAATGACGACACGAAATAAGAACCCAAGGAGAGTCCGGAAATCGGAATCCGGGAACATAGGGGGATAGAAACCCGAAAGAGAGGAGGAAACGCACGACGGATCGCACGACCCGCCCGGACCGAAGTCCAGGCGAGTCTGGCGCGCTGGCCGCGCGCTAAAGGGGAGAAACCCGCGCCAACCCCGCGCCAGCTCCCAGATTCGCCGGTTGCGTGAATCTCTCGCCCGAACGCAGATTTTCCGACTTCGGTTGGAAGTCTTGCGGCTCAAGACCTTAGACATGGTCCTTTGGACGACCTAGAACCCATACTTCTATAAATAAGCTCCTTTGGAGACCCGGAAACACTTTTCAAAAACCCTACGACACACGCACACGAAAACGAAATCCCGAAGGCCACGAAGGCACCAAGAAGGCACCAAGGCAGCACCTTTGGACGAAAATTGGCAGAATCTCCACCGTTGGTAAGCCCCGAATTAATCCTTTTCAATACATGATTCGAAAACGAATCCTAACCCCCGTCTTTTCCGTTTTTACACCACGAATCGAATCTAGGACGTAGAACCGGCGAACGGAGAGGAGAGGAGGTGAACCGGAGGCCACGCCTACGAATTTGACATCCCCCGACAACCGAAAATCTGTAAGTTAATACTTACATGGGTTTGGGTGTTAAAATATTTTGAAGTAAATTAACTTAAGCAAGAACATAAAATCTGTCAACATTAAAACCCTACCGGCGCAACAGATTTGACGAATTTTTCCGAACCTTAAAACGAACTCAAACAGAAAAACTTAAAAGACGAAAAACGTTCCTAAGGCGTAGATCTAGACACTGTAAAATTTTCAGGATTTTTAGAAACGTTTTCATAGGTGAAATCTATCGAAAACCGAACTGTGAAAACTTAGATCTTGAATTCTTGACAGAATTTAGGTTAGATCTTGATCGCGTTTTTGAACCTACTTTTAGACTGAATTAGATCTTTTGCCAAACATGAAAGTTGTAGATAAACGTCTTAAGATGGTCTCTGTAAAATTTCATCACATTTGGAGTTGAGTTGCTATGGTAGAAATTGAAATCTTTAAACTGTGGTCTGTGAAATCCGAGCAGATTTAGGGTTCTGTAAAAACTTGTGTTTTTGACCTATTTCGGTATCTCGGATTGAAAAAGTTAAAACATGAAAGTTGTAGATCTCGATGTTTCTGAGTCAGTTGTGAAATTTCAGAATTTTTAGAATTAAACCTGATTTTAGACGAATTTTGGAAGAAACTGCGATTTATCGGAAATCAATCTTGAAATCTTGAAATCTTGTTGAGACGTGAGATTAACCTTTAGGGTTGAACAAATTGAGACATTGTTTTAAAATAATTAAAGTTGAATCAGATTTTGAAAATTTAAATCCCCTTACAAACTTGATAAATTAAAATTAGGGGTGAGTGCTCTGCAGAGTGCCCCCTAACGATTCACTTCGTGCCTTAATGGACGATGGTGACCCCGCGCGCTAAACTTGAAATATGATATTGCCAAAACGGCGAGATATAGAGCCTACACTCTCGAGAATATCCACATGGGTTTCCCGAGGCTCCGGAGTGGTACTGGGTATGGCTGATACGGCTGCGGCCGCCGGGCTACCGGCTAAACTTGAGACATCGCGATGCTATCGTGAAACTTGAAATACTAAATCGGGAATGTAATGGGGATGTTAAAATTTGATTAATTAGATTAAATTATGTTGTCTAATTAAATGTTTAAATGCTTTATTTAAATTATGGCTATTGTTCTAAATTATGTAAAATGCATGGTGAATTAGAGCCTGGAATGGATTATAGTGGCTTAGATTTAATTGGATATTATATGCTATTACCATGTTTTGATAAAGTGTTAAATTAATGGCTTTAAAACCCCAAGATCATGCATGTGTTAACTTACTCAGCAAGTGTGCTGATAAACCCGTTTTTATTCCTTTTTCTTACAGAATATGTAGAATGAGCATGATCATTTCGTGCATGGGATTTTGGGAACATTCGATTTCGTTATTTTGATACTGGATATTTGAATTTTTATTTCTGCATTAGACGTTAGAATAAACGGGCCTGTTTAACCCGTGTTTTGGCCATGTCGGCCCTATTTACATTTTCCGCTGCAATACTATACTTAAATACTATTTCCGCTGCGCTATTATTTTCGAATTATATTATGTGGGCTGTTTTGAATGCTTTAAATGTTTTAAATACTGAAACCATTAGCCTTGCATCTCTTTAGTAAGCCGGAGAAACCGTGCCTTACTAGGGAGGTGTGGCGGTGACACCCCGACCTGGGTGACCAAAAACCGGGGTGTTACAAGTTGGTATCAGAGCCCGGCTAATTTTTTTTAATTATTTTAAAAACCATTATTATTTTTAAACTATTATTAATATTTTGACTATAACTTTGAAATTTTAAATTATTATTTCCATGGAGAAATTTTTTTTTAAAACCCATGGGAAAATATATATATATGTGGTGCATTAAATTATTATTGGGAGGGAAATCATCATGTGCATTTGCATATTGCATCTCTCCTATGAATCTAGGATCTTGGCGAAATTGAACTTAGAATCTTGGCAAAAACTTGAACTTAGAATCTTGTCGAAATTGAACCTAGAATCCTAGCGAATTCGAACATAGAATCTTGGCGAATTTAACGAGGAATCTTGGCGAAATTAACTTAGATCTCTTGCTTGCGCTAGATGGCTAGTCAAGATATGGTGAACCTAATGGTCAAGATGATGAGCGCTCACTTTGACTCCCAGCAAACCATAGAACAAATGAAACGTCGCATGGCTCATTTGGAGGCAAATCTGCACCACATGGGTAACTTAAGAGAGGAGGATCACCATCGTATAAACCAACTCGAACACCGAGTCCAAACCCTCACTACACAAAACTTAATATTGAGGGAGCACGTTGCTGCCCATGGCGAGGACCTGAATCACATCTTTGACGATCTGATGCCAAGTTCGGAGGAGGAGGACCCGGAGGAGCGTCCCGCTACCCCACCGGAGGACGTTTTGAGCCGTTAGAGATTCTATTAGTAGTAGTCACTAATTTTGCTAAGAAAACATTACTATTTTTGGTATACCTTATTACTGGTACTAAAAATTTTCTTTCGAGGAAATAAAATACAAGATTTATCTAAATATATACTTAAATTCGAAAAAAAAAAAAAAAAAAAAAAAAAAAAAAAAAAAAAAAACTGGAACTGGACAGACTGTCCGACCAAAAAAAAAAAAAAAAAAAAAAAAAAAAAAAAAAAACCTTAATCTAAACTATTAGCTTAATCGAGCTTTATGTGCAAAGGATATGAACATATTTGAAAATTACCGTGCTTAAACAAAACACTAATATACCCTAATCTACACCGTTTGTAACAGAATGGCACCCAGAGGAAGAGCGAGAGCCCAACCTGTTCCCCAAATTCCTACTGAGACACCACCAAACGTTACGGAACCGGCTCAACATGAGGAGCAACAACCTGAGGAACAACCCCAAGGTGCGCAGGACGCCCCCGCACCGAACAATGTGGGCGATCGTCTTCGGACGATAGAGGAAGTGTTGATTGCGTTAGGAAACGCGCAAGTCAACCAGGGCCAAGCTGCGGCGGTACCTCCGCCCCAAGCTCGCCCTAACTACTTGGCGATGGTGAACCCTTACCAGCCGCCCCGCTATGCTGGTGAGGAGGATCCAGCCAAACTGGAAGAGTGGATCCGGACCTTCGACAAGCTGCTGGGAGCAGTCAAGTGTCCGGAAGGAGAGAGAGTGCACGTCGCCTCATACTACTTGGGAGGCGAAGCTGATGACTGGTGGCAGGCTACACAAGCCAAATTGACGGAGGATGACGAGCCCTACTCATGGGCAGAAATGATGGAACTGCTCAGGGACCGATTCTACCCCCTGAGTACCAAGTCAGCGATGTATGAGGAGTTCCTGTCGCTGAAGCAAGGAGGCCAAACTGTGCAAGAATACTATGCACGTTTCAAGGAGCTGGTGAGATTCGCACCAAGACTGGTGCCCACTGATGCGGAGAAAGCACAGAAGTTCGAGATGGGACTGAACCTGTCTGTTCGCGAGGTGATCGCAGGGGTACACTACCCCGACTTGCAAGCCGTGTATGACCGCGCGGTGGCAGTGGCGCGTGTGCAGCAACTGAAGAGAAGGGTGACTGGGGAATCCAATAGGGGTCCTCAAGACAAGAGAAGTCGAGATTCACGAAACGAGAACAACACTGGAAGGAACGAGCAGCGCAGAGGGTCGAATAGGCCCCAACAAAACAACACTGGGAGGAGGTTCAATCAAGAAGATCCGGTACCGCCTTGCCCGCGATGTGGACGACCACATCTGGCAAGGGGATGCCCGCAACGAGGCGCCTGTTACCGATGCGGTCGAATGGGTCACGTTCGACGGGAATGCCGAACTAGGCTCGAGAACATAACAAAGAGGGACGACTTAGTCGCGGGGCAAGAACAGCCTCAAAACCAAAACGGGCAAAACGGCAATAACCAAGGGTACCGACCCCCTCAGAATAGGCCGCAGAATCAGAACCAGAATCAACGACCTCCGCCCCCTCAAAATCAAAACCAGCAGCAAAACCCGCAGCCGAATGCGAATCAGCAGGGCAATCAGGGACGCCCCATGGGAAGGCTTAACGTGGTTAATCAAGCGGACGTGCCTGCGCAAGGAGAAGTGATGGCGGGTACATTTCACGTTTTGAATACGCCCCTTAGAGTTTTATTTGATTCCGGAGCTAGTTGCTCAATCATAGCATCAAGAGTAGTGCCTGAGTTAGATCTACCTAAGTGCGAGAGAATTAGCTTAGGAATTCAACTGCCTTCAGGAGAAGTAGTATCTTGTTCCAAACGATATAACGGAATTCCTATAGTGATAAAGAACGTAGAATTCTTCGCGAACTTAGTAGAATTTAACTTAAGAGACTTTGACATTATACTGGGGATGGATTGGCTATCCCAGTATAAGGCGGTGATCGAATGCCAAAAGCAAAAGATCACCTTGTCAAAAAGTAGGGGAAAGAGAGTTATCTTTTACTCTCAGCCTCCTAAGAAGAGTAACAAAATCGTTAGCGCACTAAAACTAAGTAGCTTGATGCGTAAGGGGTATGCGCTATATGCGTGCTATGTGAACAACCTTGAGGCGGAAGAGAGCAAGGTTGACAACATCCCAGTGGTAAGAGAATACCCGGACGTGTTCCCCGAAGACGTCCCGGGCATGCCACCTGAGAGAGATCTTGAATTCGCAATAGATCTCATTCCGGGAACAGAGCCTGTCTCGAAAGCTCCGTACCGGATGGCACCACTGGAAATGAAGGAGTTAAAGGAACAACTCGAGGAACTGTTAGGGAAAGGTTACATAAGACCGAGTACGTCCCCTTGGGGAGCGCCGGTCTTATTTGTGAAGAAGAAAGACGGAGGACTACGTCTTTGCATAGATTACCGGGGATTGAACCAAGTAACCATCAAGAATAAATACCCCCTGCCGAGAATTGAGGATCTATTTGATCAACTGAAGGGAGCTTCAGTATTCTCGAAGATCGATTTGCGATCTGGGTATCACCAGTTGAGGATCGCGGAAAAGGACATCCCGAAGACGGCGTTTCGAACTCGTTATGGTCATTACGAGTTCACTGTGTTATCCTTTGGGTTAACAAACGCTCCGGCCATGTTCATGAATCTCATGAACAACGTGTTCCGAGAATTGTTAGATCAGTGCGTCGTAGTGTTCATCGACGACATTCTGATCTACTCGAAAAGCGAGGAAGAGCATGCCCAACACTTACACCAAGTGTTAGGGATCTTGCGAAAGAATCAATTATACGGAAAGTTGTCAAAGTGCGACTTCTGGCTGAAAGAAGTGGCATTTCTCGGACACATAGTATCCGCTGATGGAGTATCAGTGGATCCGGCAAAAGTCTCTGCCGTAACTGAATGGGCAACTCCGAAAAGTCCAACGGAAATCAGGAGTTTCCTTGGATTAGCGGGATACTATAGGCGATTCGTGAAGGATTTCTCGAGAATCGCCCGTCCCTTGACCCAACTACTGAAGAAAGGAGCAAAATACGAGTGGACCGAGGCATGTGAGACAGCGTTTCAAGAGTTGAAGAAACGACTCACAACCACACCCGTATTAACACTACCATCAGAGAATGGTGACTTCGAAGTGTATAGCGATGCTTCGAAGGAAGGTCTAGGTTGCGTCCTGATGCAAGACTCGAGAGTCGTAGCATACGCATCACGCCAACTGAAACCTCATGAAGAAAATTACCCGACACACGACCTGGAGTTGGCAGCGGTCGTTTTCGCTCTAAAGATATGGAGACATTATCTTTATGGGCGAAAGTGTCGAATGTTCACCGACCACAAGAGTTTGAAGTATATATTCACTCAGAAGGAGTTGAATTTACGACAACGGAGGTGGTTGGAACTCATCAAAGACTACGATTTAGAGATAGCTTACCACGAAGGGAAGGCGAACGTGGTAGCCGATGCCTTAAGTCGGAAAACCCAACACGTAACAAACTTGTTGGTCATTCCGCCGGCATTGTACATGGACTTAGCAAGATTGAATTTAGAACTCGTGCACCCGGGCACTGTGAGTGAAACGATCAACGCGATGATCGTAGAAACTCCGATATTGGACGAGATTCGACTCGCTCAACCGGGCGACGCGAAATTGGAGAAGATAAAGGGGTACATTGCCGAAGGAAAGGCAATCGGATTTGCTATCCACGAGGATGGAAGCATCCGTTTTAAAGGTAGATGGTGTGTGCCTCTTAAATGTGCCGAGTTGAAGCAAAGGTTGATGGAGGAAGGGCACAACACGCCATATTCCGTACATCCCGGAGGCGACAAGCTATACAAAGATCTGAAGAAGATCTATTGGTGGCCGGGAATGAAGAAGGAAGTGGCAAGCTTCGTAGCGAAATGCCTCACCTGCCAAAGGGTTAAGGCAGTGCGACATAAACCCCTAGGATTGATGCAACCGCTAGAAATCCCAAGTTGGAAATGGGATAGTATCTCGATGGACTTTGTCTCGGGATTACCACGATCACCTAAAGGCATGAACAAAATTTGGGTGATTGTGGATAGGCTAACGAAGACGGCCTTATTTATCCCAATGAAAGACACGTGGACCATGGACCAACTGGCCCGAGCCTACGTTGATAATGTGGTACGCCGACATGGAGTACCACATGATATCATTTCCGATAGAGACAGTAGATTTGTCTCTCATTTCTGGACGGAGCTACAAAAAGCTCTCGGTACTCAAATCAAAATGAGCACCGCATTCCACCCGATGACGGATGGACAAACCGAGAGGACAATCCAAACACTAGAAGACATGCTGAGAGCATGCGTGTTGGAATTTAAGGGAAATTGGGAATCCCATTTACCCTTAATTGAGTTCTCGTATAATAATAGCTACCATGCTAGCATTGGCATGGCACCGTTCGAGGCATTGTACGGACGAAGGTGCCGAAGTCCGTTGAGCTGGGAAGAAAACGATAAGTCCGTGGTGGTGGGACCACAACTTATCGAAGACATGGCTCAACAAATCAAGGTGATTCAAGGGAAGATGAAAGCCGCACAAGATCGCCAGAAGAGTTATGCCGACGTGAGACGACGAGACCTAGAATTTCAAGTAGGAGATAGGGTCATGCTAAAGATATCACCCATGAAGGGGGTGATGCGCTTTGGCAAAAGAGGAAAGTTGAGTCCTCGATACATAGGACCTTACGAAATTCTAGAACGAGTCGGAACTCTAGCCTACCGACTGGCCTTACCGCCACAATTAGATCGAGTCCATAATGTCTTCCATGTTTCACAACTAAAGAAGTATGTGCCGGACCCGACACATGTACTTCAACCGGAGGTAATTGAACTCGACGAAGATTTAACTTACGAAGAAGTTCCAGTGCGAATTTTGGACGTTAAGGAACGAGTTACGAGAAACAAGACCGTCAAAATGGTCAAGGTTCTTTGGTCGAACCACGAGAGTGAGACGGCAACGTGGGAAGTAGAATCAGACATGAGAGAACGCTACCCGACCTTATTCCAAACCGATACCGACACAGTTATGGGGACATAACTGCAATCTTAAGGGGGAGAGGATGTCATAACCGTGAATTTTCACACATTCTTGTAATCGAACAAACAAATTCAAATTGTTTTGAACTACGTTATGGCTTGATCCCTTTACCGGGTACGTAGGCAGCTTAGAAGTTTGTTTCTAAGTTCAGTCACAAAATAATAAAATAAACAAAAGACCTTAGCACGAGAAAAGCCGAACGAGAAAAGCCGAAACACAACTTCGAGGACGAAGTTGATTCTTAAGGAGGGTAGACTGTAATACCCGTGAATTTTATAACATAAGTAAATAATTAAATACAATAAATAAATAAATAAATAAATACAATAACCAAATAAATAAATAAATAAATACAATAACCAAATAAATAAATAAATAAATACAATAACCAAATAAATAAATAAATAAATACAATAACCAATATTAATTGAATTAAACAAGAGTAATTAAACAAGGGGTACACGGAAACCCGACATCAATAAACTCGAGAATTCGAGTCAAAATGTGAAATTCGACCCGAAAGAAATGACGACACGAAATAAGAACCCAAGGAGAGTCCGGAAATCGGAATCCGGGAACATAGGGGGATAGAAACCCGAAAGAGAGGAGGAAACGCACGACGGATCGCACGACCCGCCCGGACCGAAGTCCAGGCGAGTCTGGCGCGCTGGCCGCGCGCTAAAGGGGAGAAACCCGCGCCAACCCCGCGCCAGCTCCCAGATTCGCCGGTTGCGTGAATCTCTCGCCCGAACGCAGATTTTCCGACTTCGGTTGGAAGTCTTGCGGCTCAAGACCTTAGACATGGTCCTTTGGACGACCTAGAACCCATACTTCTATAAATAAGCTCCTTTGGAGACCCGGAAACACTTTTCAAAAACCCTACGACACACGCACACGAAAACGAAATCCCGAAGGCCACGAAGGCACCAAGAAGGCACCAAGGCAGCACCTTTGGACGAAAATTGGCAGAATCTCCACCGTTGGTAAGCCCCGAATTAATCCTTTTCAATACATGATTCGAAAACGAATCCTAACCCCCGTCTTTTCCGTTTTTACACCACGAATCGAATCTAGGACGTAGAACCGGCGAACGGAGAGGAGAGGAGGTGAACCGGAGGCCACGCCTACGAATTTGACATCCCCCGACAACCGAAAATCTGTAAGTTAATACTTACATGGGTTTGGGTGTTAAAATATTTTGAAGTAAATTAACTTAAGCAAGAACATAAAATCTGTCAACATTAAAACCCTACCGGCGCAACAGATTTGACGAATTTTTCCGAACCTTAAAACGAACTCAAACAGAAAAACTTAAAAGACGAAAAACGTTCCTAAGGCGTAGATCTAGACACTGTAAAATTTTCAGGATTTTTAGAAACGTTTTCATAGGTGAAATCTATCGAAAACCGAACTGTGAAAACTTAGATCTTGAATTCTTGACAGAATTTAGGTTAGATCTTGATCGCGTTTTTGAACCTACTTTTAGACTGAATTAGATCTTTTGCCAAACATGAAAGTTGTAGATAAACGTCTTAAGATGGTCTCTGTAAAATTTCATCACATTTGGAGTTGAGTTGCTATGGTAGAAATTGAAATCTTTAAACTGTGGTCTGTGAAATCCGAGCAGATTTAGGGTTCTGTAAAAACTTGTGTTTTTGACCTATTTCGGTATCTCGGATTGAAAAAGTTAAAACATGAAAGTTGTAGATCTCGATGTTTCTGAGTCAGTTGTGAAATTTCAGAATTTTTAGAATTAAACCTGATTTTAGACGAATTTTGGAAGAAACTGCGATTTATCGGAAATCAATCTTGAAATCTTGAAATCTTGTTGAGACGTGAGATTAACCTTTAGGGTTGAACAAATTGAGACATTGTTTTAAAATAATTAAAGTTGAATCAGATTTTGAAAATTTAAATCCCCTTACAAACTTGATAAATTAAAATTAGGGGTGAGTGCTCTGCAGAGTGCCCCCTAACGATTCACTTCGTGCCTTAATGGACGATGGTGACCCCGCGCGCTAAACTTGAAATATGATATTGCCAAAACGGCGAGATATAGAGCCTACACTCTCGAGAATATCCACATGGGTTTCCCGAGGCTCCGGAGTGGTACTGGGTATGGCTGATACGGCTGCGGCCGCCGGGCTACCGGCTAAACTTGAGACATCGCGATGCTATCGTGAAACTTGAAATACTAAATCGGGAATGTAATGGGGATGTTAAAATTTGATTAATTAGATTAAATTATGTTGTCTAATTAAATGTTTAAATGCTTTATTTAAATTATGGCTATTGTTCTAAATTATGTAAAATGCATGGTGAATTAGAGCCTGGAATGGATTATAGTGGCTTAGATTTAATTGGATATTATATGCTATTACCATGTTTTGATAAAGTGTTAAATTAATGGCTTTAAAACCCCAAGATCATGCATGTGTTAACTTACTCAGCAAGTGTGCTGATAAACCCGTTTTTATTCCTTTTTCTTACAGAATATGTAGAATGAGCATGATCATTTCGTGCATGGGATTTTGGGAACATTCGATTTCGTTATTTTGATACTGGATATTTGAATTTTTATTTCTGCATTAGACGTTAGAATAAACGGGCCTGTTTAACCCGTGTTTTGGCCATGTCGGCCCTATTTACATTTTCCGCTGCAATACTATACTTAAATACTATTTCCGCTGCGCTATTATTTTCGAATTATATTATGTGGGCTGTTTTGAATGCTTTAAATGTTTTAAATACTGAAACCATTAGCCTTGCATCTCTTTAGTAAGCCGGAGAAACCGTGCCTTACTAGGGAGGTGTGGCGGTGACACCCCGACCTGGGTGACCAAAAACCGGGGTGTTACAGCCACCACCGCGCCGCTTCACTGGACAGCCCACCATGACGCGTTTTGGCGATCTTCTTACCATGTTTTCGTGTCCCGACGATGGAAACATGGCCTAATTCGGGGGGAGCGGATTTTGGTCGATATTATGTGATTCTAACACCCCAAAATCAGTCTATTCAATCCCCCATTGCCTCTCACATTCATCCCAAACCCTCCCAAAACCTAAAACACAAAGTTCCGACCTTCCGACGACTTTCCGACGAATGTCCGGCGACTAAATCCGAGCAAGGAGGACGTGGAGAGGGAGTTTTCAGTCCCTAGATAGCGGTAAGATGAAGTCTTGAACGTCGATTGATAGTTTTTATTGGATTTAGATTCTAACTTACGGTTTTTATTCTCAAAAACACAAATCGGAGCCAAAGGAAGGGGAAATCGGGTTGAGGAGATCCGTTCGTAGCCATCCGTCGATTCCAAACGACCCAGAGACATCCTTTATCACAAACACTGTAACTTAACTCCATGCGTATCAATTTCGGAGTCCCTTGGTCGAGTGTTTTGAGAGATCTAAACAAAATACTAAAATCTGTCACCAAGAACTCACCTACGCGCGTTTTCCGAAATCCAACTTTTAAGCCCTTTTCGAGCTTTCAAACGGAGAAACTTAAAACTACAAACTTGTTCCTAATGAGTTAAAGTAATCATGTTAAAATTTCAGAATTTTTCGTCGACGTTTGTTCTGTCAAATCCGATCTGGTATTTTCTGAGTTACTCTTCAAACCCGTAAAAGCTGACAGAATTTCCTATCCGACTTCTTTAACGTGTTTCTAATGGATTCCTTCAAAAATAAACTTTGATGTAAAAACGAAAGTTGTAGCTAACTGTCTAAATATTGTGTCCGTAAAATTTCGTGAGTTTTCGTTAACGTTTGGGCCTTCGAAATCGGTCTGAACAGTCACCATTTTAAAATGAAGTTTCTGAACAGATTTTCTTATCTAACTTGATGTGCGAAACTGATCTGATCCGGATTGTTTTCGGACATATTGCCTCAAATAAAACTTGCTCATTTTTGTGTCGTGTACGCGCCTGTAAAATTTCATAATTTTTAGAGATTGTTTACTTGGTCAAAAACGTGGTTTAAAAACAGTGCGCTGTTACCGGGAAGTTGACAGATTTTGAGTTTTGAAAAGATTGCAAAAGTCGACTTGTTTCCTTACCTAATTTCGAGAAACTTAAAACATAAAAGTTGTTCATATGGGTGTCCTTGAGCTACTGTATAAATTTCAGAATTTTTGTTAAAAGACGAATTTTTAAATTAAAAAGGCGTAACCTGTGACGAATTGGATTTTTCGAACTTGAGGAAAACTCGAACTATGAAATGCGACGTTGAATCTTTTTATACGATAAAACATAAACTTTCGAAAAATCTCGTTCACTAGGCTGAGCCGATCTTCATACAACTATCTTTGAGACTGCCTCGTTAGTGATCTCCTTACTATCTGAGATTGCCTCGTTAGTGATCTCCTTACTATGCCAAAACGGCAGTTGTGCACATAGCCTGCCCAATCGGCAGTAGATATACACGGCCTGCCAAATCGGCAGTGAGAAATACACGGCCTGCCCGAGTGGCAGTGAAACCGCTTGAAAAGCCTGTCAAACGACAGTTGAAATATACGCCTGTCAAATTGACAGTAGATACACACGGCTTGCCGGAATGGCAATCGAGATACATGGCTAGCCAAAACGGCAGTCAACACTGATATGGCTGCGGCCGCCGGTTCACCAGCTAACTGATTATGATTTTTGAGATTGCCTCGTTAGTGATCTCCCTTGTGTGGTGTCCTCTTCTTAGTTGACGGGATAAAGATTTAAAAGACTTGTGTGCGTATTTAATTAAGCTGTAATTATTTATCACGTTTTTAAGTTATGCTTTTAAATTACGCTTTTAAACGAAGTCCTTAAATTATGTATTCTCGTCTTAAATAAATTAATCATGTTCTTCCGCTGCAAGTTAAACTATGAGTTTGTAATATTTCAATTAAGCCTGAGTTAAAGTAAAATTTTTAAATTAATTAAATAATTTTTAAAACCCGTTTATTGTTACGTTAGGAATTAACTTACTCAGTATTTTATATACTGATAAAACCCGTTGTTCATTTTTCCATTACAGAGTACGGAGCATGATCATGCATCGGGGGATCACTTTGGACATTTAGTTATTTATTTTACATGACTTGCATACGGGCTTGTTAACCCGAGTTTTGGCCATGTCGGCCCTGTATTTTAATTTCCGCTGCAACTTATTATTTTTATTATCATGTATGGATGATATTACATTATTATTTTTAAGTAATTCCGAACTTGCTTTTAAAACTCTTTTCAAACCCATAGCCTTGCATCTCTTTAGCAAGCTCGAAGAAGTCGTGTCTTGCTAGGGAGGTGTGGCGGTGGCATCCCGGCCTGGGTTATCAAATCCGGGGTGTTACAAAGTGGTATCAGAGCCCGGAAATATTTTTCAATTATTATTATTATTTTTGGCCAATATAGAGCCCAAGGATTTTTAAACAAATATTAATATTATTTCTAAAATTTTAATTACCATTATTATTATTTTTTTAAAAATTTTAAGTTTTATTTCCATGGAACAAAAATTTATTTTAAACCCATGGAAAATATTTACATATGTATAGAAATTTTTCCAACAAGTTTTTAAAGTCACGAAAATATTTTTTCGGGGTTGGGGTAGCATTGTATAAAGCATACACACATGAATATTGCGCTAATTTCTTTATGTGAATTAACAAGTGTCAAAACTCTTGCCTTAAAATTGGTCATCACCTTAACTTAGAAGCATTTGCTCAAAACTAATTTTGTTTTAGTCCTAGAACTTGATCACCTAAGTTTAGCATTCTTCTATCTATTACCTCTTGCCAATCCTATCTTATAGATTTTCTTGAACGCTAACTCATCTTAGATTAGAAACTCATCTTCACGTGCGTTGATAACAGAAAATGGCACCTAAGGGAAAATCGAGAAAGGAAATCCCAAACAACACTAACGCTGATCTCCCCAACGCACCGAACAATAATGAGATCCCTCAGAACGTAGGAGGGCGAGTGCCTCATGTTCCCAACAATATGGATGAGCGTCTAAGGACTGTCGAGGAAGTTCTCGTAGTATTAGGAAATGTTGAAGTGCAACGTGCACAAGCGGGTATACCACCACCGGTAACCCGAGGCAACTACTTAGCCTTGGTAAACCCTTACCAACCACCCCACTACGCCGGCGAAGAGGACCCGGCTCAGCTAGAGGAATGGATACGGACGTTCGATAAGCTGTTGAACGCCATAAAGTGTCCCGACGGGGAAAAGGTTCACGTAGCTTCATACTACTTAGGAGGCGAGGCGGATGATTGGTGGCAAGCCACCCAATGGAAACGTGCGGAGTACGACGAGCCCTACACATGGTCAGAATTCACGGATCTGCTTAGGGATCATTTTTATCCCATGAGCACGAAGGCTGCCATGTACGAGGAATTTCTAACACTGAGGCAAGGAGGAAAAACGGTCCAAGAATACTATAACCGTTTCAAGGAGTTGGTGCGGTTCGTGCCGAGACTGGTGCCAACTGATGTAGAGAAGGCACAGAAGTTCGAGATGGGACTGAACCTATCTATTAGAGAGGTTATCACGGGTGAGCACTATCTTACTTGCAAGCTGTGTATGATCGTGCAGTAGCGGTTGCACGAGTTCAAGGACTGAAACGGAAACCGATAGGTGGGACTAAGCAAGGACCACAAGGACGATACAAGAGGAATAAGGACCATTCCGGTAGAAACTTGGACCGACCACATCAAAACGACAATGGACGAAATAAGGGATAGTCTTCAACCATGGTGACTATGCGCCACCATGTCCAAAGTGTGGTAAACCACACTATGCGAGAGGATGCCCTCAGCCTGGAGCATGCCTTCGGTGCGGTCGACATGGTCATCAGTTGTGTGACTGCCGGACACGAATAGAAAACATAAACAAGAGAGAGGACGTGTAACACCCCGGTTTTTGGTCACCCAGGTCGGGGTGTCACCGCCACACCTCCCTAGTAAGGCACGGTTTCTCCGGCTTACTAAAGAGATGCAAGGCTAATGGTTTCAGTATTTAAAACATTTAAAGCATTCAAAACAGCCCACATAATATAATTCGAAAATAATAGCGCAGCGGAAATAGTGTTTAAGTATAGTATTGCAGCGGAAAATGTAAATAGGGCCGACATGGCCAAAACACGGGTTAAACAGGCCCGTTTATTCTAACGTCTAATGCAGAAATAAAAATTTAAATATCCAGTATCAAAATAACGAAATCGAATGTTCCCAAAATCCCATGCACGAAATGATCATGCTCATTCTACATATTCTGTAAGAAAAAGGAATAAAAACGGGTTTATCAGCACACTTGCTGAGTAAGTTAACACATGCATGATCTTGGGGTTTTAAAGCCATTAATTTAACACTTTAGCAAAACATGATAATAGCATATAATATCCAATTAAATCTAAGCCACTATAATCCATTCCAGGCTCTACTTCACCATGCATTTTACATAATTTAGAACAATAGCCATAATTTAAATAAAGCATTTAAACATTTAATTAGACAACATAATTTAATCCAATTAATCAAATTTTAACATCCCCATTACATTCCCGATTTAGTATTTCAAGTTTCACGATAGCATCGCGATGTCTCAAGTTTAGCCGGTAGCCCGGCGGCCGCAGCCGTATCAGCCATACCCAGTACCACTCCGGAGCCTCGGGAAACCCATGTGGATATTCTCGAGAGTGTAGGCTCTATATCTCGCCGTTTTGGCAATATCATATTTCAAGTTTAGCGCGCGGGGTCACCATCGTCCATTACGGCACGAAGTGAATCGTTAGGGGGCACTCTGCAGAGCACTCACCCCTAATTTTAATTTATCAAGTTTGTAAGGGGATTAAATTTTCAAAATCTGATTCAACTTTAATTATTTTAAAACAATATCTCAATTTGTTCAACCCTAAAGGTTAATCTCACGTTTCAACAAGATTTCAAGATTTCAAGATTCGATTCCCGATAAATCGCAGTTTCTTCCAAAATTCGTCTAAAATCAGGTTTAATTCCAAAAATTCTGAAATTTCACAACTGACTCAGAAACATCGAGATCTACAACTTTCATGTTTTAACTTTTTCAATCCGAGATACCGAAATAGGTCAAAAACACAAGTTTTTACAGAACCCTAAATCTGCTCGGATTTCACAGACCACAGTTTAAAGATTTCAATTTCTACCATAGCAACTCAACTCCAAATGTGATGAAATTTTACAGAGACCATCTTAAGACGTTTATCTACAACTTTCATGTTTGGCAAAAGATCTAATTCAGTCTAAAAGTAGGTTCAAAAACGCGATCAAGATCTAACCTAAATTCTGTCAAGAATTCAAGATCTAAGTTTTCACAGTTCGGTTTTCGATAGATTTCACCTATGAAAACGTTTCTAAAAATCCTGAAAATTTTACAGTGTCTAGATCTACGCCTTAGGAACGTTTTTCGTCTTTTAAGTTTTTCTGTTTGAGTTCGTTTTAAGGTTCGGAAAAATTCGTCAAATCTGTTGCGCCGGTAGGGTTTTAATGTTGACAGATTTTATGTTCTTGCTTAAGTTAATTTAATTCAAAATATTTTAACACCCAAACCCATGTAAGTATTAACTTACAGATTTTCGGTTGTCGGGGGATGTCAAATTCGTAGGCGTGGCCTCCGGTTCACCTCCTCTCCTCTCCGTTCGCCGGTTCTACGTCCTAGATTCGATTCGTGGTGTAAAAACGGAAAAGACGGGGGTTAGGATTCGTTTTCGAATCATGTATTGAAAAGGATTAATTCGGGGCTTACCAACGGTGGAGATTCTGCCAATTTTCGTCCAAAGGTGCTGCCTTGGTGCCTTCTTGGTGCCTTCGTGGCCTTCGGGATTTCGTTTTCGTGTGTGGTGTCGTAGGGTTTTTGGAAAAGTGTTTTCGGGTCTCCAAAGGAGCTTATTTATAGAAGTATGGGTTCTAGGTCGTCCAAAGGACCATGTCTAAGGTCTTGAGCCGCAAGACTTCCAACCGAAGTCGGAAAATCTGCGTTCGGGCGAGAGATTCACGCAATCGGCGAATCTGGGAGCTGGCGCGGGGTTGGCGCGGGTTTCTCCCCTTTAGCGCGCGGCCAGCGCGCCAGACTCGCCTGGACTTCGGTCCGGGCGGGTCGTGCGATCCGTCGTGCGTTTCCTCCTCTCTTTCGGGTTTCTATCCCCCTATGTTCCCGGATTCCGATTTCCGGACTCTCCTTGGGTTCTTATTTCGTGTCGTCATTTCTTTCGGGTCGAATTTCACATTTTGACTCGAATTCTCGAGTTTATTGATGTCGGGTTTCCGTGTACCCCTTGTTTAATTACTCTTGTTTAATTCAATTAATATTGGTTATTGTATTTATTTATTTATTTATTTGGTTATTGTATTTATTTATTTATTTATTTGGTTATTGTATTTATTTATTTATTTATTTATTGTATTTAATTATTTACTTATGTTATAAAATTCACGGGTATTACAGTCTACCCTCCTTAAGAATCAACTTCGTCCTCGAAGTTGTGTTTCGGCTTTTCTCGTTCGGCTTTTCCCGTGCTAGGGTCTTTTGTTTATTTTATTATGTTGTGACTGAACTTAGAAACAAACTTCTAAGCTGCCTACGTACCCGATAAAGGGATCAAGCCATAACGTAGTTCAAAACAATTTGAATTTGTTTGTTCGATTACAAGAATGTGTGAAAATTCACGGTTATGACATCCTCTCCCCCTTAAGATTGCAGTTATGTCCCCATAACTGTGTCGGTATCGGTTTGGAAAAGTGTCGGGTAGCGTTCTCTCATGTCTGATTCTACCTCCCACGTTGCCGTCTCACTCTCGTGGTTCGACCAAAGAACTTTGACCATTTTGACAGTCTTGTTTCTCGTAACTCGTTCTTTAACGTCTAAAATTCGCACTGGAACTTCCTCGTAAGTTAAATCTTCGTCGAGTTCAATTATCTCCGGTTGAAGTACATGTGTCGGGTCCGGCACATACTTCTTTAGTTGTGAAACATGGAAGACATTATGGACTCGATCTAATTGTGGCGGTAAGGCCAGTCGGTAGGCTAGAGTTCCGACTCGTTCTAGAATTTCGTAAGGTCCTATGTATCGAGGACTCAACTTTCCTCTTTTGCCAAAGCGCATCACCCCCTTCATGGGTGATATCTTTAGCATGACCCTTTCTCCTACTTGAAATTCTAGGTCTCGTCGTCTCACGTCGGCATAACTCTTTTGGCGATCTTGTGCGGCTTTCATCTTCCCTTGTATCACCTTGATTTGTTGAGCCATGTCTTCGATAAGTTGTGGTCCCACCACCACGGACTTATCGTTTTCTTCCCAGCTCAACGGACTTCGGCACCTTCGTCCGTACAATGCCTCGAACGGTGCCATGCCAATGCTAGCATGGTAGCTATTATTATACGAGAACTCAATTAAGGGTAAATGAGATTCCCATTTCCCTTAAATTCCAACACGCATGCTCTCAGCATGTCCTCTAGTGTTTGGATTGTCCTCTCGGTTTGTCCATCCGTCATCGGGTGGAATGCGGTGCTCATTTTGATTTGAGTACCGAGAGCTTTTTGTAGCTCCGTCCAGAAATGAGAGACAAATCTACTGTCTCTATCGGAAATGATATCATGTGGTACTCCATGTCGGCGTACCACATTATCAACGTAGGCTCGGGCCAGTTGGTCCATGGTCCACGTGTCTTTCATTGGGATAAATAAGGCCGTCTTCGTTAGCCTATCCACAATCACCCAAATTTTGTTCATGCCTTTAGGTGATCGTGGTAATCCCGAGACAAAGTCCATCGAGATACTATCCCATTTCCAACTTGGGATTTCTAGCGGTTGCATCAATCCTAAGGGTTTATGTCGCACTGCCTTAACCCTTTGGCAGGTGAGGCATTTCGCTACGAAGCTTGCCACTTCCTTCTTCATTCCCGGCCACCAATAGATCTTCTTCAGATCTTTGTATAGCTTGTCGCCTCCGGGATGTACGGAATATGGCGTGTTGTGCCCTTCCTCCATCAACCTTTGCTTCAACTCGGCACATTTAAGAGGCACACACCATCTACCTTTAAAACGGATGCTTCCATCCTCGTGGATAGCAAATCCGATTGCCTTTCCTTCGGCAATGTACCCCTTTATCTTCTCCAATTTCGCGTCGCCCGGTTGAGCGAGTCGAATCTCGTCCAATATCGGAGTTTCTACGATCATCGCGTTGATCGTTTCACTCACAGTGCCCGGGTGCACGAGTTCTAAATTCAATCTTGCTAAGTCCATGTACAATGCCGGCGGAATGACCAACAAGTTTGTTACGTGTTGGGTTTTCCGGCTTAAGGCATCGGCTACCACGTTCGCCTTCCCTTCGTGGTAAGCTATCTCTAAATCGTAGTCTTTGATGAGTTCCAACCACCTTCGTTGTCGTAAATTCAACTCCTTCTGAGTGAATATATACTTCAAACTCTTGTGGTCGGTGAACATTCGACACTTTCGCCCATAAAGATAATGTCTCCATATCTTTAGAGCGAAAACGACCGCTGCCAACTCCAGGTCGTGTGTCGGGTAATTTTCTTCATGAGGTTTCAGTTGGCGTGATGCGTATGCTACGACTCTCGAGTCTTGCATCAGGACGCAACCTAGACCTTCCTTCGAAGCGTCGCTATACACTTCGAAGTCACCATTCTCTGATGGTAGTGTTAATACGGGTGTGGTTGTGAGTCGTTTCTTCAACTCTTGAAACGCTGTCTCACATGCCTCGGTCCACTCGTATTTTGCTCCTTTCTTCAGTAGTTGGGTCAAGGGACGGGCGATTCTCGAGAAATCCTTCACGAATCGCCTATAATATCCCGCTAATCCAAGGAAACTCCTGATTTCCGTTGGACTTTTCGGAGTTGCCCATTCAGTTACGGCAGAGACTTTTGCCGGATCCACTGATACTCCATCCGCGGATACTATGTGTCCGAGAAATGCCACTTCTTTCAGCCAGAAGTCGCACTTTGACAACTTTCCGTATAATTGATTCTTTCGCAAGATCCCTAACACTTGGTGTAAGTGTTGGGCATGCTCTTCCTCGCTTTTCGAGTAGATCAGAATGTCGTCGATGAACACTACGACGCACTGATCTAACAATTCTCGGAACACGTTGTTCATGAGATTCATGAACATGGCCGGCGCGTTTGTTAACCCAAAGGATAACACAGTGAACTCGTAATGACCATAACGAGTTCGAAACGCCGTCTTCGGGATGTCCTTCTCCGCGATCCTCAACTGGTGATACCCAGATCGCAAATCGATCTTCGAGAATACTGAAGCTCCCTTCAGTTGATCAAATAGATCCTCAATTCTCGGCAGGGGGTATTTATTCTTGATGGTTACTTGGTTCAATCCCCGGTAATCTATGCAAAGACGTAGTCCTCCGTCTTTCTTCTTCACAAATAAGACCGGCGCTCCCCAAGGGGATGTACTCGGTCTTATGTAACCTTTCCCTAACAGTTCCTCGAGTTGTTCCTTTAACTCCTTCATTTCCAGTGGTGCCATCCGGTACGGAGCTTTCGAGACAGGCTCTGTTCCCGGAATGAGATCTATTGCGAATTCAAGATCTCTCTCAGGTGGCATGCCCGGGACGTCTTCGGGGAACACGTCCGGGTATTCTCTTACCACTGGGATGTTGTCAACCTTGCTCTCTTCCGCCTCAAGGTTGTTCACATAGCACGCATATAGCGCATACCCCTTACGCATCAAGCTACTTAGTTTTAGTGCGCTAACGATTTTGTTACTCTTCTTAGGAGGCTGAGAGTAAAAGATAACTCTCTTTCCCCTACTTTTTGACAAGGTGATCTTTTGCTTTTGGCATTCGATCACCGCCTTATACTGGGATTGCCAATCCATCCCCAGTATAATGTCAAAGTCTCTTAAGTTAAATTCTACTAAGTTCGCGAAGAATTCTACGTTCTTTATCACTATAGGAATTCCGTTATATCGTTTGGAACAAGATACTACTTCTCCTGAAGGCAGTTGAATTCCTAAGCTAATTCTCTCGCACTTAGGTAGATCTAACTCAGGCACTACTCTTGATGCTATGATTGAGCAACTAGCTCCGGAATCAAATAAAACTCTAAGGGGCGTATTCAAAACAAAGAATGTGCCTGCCATCACTTCTCCTTGCGCAGGCACGTCCGCTTGATTAACCACGTTAAGCCTCCCCATGGGGCGTCCTTGATTGCCCTGCTGATTCGCATTCGGCTGCGGGTTTTGCTGCTGGTTTTGATTTTGAGGGGGCGGAGGTCGTTGGTTCTGATTCTGATTTTGCGGCCTATTTTGAGGGGGTCGGTACCCTTGGTTATTGCCGTTTCGCCCGTTTTGGTTTTGAGGCTGTTCTTGCCCCGCGACTAAGTCGTCCCTCTTTGTTATGTTCTCGAGCCTAGTTCGGCATTCCCGTCGAACGTGACCCATTCGACCGCATCGGTAACAGGCGCCTCGTTGCGGGCATCCCCTTGCCAGATGTGGTCGTCCACATCGCAGGCAAGGCGGTACCGGATCTTCTTGATTGAACCTCCTCCCAGTGTTGTTTTGTTGGGGCCTATTCGACCCTCTGCGCTGCTCGTTCCTTCCAGTGTTGTTCTCGTTTCGTGAATCTCGACTTCTCTTGTCTCGAGGATCCCTGCTGGACTCCCTACTCACCCTTCTTTTCAGCTGCTGCACACGTGCTACCGCTACAGCACGATCGTATACGGCTCGCAAATCGGGGTAGTGTACCCCTGCGATCACCTCGCGCACAGACAGGTTCAGTCCCATCTCGAACTTCTGTGCCTTTTCCGCATCAGTAGGCACTAGCCTTGGTGCGAACCTCACCAGCTCCTTGAAGCGTGTGTAGTATTCTTGCACCGTTTGGCTTCCTTGCTTCAGTGATAGGAATTCTTCGTACATGGCAGCTTTGGTACTCAAGGGATAGAATCGATCCCTGAGTAGTTCCATCATCTCCATCCACGAGTAAGGCTCGTCATCTTCGGTCAGTTTGGCTTGCTTGCTTGCCACCAGTCGTCAGCTTCGCCTCCCAAGTAGTATGAGGCGACGTGCACTTTCTCTCCTTCCGGACATTTGACTGCTCCCAGCAGTTTGTCGAAGGTCCGGATCCATTCCTCTAATTTAGCTGGATCCTCCTCACCAGCATAGTGGGGCGGCTGGTAGTGATTCACCATCGCCAGGTAGTTAGGGCGAGCTTGGGGGGGGGGGAGGTACCGCCGCAGCTTGACCCTGGTTGACTTGCGCGTTTCCGAGCGCAATCAACACTTCCTCTATCGTCCGAAGACGATCGCCCACATTGTTCGGTGCGGGGGCGTCCTGCGCACCTTGGGGTTGTTCCATTTCAGGTTGAATCGGTTCAGTGACGTTTGGTAGGGTCTCCGTAGGAGTTTCAGTGGTGGTTTGGGGAGCGGTTTGAGTCCTTCCTCTTCCTCTGGGTGCCATTTTGGTACAAACGGAAGAGACTAGGTCTGGTGAATTTAACGTATAGTCTAAGCAATTTCCATAATTGTATATGTGTATTGCAATTTAGCACGTGGTGCTTTGTCCGAACTAAGAAGCGTACGACGCCTCGGGGGTTTTATTTTAATTTGTTTTGTTTTGTTTCGATTTAAAAATAAATAAAATCGGGCATTCCCGTGGGCATCAGCTCGGCGGCGTCAGCTCATTAAAGATAGTGTTTAAGTCCTGCCCGTGGGCATCGATGTATTCCTTTAATATTAAGTTTTGTGTAGTGAGGGTTTGGACTTGGCGTTCGAGTTGGTTTATACGATGGTGATCCTCCTCTCTTAAGTTACCCATGTGGTGCAGATTTGCCTCCAAATGAGCCATGCGACGTTTCATTTGTTCTATGGTTTGCTGGGAGTCAAAGTGAGCGCTCATCATCTTGACCATTAGGTTCACCATATCTTGACTAGCCATCTAGCGCAAGCAAGAGATCTAAGTTAATTTCGCCAAGATTCTAAGTTCAATTCGCCAAGATTCTATGTTCGAATTCGCTAGAATTCCAGGTTCAATTTCGCCAAGATTCTAAGTTCAAGTTTTTGCCAAGATTCTAAGTTCAAGTTTTTGCCAAGATTCTAAGTTCAATTTCGCCAAGATCCTAGATTCATAGGAGAGATGCAATATGCAAATGCACATGATGATTTCCCTCCCAATAATAATTTAATGCACCACATATATATATATTTTCCCATGGGTTTTAAAAAAAAATTTCTCCATGGAAATAATAATTTAAAATTTCAAAGTTATAGTCAAAATATTAATAATAGTTTAAAAAAAATAATAATGGTTAAAAAATAATAGCTTAAAAATAATAATAGTTTTTAAAATAATTAAAAAAAAATTAGCCGGTCTCTGATACCAACTTGTAACACCCCGGTTTTTGGTCACCCAGGTCGGGGTGTCACCGCCACACCTCCCTAGTAAGGCACGGTTTCTCCGGCTTACTAAAGAGATGCAAGGCTAATGGTTTCAGTATTTAAAACATTTAAAGCATTCAAAACAGCCCACATAATATAATTCGAAAATAATAGCGCAGCGGAAATAGTGTTTAAGTATAGTATTGCAGCGGAAAATGTAAATAGGGCCGACATGGCCAAAACACGGGTTAAACAGGCCCGTTTATTCTAACGTCTAATGCAGAAATAAAAATTTAAATATCCAGTATCAAAATAACGAAATCGAATGTTCCCAAAATCCCATGCACGAAATGATCATGCTCATTCTACATATTCTGTAAGAAAAAGGAATAAAAACGGGTTTATCAGCACACTTGCTGAGTAAGTTAACACATGCATGATCTTGGGGTTTTAAAGCCATTAATTTAACACTTTAGCAAAACATGATAATAGCATATAATATCCAATTAAATCTAAGCCACTATAATCCATTCCAGGCTCTACTTCACCATGCATTTTACATAATTTAGAACAATAGCCATAATTTAAATAAAGCATTTAAACATTTAATTAGACAACATAATTTAATCCAATTAATCAAATTTTAACATCCCCATTACATTCCCGATTTAGTATTTCAAGTTTCACGATAGCATCGCGATGTCTCAAGTTTAGCCGGTAGCCCGGCGGCCGCAGCCGTATCAGCCATACCCAGTACCACTCCGGAGCCTCGGGAAACCCATGTGGATATTCTCGAGAGTGTAGGCTCTATATCTCGCCGTTTTGGCAATATCATATTTCAAGTTTAGCGCGCGGGGTCACCATCGTCCATTACGGCACGAAGTGAATCGTTAGGGGGCACTCTGCAGAGCACTCACCCCTAATTTTAATTTATCAAGTTTGTAAGGGGATTAAATTTTCAAAATCTGATTCAACTTTAATTATTTTAAAACAATATCTCAATTTGTTCAACCCTAAAGGTTAATCTCACGTTTCAACAAGATTTCAAGATTTCAAGATTCGATTCCCGATAAATCGCAGTTTCTTCCAAAATTCGTCTAAAATCAGGTTTAATTCCAAAAATTCTGAAATTTCACAACTGACTCAGAAACATCGAGATCTACAACTTTCATGTTTTAACTTTTTCAATCCGAGATACCGAAATAGGTCAAAAACACAAGTTTTTACAGAACCCTAAATCTGCTCGGATTTCACAGACCACAGTTTAAAGATTTCAATTTCTACCATAGCAACTCAACTCCAAATGTGATGAAATTTTACAGAGACCATCTTAAGACGTTTATCTACAACTTTCATGTTTGGCAAAAGATCTAATTCAGTCTAAAAGTAGGTTCAAAAACGCGATCAAGATCTAACCTAAATTCTGTCAAGAATTCAAGATCTAAGTTTTCACAGTTCGGTTTTCGATAGATTTCACCTATGAAAACGTTTCTAAAAATCCTGAAAATTTTACAGTGTCTAGATCTACGCCTTAGGAACGTTTTTCGTCTTTTAAGTTTTTCTGTTTGAGTTCGTTTTAAGGTTCGGAAAAATTCGTCAAATCTGTTGCGCCGGTAGGGTTTTAATGTTGACAGATTTTATGTTCTTGCTTAAGTTAATTTAATTCAAAATATTTTAACACCCAAACCCATGTAAGTATTAACTTACAGATTTTCGGTTGTCGGGGGATGTCAAATTCGTAGGCGTGGCCTCCGGTTCACCTCCTCTCCTCTCCGTTCGCCGGTTCTACGTCCTAGATTCGATTCGTGGTGTAAAAACGGAAAAGACGGGGGTTAGGATTCGTTTTCGAATCATGTATTGAAAAGGATTAATTCGGGGCTTACCAACGGTGGAGATTCTGCCAATTTTCGTCCAAAGGTGCTGCCTTGGTGCCTTCTTGGTGCCTTCGTGGCCTTCGGGATTTCGTTTTCGTGTGTGGTGTCGTAGGGTTTTTGGAAAAGTGTTTTCGGGTCTCCAAAGGAGCTTATTTATAGAAGTATGGGTTCTAGGTCGTCCAAAGGACCATGTCTAAGGTCTTGAGCCGCAAGACTTCCAACCGAAGTCGGAAAATCTGCGTTCGGGCGAGAGATTCACGCAATCGGCGAATCTGGGAGCTGGCGCGGGGTTGGCGCGGGTTTCTCCCCTTTAGCGCGCGGCCAGCGCGCCAGACTCGCCTGGACTTCGGTCCGGGCGGGTCGTGCGATCCGTCGTGCGTTTCCTCCTCTCTTTCGGGTTTCTATCCCCCTATGTTCCCGGATTCCGATTTCCGGACTCTCCTTGGGTTCTTATTTCGTGTCGTCATTTCTTTCGGGTCGAATTTCACATTTTGACTCGAATTCTCGAGTTTATTGATGTCGGGTTTCCGTGTACCCCTTGTTTAATTACTCTTGTTTAATTCAATTAATATTGGTTATTGTATTTATTTATTTATTTATTTGGTTATTGTATTTATTTATTTATTTATTTGGTTATTGTATTTATTTATTTATTTATTTATTGTATTTAATTATTTACTTATGTTATAAAATTCACGGGTATTACAGGACGTGACCACTCGGCCCAAGAAACCGTAAGAAGTTTTCAAGCATCGATAACTGCATTTATTTTTGAGTTCGACTCTACAAATTGTATCCAAAAAAAAAATAAACAAATTCAACTTGTTTTGAACTACGTAATGGCTTGATCCCTTCACGGGGTACGTAGGCAACTTAGAAATTTCAATTCTAAGTACAGTCGTTAAATAAGAAATAAAAATGACATGATATGATACAAGAAATAAAAACCAAATTTACATTAGTTCCTAGCTCACGAGAAGCTAACACACAACTTCGAGGATGAAGTTGATTCATAAGGGGGAGAGGATGTAACTGTCATAACCGTGAATTTTCACACATTCTTGTAATCGAACAAACAAATTCAAATTGTTTTGAACTACGTTATGGCTTGATCCCTTTATCGGGTACGTAGGCAGCTTAGAAGTTTGTTTCTAAGTTCAGTCACAAAATAATAAAATAAACAAAAGACCTTAGCACGAGAAAAGCCGAAACACAACTTCGAGGACGAAGTTGATTCTTAAGGAGGGTAGACTGTAATACCCGTGAATTTTATTACATAAAGAAATAAATAAATACAATAAATAAATAAATAAATAAATACAATAACCAAAATTAAATACAATAAAGAAATAAATAAATAAATAAATAGATATATTAAAATGGAATAGTTAAACATAGACGAAATGAGAAATGGAATTAATTAAATTAAACAAGAGTAATTAAACAAAGTTGTACACGGAAACCCGACATCAATAAACTCGAGAATTCGAGTCAAAATGTGAAATCAGATCCGAAAGAAAGGACGACACGAAATAGGAACCCAACGAGAGTCCGGAAATCGGAATCCGGGAACATAGGGGGATAGAAACCCGAAAGAGAGGAGGAAACGCACGACGGATCGCACGACCCGCCCGGACCGAAGTCCAGGCGAGTCTGGCGCGCTGGCCGCGCGCTAAAGGGGAGAAACCCGCGCCAACCCCGCGCCAGCTCCCAGATTCGCCGGTTGCGTGAATCTCTCGCCCGAACGCAGATTTTCCGACTTCGGTTGGAAGTCTTGCGGCTCAAGACCTTAGACATGGTCCTTTGGATGACCTAGAACCCATACTTCTATAAATAAGCTCCTTTGGAGACCCGAAAACACTTTTCCAAAAACCCTACGACACCACACACGAAAACGAAATCCCGAAGGCCACGAAGGCACCAAGAAGGCACCAAGGCAGCACCTTTGGACGAAAATTGGCAGAATCTCCACCGTTGGTAAGCCCCGAATTAATCCTTTTCAATACATGATTCGAAAACGAATCCTAACCCCCGTCTTTTCCGTTTTTACACCACGAATCGAATCTAGGACGTAGAACCGGCGAACGGAGAGGAGAGGAGGTGAACCGGAGGCCACGCCTACGAATTTGACATCCCCCGACAACCGAAAATCTGTAAGTTAATACTTACATGGGTTTGGGTGTTAAAATATTTTGAAGTAAATTAACTTAAGCAAGAACATAAAATCTGTCAACATTAAAACCCTACCGGCGCAACAGATTTGACGAATTTTTCCGAACCTTAAAACGAACTCAAACAGAAAAACTTAAAAGACGAAAAACGTTCCTAAGGCGTAGATCTAGACACTGTAAAATTTTCAGGATTTTTAGAAACGTTTTCATAGGTGAAATCTATCGAAAACCGAACTGTGAAAACTTAGATCTTGAATTCTTGACAGAATTTAGGTTAGATCTTGATCGCGTTTTTGAACCTACTTTTAGACTGAATTAGATCTTTTGCCAAACATGAAAGTTGTAGATAAACGTCTTAAGATGGTCTCTGTAAAATTTCATCACATTTGGAGTTGAGTTGCTATGGTAGAAATTGAAATCTTTAAACTGTGGTCTGTGAAATCCGAGCAGATTTAGGGTTCTGTAAAAACTTGTGTTTTTGACCTATTTCGGTATCTCGGATTGAAAAAGTTAAAACATGAAAGTTGTAGATCTCGATGTTTCTGAGTCAGTTGTGAAATTTCAGAATTTTTGGAATTAAACCTGATTTTAGACGAATTTTGGAAGAAACTGCGATTTATCGGGAATCGAATCTTGAAATCTTGAAATCTTGTTGAAACGTGAGATTAACCTTTAGGGTTGAACAAATTGAGATATTGTTTTAAAATAATTAAAGTTGAATCAGATTTTGAAAATTAAATCCCCTTACAAACTTGATAAATTAAAATTAGGGGTGAGTGCTCTGCAGAGTGCCCCCTAACGATTCACTTCGTGCCGTAATGGACGATGGTGACCCCGCGCGCTAAACTTGAAATATGATATTGCCAAAACGGCGAGATATAGAGCCTACACTCTCGAGAATATCCACATGGGTTTCCCGAGGCTCCGGAGTGGTACTGGGTATGGCTGATACGGCTGCGGCCGCCGGGCTACCGGCTAAACTTGAGACATCGCGATGCTATCGTGAAACTTGAAATACTAAATCGGGAATGTAATGGGGATGTTAAAATTTGATTAATTGGATTAAATTATGTTGTCTAATTAAATGTTTAAATGCTTTATTTAAATTATGGCTATTGTTCTAAATTATGTAAAATGCATGGTGAAGTAGAGCCTGGAATGGATTATAGTGGCTTAGATTTAATTGGATATTATATGCTATTATCATGTTTTGCTAAAGTGTTAAATTGATGGCTTTAAAACCCCAAGATCATGCATGTGTTAACTTACTCAGCAAGTGTGCTGATAAACCCGTTTTATTCCTTTTTCTTACAGAATATGTAGAATGAGCATGATCATTTCGTGCATGGGATTTTGGGAACATTCGATTTCGTTATTTTGATACTGGATATTTAAATTTTTATTTCTGCATTAGACGTTAGAATAAACGGGCCTGTTTAACCCGTGTTTTGGCCATGTCGGCCCTATTTACATTTTCCGCTGCAATACTATACTTAAACACTATTTCCGCTGCGCTATTATTTTCGAATTATATTATATGGGCTGTTTTGAATGCTTTAAATGTTTTAAATACTGAAACCATTAGCCTTGCATCTCTTTAGTAAGCCGGAGAAACCGTGCCTTACTAGGGAGGTGTGGCGGTGACACCCCGACCTGGGTGACCAAAAACCGGGGTGTTACAGTAACACCCGAGAAATTTAATTCACGTTCAAAGGAATGGAATTAATTTCTCAAAATTAAGGAAGACGTTTATCCTTGAGGAGGGTAAATGGAAATACCCCAACAATAAAGTTGAATCAGAAAGTTAAAGTGAGGGCGCAACTTCGAGGACGAAGTTGATTCTTAAGGGGGGTAGACTGTAATACCCGAGATTTTTATCGGCATCCAAAAGAATAAAATCTATTTCTTAATCCGATCAAGGTCGAAATATCTCCGAGAAGAAGAAAATAATTTATCACAATAAATTATTGCTCGGAAATGAAACGCCGATAGATTCAAAATTCAAGATGGAATAAAAGAGGGAAAGGAAGCCCGAAGATATTCCATAGATTGATCCCAAAAGAATTGGAATTAAATTCAAGAAGAAAAAGAATTTTAATTCCAGGAACCCGTGAAGTCGGAAATAATTTAACTAGATAAATTATTGCACGGGAGCCAAAGGACGACGAATTAGAAGCCGACAAATCCGAAACCGACGGACTTAAGATTTCAAACACGAAATCCATTTCAAGTCGAAGTAGATTTAAGATAGGAATCATGATCCGAGAATGACCCGGAAAAATCGAGCTCGAAATGTAGAAGGATAGAAGTCCAAAAGAGAGGAGGAAAGGACCCGACGAATCGCACGACCCGGTCCAGACCACGGTCTAGACCGGATCCGCGCGGTCCCCGCGCGGGGCAGCGCCACCACCGCGCCGCTTCACTGGACAGCCCACCATGACGCGTTTTGGCGATCTTCTTACCATGTTTTCATGTCCCGACGATGGAAACTTGGCCTAATTCGGGGGGAGCGGATTTTGGTCGATATTATGTGATTCTAACACCCCAAAATCAGTCTATTCAATCCCCCATTGCCTCTCACATTCATCCCAAACCCTCCCAAAACCTAAAACACAAAGTTCCGACCTTCCGACGACTTTCCGACGAATGTCCGGCGACTAAATCCGAGCAAGGAGGACGTGGAGAGGGAGTTTTCAGTCCCTAGATAGTGGTAAGATGAAGTCTTGAACGTCGATTGATAGTTTTTATTGGATTTAGATTCTAACTTACGGTTTTTATTCTCAAAAACACAAATCGGAGCCAAAGGAAGGGGAAATCGGGTTGAGGAGATCCGTTCGTAGCCATCCGTCGATTCCAAACGACCCAGAGACATCCTTTATCACACCCACTGTAAATTAACTCCATGCGTATCAATTTCGGAGTCCCTTGGTCGAGTGTTTTGAGAGATCTAAACAAAATACTAAAATCTGTCACCAAGAACTCACCTACGCGCGTTTTCTAAAATCCAACTTTTAAGCCCTTTTCGAGCTTTCAAATGGAGAAACTTAAAACTACAAACTTGTTCCTAATGAGTAAAAGTATATCGTGTTAAAATTTCAGAATTGTTCGTCGACGTTTGGTCTGTCAAATCCGATCTGGTATTTTCTGAGTTACTCTTCAAACCCGTAAAAGCTGACAGAATTTCCTATCCGACTTCTTTAACGTTTTTCTAATGGATTCCTTCAAAAATAAACTTTGATGTAAAAATGAAAGTTGTAGCTAACTGTGTAGATATTGTGTCCGTAAAATTTCGTGAGTTTTCGTTAACGTTTGTGCCTTCGAAATCGGTCTGAACAGTCACCATTTTAAAATGAAGTTTCTGAACAGATTTTCTTATCTAACTTGATGTGCGAAACTGATCTGATCCGGATTGTTTTCGGACATATTGCCTCTAATAAAACTTGCTCATTTTTGTGTCGTGTACGCGCCTGTAAAATTTCATAATTTTTAGAGATTGTTTACTTGGTCAAAAACGTGGTTTAAAAACAGTGCGCTGTTACCGGGAAGTTGACAGATTTTGAGTTCTGAAAAGATTGCGAAAGTCGACTTGTTTCCTTACCTAATTTCGAGAAACTTAAAACATAAAAGTTGTTCGTATGGGTGTCCTTGAGCTACTGTATGAATTTCAGAATTTTTGGTTAAAAGACGAATTTTTAAATTAAAAAGGCGTAACCTGTGACGAATTGGATTTTTCGAACTTGAGGAAAACTCGAACTATGAAATGCGACGTTGAATCTTTTTATACGATAAAACATAAACTTTCGAAAAATTCCGTTCACTAGGCTGAGCCGATCTTCATACAACTATCTTTGAGACTGCCTCGTTAGTGGTCTCCTTACTATCTGAGATTGCCTCGTTAGTGATCTCCTTACTATGCCAAAACGGTAGTTGTCCACATAGCCTGCCCAATCGGCAGTAGATATACACGGCCTGCCAAATCGGCAGTGAGAAATACACGGCCTGCCCGAGTGGCAGTGAAACCGCTTGAAAAGCCTGTCAAACGACAGTTGAAATATACGCCTGTCAAATTGACAGTAGATACACACGGCTTGCCGGAATGGCAATCGAGATACATGTCTAGCCAAAACGGCAGTCAATACTGATATGGCTGCGGTTGCCGGTTCACCGGCTAACTGATTATGATTTTTGAGATTGCCTCGTTAGTGATCTCCCTTGTGTGGTGTCCTCTTCTTAGTTGACGGGATAAAGATTTAAAAGACTTGTGTGCGTATTTAATTAAGTTGTAATTATTTATCACGTTTTTTAAGTTATGCTTTTAAATTACGCTTTTAAACGAAGTCCTTAAATTATGTATTCTCGTCTTAAATAAATTAATCATGTTCTTCCGCTGCAAGTTAAACTATGAGTTTGTAATATTTCAATTAAGCCTGAGTAAAAGTAAAATTTTTAAATTAATTAAATAATTTTTAAAACCCGTTTATTGTTACATTAGGAATTAACTTACTCAGTATTTTATATACTGATAAAACCCGTTGTTCATTTTTCCATTACAGAGTACGGAGCATGATCATGCATCGGGGGATCACTTTGGACATTTAGTTATTTATTTTACATGACTTGCATACGGGCTTGTTAACCCGAGTTTTGGCCATGTCGGCCCTGTATTTTAATTTCCGCTGCAACTTATTATTTTTATTATCATGTATGGATGATATTACATTATTATTTTTAAGTAATTCCGGACTTGCTTTTAAAACTCTTTTCAAACCCATAGCCTTGCATCTCTTTAGCAAGCTCGAAGAAGTCGTGTCTTGCTAGGGAGGTGTGGCGGTGGCATCCCGGCCTGGGTTATCAAATCCGGGGTGTTACAGTCGTTTACTAAGATTTTCCACTCGGTTTACTCGATTCAAGTTTTGCAATGGTTTCTAACAACTACTTGACAATGATTTAAACTAGATTATGAAAGCAGTAAAATTATTCTACAAAGCATATTAAAATTATTCTAGAAAGCAATCAAATTATGCTAAGAAAGCGGTTAAGATTATGCTACACTACACTATAAAGCAGATTTAAAATGTGACAGAAGGGACAGGGAGAAAATAATAAATATGGACAAGATTCAGATGAGACACAATTAAACGTCCATTTTTAATACACAAATCTTAGCTTGGGATAATCCTCTAGTTAGTTAACTCTCATGCTTTCTGCACTATGTTCCCTTTAACAGACAGGTACTTACAGTGAGAATTTACATGCTCTTAAGGCAACAAATTCCACAGACTCACAACTGCCCTCACATGGCCATGCTGAGGCATATCATTTATCTGAGGTGGACAAGCAACACCTGACAATTCATTAGTTGATTTGCCAAGTACTGCTGTCATTCCCCGGTCACGCCCAAAGTTTTCAAAACAAGCCCCAAACCCTTCCATAACTCTTAAACCTTACAACAGATGGACAACCCCTAATTCTTCCGAGTGACCTCGATGAAAGCATTTAAAGGAAAGCAGTAAAAGAACACAGTAAAGAAAGCATTTAAAACCCTATCACTCAGAAGTCTTAAAAAAGGCATCTCTTTCCATTGGTATAAAAGAACCCCTGGTTTTGGTGACCAGATGCAGATCAAGAACTCCCCAAATATCAATAAGCCACGTGGCTCACAACATCTGGGTAGTTATGAGGTACAAACTAAGTGAAACAGATCCATAAATGAATCTGCTCCGGATGTACTCACTCAAGACTCAGTTCTAGGCTTTGGCAGAAGAAGATAGCAGTTGAAAGAATACTCAACCCTACTTTAGAAATTATCCAAGGCCTACATGTTGTTCCTCTAGTATTATTCATCACATCTCATCTACACCCAAGTGGGTATTGATTTAATGCGATATCTAATACAAGATTTCCAACACACAGCAATTTTGAGAAACCAATTGATATTTGAAAATCATTCCCTAAACAGGTACTAAACTCTCAATTAAAACACAGATCCTTTCAGTCTAGATGAGACCTAATCGCTGACTCTGTTTCTAAGTTCTCAAAATCAACCCCCAGTAGAATATGAGTTAGTCATAACTATTGAATTTATCCCTTACTCAGATCCAGATTTTATAAAGGAATTTTTGTTGGAAATTTATTATGCAACATCTGATTTAGATCAAGATTTCTATGTCCAAGGGGAAGGATCCCAAAAATAATAATGACCACAACATCTATATAATAATATCATGCATACATGTATATGAGAAAGTAAAATAGATTACCCCAAAATATATGATAGGGTTAGACAGAATTTGATACACATAGGTGGATTAGCCTTGAGATAAGAAGAAATTGGCTAATAAAGAGTGCCAGAAATAACTGGGATAATCTGGACTGCAAACATCTGCTATCCAGTTCCCAAATATTCCAGATGGAATGATCTTTAGACAGTAAGGATCCCTTGATGACAGAGATCGCTATCATCAAGAGTCCTACTATCCATGAATGAGGAAAAACCCACATGGTTTCTTACTATAGTATTATTATAACAGTGTTGATCGACACTGTCTAACATTACCATAGCTTGAAATTCAGGCTTGAAATTAAGATAAAGAAAAGTAAAACTGTATCTAATTAGGAATTGACTGAGTGACTAATCGAATCTCTGTAAGGAGATCGCTCGCCGTAGCTTCCACCAATCGCCAATCAGATTATGCAAAATAACGAGTAATAATTAATACACAGAAGACGAGCTAATCGATATCCTTGTGAAAGGACCTTTCACCAACATTGATCTGTGATATTTCTTATTACCCATTCATACACACAATGAAGAAGAAAAATATGAAATTAAGAAAATGTTTTTGGTATTGCGTGAGTGTTAATCACACAATAATTAGACCCTAATGGGTTGAGATGTGTAATGGATAAAATTAGGTATAATGGGCCTAAGCCCAATACACCCATGCAACTTACACAAATCAAGAAGTAAAATATTTTTGGAGTTTTAAAATAGAAGAAGAGGTCAATTCGATCTAGTGGGTATCATAGACCGAACTGAACAATGCATGAGGAATGAAGTATTTTTCTTACCCAATTAATCCTTGTAAGGAGATGGAATCTCATATAGTTCGAATTGTCAAGCAATTCGGTCTAGACCGAATTGGACAATTCGAATTGATGAAGTCATTCCCTTGCTCAAATTTGGTTAAGGCATTTACTCCATATTGAGGGGTAAGTTCGAATTGCTGGGCTAGTTCGGTCTAGACCGAACTAAGCAATTCGAACAGGCAAGTGACAAAGGATGAATCAAGGCATGAAGGGGATGGAATGCATATAATGTGATTCACAAGCTAGTTCGGTCTATAAAGTAGTTTGGTTTAGATCAAACTGTATAGATCGAAGTGCTTATGAATCTCATGAAGAGAACATTTTTTTGCCATGCAATTCAATCTTGGTGGGTAGTTCGGTCTAAACCGAACTACCTAGATCGAACTACATGCATTTTTCACATAAGTATATTTTTGCTGCTCTTGAGTGTTAGTTCGAATTCACTATGCGGTTTATGATGGATGAGATTTACTCAATCCTTCATTTCACATCAGTGTCATCTCACAACCACCCTAGTGAGCATTTTAAGGGAAAAAATCATGATGCATGTCTAGTAGGTACAGGTACGGATTACTTCCTATTTCTACAAACAAGAAATTCAAAGTTCAAAGAGCCTAAAACCATTAGAAATCTAAGAACTACTTGCATAAAATAAGAACACTTACATCATCTAAGGCATGAATAAATAAAGATCTAAGGCAGAATAATTAAAACAAAGCAATAAACTCAATTCTAACAAACCCTAAAAATTGTCTAAAACCTAAGAACACTCATTTGAAGCTCTAAGGCATAAAATACACCAAAACCTACCACACATGCATTTATTGAGAGTGCAAGTCAACTAGAACATCATAAATGCAACCTAGTTGAAACAAACAAACATTCTAACATTTATTGCTAAGGAAAGCATTTAAAGTGTGTCACACATGAACAACACCCATTTCTGGAAATTTTCCATTGCATTAACACTTGAAAGTGAAGTAAATAACCCAAAACCATCATTAGATTGAAGGTAGGGTTTACTCTAACTAGAAAGCATGTAAAAAAAGTATGGAAATGGCTACACTAGAAGGTTGTAACAAGCTGTTGCTAACTAAAGTAAGATCAAAACAACTAAGACTAAGCTACTAGCATAAACTAACTAAACTACCTACCTAACCCTTAAGGGGTGAAGAACCTTCTGCTCCCTTTTTGTTTTCCCCCAAGCTGATTTCTTGTAAAGTGGAGTCTCTGTTTTGTGTTGAGAGAGGTCAACTTTTATACTTCTTTCTCGAAACCCTAGGCCCATCAGAGCCCATCAACAGTGTCATGCATTTCTCACGTATTCCACAGCTTCATCTGGATGCAGATTTGAGCTTGATTCGGTCTTCTTAGGCAGTTCAAATTAATTTGAACTTGGACAATTCGAATTGCATGAGGTCTTCCTTCTTGATTTTCAGGTGGGATGTGATCTTTTTCGAACTGATGGTGGCTCCTGCTTGGCTTCTTTGGATGTAGTTCGAACTAGTGATTAGTTCGGTTTAAACCGAACTAGATAATTCGAACTGCATGTCTCTTTCTTGCTCTTGAGTTTTCTTTCCTTCAGAGCCCAATTTGGTCTAGATGTTAGTTCGGTCTAGACCGAACTGGACATTTTGAACTGGTCATCTTGCATCTCTCTTCAACACTTGGTCATTTTTCTTCTTCTTGTCTTCAGCAGTTCGAATTGCCCCAAACCGAACTGGGTAATTCGAACTGAGCTTCCATACTTAGCCAAAAATTCAGTTTTGTGGGATTTTCACTCTTTTTCCCATCTTTTTGGTTTTTTGTGGGCTATTTTATTCTTTTGCCCATCTTTTCATTTCTTTTTCTTTTTCTTTTCCTTTTTTCATGTTTTTGGATTTTTCTAACACAAATACAATTAAAATTGTATGTTTTGTGTCTTTTTATTACCAGCTCAATATTCTTACAAACTCGCATTAATCTGTCGAATTCAACTGCTTTCTTCTTAAAATAAGAGGGGAATGCGATCAAAATGTCCGTCTCAGACACGGAAATGGATTGGAAATAATGGACAATTTTGGCCATTATCAAATCCTTTGTTGCAGGACCATGCTGCAGCTCTGATTCATAATCACCATTTGTTGCTCTCCTGCACTTCGTTTCCCTGAAATCAATTAATTCAACCAAAGGGATTGAGATTTCAATGGCCTTAATCTTTTCAAGAAATTTCTTAAATTTAATTTCTTGAAGGTCATTTTTTAGTCTTCCAGGATAAGGCACCCTGGGCATATATATTTATCCAGTAAATCCTTTTTGTTACCTGTAGAGTTAGGAATAGTATTACCTCCCTCTTTTTCCTTTGGAGAAGAGTGTTCAGAAATATTCTTTTCCAATCCCTTATCTTCAAATATTTGTCCTTCTCCAAACTAATCATCTTTCTCTACTGTTTGGACATCTTTGAACTTCTTTTGCTGTAGCAACCTTTCCCTTTTCTTCTCAAACTCAGGATCAACAATTTCTCTTCCTCCCCTTAATGTGACTGCCTTACATTGTGGATTGGTTTCAGATGAACTTGGTAGCTTCCCTTTTTCCCTTTGCTGTAGTAACTTTGCCATCTCTGTCACTGAATTTTCAACATTTTTAATTGAAGCCTGCAGCTGGTTATTCGTCTCAGTTTGCTTAGCAATGAATTCTTTCAGAGCATTCTCAATTTTTATAGAATGAGTGTTATCTTGAGCAGCAGGGTAAGGTACAGGCTGAGGTGGAAAATTTGCTGGTGGTGCAAACGGTACATATGGCCTGTTCTGCTGATTCATTTGTTGAGGAGGTCTCTGAGGATACATTTGCTGCTGAGGGTAAAATGGTTGCTGAGAACGAAATTGTTGCTGCTGTTTCTGTTGAGGAGGATTCAATAGATGTGCATTCTGTGCATTTTGAGTGTTACCATAACTCAAGTTGGGGTGCTTGTTCTGAAATCCAATGTAATTACAGCTTTCTGCTTGATTAGGTGTTTCCTGAAGCTGTGGGCATTGATCATTGTGATGAGGTCCAGAACAAATTCCACAGTGATATACTTGTTCCATGGTATTAGGTTGAAGTATCATCATTGGTTGTTGCTGTTGTTGCATTTGCTGACTTGCCTTTTGAGCTAACTGTAGCTCTGCAATCTGTTTAGTGAGTGCAGTGAATTTCTCCTCATTTTTATCTGTATGAATGACAAGACTCTTTCGTGTAGGTGACGGGGGATCATCATCTTGGAGGACTGCTCTGCTAGCAGTCATGGTGTCTATAGTTGACCAGGCGTTATCAATTGCCATCTGAAGTATTTGTTCCCCACCAGTAGCATTGATCATCATCTGCCAAGTAGGAGTAAGTCCTGTAAAGAAAATCTTCAAAACTCTTCTCTCTGTGATACCATGTTGCGGGCATCTTTTAAGCATATCAAAGAATCTATCTCGAGCATCTTTCAGTGACTCTCCCTTCCTCATCTTGAAACTAGAAATTTTGTCTACCCATTCATCTACTTTACTTTCTGGAAAGTTCTTGAGTAAGAAATTCTTAACCAACTCTGGCCAAGTAGCCTTCTGTAATACCCGAGAATTTTATAACATAAAGAAATAAATACAGACGAAATGAGAAATGAGATTAAATTAAACAAAAGAAATTAAATAAAGTTGAATAAGTCGTTACACGGTAACCCTACACCGATGGACTCAATAACTCGAGTTCAAATGTAAATTTTGAACCGAATAAAATTAAGATACGAAATAGGAACCCGAAGATGGCCCGGAAATCGGAATCCGGGAGCATAGAGGGATAGAAACCCGAAAGAGAGGAGGAATAGCACGACGGATCGCACGACCCGCCCGGACCGAAGTCCAGGCGTGTCTGGCGCGCTGGCCGCGCGGCTTTTAGGGGAAAAGCGCGCCAACCCCGCGCCACACTGGCAGCAACAAACCAAGCGAGATTTTCTCGCCCGAACGCGGATTTTTCGACTTCGGTTGAACGTCTTGCGGCTCAAGGCCCTTAGACTCAGTCTTTGGACGCCCTAGGACTTAGATATCTATAAATAAAGCCCCTTGGAAGCCCCGAACACTTTTTACAAAAACCCTACGATTCTCTATACATTCGAAACCCTAAATTCCGGAGTCTACGAATGCATTAAACACGAAGGCAGCAGCTTTGGACGAAAATCCAAGGATCCCCGACGTGTGGTAAGTTCTACTCCATCCGATTCATCTTAGTTTCAATCCGAAAACGGAATCCTAACCTTCTTCTTTTCCTCTCTACACCCCGATCCGGATCGAGAACGAAGAGCCCGACGAACCGAGGAGATAAACGGTGAACTGGAAGCCACGCCTTCGAAATCGACGACCCCGGACGACTGAAAAACTGTAAGTTAATACTTACACGGTTTTGGGAGATTAAAATATGTTGAATTTATTGAATTAAACCAAGAACGTAAAATCTGTCAACACAAAAACTTTACCGGCGCAACAGTTTTGATGAATTTTTCCGAACCTTAAAACGACTTCAAACAGAAAAACGTAAAACACGAAAAACATTCCTAAGGCTTTGATCTATCTACTGTAAAATTTTCAGAATTTTTAAAGACGATTTGATATGTGAAATACACCTAAAACCGAACTATTAAAACTTGGATCTTGAATTCCTTGACAGAACTTAGGTCCGATCGTGTAGACGTTTTTGACGATAGATGTAGGCCGATTCAGGGCTTGAATTGAACACAAAATTTGTAGATCTATGTCTTTTGGATCTTATATAAAAATTTCAGAATTTTTGGTTAAGAATTGATACCCGAAAATCGATCTAGACGAACCTGCCTTTAATTCGTATCTTGAAACATGGACAGATTTACATTCCGGACTTGTCGATGACTTTGACATTGGATCTAGGTCGAATCAGGTTTAGTGCTAAACATAGAAGTTGTAGATCTATAAGTTTAGAACTCCTCTGTAAATTTTTAGAATTTTTCATTGAGATTTGAACCTCCGAACCTGAGCCGATCCGATCTGTGTTCGTACCGAAATCAAGAACCTCGACAGAAATTTGTTTCGAACTTGAGCTGAAGATTAACCTCTGATCCGATGAGAATTGGGCGTTGAGTTCTAAATGAAAGTTGTAGATAATCATCTTAAGAATCATCCTGTAAAATTTCATCAAATTTGGAGTTATTTTGCTATGGTAGATCCTGATATCTTGAAACTGAGGCGTAGAAACTCGGACAGATTATTACCCTGTTGAATATTCACGTTTTTCTCTCACTTCCGTATTCCGGATCGAAAAAGTTAAAACATGAAAGTTGTAGATCTCGACGTTTAAGAGTCAGTAGTGAATATTTGGAGTTTTTCGAATTAAATCTGATTTTTAAGAAATTTTGAAGTAAACAGTGGGTTATCAAGATTAAATCTTGAAAATATTGTCGAAATGGATTTTTAAATGATATCGGAGCGAATAGCGTCCTGAAATAGATCATTATGAGAAACTTACTAAATCTGAGAAATTGACCTTTAAGGTTTAAATGAGTGGAAACTCCTTTGAGAAAGAATACATAAACAAACATTTTCAAAATCCCGTTAAGACTAGTTTGAGCTTTCTACGTAGAGGGTGAGTGCTCCATCGGGTGCCCCTCTAGCTTTTCGCTTCGTGCCTGAATGGACGAGAGTGACCTATGTAGAGGGTGTGTGCTCCATCGGGTGCCCCTCTAGCTTTTCGCTTCGTGCCTGAATGGACGAGAGTGACCTATGTAGAGGGTGTGTGCTCCATCAGTGCCCCTCTAGCTCTTTGCTTCGTGCCTAACCGGACGAGAGTAATCTACGTAGGAGGTGAGTGCTCTGCAGGGTGCCCTCCTAGCTTTGCACATCGTGCCTGATTGGACGATGGTGTTGAATATGAGAAACTACGCCAAAACGGCGGGACATGCAAACGTGAGAAACTTGAATACAAATGATATCTTGATACTCAACTATAGATTAACGGGAAAAATTTAAAAGACTTATACTTTCTTTTGCGTACTTAAATTATACTTTGAAGTTATGTTATGAAATTATTTACCTTGCAAGCAATATTATGCCGTTATGGAATCCCTGTCTATTTAGATATGCAATTAAATTGTTGATAGATATATATAAATTAAATTATGGGGTATTATATACATGTTTTTCTAAAATTAAATTAATGGCTTTGAAACCCCATAATCACGTATGTGTTAACTTACTCGGCACGTAGTGCTGACCGAAACCGTTTTCTTTTTTTTTTTTTTTTTTATATATACAGCGTGTGAAGAATATGCATCATCATATGCATGGGATATTCGGGAAAATGTTATTTTCTTTTATTATTCTAGTCTTAGAAATGAAAGGCATGAACGGGCCTGTTTAACCCGTGTTTTGGCCATGTTGGCCCTATCTTTAAATTCCGCTGCATTATATATGTAAATATTATTTTCCGCTGCAACTGTAATGACAATATTTTTAAATTATATATGAATGGGCTGTTTGAATGTTTTAAATTTTGAAAAACCATAGCCTTGCATCTCTTTAGCAAGCTCGGAGAAACCGTGTCTTGCTAGGGAGGTGTGGCGGTGACACCCTGACCTGGGTGACCGAAAACCGGGGTGTTACAGAGTGGTATCAGAGCCCAGAATATTTTAAAGCTATTTATTTTAAAGAAAATATCTGATACCAAAGTGGTATCAGAGCCCAGAATATTTTAAAGCTATTTATTTTAAAGAAAATATCTGATACCAAAGTGGTATCAGAGCCCGGCTATTTTTAAACTATTATTTTTAAACCATTATTATTTTTAAAACTACTATTAATATTTTGACTATTATTTTAAATTTTAAAGGTATTCTTTCCATGGAAAAATCTTAAAGCCATGGAAAAATATACATATAGTGCCATAAATTATTTTTGGGGAAAACATCATTTGCATTTGCATATTGCATCTCTTCTATGAACTTAGAATCTTGTCGAATTTGAACTTAGAATCTTGGCGAAGTTGAACCTAGAATCTTGGCGAAATTAACTTAGATTTCTTGTTACACCTATATAAACTCGAGGCATGACATCGAATTAGAAATGTTAACTAGAGACGGATCTTGCCTTAGTTCTAGATCGCGTTCATCTAAGCGCACGCCTAAGTATAACAAATCTCGGCCTTAGTCATTCCTATCTTTGTACGAATTAGAAAATTTCCTTATGTGGAAACAATAAAAATCAAGTTTTTATTAAAACACTATCTATTCCAAAAATCTTGTTTGGATTGCCAAACAACAAAACCAAAATTTGAATTTCGAAAAAAAAAAAAAATCAAGTTTTTATTAAAACATTTTTTATCCCAAAAATCGTGTTGGATTCCCAAACAACAAATCCATTTAAAACGCGCGGCTCATTTAAACTTTGACCCAAACCCTCTTGAGAATAATGAATAGGCAGTTATGGGGACATAACTGAAGTCCTAAGGGGGAGAGGATGTGACACCCCATAATAATTTATTTTTGGAGTTCGACTCGATAAGACGTATCCTAAATCATAAATAAACAAATTCAAAGTTGTTTTTGAACTACGTTATGGCTTGATCCCTTCACAGGGTACATAGGCAGCTTAGAAGTTTTAATTCTAAGTTCAGTCACAAAATAATAAAATAAACAAAAGACCTTAGCACGAGAAAAGCCGAAACACAACTTCGAGGACGAAGTTGATTCTTAAGGAGGGAAGACTGTAATACCCGAGAATTTTATAACATAAAGAAATAAATACAGACGAAATGAGAAATGAGATTAAATTAAACAAAAGAAATTAAATAAAGTTGAATAAGTCGTTACACGGTAACCCTACACCGATGGACTCAATAACTCGAGTTCAAATGTAAATTTTGAACCGAATAAAATTAAGATACGAAATAGGAACCCGAAGATGGCCCGGAAATCGGAATCCGGGAGCATAGAGGGATAGAAACCCGAAAGAGAGGAGGAATAGCACGACGGATCGCACGACCCGCCCGGACCGAAGTCCAGGCGTGTCTGGCGCGCTGGCCGCGCGGCTTTTAGGGGAAAAGCGCGCCAACCCCGCGCCACACTGGCAGCAACAAACCAAGCGAGATTTTCTCGCCCGAACGCGGATTTTTCGACTTCGGTTGAACGTCTTGCGGCTCAAAACCCTTAGACTCAGTCTTTGGACGCCCTAGGACTTAGATATCTATAAATAAAGCCCCTTGGAAGCCCCGAACACTTTTTACAAAAACCCTACGATTCTCTATACATTCGAAACCCTAAATTCCGGAGTCTACGAATGCATTAAACACGAAGGCAGCAGCTTTGGACGAAAATCCAAGGATCCCCGACGTGTGGTAAGTTCTACTCCATCCGATTCATCTTAGTTTCAATCCGAAAACGGAATCCTAACCTTCTTCTTTTCCTCTCTACACCCCGATCCGGATCGAGAACGAAGAGCCCGACGAACCGAGGAGATAAACGGTGAACTAGAAGCCACGCCTTCGAAATCGACGACCCCGGACGACTGAAAAACTGTAAGTTAATACTTACACGGTTTTGGGAGATTAAAATATGTTGAATTTATTGAATTAAACCAAGAACGTAAAATCTGTCAACACGATAACTTTACCGGCGCAACAGTTTTGATGAATTTTTCGGAACCTTAAAACGACTTCAAACAGAAAAACGTAAAACACGAAAAACATTCCTAAGGCTTTGATCTATCTACTGTAAAATTTTCAGAATTTTTAAAGACGATTTGATATGTGAAATCCACCTAAAACCGAACTGTTAAAACTTGGATCTTGAATTCCTTGACAGAACTTAGGTCCGATCGTGTAGACGTTTTTGACGATAGATGTAGGCCGATTCAGGGCTTGAATTGAACACAACATTTGTAGATCTATGTGTTTTGGATCTTATATAAAAATTTCAGAATTTTTGGTTAAGAATTGATACCCGAAAATCGATCTAGACGAACCTGCCTTTAATTCGTATCTTGAAACATGGACAAATTTACATTCCGGACTTGTCGATGACTTTGGCATTGGATCTAGGTCGAATCAGGTTTAGTGCTAAACATAGAAGTTGTGGATCTATAAGTTTAGAACTCCTCTGTAAATTTTTAGAATTTTTCATTGAGATTTGAACCTCCGAACCTGAGCCGATCCGATCTGCGTTCGTACCGAAATCAAGAACCTCGACAGAAATTTGTTTCGAACTTGAGCTGAAGATTAACCTCTGATCCGATGAGAATTGGGCGTTGAGTTCTAAATGAAAGTTGTAGATAATCATCTTAAGAAGCATCCTGTAAAATATCATCAAATTTGGAGTTATTTTGCTATGGTAGATCCTGATATCTTGAAACTGAGTTGAATATTCACGTTTTTCTCTCACTTCCGTATTCCGGATCGAAAAAGTTAAAACATGAAAGTTGTAGATCTCGACGTTTACGAGTCAGTAGTGAATTTTTGGAGTTTTTCGAATTAAATCTGATTTTTAAGAAATTTTGAAGTAAACAGTGGGTTATCAAGATTAAATCTTGAAAATATTGTCGAAATGGATTTTTAAATGATATCGGAGCGAATAGCGTCCTGAAATAGATCATTATGAGAAACTTACTAAATCTGAGAAATTGACCTTTAAGGTTTAAATGAGTGGAAACTCCTTTGAGAAAGAATACATAAACAAACATTTTCAAAATCTCGTTAAGACTAGTTTGAGCTTTCTACGTAGAGGGTGAGTGCTCCATCGGGTGCCCCTCTAGCTTTTTGCTTCGTGCCTGAATGGACGAGAGTGACCTATGTAGAGGGTGTGTGCTCCATCGGGTGCCCCTCTAGCTTTTCGCTTCGTGCCTGAATGGACGAGAGTGACCTATGTAGAGGGTGTGTGCTCCATCAGTGCCCCTCTAGCTCTTTGCTTCGTGCCTAACCGGACGAGAGTAATCTACGTAGGAGGTGAGTGCTCTGCAGGGTGCCCTCCTAGCTTTGCACATCGTGCCTAATTGGACGATGGTGTTGAATATGAGAAACTACGCCAAAACGGCGGGACATGCAAACGTGAGAAACTTGAATACAAATGATATCTTGATACTCAACTATAGATTAACGGGAAAAATTTAAAAGACTTATACTTTCTTTTGCGTACTTAAATTATGCTTTGAAGTTATGTTATGAAATTATTTACCTTGCAAGCAATATTATGCCGTTATGGAATCCCTGTCTATTTAGATATGCAATTAAATTGTTGATAGATATATATAAATTAAATTATGGGGTATTATATACATGTTTTTCTAAAATTAAATTAATGGCTTTGAAACCCCATAATCACGTATGTGTTAACTTACTCAGCACGTAGTGCAGACCGAAACCGTTTTCTTTTTTTTTTTTTATATACAGAGTGTGAAGAATATGCATCATCATATGCATGGGATATTCGGGAAAATGTTATTTTCTTTTATTATTCTAGTCTTAGAAATGAAAGGCATGAACGGGCCTGTTTAACCCGTGTTTTGGCCATGTTGGCCCTATCTTTAAATTCCGCTGCATTATATATGTAAATATTATTTTCCCTTGCAACTGTAATGACAATATTTTTAAATTATATATGAATGGGCTGTTTGAATGTTTTAAATTCTGAAAAACCATAGCCTTGCATCTCTTTAGCAAGCTCGGAGAAACCGTGTCTTGCTAGGGAGGTGTGGCGGTGACACCCTGACCTGGGTGACCAAAAACCGGGGTGTTACACCTTCTGTTGAGCATTCAATGAATCATACCATTCTTTTGCAGATCCATCTAATGAAAATGGAAACATTGCCAATTGAATCTCTTCTCTTGAAGCTCTTCCCTTTTTAACTGTTTTGCTCAATTCAACAAATTTCTTAAGATGCAGATGTGGATCTTCAGCACTTAGTCCATAAAAGGCTCTAGAAGATGCCAAGTTTAATATACCAGGTGGTATATCAACCTCTTCATCAGTTCCTGCCAAATACTGATCAACATTAGGCTGCCAAGGTTGATACTGCTCTTCTTGAGGATTTGGAGCAGGATTGACAAAGTTAGGAGGAAAGTAGTGCTGGTGAACAAATTGTGGTATTGCATCCCTTTGAAACTGTCCTCTTGGTCGTACATCATTCTGATTCCCAGGCTGTCCGTTTGGTAAATTTCCAGGTCCGTCATTTTGTCCATTGTTGGCCATCTCAGTTATTGCTGAAAGTGTTCCTTCAACAAGTTCTTTCTGCCTCCTTCTTGCGTTTGTTCTGATTAGCCTAGCTGTTCTTTCAAGTTCGCAGTTGAAAGGGAGCAGGGGTTGTCTCGAGGATCTAGTTATTCTTTCGGTCATAAACTGTTGAGATTTCTGATATAGACAAAATGAAAGAATCAGAAGAATTATAAAATAATTAGTTAATGATTAAAAGTGAACCAAAGAATAAATGCAATTCTAAAATTCATAACGCTACACCCTCCCCGGCAACGGCGCCATGAACCTTTTAGGGAAGTCACCCGGTACCACACTCTCAACTATCTTTAAACTATAATACTAATAGGATTGAGCTTGCCTAATTTTCCCTACCGAAAGCGCACAGTATCAAGCTGCAATATTTATTTTATTGTCGGGATCGTTCATTTGAGAGTTACACGATAGAAGTGCTTTAATAGAATCACAAATCTCAGAACTAAACACATTCCTTTTGGTTCATGCATGGTGTATAGATGAGTTATCACTATAGAAGTAAAAGTAAATTGCAAGAAAATGTAAACGAATTGATAACAAACTGATATTAAAACGAATGCATGTAGATGGGATTATGATTCATGAGTTAATAATAGTGCGGACCATAAGACAAACAAACAAAGTAAGAATATGATGAGACCATCACATTTCAATGATTTGAATATGAATGAGAGCTCATTGAGGCAAAATAAATCTTCTATAGAGATTAATCAAATCTTCATGTCTTAAATCACTTTCCCAAGACGAGTACTTGTGATCTGGTGTCATGACATTCTAAGCTCTGAAATCATTAGTTACCTTTACCACAGAATGATCGGTCAGACTCATTCTGTAATAAAAGCTCCTAGAATTATCACTTAATCTGTTTCTTTCGGATTCAGATTAAGCCTTTGAAAACTCAAGGTCACATCTAACTCATTTTATACTTATCTGAACTTGAAGTTGTCCTCTACATTACTCTGAGGTTAGTAGGAATCATATGGCCCTATATTGGATGTCCTCTACAAGAAATGAAAAAACATTTATTTAAATCTATCATCCAATGGTTGCATACAACTTAACTTCTCAGAGTAATTCCTTCAAGTAGTTGTAAGAAATAATAGTTCTGTAAGTTTATCAAGATGAGATTGCTAATCAAACTCGACTTATCTGAACTACTCAGACTTATGAAGATGAGTTAGCATGAGAAATCTCTGTAAACAATTCTAGCTACTAATGATTTGACTCAGGACTAATGAGATTTAGTAAGAATTCATTCTCCTACTCATAGCATGTGATGATAGACCATAAGGCTATGACCCGTGGAAATTGATTCTTCAAAATTCTCATTAGTTATTGGGACAAAAGATGGTTTTTGAAACATCTTTCCCTTTTAAACGACAGGTACTAAATGCCCAACTAAAGAACAAGTTTGTTCTTAGTCATCCTGAGTAAATAATGTTTTGAGAAGTCTTATATCATTATTTCTCTCAATGCGCTGATGTAATATATCAGTATGAATTCCAAATATGTTTTATGAATTTAATAAATGAGAAGTACAAATGCTCATCATATTCTGGAAAATATCCCAAAATATCATAGATATAGGTAGTAGTATATGTATAGAGAAACGTGGAGGATTCTGAGTCCTCTTAATCAAAATGCTAGGGTGCTCCAAGAATATAAGCAGGAGCTAGACAGAATTCGGAAATTGCTTTCCTATGAAAGATTTGAGAAATAAGACTGCAAAATAAATGTCCAAGACAGCTCGCAGTAACTATCTCAGGGTTTAAACTATGAAAATTCTTATTTTCCGCGCGCTATGTCTGTACAGCGTGGAGGGAGCTATTGTTCAAAGAATGTTCCTCAAATTTGACTAATACAGAGAACTAAATCCCTCGCAATAATATCTGTGAAGAATGCAGCGAGGCCACTCAGTTCCCTTTTATAGAATAGATGTTATATACTTATATTGAATACTTATTTGGTTTCCCAAAAGTAGGAACCAATTCCATTGTTATATCAGGTTTACTTCCTCGCTTTGTCAGAAAAACAAAGCGAGAATACTGACATAACTTGTTATTGAATAAAGTGTTGAGAAATCTCCTCGCATCATTCTAGTGAGAATGTAGCGAGGATAATTCCCTATAAGAAAGAAGACTGTCAAATATCATTACTCTTCCCTACTTTATTCCTTTAAGAATAAAGCGAGGAAAAGATTCTGAATCTTTTGAAAAGTCAAGTTTTTGTAAAGTTTAGTTCTCAAAGATTATCACACCATGATTGACACTATGTGGGTCTTAAAGAACTTTAATCAATGACTAGAATCAATCTTTAGCAGTTGCATTGAGAATTACGAACAAAGTATAATAACAGCCAGCTTTATTTTGGAATTAATAATTCTGCCAAGAATAAAACCTAACTCGATCATAACATTCAAGCTTCACAAAATCTTATGGTTGATCAATCAAAGATTTGAGAGAATACTTCCAACTCAATTCTAAAGATCTGACTGAACATTCTTGTTTTAATCTCCAAATTCTGAACACTAACATTGAGGATTATTCTATTCTAACAGAATGAACGAATTATGAATTCCAACTGTAACCATTCAAGATAACATCTCCAAAGATAAGAAAAACAAGAGATTCAAGAGTAAATCTTCTTTCATATATCATGATTTGCAAAGAAATTAAGAACAAGTACACCTGGTCGTCTGATTTGAACCAGAAAATTGCGAATTAGAGCGGAGAAGTCGAAGAAAATAATTGGTGATCGTCGTAATCGGATGAACAGAAGCATTCCGAAAGCAAATCTTCCTTTCCAGAGTACTATTGAACTAATCTACCAACTAGAATTTGAAATCTAAGTGCATAATTGAAATTACAAATCTGAAGAACACAAAATACTTGCAGAAAAGTAACCCTAACTACCTACCTAAGAAAAACTCTAAAAACTAAACGGGAGAGTAAACTGAGCTAAACTATGCGTCCTTCCAGTCGTTCTGAGCTAATTTCCCAAAATTCTTATTTATAGAGGTCCGCAGATAACTTCCGTCCTCCTGGAAAATAACCGCTCGCGTCAGAGTAGCTCTCCTCACGCTTAGTCCTTGTTCCTTCAAAGCGTGAGTTGAAATGAAATCATCCTTCTCATCTACGCGAGGCATCCTTGATCCTTCTTCAATTGACCTTCTCTCGCCTTGACTCTTGCAACTTCTTGGGCTTGCATGGCTTTTCTCCCACGCGATGTTGGTTCAAGTCATTGCGTAGCCTTCAACTGTATATCTCTACTCGATCTTTGCGCTGATTCTTCCTTGAGATTCCCGCAACATTTCTATTCTTCCCTCGCGACATCTACCGCGAGCTTACACTTGTATCCTGCTTGACAAACAGATGACGGATTATTGCGAATAAAAACATGGCGAGAATTTCTTATGGAAAAATCTACAACTTCCGAGCTATTTTATACAATTCCCAGATATTTCATAAATCTCATATTTTTCAAAATCTTTCATTGACTTTCCATTATTTATCAATATTCTAGGAGAGAATATGATCAAAAAGTGTTCTTAAAGACACAAAATTGGACAAGAATGACAGTTATAAGTGGCTGTCATCAAACACATCGGATATGTCCAAGGCACACGTGCAATTAAGGGCGCATCTCCTAAAGAAGTTTTTTTTTTTCTTTTTTTGCATACACAAATCTCAAATCCGAGATCTTGCTTAAGCAACTAGAGCTCAAATCCATTGAAGACAACTACTATTGGTCATATGACAGTAATTTTAATAAACCACATAATATAAGAAAAAATAATTATTCAAAAATATTTTGAACATATATTAATAATTAAATAAAAAATTTTAATCAATTATAGTAAAATTTAACCAAAAAATTATTTAAAGTTCTCATTGCACTTACTACTCAATATAGATCGATATTATTATAAAAAAAAAAAAAGTAGCATAATATAAATACAAAATATAGCATTATATTATATTCAAAGAAAAAATATATAATAATATACTCCCCCCGTCCCATTTGAAATATCATGTTTGATTTATGCAAACAATCTAATGCAATTTTTTAATCGTTAATATCTCAAAATATATACAAGTAAAAATTATGAAACTATACGATTAGATGAATCTAACAAGACCGAACTCGACTATTTTTTCTAAATATGTACTTAGAATAATATCGAGTCAAAGTTGAACTATGAACAATGTCAAAAAGTCAAACAGGATACTTAAGATGGGACGGAGGGAGTAATTCTATTAATCTTTAAGTATTAACCAATTCATATCCATAATACAACATTAAAAAATAATAATAATATTATATATTCAAACAAAAAAATAATTTAGTTTTTTTTTTTTTTTTTTTTTCTGAATAGTCTATACATGCTAGGAAGGGTAGTGGGAGCTCATACCTTACAAATTATAAAGGAATAAAGGAGATGGATAAGAGTCGGGTGGGGAATCGAATCCCCAACCTATAGGTTGGGAGTCGGGGGCTTGACCAATAAGGTAAATCCCCATCCGAAAAAATTAGTTAATCTATAGAAATTTATATTAAAAAAAAAAAGTATTCTACTATAGAAATTTTTATTCAAATTTTAATCGTAATTTATGGTAAATAATAATAATAAACAACATAATATACAGAAAAAATAATTATTCAAATAATTATTTTAGAGAATAGATATATTTAGTAATTAAACCTAAAAAATTTAAATAATCTATGTAATTGGTTCGTACAGACCCTATTGTCCTTACTAATTTTTTTCTTTTTGTTTGTACCAGGTATCCTCAAATCACATTGGGCTCAAGACTAATCACTCGAAGATCTGGTGGGCATTGAAGGGTTGCTTCTCCCAAAGCAGAATTCTGCATACACAAAGGCTCGAACCCGAGACCTTTGCTTAAGCTGCCAGAGCCCTATACCACTCAGGTCGACTGTATTTGGTTGTCCATATTAATTTTAATTAATTCTTCTTATTTTAAAGGGTTAATTAGTCATTATATGCTCATTTTTAAATCAACGACTACATGTAGGCTCTGAGTAATCATCAAGATACACCTCAGCGCTGATTATTTCTATATCATCTCTAATTAATTATACTTACCATATTTTTCTCAATTGCTTTTTCATGATGTATATGTGTCTAATTTTTTGTTGTTCATCTAAACTCAGCTTCATTCGAAATAAAAATCAAATTCCTTTGATGCTGTATGTTTTTCCGGAGTTGGATCATCTTCCTATTCCACTAACCAGTGTTGCTTGATGCTCACATACCCCATATTGTATAGTAACCCTAAATCTCTTTTATAGTTTTACATATTTATTTGTAAAGCAACTTTTAATAGATCAGTCACCTATGATCTTTATTTGCAAGATCCCAGGTGAAATAAGCGTGCAAATAAAAGTGGTGTTGTCGAATGAATTATGAAATATTGATATATGACTTCTATTGTGTCATTTGTTTGTACTTTTATGACTCCCTAAGGGATGGCAATACCTAATTACTTATATCCAGTTACAGTGGAACATGAATGAGTTTAGTCTCCCTCATCAAAAGGTAATTTAGTGTGTTTTATTGTAAAATTTTTGTTTTGGCCTGAAAGCCGCATAGGTCACCCATATGTGAAACTTATTCAAACCAACAAATGTAAAATTTTAAGTAGAATTTCTCTGAATAAAGTGCAAATAGGTTGGTCTGGTTTCTTGACCTTTTTTTATTTATTAATATTATATTTGTCTTAGACTTTATTATTGCCCTGTACTTAGTTTAAGAACAAAATATATTAAAGTAGAAAAGATCGTGGCCAATATTCTTTCAATGGTTTAGTTGTTGTGGGTAAAATGTTGTGTGTTGGGAACGTTAAAGATGGGCAACTCAATATTTGTTTAATGTTGCCAATCTTGAAATACCTTAACTGATTATTACTTTGTTCGTTAAAGATATTCAATATCGTGAACTATAAGGTAGCATGAAGATTCTTAAATTGGTAACAAGTGTTGATACTATTAAAGAAAATGGAAAGAGTTCAGTAGTTACAGATAAATAGAAAATAACATTGGAAATTAAAGAGAGAAGTAAAATGTAAGAATGAAGAGATACTCCCCGAATGTGATATAATGCTATATTGAATGGCGTTTGCAAAATTGGAAAAGTAGATGAGGGTTATAAGCTGCTATCTGAAATTGGCCATGCGATTTACTATGAGTATGGTTTCTCTAACCCTAGCCGCCACCCTCTAACCCTCCTCCGGCCATGGCTTCTCCGGCGTCGCCTTCCTCCCCTCCTCCCTTCTGCACCATCTCCCGCACTCGTACATATTCGCCTGTCGATCTAACTAGGCTTTGCGAAGCCTTCCCTTGGGTGGAAGGTTTTATTCGGCATCCACAGGCTAGTCATGCCGCTGATCCATTGCATGAATTGCCGCCTCCCCATCGGAGATCATGGCGCCTCCCGCTACTTCTGGTGATCGGGTCTGTAATACCCCAGATTTTTACCAACGTCCAAAGGAATAAAACTTATTCCGATCAATGTCGAAATATCTCCGAGAAGAAGAAAATAATTTATCACAATAAATTATTGCTCGGAAGTGAAACGCCGATAGGTTCAAAAATTCAAAATGGAATAAAAGAGGGAAAGGAAGCCCGAAGACATTCCATGAATTGAGTCAAAACAATTGGAATTAAATTCAAGAAGGAAAATAATTCTAATTCCAAGAACCCGTGAAGCCGGAAGAAATTTAATCACACAAGTTATTGCACGGGAGTCAAAAGACGACGAATTGGAAGCCGACGGACCCGAGACCGACGAACTTAAGATTTCAAACATGAAATTCATTTGAGTCGAGATAAATTTAAGATAAGAATTTATGATCCGAGAATGACCCGAAAAATCAAGCCCGAAAACGTAGGAGGACAGAAGTCCGAAAGAGAGGAGAAAAGGCCCGACGGGATCGCACGGCCCAGTCCGGACGCACGGCCCAGACCAGGCCGCGCGCCCTCCGGGCGGTTTTTGGCTAAAAACCGCCCCAACCCCGCGCCACGGAGCAGACTGCGGGAATTCCATTTTCGGGACGATTTTCTTACCTTTTTGGGGAGCTCCGGCTATGGCAACGCGTCTAGGGTTTGGGGGAGCCTTTATGAATCATTTTTGTAACTCCTAGGGCGTCCAAGAGCCTGTGCAGCCGCCCACTCCATCCCCACCTTCAAACAAAAACCGAAAACACAAGTTCCGACCTCCCGACGACTTTCCGGCGAGGATTCCGGCCGAGGGAACGATCAAGACGAAGCCCCCTGCCTTCTAAGACGTTGGTAAGGTGTTGTGCAGTTTCGTATTCATCTATAATGTAATAAATCCGAATCTAACCATCGAAACCTTCTTACGAGTTCACTTCGGGGGCGAAGGAGAAGGAGATCGGTGGAAAACATCCGCTCGTCGCGATCCTAGACAACCCGAGAGAGCCCTGTGACGACCCCAAACTCTAAACACTGTAAGTTGATGCTTACTTGGTTTTGGGTGACTTAAAATGCAACCGAACATAGAGCTTTAGAAACTCAAAAATCTGTCAACGCAAGAAACCCCCGGCGCAGCGTATTGGTGTGAATTTTTCGAACCCTTAAATCTGCTCAAACGGGAAAACTTAAAACATGAAAAATGTTTCTAAGACATAGATCTAGTTCGCGTAAAATTTTCATAATTTTTCATTACGTTTTGATATCCGAAAACGGCCGAGAAACAACCTGCCTTCACAGTCGAACTTGAAACTGTGACAGGTTTGAAATCGAACCAAAACCCCTATTTCGAGAGTTCAAACCGAAAAACTCTAAACTAGACTTTTAATCCTAACACTTAAATCTAGGTTGTGTAAAAATTTCAGACATTTTCGTTAACGTTTGCTATTTTAAATCGCATCGAAAAGAAACTGTTTTGACAAAACATGTGTGAAATCTGCCTATGAACATTTTCGAACTTAGTAAGTTTGTTTCTATATTTTGTAGTCCGATTTGATCTTTGAAATCTAAATGAAAGTTGTAGATAATTATGTCTAGATTGTGTGTCTAAAATTTCAGAATTTTTGGAGTCCATTTGGTATGTCAAAAATCCGATTTCCTACACTGTGTCAAAACTGTTTCGGAAACAGTGAACTGTTTAGCATTAAACTCGATTTTCGACATTCTTCCTCAACTTATTTCGAAAAAGTTAAAACACGAAAGTTGTTCGTTAGGGTGTTTTACATAAACTGTGAAATTTTCAGATTTTTCGGACTCAAACTGAATTTTTAAAATTTAAAAGGCGTAAACTGTGACGCCAAGATACTTTTAAATCGAAGGATTTTTGAAATTCCGAAACGAACGATCAAAGATTTGAAATACGATACATCTATACCTTTGAAAAACCCCGATACATTAGATATAAACGATATATGAAATACTTGAAATACGACACAGCCTGTCAAACGACAGTTGATATACATGCCTGTCAAATTGACAGTAGATATACACGGCTTGCCTAAACGGCAATCGATATACACGGCTTGCCAAAACGGCAATCGATATACACGGCTTGCCAAAACGGCATTCGATATACACGGCTTGCCAAAACGGCAATCGATATACACGGCTTGCCAAAACGGCATTCGATATACACGGCTTGCCAAAACGGCAATCGATATACACGGCTTGCCAAAACGGCAATCGATATACACGGCTTGCCAAAACGGCAATCGATATACACGGCTTGCCAAAACGGCAATCGATATACACGGCTTGCCAAAACGGCAATCGATATACACGGCTTGCCAAAACGGCAATCGATATACACGGCTTGCCAAAACGGCAATCGATATACATGGCTAACTAAAACGGCAGTCAATACTGATATGGTTGCGGCTGCCGGATCACCGGTTATACAAAATATTGAAAAATGGTTACGTAGTGGGGAAATAAAAGATTTAATATTTTTAAGTATTTATTTATTTTTGCATACCTTTAAATTATGCATTTAAATTATATCTTTACATTTTTATATCATGATTAAATTGTTATTATGGAATAATGCATGTTCAAATATACAATTAAATTATTTACTTTAAGATTTGTAAATGGGATATTTTTGTATGCATGCCTAGGAGAAATAATTTAATTATTTAATTAAAACCCTTTTTCATGTGTGTTAAATTATGAACGTGTGGGAATCCTTGTCTTCTAAATTATGAAATTAAATTACTATTAGTAGATGAATTAAAAATTTAAATCATGCCTCGTGTGCACATGTTTTCATGTAACTTAATTAAAGATTTTTGAAACCCCTTGATCATAGTAGGTGTTAACTTACTCAGCACGTTTTTGCTGACCAAACCATATTTTTCCTTTTTCTTTCAGAGTATGAGGATTATGCATCATCATATGCATACATGGGAACACTCGGGAAACACTTCATTTTAAATTCCTGCATTTGATTACGACTTGCATGAACGGGTCTGTTTAACCCGTGTTCTTGGCCATGTTGGTCCATTATTTAAATTTCCGCTGCATCACAAATATATGTATGTAAATATTATATTCCGCTGCAACTTTGATGTTGTTATTTTTTTTAAATTATGTTACAATGGGCTGTTTGAATGATTTAAATTCTGAAAAACCATAGCCTTGCATCTCTTTAGTAAGCTCGGAGAAACCGTGTCTTGCTAGGGAGGTGTGGCGGTGACATCCCGGCCTGGGTTATCAAATCCGGGGTGTTACAAAGTGGTATCAGAGCCCGGAATATTTTAAAGTTACTATTACTATTTTTAAACCTAGTATTATTTTTAAATTTATTATTATTATTTTACTACTATATTATTTTGAGCCCAAAATTTTTATTTACTTAGTGTAATATTTTAAGCCCAAATATTAATTATTTTGGCCCAATATTTAATTATCATGATAAGCCCAATTATTTTGGCCCAATACCCTTCTTTTTACTTAAGCCCAAATAATTTATTTCTTTTGGCCCAAACCTTTTTCCCTTATTCTTTAAAAATATATCCATGGAATAAACTTATTTTTAAAACCCATGGGTAGATAAATGTATGCATAAATCAAATTTTATTGGGGGGATTGCATATGCATGCATACATAATTGCACTAACTCTTTTTATGAGAATCATCTACTCTAAGAAAACACTCTTAAATTAGTATTCGACATGATCTTGACTTAGGAGCGCTTGCTAAATACTAACTTTGCCTTAGTCATAGATCTTGATCACTTAGAAACTCATCTTCGCGTGCTTCCATAACAGAAAATGGCACCTAGAAGAAAACTGAGGAAGGTAAGCCCAAACGGCACTGACACTTACCTTCCAAACGCACCTAACAACAATGAGATTCCTCCGAACGTAGCAGATCGAGCGCCTCCTATTCCCAACAACATGGATGAACGATTAAGGACGGTAGAAGAAGTACTCGTAGCATTAGGAAATGCCGAGGTGCATAGGGCACAAGCGGCAATACCTCCGCCAGTAGTTCGAGTCAACTACTTGGCATTGGTAAACCCCTACAACCCACCCCATTATGACGGGCAAGACGATCCGGCCAAGTTGGAGGGTTGGATCCGTACCTTTGACAAACTCTTGGACGCTATCAAATGCCCCGACGAGGAGAAGATACGTGTAGCGACCTACTACTTAGGAGGCGAAGCTGATGAGTGGTGGCAAAACCTTCAAACGAATTCAGAGGAAGATGAAGAATCCTACACCTGGGAAGGACTTAAGAAAGCCTTGAGAGAAAGATTCTACCCACTGAGCACCAAGACCGCAAAGTACGAGGAATTCATCAACCTCAGACAAGGAGCGCAAACAGTACAAGAGTACTACACCAAATTCAAGGAATTGGTGCGGTTCGCTACAAGGATAGTACCAACTGATGAAGAGAAGGCACAGAAGTTCGAGATGGGACTGAATCTATCTATTCGAGAGGTGATCACGGGCGAGCACTACCCTGACCTACAAGCTGTGTACGATCGTGCAGTAGCGGTTGCACGAATTCAAGGACTGAAACGGAAAAAGGCGGGTGAGAATAACAGAGGATCACAAGGAGGAGACAAGAGGAATAAGGACCATTTCCGTAGAAGCTCGAACCGATCACATCAAAACGATAATGGACGAAGGAAGGGGATAGTCTTCAACCATGGTGACTATGCGCCACCATGCCCAAAGTGTGGTGAAACACACTATGCGAGAGGATGCCCTCAGCCTGGGGCATGCCTTCGGTGCGGACGACATGGTCACCGGCTTCGCGACTGTCGAACACGAATAGAGAACATCAACAGGAGAGAAGATGTGATCACTCGACCTAAGCAGCCACAGAATCAAGACGATCGAAACGGCAACAACCAAAGGCATCGTCTCCCTCAGAAATAAAACCAAAATCCGAACCTTCTTGAGAACATTGAATAGGCAGTTATGGGGACATAACTGTAATCTTAAGGGGGGGAGGATGTAACAACCCGAATATTTTGTAGCCCCAAATCAATAAATAAACAAATTCAAATTTGTTTTGAACTACGTCATGGCTTGATCCCTTCACAGGGTACGTAGGCAACTCGGAAATTTCAATTCTGGGTTCAGTCAAACAATAATCAAACAACAAACAACCAACAATCGAACAATAATTCAATAACACAATATCGCAAAATAATAAAATAAACAAAAGGACCCTAACTCTTAGCACGAGAAAAGCCGAAACACAACTTCGAGGACGAAGTTGATTCTTAAGGGGGGTAGACTGTAATACCCCAGATTTTTACCAACGTCCAAAGGAATAAAACTTATTCCGATCAATGTCGAAATATCTCCGAGAAGAAGAAAATAATTTATCACAATAAATTATTGCTCGGAAGTGAAACGCCGATAGGTTCAAAAATTCAAAATGGAATAAAAGAGGGAAAGGAAGCCCGAAGACATTCCATGAATTGAGTCAAAACAATTGGAATTAAATTCAAGAAGGAAAATAATTCTAATTCCAAGAACCCGTGAAGCCGGAAGAAATTTAATCACACAAGTTATTGCACGGGAGTCAAAAGACGACGAATTGGAAGCCGACGGACCCGAGACCGACGAACTTAAGATTTCAAACATGAAATTCATTTGAGTCGAGATAAATTTAAGATAAGAATTTATGATCCGAGAATGACCCGAAAAATCAAGCCCGAAAACGTAGGAGGACAGAAGTCCGAAAGAGAGGAGAAAAGGCCCGACGGGATCGCACGGCCCAGTCCGGACGCACGGCCCAGACCAGGCCGCGCGCCCTCCGGGCGGTTTTTGGCTAAAAACCGCCCCAACCCCGCGCCACGGAGCAGACTGCGGGAATTCCATTTTCGGGACGATTTTCTTACCTTTTTGGGGAGCTCCGGCTATGGCAACGCGTCTAGGGTTTGGGGGAGCCTTTATGAATCATTTTTGTAACTCCTAGGGCGTCCAAGAGCCTGTGCAGCCGCCCACTCCATCCCCACCTTCAAACAAAAACCGAAAACACAAGTTCCGACCTCCCGACGACTTTCCGGCGAGGATTCCGGCCGAGGGAACGATCAAGACGAAGCCCCCTGCCTTCTAAGACGTTGGTAAGGTGTTGTGCAGTTTCGTATTCATCTATAATGTAATAAATCCGAATCTAACCATCGAAACCTTCTTACGAGTTCACTTCGGGGGCGAAGGAGAAGGAGATCGGTGGAAAACATCCGCTCGTCGCGATCCTAGACAACCCGAGAGAGCCCTGTGACGACCCCAAACTCTAAACACTGTAAGTTGATGCTTACTTGGTTTTGGGTGACTTAAAATGCAACCGAACATAGAGCTTTAGAAACTCAAAAATCTGTCAACGCAAGAAACCCCCGGCGCAGCGTATTGGTGTGAATTTTTCGAACCCTTAAATCTGCTCAAACGGGAAAACTTAAAACATGAAAAATGTTTCTAAGACATAGATCTAGTTCGCGTAAAATTTTCATAATTTTTCATTACGTTTTGATATCCGAAAACGGCCGAGAAACAACCTGCCTTCACAGTCGAACTTGAAACTGTGACAGGTTTGAAATCGAACCAAAACCCCTATTTCGAGAGTTCAAACCGAAAAACTCTAAACTAGACTTTTAATCCTAACACTTAAATCTAGGTTGTGTAAAAATTTCAGACATTTTCGTTAACGTTTGCTATTTTAAATCGCATCGAAAAGAAACTGTTTTGACAAAACATGTGTGAAATCTGCCTATGAACATTTTCGAACTTAGTAAGTTTGTTTCTATATTTTGTAGTCCGATTTGATCTTTGAAATCTAAATGAAAGTTGTAGATAATTATGTCTAGATTGTGTGTCTAAAATTTCAGAATTTTTGGAGTCCATTTGGTATGTCAAAAATCCGATTTCCTACACTGTGTCAAAACTGTTTCGGAAACAGTGAACTGTTTAGCATTAAACTCGATTTTCGACATGCTTCCTCAACTTATTTCGAAAAAGTTAAAACACGAAAGTTGTTCGTTAGGGTGTTTTACATAAACTGTGAAATTTTCAGATTTTTCGGACTCAAACTGAATTTTTAAAATTTAAAAGGCGTAAACTGTGACGCCAAGATACTTTTAAATCGAAGGATTTTTGAAATTCCGAAACGAACGATCAAAGATTTGAAATACGATACATCTATACCTTTGAAAAACCCCGATACATTAGATATAAACGATATATGAAATACTTGAAATACGACACAGCCTGTCAAACGACAGTTGATATACATGCCTGTCAAATTGACAGTAGATATACACGGCTTGCCTAAACGGCAATCGATATACACGGCTTGCCAAAACGGCAATCGATATACACGGCTTGCCAAAACGGCATTCGATATACACGGCTTGCCAAAACGGCAATCGATATACACGGCTTGCCAAAACGGCAATCGATATACACGGCTTGCCAAAACGGCAATCGATATACACGGCTTGCCAAAACGGCAATCGATATACACGGCTTGCCAAAACGGCAATCGATATACACGGCTTGCCAAAACGGCAATCGATATACACGGCTTGCCAAAACGGCAATCGATATACACGGCTTGCCAAAACGGCAATCGATATACACGGCTTGCCAAAACGGCAATCGATATACATGGCTAACTAAAACGGCAGTCAATACTGATATGGTTGCGGCTGCCGGATCACCGGTTATACAAAATATTGAAAAATGGTTACGTAGTGGGGAAATAAAAGATTTAATATTTTTAAGTATTTATTTATTTTTGCATACCTTTAAATTATGCATTTAAATTATATCTTTACATTTTTATATCATGATTAAATTGTTATTATGGAATAATGCATGTTCAAATATACAATTAAATTAAATCGCATCGAAAAGAAACTGTTTTGACAAAACATGTGTGAAATCTGCCTATGAACATTTTCGAACTTAGTAAGTTTGTTTCTATATTTTGTAGTCCGATTTGATCTTTGAAATCTAAATGAAAGTTGTAGATAATTATGTCTAGATTGTGTGTCTAAAATTTCAGAATTTTTGGAGTCCATTTGGTATGTCAAAAATCCGATTTCCTACACTGTGTCAAAACTGTTTCGGAAACAGTGAACTGTTTAGCATTAAACTCGATTTTCGACATGCTTCCTCAACTTATTTCGAAAAAGTTAAAACACGAAAGTTGTTCGTTAGGGTGTTTTACATAAACTGTGAAATTTTCAGATTTTTCGGACTCAAACTGAATTTTTAAAATTTAAAAGGCGTAAACTGTGACGCCAAGATACTTTTAAATCGAAGGATTTTTGAAATTCCGAAACGAACGATCAAAGATTTGAAATACGATACATCTATACCTTTGAAAAACCCCGATACATTAGATATAAACGATATATGAAATACTTGAAATACGACACAGCCTGTCAAACGACAGTTGATATACATGCCTGTCAAATTGACAGTAGATATACACGGCTTGCCTAAACGGCAATCGATATACACGGCTTGCCAAAACGGCAATCGATATACACGGCTTGCCAAAACGGCATTCGATATACACGGCTTGCCAAAACGGCAATCGATATACACGGCTTGCCAAAACGGCATTCGATATACACGGCTTGCCAAAACGGCAATCGATATACACGGCTTGCCAAAACGGCAATCGATATACACGGCTTGCCAAAACGGCAATCGATATACACGGCTTGCCAAAACGGCAATCGATATACACGGCTTGCCAAAACGGCAATCGATATACACGGCTTGCCAAAACGGCAATCGATATACACGGCTTGCCAAAACGGCAATCGATATACATGGCTAACTAAAACGGCAGTCAATACTGATATGGTTGCGGCTGCCGGATCACCGGTTATACAAAATATTGAAAAATGGTTACGTAGTGGGGAAATAAAAGATTTAATATTTTTAAGTATTTATTTATTTTTGCATACCTTTAAATTATGCATTTAAATTATATCTTTACATTTTTATATCATGATTAAATTGTTATTATGGAATAATGCATGTTCAAATATACAATTAAATTATTTACTTTAAGATTTGTAAATGGGATATTTTTGTATGCATGCCTAGGAGAAATAATTTAATTATTTAATTAAAACCCTTTTTCATGTGTGTTAAATTATGAACGTGTGGGAATCCTTGTCTTCTAAATTATGAAATTAAATTACTATTAGTAGATGAATTAAAAATTTAAATCATGCCTCGTGTGCACATGTTTTCATGTAACTTAATTAAAGATTTTTGAAACCCCTTGATCATAGTAGGTGTTAACTTACTCAGCACGTTTTTGCTGACCAAACCATATTTTTCCTTTTTCTTTCAGAGTATGAGGATTATGCATCATCATATGCATACATGGGAACACTCGGGAAACACTTCATTTTAAATTCCTGCATTTGATTACGACTTGCATGAACGGGTCTGTTTAACCCGTGTTCTTGGCCATGTTGGCCCATTATTTAAATTTCCGCTGCATCACAAATATATGTATGTAAATATTATATTCCGCTGCAACTTTGATGTTGTTATTTTTTTTAAATTATGTTACAATGGGCTGTTTGAATGATTTAAATTCTGAAAAACCATAGCCTTGCATCTCTTTAGTAAGCTCGGAGAAACCGTGTCTTGCTAGGGAGGTGTGGCGGTGACATCCCGGCCTGGGTTATCAAATCCGGGGTGTTACAGGGTCTATGGCAGCCCCAACATGAAATCTCGAGACCGGAAAATCTCGAGACCCCGGGCTGGATTCTCCTAGCTGCTCTCCTTCCAGGGTTCAGTCATATGCCGATACCCTCAAACGTGATCACGTCCCGCTTGAATCCGATTCCCTTAAGAAATTTCGCGCGTCCTTACGTGAAGGAGGAGTCTGCCCTCCGGTGGCGCGGCCGCCCGATCGATCAGGTGATATTATTTCTATTACTTTGGAAAAGCAATTCATAGATGAAAGACTCAAGCTTTTTTTCAACTTTGTGATTATTAGGCTTTTCCTTGATCAAGGGCAACAACCTTTATCACATGCCAACCTTGGAAGCACTTTTGAGCAAGATGTGGAGCACCTCCTTATTCATCATTCCTCTTGGTAGGGGTTACTACAATGTCCTCATTGAAGATGGAACTTTGCGAGAGGATCTGTTGCAGACAAAATTTTTTAATTTCAACCATGGCCGCATCAAGGTGCAACCCTGGGTTTCGAATTTCAATCCTTATAAGGTGAAGTCTTCTTTAGCTCAGGTGTGGGTTAGAATTTATGAACTCCCCTTCGAATTGTGGCATAAGAAAATTATCAAAAGCATATCCGAGGTGGTGGGAAGTGTTATCCGAATAGATGAGCACGCGCTTGATGGCTCGCTCGGACATTTTATTCGTGTTTTGGTGGAAGTTGATGTCTTGGAAAGCCTCCCGCAGACTGTTAAGTTGGACCTCCCAGACTCATTCATTCACGTCTCTCTGTCTTACGAGAATGTCCCCGTCTTTTGCACTGCATGCCGCACTATGGGCCATCTTCTGCAGGACTGTCGAAAGAAGAATTCTAAGGCCAAGAAGTCTGCAAACGACGCAGCTGATCCTGATGCTGATTATACCGTTCCTAAGCGAACGTGGAAACCTCGGAACGCTATGCCGCTCTCTTGTGCAGAGCCAGATAAGGCTGACTCTAATCAATTCGGGGTACTTCAGGCGACTGATGATGTCCCTATTTCTGATAATGGCAGGCCTCCTATGAATGACATTACTGGCATGGATCCTACTCATGCGGACACTAGCAACATCTATTTGGCGGAGGATAACTTGCAGCTGGCACTATACTCGGATATATGTAGCTCGGCGCATCCAGATGCTAGCGTCGCGCCTCCCCACTGTGATATTAATCCTTCATCCCAAATCATACCTGCTCGTAGTGACATTAGCGACAAGGATACTGATATTGTTCCTCCACATTATCGCCTCGAGGGGCCGGTCACTAGGTCTCGTGGTCAACAAATTAACATTATTCCTCCCTCTACTGCAGCTTCTAAAATGATGCAGCTCGCTGCGGCCAAGCAGTGGGATGATCTGCCGCCCAAGCATGGCAAGGGCCGGCGTAAAAAATGAGAGTCCTATTTTGGAATATCCGTGGGATTGGAAATCAGCCGTCCCAGATTGCGCTTAAAGAGATGTGTTACCGGCATCAGCCGTACTGGGTTGCCCTCGCGGAACCCAAAATTCTCCTTACTGATATCAATGATTACTTCTGGAAAAACATATCATTACAACTCGCTGGAGTTAATTATCGGCCCAATCAGCGACCGAACATTTGGGTCTTCTACAATGCGTCCTTTATTTCCAAGGTCAGACAGGTTTTTCTTTCGGATCAAATAATTATTTTTGATTTTGAATTCAACAATACCGAATACAGATTTGGATTCGTTCATGCCCATACTGATCACTCCCTCCGCTCTGCCCTTTGGTTGGATGTCGCGACTCACCTGCACACCAACATGTTGGTTATGGGGGATTTTAATACTACTTTGGGGGCGCATGAACGGTTGAATAGCTCGAGCTCTTCTACTCGCAGCTCTACTGCCTTCCTGGAATTCCTGAATACTACTAGCCTCAACGATATCAATCTGCAGGGTCACAAATTCACCTGGTATAAACGATCACGCTCCCGCAACATCCAGGCTTCTAGGATTGATCGCGCTATTGTCTCTGATGGTTTTTTCGCGCTTTGGGACAACGTTTCTCACATAACTCTTGCCCGGCATAATTTGGATCACACTCCTCTTTTCTTGAAAGGTTGCTCCAACACCACCTCACCTAGGCCGTTCCGTTTTCAATCGATGTGGCTCTCAGACACTAGTTTCTTTGTCATGGCGGAAACTTCCTGGCATGCTAACATCACTGGCGCTAATCCAATCAATATTTTCGCTGCGAAAATCAAACGACTCAAGTCTGCTATTAAGTCTTGGAATGCGGCTTCTTTTGGTAATATTTTTGCCGAGATGGATATGGCTTTCGAACAGCTTCAGGCGATTCAACATCGTATAGACGTTGAGGGTGACAGTGAAATTACCTTTTGTGAGGATGTGGATGCTCATTCATCTCAACACCAAGTTGCAGGCAAAATACGACTTCTTCTCCCAAAAGAACAGGACATCTTGGCTGCAAGATGGAGATCGGAACACTGCTTTTTTCCACAAGTCCCAACGGATGAAACGCTCCAAATATAATATTTCTTCCATGATGATTGGAGATAATCTTTCTGAGAATGCGGATGCCATTGCGGATCACATCACCAACTATTACCAGAACTTATTTCAGGCCCCAGCCGACGTCCCGGACTTCTCTGATTTAGACTTCATAGCTCCAGTGATATCAACTGAAGAAAACTTGCTGCTCACTCGTCTGCCGATGTGGAGGAGGTGCACAGGGCGGTGTTGGCTCTCTCGGCAGACAGCTCGCCTGGTCCGGATGGCTTCGGTGGCATATTCTATCATAAATGTTGGTCATTCATTCACCAAGATCTCTGCAAGGCAGTTCAATATTTCTTCACTCAGTGCCATATGCCCGTGGGGATCAACAACAACTTCATTGTTCTCATTCCCAAAAAAGAAGGTGCGGTCAGGATTGAAGACTTCAGGCCGATCAACCTCTGCAACTTTTTCTTCAAGGTTATTACTCGTATTATTTCTGATCGCCTCGGGCCCCTCCTGGGTAAATATCTCAGTCCGCTCCAATTTTGGTTTTATCCCCGGTCGTAATATTCATCACTGCATTGCTATTGCATCCGAATGCTTCAACTGCCTTAGCCGCTCCAAAAAGGGAAGAATTGCGCTCAAAATTGACATTACGAAAGCTTTTGACACCGTGCATTGGGATTTCCTTTTGGCTGCGGCTGATCGCATGGGCTTCAGTCCTATATTTTGTGCTATGATTCAATCCATCCTTTCTTCTGCTAAAGTTTCGGTGCTGATCAATGGTTCGCCTCGGGGTTTCTTCTCTTGCGGCCGTGGTGTCCGCCAAGGAGACCCCTTGTCTCCTCTCCTATTTTGCTTGGCGGAGGAAGTGCTTGCCCTTTGGATTAATCGCTGCGTTTCAAATGGTAACATCCAGCTTGCTATTGCTAGCAGATCCTGTCGCCTTCCTCCTTTTCTCTTTTATGCGGATGACATTGTCTTCTTTTGCAAAGGAGACAATCGCTCCATTGACTCCATTCATGACGTGCTTGATAAATATGTTGCGGTTTCTGGCCAAGTTCATAGCCCCGCCAAATCTAGATTTTATTCCGGGAAGTTTGTCAACAACACCCTCAAGCGGCGTGTGCTGGCGGATTATGGTATTCCTGCTGGTTGTTTTCCGTTCAAATATCTTGGTTGTCCCATCTTCATTGGTTCGCCTAAAAGTCAGTTCTTTCGGCAGTACACTGACTCGATTCTTCAGAAGTTCAGCCGATGGAAGGGCAATTCTCTGTCCATGGCAGGTCGCATTTGCTTGGTGAATCATGTGATTATTGCTTCCACGGTGCATTCGATGATTGTTTACAGATGGCCCCGTCCTCAAATCAAGCGTATAGAAACTGCCTGCCGGAATTTTATTTGGTCTGGTGATATTTCTAAAATCCATCACTTCACTGTAGGCTGGAAACGAATTTGTTGTCCTACTTCTGAAGGCGGACTTGGCATCCATTCTATTCGTTCGGCGAATGAAGCTTATATTATGAAGCTTGCTTGGGATATTCTTCAGGGCCACCCTTCGCTTGGTTTTCTGAAAGACAGATGGTTTATTAATAACATTCCCCGGACTGCTTATTTATCATCTTCCATTCGCTCTCCCTGCCTGGGACACGCTAAGCGCCTTATGGAGGATGAGGCTTGGATTGTTGGTTTCCGTTCCAATGTGCGATTTTGGCTAGATAATTGGGTGGGTTGCATTATAGCGGACGTCCTGGAGATCCCTGCGGCCCTGAGGGATTTTTTTGTTCAACCTATTAGCGATTACTTCATCAATGGCGAATGGCACTTCACGGCTAATTTTGTTAGCAATTTCCCGGGCCTTATTCAATCTATTCTGAGTGTCCGTATTTCTTCTAGCTCGGCTGACCACAGGGTTTGGACTAAAACATCTCATGGCAAGATTTCCTCCCAGATCGCGTACAGACACTTGCGTCCTTCCTTTTCGGGAACTTCCTGGGGCTCGTGGATTTGGGATAATTTCATTCCCCGACGTCGCTCTATTGTAGTATGGAAAATTATCAGGGGGGTTATCCTCACTTGGGACGTCCTTCATTCCAATGGGATTTTTGGTCCTTCGATTTGTTGTTTGTGCCGCGCCGCTGAAGAAACTATTGATCACTAGTTCCTTAAGTGTAACGTTTCTTCCAAAGTCCTGTTCCACTTTGTTCAAGCCGTTGGATATCACAATCGGCTCCAGGTCCAGGATAGCTTCATGGAATTTCTGCTTCAATGCATGGCTATCCAGGCCAGTAAACAAGTCCATTCGCTCAGGAGGTTGTTCGTCGTAACTTATACCTGGCTTATCTGGACTACTCGTAATTCGATCCTACATGCTGATGATTCCTCTTCGGGATGTCCAAGTACCATTCGGACGTCCAAACTCATGGCGAATGTTATGGCGTTGATGAAAGAAGCATATCACCTTCACTTGGGTAGTATGCACAATTCCTTGGATGACCTTCAAATCATTAAGTTTTTTGGTCTTCGGTCTCAGTGGGGAAAGCGCCGAAGATTACTAGTGTACGCTGGCGACCACCTCTTCCGGGCTGGACTAAATGCAATGTTGATGGCCACGCCTCGGGCTCCCCTGGCGTGATTTCAGGCGGTGGTATCTTTCGCAACTCCAGAGGCTTTGCCAAGGGGTGTTTCACGGGCGGTTATGGCCTTGGCTACGCTTTTGAAGCGGAGCTCATCACAGCTTGCATGGGCATCGAGCTGGCTTACTCCCACGGCTGGTTCAACCTTTGGATGGAGATTGACTCGACCTATGTTTTGCATGCTTTCACTCATTCCACCTCCGACGTTCCCTGGCGACTTCGTGGACGTTGGCAGGCGGCTATGGATCTCATCGCGCATATTAACTTTCGCATTTCCCACATATTTCGGGAGGGCAATGCTGCAGCTGACGCTCTTTCTTCTATTGGCGGGGATTTTACATGGTACACCACTGCTCCTCCGTTTCTGAATAAACATCTGTTTCATGATATGCACTCTGAATACTATCGTTTTCACTAGGTTTTTATGTGATCGTGTACGGTAGTTTTTTCTCCTTTTCTGCTTTGGTACTCTTTTTCCCCTTCATGGGTTTTTCCCATTCGGGTTTTACCATGAAGGGGTTTTAACGAGGCCGGCGGGGAGATATTTGGGCACTTGCCCGACTACCTTTTCGGCCTTGGTCACTGGCCATTTTCTTTCCCCACTGTGTATTTTGGTGGTTTGCCTCCTGTGGCTTCGTACTCTCCGTTCTATCTTTTTTCTTCCTTTTTTCTATAATATCACTTATTGATTATAAGCTGCTATCTGAAATGCAAATGAAAGGAATATCTCCTAATAAGTACACATACACCATTTTAATCAATGTGTACTGACAGGAGGTTTTCAAGCTGTACAAGAAATTGTTCGATCGAGGAATTCAACCTGATTCCTTTATATATAGTACATTGTTCAAATATTTGAGAAAAGACTACCCATCATTAGTGGCTGAACTGCTTGAATTTATAATTCTAGAAGATAGAAAGTCCAACCGAATTAGATAGTTGACATGTTATTAGCTTGATAAATAATAAATGTTTTCTATTTTAACAATGAAAATCTAAACTTGATTGTTAAACTCTAAACTCTATTCCTCCTCAACTTGTAACTTTCGAATTCTAAACTTTAAACTTAACTCAAAACTATCACAATTTAAAACTATCATTTATTATGAATTCTGAATTCTAAACTCTAAACTTCTACGTATTTATTTTGTTCATCAAATTAAAAACTTATTAGTTTTATTCATAATAAGAAAGAAAACAACACGCCCGTGCGCAACGCGCGGGTCAAAAAAGCTAGTATTATGTACCTATGTGATTGGAGAGATATTATGTGTGATAAAAGAATGTGCATCACTACAAGAAAAATTTCCTGCACCGACCGACAAATCCGGTCGGTGGACCAAAGATACGGGTCGTCTTCCATTCGACCGACCGACCGAATTGCGTCGGTCGGTAATTCGCCGGTAGGCAGTCGAACGACAACCAAATGGCGGTTGGTCGGCCTGAGCGGTGACCCGTTTACCAACCGACATTGGGTCGGGGGCATTGACCGACCGCCCGTACCGACCACATTTAGGGTCGGTACCTGCTGATACCAAGTGGTTTGGGAATACGCGACCGACCGACCTACCGACCATGATGTCGGTCGATAGTCGGTTTTCTCGGTTTTGGTCCTGGTCCGCATACCGATCAGGGCACCGACTGCATATGCGGTCGGTGCGAATCTGCTATGGCCAACAGAGTGGCTGTTTTCTACAGTCACCCCTGCCAAAAACAAGCTTAAACAACACATAAACTCATAACCAAAAACCAGCTAATATAAAATCCTTTCCAACATCAAACCATGCCAGAAAATTGAAGAGTACATACATCAAACAACTGAAAAACGTACACCCGCGCATTACAGCTAATATGATTGAGAAAAACCACTCCAATCCACAACAAGTTCAAACATAAATCCTAAACAACTATGAGAGCAAAACTACCAAAATCCCAATAAAATTCATGCAACAATATACTACAAAGTATGAAACATAAATCCCCAACAATACCAAATAAGTAAATAAATATAACGGTCAGCGAACACTAATATCACCTCTACCGGAGCCACCTCCAAGATCATCATCCCCATCCTCATAGTCTGGGGATCGAGGCCTCCTAACTCCCAGCACTCTCTCCATCTGCTCAACCATAGTCATCTGTCTGGGACAGCCGCTCAACTCTTTCCATGTATGCCTCAAACTGCTGTTGAAACTGCTCCTGGGTCACAAACTGTGAACTTGATGGTGGGGGAATAGAATCGAAATTATCAACGGGCCTAAATGACTTTGCTATCCAACCTATGCCGTACACGGCCTTGTGCCTATCGTGTCCGCCAGCGACATTGTAGAAGACTTCATCTGGATTGAAATCTGGCCCAATTGTTGGATCCCTGCTTAAGGATTCGACGACGGCGTTGAACTCCTCCTGTATTGCGATATGGAAAATAAATTTGAAGCGACAATTTAACTCAACAACATTTGTTAAGGCTAAATGTGACATATTTAACGCCAAGAAAATTCTTATTAACGATACTTACATGAACCTGATGTGACCGATCCACTATCCAATTGTCCTTTTGATGTTTTCTCGTGTGTGTATGCTCGTGTAGCTCATGTAGGTGGACAGGCCTGTTCTGATCAGCAGTTTGCAAAACTTAGATAATTACAATGTGAGAACAGTCCATTAATATAAATTATAGAATTAAAAGAAAAAAGAATGGCTAGCCGCATACCAATTTATCAGCAGTGGCGCGAAATGTCTTAGGATCTGCAGTGTGCGTGGGGAGGGCTGGTGCGTCCTCCTGTCCCCGGCGCCTGTTCAACCTGCCCCTTTTTTGTTTATCCTTAAATGCCTGTGAAGCCAATACACGTGCCCAATTCTCAGCAACCAGCTCGTCTGTTGGCATCGGTTTTTTCTTCCTTCTAATTTCCAGGGTGTAATCCTTGTATCTGATATTTTTGGACGGTCAGATAAATTATTTGTAAACCTTACAATCACAATTCTATGATATTTTATAACATACCGTGCAATATTCTTCTTCTCCTAATCCTTCCGGACAGCTGCTGCATGCTCGGGTGCCCAACGAGCAACTTTCTGCAGTTTAGGTTTGTTCAGGATATGCATTACTTAATATAATAGTACATAACTAGCTAGAACAAGAGGTAAACAAGTGGACCATGCCTGGAACTCTCCCCAATAGAATTCCTTCGTCGATTGGGACACTTTTCCCCAAATAACCCATTCATATCGGATTGCATGGGGTATATATTAGTAATCTTCCTAACCAATGTGTTCTCGAACTCAATCCTGCAAACGAATACTACCTCTGTTCTCAAATATTTTTGATGTTTGATAATGGGCTACTATTCACACACAGTCTTTCATTTAAAATTTTATCATAGTTATACAAGTTAAAATATAGTCAAGTGGGATCTTGTTACATTCATCTCGTCGTGTATTTTTTAAATATCAAACTTTTAGTATTTTTACTTATACCGAACTTGAGTTATTAATGGTTTAAAATATACATTGAACTGCGTGAAAATTGGGTCCGTAAAAAACATTCAAGAACGGAGAAAGTATATTTTTTCAGGAGTTTATATTTAATTTTCAGGTAATGCAGTTAGCTATAACTATGTATACATATAGTGAAACAAAAAGGATATAACTCCAAAAATAGTTGACTTACACCCTATCCTTGGGTGCAACAAGTGTCCTTTCGCGACCTGGCAGATCTGGCTGAACAACAGGAGGAGCCTTTGTGCAGACCCCACTGATCCTTTCAAATCAAAATAAAGTTGATATTAAGGCCCTAAAGGAAAAAATATACTTCCTCCGTTCTTGAATGTTGTTGACATTTGCAAATATGTTACTATTCAGACGCAGACTTTTACATAAAGTTTTATCATAGTTATACAAGTAAAAATATAGTCAAGTTTGTAACAACCCGAATATTTTGTATCCCCAAATCAATAAATAAACAAATTCAAATTTGTTTTGAACTACGTCATGGCTTGATCCCTTCACAGGGTACGTAGGCAACTCGGAAATTTCAATTCTGGGTTCAGTCAAACGATATAATAAAATAATACGAACAACATCAAGAACAACAACACATAATGATACAATCACGCAACCAAACAATAGCACAAAGTAGAAAGGACCTTAGTTCCAAGCTCGCGAGAAGCCAACACGCAACTTCGGGGACGAAGTTGATTCTTAAGGGGGGTAGACTGTAATACCCCAGATTTTTATCGACGTCCAAAGGAATAAAATTGTTCCGATCAATGTCGAAATATCTCCGAGAAGAAGAAAATAATTTATCACAATAAATTATTGCTCGGAAATGAAACGCCGATAAGTTCAAAATTCAAAATGGAATAAAAGAGGGAAAGGAAGCCCGAAGACATTCCATGAATTGAGTCAAAATAATTGGAATTAAATTCAAGAAGGAAAATAATTCTAATTCCAAGAACCCGTGAAGTCGGAAGAAATTTAATCACACAAGTTATTGCACGGGAGTCAAAAGACGATGAATTGGAAGCCGACGAACCCGAGACCGACGAACTTAAGATTTCAAACATGAAATTCATTTGAGTCGAGATAAATTTAAGATAAGAATTTATGATCCGAGAATGACCCGAAAAATCAAGCCCGAAAACGTAGGAGGACAGAAGTCCGAAAGAGAGGAGAAAAGGCCCGATGGGATCGCACGGCCCAGTCCGGACGCACGGCCCAGACCAGGCCGCGCGCCCTCCGGGCGGTTTTTGGCTAAAAACCGCCCCAACCCCGCGCCACCAAGACAGCAGCTGCCACTCGACGCGTTTTTGCGATTTCTTGCCATATTTCGACCCCCCGACTTTGGAAACCCGATCCCAGTCGAAGGAAGGAGTATATGGACGGATTTTGAGGTCTTGGAACTCATAATTTCGTCCAAAGTAACCCTAGCAGCCCCCTCTCCTCTCCAAACTCTTCAAACTTCTCCCAAACCCGAAAACACAAAGTCCTTGCTTTTCGATCACTTTCCGGCGATGAAAATCGACCAAGGAGGCATGGAGAACAAGGATCTTAGTATTACAGATTGTTGGTAAGTCGTCCATAGGTTTTCGTTTACGTTTTCGAGTCCGAAAATCCGATCTAATCCTAGACTTTTACTTTCGGTTTCATTTCGGGGCCAACGGAGAAGAGACGGAGTAATTGGACGTGTTCGTAGCAAGCGTGGGCGTCCGATTGATCCAGAGACGTCCTAGACATCATCCCCACTGTAAGTTAATACTTACTTGGTTTTGGGTGACTTAAAATGCAACCAAACTTATGGATCTAATAACCCTAAAATCTGTCAACACGAAAAACCCTCGGCGCAACAATTTGGTGTGAATTTTTCGAACACTTAGAATTGCTCAAACGGAAAAACTCAAAACATGAAAATTGTTCCTAAGACGTAGATCTAGTTCGTGTAAAAGTTTCATAATTTTTCGTTGTGTTTTGTTACCTGAAACTGGCCTCCAACAGACCTGCCCTAAAAGTCGAACATGAAACTGTAACAGATTTGTAATCGGATCAAAACCCCTACTTCAAGAGTTCAAACCGAAAAACTCAAAACTAGACTTTTGATCCTAACACATTAAACAATTTTGTGTAAAAATTTCATCGATTTTCATCAATGTTTGCTACCCCAAAACGATCCGAATATAAACTGCTTTGTAAAATGCTTTCGAAAGTCTGACAGTGTAGATGTCCGAATTTGATGAACATGTTCCTATATTTTCTATCCCGAATTGATCTTCACAATCTAAATGAACGTTGTAGAGAATCATGTCTAGTATGTGCATATAAAATTTCAGAATTTTTGGAGTCCATTTGATGTGTCAAATTGTCGAGTTTTGAAGCTTTGTCAAAATCTGAAACCTGACAGCATGCTACTTTGGTGAAAGACTTGATTTTTGGCTTGTTTCCTTAACCCGGATCGAGAAACTTAAAATACAAAACTTGTTCGACTCTGTGTTTTTGAGTTAACTGTGAAATTTCAAAATTTTCGGACTTAAAATGAATTTTTAAATAATTATGGAGTACGATAGCGACTTGTGTAAGTTATATTTTGAGAACTTGTGAAATTTGCGAAATGTGTTCTTACCTGCGGGTTCGATTCCCCAGGATGTGTGTTGATTCCTACGGGTTCAATTCCCTAGGATGTATTTGAGTTCTTGCGGGTTCGATTCCCCAAGGGCGATTGTTTGTTTTGAGAAACACATGATTCGAGAGATATGTCTAAACAAATAAAAACACTTTTCTAAATTATTTTGAAACATTGGTGCTTTGTGACCAAGTTAGATACTATCAATATTGACTATGTGGCTTGTGGACATAAGGGCCCAAGCGTATGACTAGCGGACGTAAGAGCCCTAGCGCGATATTGATTATGTGACTTGGGACATAAGAGCCCTAGCGAATGGTGATCTATAAAAGAAACAAAACGAGAGATTTATACGAGATTTAATTAAATCCTTGCTAAATTACTGCGGGTCCACTTTCCCGAGAACATATTATACTTGATCATATCGAACAAAAGTGAAAGAGTGAAATCCTTGAAATACCAAATCCTGAAATCATGAGAGAATTAAGAGAATTGAATATTTTCTTTGTTTTAAATTATGCCATTTAATTATTAGATGATGATTAACTTAAATTGTGTATTACCTACAAGCATGTTTTATTAAATTTAATTAAAGGCTTTGAAACCCCTAAATCATGCTAGGTGTTAACTTACTCAGCACGTTTTGCTGACCCAAACCATTTCCTTCTTTTTCCTACAGAGCATATGGATTATACTGAGCACGTACATGCATGGGAAGTTTTGGGAATACTTTATTTTAAATTTGCATTAGACTATCGTATGAACGGGCCTGTTTAACCCGTGTTTTGGCCATGTTGGCCCAGTATCTAAATTTCCGCTGCATTACAGTTATACATATGTAAATATTACTTTCCGCTGCAACTTTGATATTATTATTTTTAAATTACATTACAATGGGCTGTTTGAATGATTTAAATCCTGAAAAACCATAGCGTTGCATCTCTTTAGCAAGCTCGGAGAAACCGTGTCTTGCTAGGGAGGTGTGGCGGTGACATCCCGGCCTGGGTTATCAAATCCGGGGTGTTACAAAGTGGTATCAGAGCCCGGAATATTTTTAAACTATTATTTTTAAGTATTATTATTTTTAAAGTTATTATTTCAAAACTAGTAATATATTTTAAAAAAGCCCAATTATTATTTTGAAGTTAAAGCCCAAATTTTTAGCCCAAAAATTTTTTTTGAAGCCCAAGAAATTATTTTTAGCCCAATACTTTATATACTTACTATTGTGGGCTCAATTTTTAGTCCAATTCTTTTAAGGCCCAATACCTGTATTTTTAAATAAAGCCCAAATGTTTATTATTTTGGCCCAATATGGAGGCCCAAGACTTTTATCTACTATTATTGTCTTTAAATTTTAAAAATATTACCTCCATGGAATAAACTTATTTTTAAAATCCATGGAAGATAGATATAAATAAAATATACATTAGCTTCGGGGGGATTGCATTGCATTGCATATATGCATAAATATTTACACTAACTCTTTTTATGTGAATTATCCGTGATAAGAAGCACTCCTACCTTAGAACTCGACATGACCTTGACTTAGGAGCGCTTGCTAAAGACTAACTTTGCCTTAGTCATAGATCTTGATCACTTAGAAACTCATCTTCGCGTGCTTCTATAACAGAAAATGGCACCTAGAAGAAAACTGAGGAAGGTAAGCCCAAACGGCACTGACACTTACCTTCCAAACGCACCTAACAACAATGAGATTCCTCCGAACGTAGGAGATCGAGCGCCTCCTATTCCCAACAACATGGATGAACGATTAAGGACGGTAGAAGAAGTACTCGTAGCATTAGGAAATGCCGAGGTGCATAGGGCACAAGCGGCAATACCTCCGCCAGTAGCTCGAGTCAACTACTTGGCATTGGTAAACCCCTACAACCCACCCCATTATGACGGGCAAGACGATCCGGCCAAGTTGGAGGGTTGGATCCGTACCTTTGACAAACTCTTGGACGCTATCAAATGCCCCGACGAGGAGAAGATACGTGTAGCAACCTACTACTTGGGAGGTGAAGCCGACGAGTGGTGGCAAAACCTTCGAACGAATTCAGAGGATGACGAAGAAGCCTACACCTGGGAAGAACTTAAGGAAGCATTGAGAGAAAGATTCTACCCACTGAGCACCAAGACTGCGAAATACGAGGAATTCATCAACCTAAAGCAAGGTGCACAAACAGTGCAAGAGTACTACACCAAATTCAAAGAGCTAGTACGATTTGCTACGAGGATAGTACCAACCGATTCTGACAAGGCTCAGAAATTCGAGATGGGTCTGAACCTCAGTATCCGGGAAATACTTGCAGTAGGACAATTCACAAACCTACAGACGATATATGATCGCGCTGTAGCAATTGCTCGAATTCAGCAACTGAAGCATAAAGGAAATGGGGAGTCGAGCAAGAACTCGCAAGAATTTGAGACAAAGAATAGAAACAATAACAATGACAATTTTAAGAAGAACAATGGTCAAGCTGGGTTCAATGAGCCAAAGGAGAATAAGAATAAAGGTTTCAATAATGGGAGAAATGACATACGTCGTACAACCGTACCACGTTGCCCGCAGTGCCACCAAGCCCATCTGGTGCGCGAGTGCCCAAGACGCGGGACTTGTTATAGATGTGGTGGAGAAGACCACATGATTAGAGAATGCAATGTTCGTGCGGAGATGATTGAGAAAAAGCTAGATTTGGCAAACCTTCAACAAGGAGATCAAGGAAGAGCTGTAGGATGATGGAATGCTGTAGACCAAGCGGACGCTAGCTCAGTGAGAAATGATTGTATACGACGTTAACCAACCCTGAGTCAAACCGATCCAACAACAGTTATGGGGACATAACTGTAATCTTAAGGGGGGGAGGATGTAACAACCCGAATATTTTGTATCCCCAAATCAATAAATAAACAAATTCAAATTTGTTTTGAACTACGTCATGGCTTGATCCCTTCACAGGGTACGTAGGCAACTCGGAAATTTCAATTCTGGGTTCAGTCAAACGATATAATAAAATAATACGAACAACATCAAGAACAACAACACATAATGATACAATCACGCAACCAAACAATAGCACAAAGTAGAAAGGACCTTAGTTCCAAGCTCGCGAGAAGCCAACACGCAACTTCGGGGACGAAGTTGATTCTTAAGGGGGGTAGACTGTAATACCCCAGATTTTTATCGACGTCCAAAGGAATAAAATTGTTCCGATCAATGTCGAAATATCTCCGAGAAGAAGAAAATAATTTATCACAATAAATTATTGCTCGGAAATGAAACGCCGATAAGTTCAAAATTCAAAATGGAATAAAAGAGGGAAAGGAAGCCCGAAGACATTCCATGAATTGAGTCAAAATAATTGGAATTAAATTCAAGAAGGAAAATAATTCTAATTCCAAGAACCCGTGAAGTCGGAAGAAATTTAATCACACAAGTTATTGCACGGGAGTCAAAAGACGATGAATTGGAAGCCGACGAACCTGAGACCGACGAACTTAAGATTTCAAACATGAAATTCATTTGAGTCGAGATAAATTTAAGATAAGAATTTATGATTCGAGAATGACCCGAAAAATCAAGCCCGAAAACGTAGGAGGACAGAAGTCCGAAAGAGAGGAGAAAAGGCCCGATGGGATCGCACGGCCCAGTCCGGACGCACGGCCCAGACCAGGCCGCGCGCCCTCCGGGCGGTTTTTGGCTAAAAACCGCCCCAACCCCGTGCCACCAAGACAGCAGCTGCCACTCGACGCGTTTTTGCGATTTCTTGCCATATTTCGACCCCCCGACTTTGGAAACCCGATCCCAGTCGAAGGAAGGAGTATATGGACGGATTTTGAGGTCTTGGAACTCATAATTTCGTCCAAAGTAACCCTAGCAGCCCCCTCTCCTCTCCAAACTCTTCAAACTTCTCCCAAACCCGAAAACACAAAGTCCTTGCTTTCCGATCACTTTCCGGCGATGAAAATCGACCAAGGAGGCATGGAGAACAAGGATCTTAGTATTACAGATTGTTGGTAAGTCGTCCATAGGTTTTCGTTTACGTTTTCGAGTCCGAAAATCCGATCTAATCCTAGACTTTTACTTTCGGTTTCATTTCGGGGCCAACAGAGAAGAGACGGAGTAATTGGACGTGTTCGTAGCAAGCGTGGGCGTCCGATTGATCCAGAGACGTCCTAGACATCATCCCCACTGTAAGTTAATACTTACTTGGTTTTGGGTGACTTAAAATGCAACCAAACTTATGGATCTAATAACCCTAAAATCTGTCAACACGAAAAACCCTCGGCGCAACAATTTGGTGTGAATTTTTCGAACACTTAGAATTGCTCAAACGGAAAAACTCAAAACATGAAAATTGTTCCTAAGACGTAGATCTAGTTCGTGTAAAAGTTTCATAATTTTTCGTTGTGTTTTGATACCTGAAACTGGCCTCCAACAGACCTGCCCTAAAAGTCGAACATGAAACTGTAACAGATTTGTAATCGGATCAAAACCCCTACTTCAAGAGTTCAAACCGAAAAACTCAAAACTAGACTTTTGATCCTAACACATTAAACAATGTTGTGTAAAAATTTCATCGATTTTCATCAATGTTTGCTACCCCAAAACGATCCGAATATAAACTGCTTTGTAAAATGCTTTCGAAAGTCTGACAGTGTAGATGTCCGAATTTGATGAACATGTTCCTATATTTTCTATCCCGAATTGATCTTCACAATCTAAATGAAAGTTGTAGAGAATCATGTCTAGTATGTGCATATAAAATTTCAGAATTTTTGGAGTCCATTTGATGTGTCAAATTGTCGAGTTTTGAAGCTTTGTCAAAATCTGAAACCTGACAGCATGCTACTTTGGTGAAAGACTTGATTTTTGGCTTGTTTCCTTAACCCGGATCGAGAAACTTAAAATACAAAACTTGTTCGACTCTGTGTTTTTGAGTTAACTGTGAAATTTCAGAATTTTTGGACTTAAAATGAATTTTTAAATAATTATGGAGTACGATAGCGACTTGTGTAAGTTATATTTTGAGAACTTGTGAAATTTGCGAAATGTGTTCTTACCTGCGGGTTCGATTCCCCAGGATGTGTGTTCATTCCTACGGGTTCAATTCCCTAGGATGTATTTGAGTTCTTGCGGGTTCGATTCCCCAAGGGCGATTGTTTGTTTTGAGAAACACATGATTCGAGAGATATGTCTAAACAAATAAAAACACTTTTCTAAATTATTTTGAAACATTGGTGCTTTGTGACCAAGTTAGATACTATCAATATTGACTATGTGGCTTGTGGACATAAGGGCCCAAGCGTATGACTAGCGGACGTAAGAGCCCTAGCGCGATATTGATTATGTGACTTGGGACATAAGAGCCCTAGCGAATGGTGATCTATAAAAGAAACAAAACGAGAGATTTATACGAGATTTAATTAAATCCTTGCTAAATTACTGCGGGTCCACTTTCCCGAGAACATATTATACTTGATCATATCGAACAAAAGTGAAAGAGTGAAATCCTTGAAATACCAAATCCTGAAATCATGAGAGAATTAAGAGAATTGAATATTTTCTTTGTTTTAAATTATGCCATTTAATTATTAGATGATGATTAACTTAAATTGTGTATTACCTACAAGCATGTTTTATTAAATTTAATTAAAGGCTTTGAAACCCCTAAATCATGCTAGGTGTTAACTTACTCAGCACGTTTTGCTGACCCAAACCATTTCCTTCTTTTTCCTACAGAGCATATGGATTATACTGAGCACGTACATGCATGGGAAGTTTTGGGAATACTTTATTTTAAATTTGCATTAGACTATCGTATGAACGGGCCTGTTTAACCCGTGTTTTGGCCATGTTGGCCCAGTATCTAAATTTCCGCTGCATTACAGTTATACATATGTAAATATTACTTTCCGCTGCAACTTTGATATTATTATTTTTAAATTACATTACAATGGGCTGTTTGAATGATTGAAATCCTGAAAAACCATAGCCTTGCATCTCTTTAGCAAGCTCGGAGAAACCGTGTCTTGCTAGGGAGGTGTGGCGGTGACATCCCGGCCTGGGTTATCAAATCCGGGGTGTTACAAAGTTAGATCTTGTTAGATTCGTCTCGTCACGTAGTTTTTAAATATTGAACTTCTAGAATTCTTACTTGTACCAAACTTGAGTTATTAATGGTTTAAAATATGCATTGGACTGCGTGAAAAGTTGGTTTGTCAAAAAGATTCAAGAATGGGGGAAGTATAATATAGTTTGTACGTGGAGTACATGGTGGAGGTGTCTCTGGAACGGCAGTGTCGGTATCGGGTGTAACAACTGGTTGCTCCTCTGAGCTGCACGTAGCAACTGGTGTTCAAGAATACATTCATGGAAAGAAAATGTTAATAGAACTCAACATATTGTAACATGTCATGCCTTATAAGTGTATTGTTTTTTAATTGAAATACCTGCAACATGGCGTCTAAATGCCTCCTAGGCCAGCCTACAAGCTGCCGCGAGCTGAGAACCTATAGGTCGGCCTCTTTGGGACCCTGTCGCACGCCCTGTGCTGGAAGACGACGAGCCAACCCCACTGTCAGACATCTGTAAAGTTTTAACAACATATTAGAATACGCAAGAAATTTTGAAGGAGAATGTAAATGCTATCATTTTGTATGGTGTATAACAAGTTCATCACATTTCAAAGTTGGAAATCATATTCCGAAGTCTCCTGTGAGGGATCATCCAGATCAGTATCCTCTGAAGTACAAAAAAATGAACTCACACTTTGGCTCATCCAATTTATTCAAACTCCAAAACAAATACCCCACTTGTGCAAGTGCAACCAATCAAATTATTCAATACAAAATAAGCCAAAAAATTCAATATCTATTCTCCACTCCATATTGTTTAAGAATTGAACAACAACAACACATAAACTTCAACACTACATCTAATAGAGCACCCAAAACAATATATAATTCGAGAAGCAATACTACATTCCGAAATCCAACTACACTTAAATTGAAAGAAAATTGTAATGACAATCTACAATGTGGTTACAACTTGACTCTTTTAACCATATTTTACAATTGAATTTCTTTTAATTTTGCTTTTAGTTCAATTTTTAATGTCTTATTACAGTTTTCCATAATATTTTTTCCTTATCGTGTGCGCGCCGCCGATGAATCCGAGTATATATATACACACAGTTTTTAATAATAGGGGGTTTTAACTTTTTATTAGTTTTTAATACTATTTATTTTATTTTATATATAAATATAATAGATTATTTAATGTGAAATATTTATATTTTTTAAAAATATATTTATATTTAATAAAATAAGCAGGTGATGGGTGGATTGGATGGTGGGTTGGCTGATGGATCGGGTGGTGGGTTGGATGAGCGTAAATCCATCTCCGACCCGATCCGTTACCCGATCCACACACCATCCTATAAGAATCCACGTTTTTTCAGGTTTTCGTCCATTTTAACGGATCGGGTGGGTCGGATTATAGGCGGGTGCGGGTGAAATTGCCATCCTAACTGTTGCCTCTCCCAAAGTATAATTCTGCAAAGACTCGAACCAGAATCGAACCAGAATTTTTTTATTTTATTTGCTGAACAACCTACACAGTCTAGGAAAAGTTGGTGGGAGCTCATGGCGCATAAATTACAAAGGGATAAAGGGTTTAGGGTTGCCTCTCACAAATGACATAGGGGCCAGGTGGGGAACCAACCCCCCAACCTATAGGATAGAGGTCTGGGGATTTGACCACTAGGGTAAGTCCCCATTCCCAGACTCGAACCTGAATTTGCTATACATTATTATTTTTAATATTTTAATTTATTTTATTTCTTTCTGGTGAAAGAACGCTAAATGGCGTAAGCAAAGGAAAAAACCTAAAAGCTACAGCGGGGGGTAAATAATAATAATAATAAAAAATAATAAAAACATGAACTAAGCACACGGAAACCAGATGCCTGCCATGTCCGCCGAAAGCAAAGGACGAGCATCATCATGAGGGAAAACCCAAGTGCAAAAGAATTCGATCGATCTAGAGCCTCTTTTAGCCAAGAAATCCGCTACAGAGTTGTACACTCTCAAGATATGGAACCACTCATAATGAGGCTTTATAGAAAGTAAGTCCAAAATGTTTCTGACAAGCTCGTATAAACGATGATCTTCCAGAACACCAACAGGCAAAGCCTCCAATGAATCAGAATAGCAGCAAGCCGCTTCAATATTGTGATGAACCAATCTACTCAAGCCTTGCCAAATACCATGAATATATACCACAAGATTAGAAAACCTTCCAATGAAACCCGAAAGACCCTCAAGCCAAGAGCCACCTCCTCGTCTACCATCAATATAGAGAATGGTCTCGTTCCAACCACTATGGTTCCACGTGACCAACCTTAAAGTCGGTGAATGTACTTTGCTTGAAAAAATCCTATCAAAGCCAGATCACAAGTAATGTGCTCGACGGACTGCTCCCTCGCCATCTACCAATTCCTCGCGCATAGCAACCAAGGTTATCAATATCTAGATTTTATGTAGGATCGTTTTTCCATTTGCAAGATCGGGATCGTAGGATCGTATTCAGATCCTAAGATCCTATGAAATTAGGACAAAAAAAATATATTCATATTGCATATTAACAAATGACAATAACCAATATCAATAGACAATAATTTGTTTAGCAAAAAAAAAGGATAATAATTGACAATTAAGACATGATGCTTGAGCTGGGTTGGATTTGTCATAAGAATTTTCCCCATTTTCGTCAGTCTCAACCACTGTCTCATTGGATTCATCATCATCCATCTGGGGAGGGGGGGTTTAAGACTAAGATCTTAATCAGCAGGGGGTGCTGGAAGGGGATGTTACGGCAAAGGCAGCAGTAGAAAGAGGAAGGGGATGCGAGGGCGACGATAGGAAGAGAAGGGGGATACGACAGCGACGTCAACAACAAGAAGATGAATTGGAAGAAGAAGATGAAGGGGATGCGAGGAAGATGAAGATACAAATAAAAATCCATAGATCTGGATTTTGGAAAAGAATGGAGGACTGAAAAATGAAAAATGAGATGAAAAATAAGAGCGAGTGGATCGGACCGTTCAAAGATTTTAAGATCTTGTATAGATCATATAAATCTTATCCAGATCTCACCCTAATTTAGATCCCATACAGATCTTGATCGTTTTGGCTTTGTGGGGTCGTAGGATCGTAAGATCCTAAGATCTAGATCTAGATTTTAATAACCTTGATAGCAAGAGCATGGGGCCCTCCATAAGCACCACAATAATGAATATTTTAATTTATTGAAGGTTAGCCAAAAAATAAAATAAAAATAAATACTAATTTATTGACGAAAGAGGAAATTAGAGATAAACCCACCACCACTACCTAATATTACACTATACTACACATAAGTATTTTTGTTATAGTCAACTATCTAAAAACTTTGAAAGTTATCATACAATACCCAATAAAAATTTTTAACTTCAACCCCAATAATTTTATCTTTAGTATGAGATACACTCTACAATTTGACTTCCTAATTACCAAAAATTCCCCTTACTTTGTAAACCCACTACTATAATTAACTTGTAAAAAAGGAATCAAGAAGAAATAAATTCATTAATATACGAATATGGAATATATTTACAAACTATGGAAGAAAGAATTGAAAATTGGAATGACATTGTTTATATTATGCTTATATTTTTAATTGAATATAATCAAAAGGTATATCCCTATTCGGAAGAAAAAAGTTTTTGGGACAAAATAATTTTACTAAGAATAGGATCAGATAGTGAAATTTATGATGAAGAAATACCAGACAATTTAAGTAATTATGGTGAATATTATTTTTTTGATTAAATACAACCAGTAACACAACAAAATTAATTCAAACATTTTCATTCCACTCCTTTTTTCAAATTGGTATCAGAGCACCAGAACGATTAATTTGGACATGAGTAATTATAATAATAATAATGATCATATATTAAACAATCATATGACAAGATTAAGAATAGACACTTCAGAACAACTATACCCAGAATATATTCCAACCGCAAGATATCCTTTAGATGAAAATCAAGAGATAGATTATCCACTAAGTATGATTCATCCACTCGATACTGAAGACTATATAATAAATAGAAATGATGAATATGCACAAAATAACACCGATAGCTTGATGATACAAGCAAGAATTGAAAGAGCATTTCTAAATAGAATAAGAGGATTAGAACCACAAATAAGACCACTTACAGAAATAAGAACCAACGAAAATCGAAGATTTTTAACACCCACATTTAATCCTGATCATGAAATAAGTCAAAGAGAAATAGGAAATATGGATCAACAAATAGAAGAAAGAAAAACATACATAGACAGAAGAAGAAGATTAACTAGATTACAAAACGATGAAGAATTTGGAATAAGACAAGGAAATAGAGGAAAAAGATTGCTTTGGATAGGAAACTATATAATCGAAACGGGAGAATATAATTGCAATTTAATATAGAAATATCAAAAAGAGACGAAGAACAAGAATTATTATCACAAGTCAAATTAACTTTAATCAATAATGAAATTACGACTTATAGAATGTTCCCAGGATATATAATTCATAACACTATGTTTACTAGAGCAAATTCACCAGAATTTTCAGACCAAGAGATAGATTATAGTGAAGACTAATAAAATGCCAGGAATAAAATTAGAAAATGAAACATTAGAAAAGTTGACTAATAAAATACAGGAAATAGAAAGCCAACCACAAGATATAAGTACCATAATAATGAAACAAAAATTATTAAGAATAAAACTAAAAGATTTCTAAAATGATAGATGAAAGAGAAGCATATGTAATTATACAGAAACATATAGATCCAGAAAAAGAGGAATCAAAATTAATAAAAGAATGGTATTTGAATGAATTAGAAATAATAGAAATAGAAGAATTAGAAAGGAAAATTGAAATAGATGAAGTAAACGTCTTCATTAGAAACATAAGAAATATTAGAAGATGAGTTATCTACAAGAATTAGAAACCATAAAAGATGGAATTGAACTAATAAAAGAACTAATGATAAGCCTAGATACAAGACTCCACAATATCGAAAGATACATAGACAAAACAATAATTAAAACTCCACAAAAGCAAGTAGAATTAGAAAAGTTACTCCCACTACCGAAATGGGAAAAACCATCAGAACCAGGAAGTCTCGACCATAGAGTAATGATGAAAGAAATAGAAAAATTAAACAAACAGAATAAAATTAGAATCCTAATAGACAAAGTAGAAAAATTAAAAAAGATAAACGAAAAAATAGAAGAAGATAAATTAGAGAATGAAAAAGATAAAAAAGAAACAGAATGAATACCAGTATAGAAGAATTGATCAACGAACTAGGTAGTGATTTAGAACGATTAAATTTAGAACCAATACATACAGGAACATTTACAGAAACCGATTTAGAAACTAATGAAAGCGATTTCGAAGAACAACATAAAGTCTTTATGAATAATCATAGATTATATTTACCATCATCTGAAGTAGTTGCAGAAAGTAGTAATACATTACCCAGAGAAGGTGTAACAGTAACTATACCAATGGAAGTAGATCAAACTACGAATAGACAAAATGCAGACAATTATCAAAGTAGATGCAAAATTTACCTTCAAGAAATTTCCCAATAAGAAAAACAACTTCTAAAAAAGAAATTTGGAAATACAATGAAGATTTTGAGTTAAAATAAACAAAAATAGGAAATGTAAGACCAGGAGATGCAATATTCTTAAATTTGGGTTGTCTTAAACAACCAAGTCTAGAACTGGAAAATGTAAACAGATTATAAAAATACATTTAATGTCAGAAGAAAGTACCTCAAGAGCAAAAACCTTAAAAATATGGAACCTAGTCCAAGGAAATGTGGCACAATTCCTTGCAGGAATTTCCTCAAATACAAAACAAACTTATATGAACACAATTACCCAAGGATTTGAACAAGATATAAAAACAGGAATAGAGGAATTTATCAATATCATACAAGAAGAATTCCTAGGAGTACAAAGTTTAGATAATAATGCAATAATAGAAGAAAGAGATCAAGCATTATTAAGATTAAATAAAATAAGACTAAGAGATCTATGCTTTTTTGATTAATTCTCTGAACAATTTAAAAGTTACTAGTATACAGCTTATACAAGCTCACAAAATAATGAACACACCATGTATTCTATATTTTCAAAATTACCATCACCATGGGATGAATATATGTGGAAAACGTGGATTCAAAATAAAAATGATTATCCGAATAATTTAGGAAGCAGAATAAGATTAATAAGACAAGTAATAAATGAGTTATGTTACCAAAGAAAAATATTCGATTACACTAAATTATATAATAAAACTGCTGATTTATGCTGTCAAGAAAATACAGAAAATTTTGTATGAGGAAAAAATAAATCATACAGAAAAAAGAGATTTAAAAAATTTAAACCAATAAATAGAAAATTGAAGAAAGGAAAAAGATTTAAAATCTTTAATAAGAAAATATTCTTTAAGCCAAAATTTGGAAGAAAATATTATAAAAGAAGAAATGATAAAAGACAAAATAAAAAGAAATAGAAATGAAGTAAAGTTCTTTGAAATAGAAAATGAATAAAAATAAAGAAATAATCACAGAAGAACAAGAGGAAACAAAAGTCATAGAATATGTAGAACAATATGAATGACAACGAGGATATGCAATAAAAGCTATCTTAAGTCCAGAACAAATTAATAAAATACAAGGATTAGATCTAAAACATGGATTCAAACATACAAATTTTAATATACTATCAAGAACATTCTCAAGAAATAATATAGTAATTCACGAATATCATGAATTAGAAAAAACAGTAGATGTATGTAACACTAATACTACCCTAAAACTGCACATTTTAACAAAAGATATAATAAATAAAGGGCTAGAAAAATTAAGTAGAAAGAAAACAGAAAAAATACAATATGTACATTTAGCAGGAGTAAAGATTCTAATAAAATCCTTATTCAGAAGTGGAATAGACTTACCAGTAACAATAAGCCTACGCGATTCAAGATTATTAAATCCACAAGACTCACAATTAGGAACTATTAATGAAAACTTAATTTACCAAAATCTACTATTTACATGTTATCCAAACTATTGTGTATCTTTAGAAGATCAAAATATAGACGAAACATTAACCTTATACATCAAAATACATAGGAATGATGTAATGAAAAATGAAATTAAAATATTTACAGACATTACAGTGCTTTTTATAGCTATCTAAATAGTAATAGATTAAAACCTTATGAAGATAAAAAGACAATAGAAATACACGAAGCGTGTAGAGATACAATAGCAGATCTAATATTACCAAAATTGAATAATCCAACATTACAAGATGATTGGATAATTGATCTTTCAGACAAGAAAAATACAATAGAAATTGGAAAACCATTAGAAAATAGGAGACCACAATTATCATATGTAGGAAGAACAATGAGTAGCAGAAAAAGTATAGACTATAGCCCAAGAACAAATCTAATACTTGATCAACTAAGACATAGTATTGATATACCATACGAAAAAAGTAAACAAAAAGCCCAAACATGGAGAATTAATATAGAATATTATAATGGCACAAACATAAAAGGACCAAATATATTAGTAGACACTAGAGCTGGTAAGAATCATATAGGGAAAACTTGTATAAATGTATTAATAAAACATATAGGAACAGAATATAGATATATTACTTTTGAAGGAGAAGTAAAAAGAGTAAATGAAATAGTACTAGTACCAATAAAACTAAGCACAGACTCAATAGTAGAAGTAAAATGTTATGTAGCAGAAGAAGAAGGAACATCTAGTAGTACCTATCATGTCTTGGTAGGCAATGAATTTTTAGACTCACTAAACAAATATACAATAACATGAGAAATTTTTAGTGGAAAAACAAAAGATGGAAAAGTTTTCGTAATAGGAAAGGCATACATATGAAAGAAATTAGATTTCCAACAACAGTATATTTAGAATTAACTATACTACAGACAAATATAACAACATGTGCTATATTAGATACAGGAGCAGAAATCACATTAATACAAGAACATTTAATAAAAGAAAGAAGTAAACAAAAGACCGATAGATGTACATGGAGCTACTGGACATAGTCTAATTATTAATAAAATAGCTAAAAATGTTCAAATAATTTTAGGTAATAAAATATTTACAATACAAGAAGTATATATTAGCCCAGTAAAAACAATTGATGTATTATTAGTGACGGATTTTACAAGCTTATTTCAAAGCTTTAGAGTAGATAGATATAATATCCAACTTATGTAACCACTACATCACCATTCCGAGAATAAGGAAACCGTACAGAGTGCTACAGAAACGTGGTGAAAAAGGAGAAATTATAAAACAACCAATTAATTATTATATAAAATTTAAAATTCACAAGATTAAAAAACAAGTACTAATTCAAAAACCAGAAGATTTTGATAAATATGAACTTCACGAAACAATAAAATACATATCTGAAAACTATGGGCAAAATCCAATTGAAAAATGGAATCTTAATAAAATATATGCAGAATTAAAAATGAAAAATAACGATATAATAATAAGAACTCAACCTATGATGCATAATCAAGAAGATATTGAAGAACTTGGCAAACAAATAAATGAACTATTAGAATTAGATCTTATTCGAGAATCTATAGCAAAACATAATAGTCAGGCTTTTTTGGTTAGAAATCGTAGTGAACAAATAAGAAAGAAACCAAGATTAGTAATAAATTATAAAGAACTAAACAAAAATATGATATTGGATGGATATTTCCTACCTAACAAAGAAAATCTAATAGGATTAGCTAGAGGAAGAACTATTTATTCAAAATTTGATTGTAAAAATGGATTTTGGCAAATTAAAATGCATCCAGAAAGTATAAAATACACAGCCTTTAGTACACCCCAAGGACACTATGAATGGAAAGTTATGCCGTTCGGAATAAAAAATGGACCACAAATATTTCAAAGAAAAATGGATAAAACATTTAAAAAATTTAGTAATTTCATATTTGTATATGTAGATGATATACTAATAACATCAAATAATATAGAAGAACATAAAACACATTTAGATATATTTGCAAAACTTTATAAAGATCATGGATTAATTCTATCAGAAAATAAAGCAGAAATATTCAAAGATGAAATAGAATTTTTGGAACTAATATTAAACAAACTTGGAATTAAAATGCAACCACACATAAGTACAAAACTTGTTAAAATGCCTGATGAACTTAGAAATAAGTTAAACATACAAAGATTTCTTGGAATTCTGAATTATGCAGAAGGATTTATATCAAATTTAGCAAAAAAGACAAATGATTTAAGAAAAGTAATCAGAAAAAATATTAAAATAGGATGGAACGATCAACATACTGAAATTGTTTGGAATGCTCAAAATTACCACCGTTAAGATTACCTGACGAAAAGGATAATTTAATAGTACAAACTGATAGCTCAGACTACCATTGGGCAGGATTATTAAAAACAAATACGGGTGAAATTTGTTGATATGCATCCGGAACATTACAAGGAGCAGCAGTAACAATAGTACGAATGAAAAAGAATTACTTGCAGTAATCAAATCAATAGATAAATTTTCATTCTGGTTACTAAGTAGAAAGTTTAAAGTATTAACAGTGACATGCCCAATCTAATGTGCAAACCCTTGCAAGGGTTGTTTAAACGATGTCTCAACAACCTGCAAACCACAACCAGAGGCAAACACAGAAAACAGAGTGCGGAAAACATAAACAAGAGCACAAGAGTTTGATCACCCAGTTCGATCCACTGATCTACATCTGGGGGCTCCAAGCCAGGATTCACTAAATCTCCACCAAACCGATTGAACAAGAGTCAACCACACCTTACATACCCTTACATTCCAATGAACTCTCCTATCTACCCAAATAGACTAGAAGAACACAAGGGAGCATCAACTATCTACCCAAATGCACACAATTCACCGGCAGGTATTAAGGTGGTGTTTGTGGAATCTAGCTAATCAACAAAGTAAGCTCAATGGTGCTAAGAACACCTACAATACACCTGGATTGTGTTTACAAACAATAAACCCAGAAATGCATAAACACAATCCCAATTACCCCATAAAAATGGAAGACACAGCAACTAAAAGATATACCAGTAGCAGGACAGATGTTGGTGCCTTCTTCAAACAACGAAGACCAGGGGTTTCTTCTTCAGCTCTCAATCCGCCATAATCACAGCTTAGGAATCTGTTAATGCTCTGTAAAATGAGCTGTGATTGCGGCTACACTCTCATACAATCCCTCAAGGACGAAGGTAGGTATTTATATGGGTTTTAAGGCCCATCTAAACCCTTCTAAGGCCTGCTAGGGGAAATGCCACGTCACTGTACTTTTCTGTGCTTTTTCCAGTGAAGAAAATAAAGCGTTGTTGACAAGGTGTTACAACAACGATAAATGTCACGAACATCTTCACAATAAAATATCCCTAACAATCTCCCCCTTTGGGGAGATGATCGGGCCAAGTAGTCAAAACAGTGGAGGAAGCACAGAAAGACAATATCATTCCAGAGAGCATCAAAAACTCAACATATATACATGCCAATAAGTATAGGAGCAGAAGTAGAGTAGGCATAATCAAAAACATCCATCCATAAGAGATAATCTCATAATCAATATCCAGAGAATATCCAAGATAATATCCATCAATAAACCAGAATATCCACCAGCAAAAGCCATAAAAATCCAAAAACCAGATAGTAGTTCCAGCATCAACAGAATTACAGAATAACCAGCAAAAATAATAGACAGCACTCTTGTAATCCTTTCCACTGTATCTCCCCCTTACTTGGCTGATCAAGGAGTTTCCTCAGAATCATTCTCCCCCTCAGCTGGAGCATCATCAAATGAATGAGGAAGTAGAGCCACCAGCTTTCGAACCTTCCTCTTCAATCCCATCTGCTTATCATTCAGAATGCCCAACTCCTTCTCTACTTGTTGCAGCTCACTCCTGATATGATCAACGAGAGCAGAGCCAAGCTTTTGGGGTCCAAGCTTGAAGTCATTATGGAACCCTTTAAGCTTATCAGAAGGAAGGTGTTTCTTGACCTTAATGTAGGTTTTATTAGGGGCAAGTAGATGGCAAGACTGGGCAAACAGAGTGATGAGAGCAGGGTAGGGCAGTTGGGTATTCTTCTCAATTTTGTCATAAGAGAATTTCAACATATGCTTAATGATCAGGTAACCATAGTTGAGAATCTCAGGACATTCATCAATGGAATACAGGAATTTACCCATGAGAGAACTAAGCTGGCTAGCATTAGAAGTGGGCAAGAAATTTGAGGCACCAATTCTAAAAAGGCAGTTAAACTTCATAGACAGATCTGATGGACTCATAGCCTTTCTACCAAAAGAAAATTTCTTAGAAGCAGAAATAGTAGAAGCAATGGTAGCTAGCTCAGCATTAAGCAGATCAAAGGGATTGTTCATGTCAGTGTTGGAGGGAAGTTCCAACAACTCATTCAAAAAGGAGGGGGTAAAATCAAGCAGTTCTCCTCGAAGATAAATTTTGCAGAACCAAGGGGACACAGGATCAAGGATATCAGGGTGCAAATTAGCATAAAACTCTAACAACAGTAGGGGAATAGCGTTTAAGAGTAGTAGCCCAAACAGACAAATGCTTCTTCTCTAAATACTCAGAAAAACCAATCTGATCATAGTAGGGATGCACATAACACTCTTCAGAAATGAAACCTCTAGAGTGAAGGGTTTCCAAGGCATACCTTTCTCCATCAGCAGAGAAATACAGAGGAGAATGGGCATCCGATTCCTTAAGAACAGGGATAGACTTCTTTTTGGGAGTAGCCTTCCGAGATTTCTTCTTCGAAGGTTGTTTGGGCGGTGTTGGAGCAGCCTTGCGCTTCCCTTTCTCACGGACTTGCTTCCTGATCTCATCAAGAGGGGTGTCATCAGGATCAACCTGAGATGGTTGTCCTTCAGTAGTCGGAACATCCTCAGACGGAGAGCCTCCAAAAGGAACCTGTTGAGCAGACCCAGAATGGAGTGGAGCATTCGACTCAGGGTCAAGCATTAGCAAGCCATCTCCAGTTGCAATAGCCAACGGCGACAGAGGGGAACTAGAACCAGGAGGGACAGGAGCGGACGGAGCCACATCGGGGGCAGGGACCGAAGGGGATGTCGGACTTGCAGCACCCGCGCTAGGGTTTGCTGGTGTCGGAACATCCGCTTTTGGATCTGCGCCAACCGAGGTTGTCTCGACATTGTCCGAAGCAGGTTGAGGGTCAGAACCCTTCTCAGGAGTAGGATTGACCTCCATATTTGCGTCAGATGGCTCAGCAACGAAGTAGTCATCGACAACAGCGTCGACATCCTCTTGCGCATCCTCAAAGCGCTCATCATCAGGAGATTGTTCGGCGGCAAGGCGAGCACGATAGAGAGAATCATCGACAGCGAGCAGCTGAGCATCCACAACTTCATCAGGATTGACATTGGAGCTTGAAGGAGACGCCATTGCAAGAGAATTTCAAATTTCGCAGAGAAGAGGGGAAAACTGGAGAGGAAGTGCAGAGTCTGTCTGGGGAGAGAGAAAGTAAAAGACGTGCGGAGGTTGTGAAAACCGGCAACCGTCTCAGGCGGTTAAGAGCAACTCCCCCTGGGCTTGGGCCTGGGCCAAAAAAAAAATAATAATAATCCACGAAATGCAGTGGCCCACCCGAGACATAGCCCATTAGTGAGAAAAGCAGAGGCCCAAACTGCGCCTCAATGATTCAAACCGAGAAGTCTCCAAGTTCTTCGTAAGGATGTCTGCGAGTTGCTCCAACGACGAGAGATGCTAAATCTTGCATAAGCCATCTTCCACCAAATTTCGAATAAAATGGAATCGAATATCAATATGTTTACTCCGATTGTGTTGTACGGGATTCCTGGAGATATTAATAGCACTGGTGTTGTCACAGTGTATAAGGAAGTCATCCAAGGAAATACCATAATCCAAAAGCATTTGACGCATCCAAATCAGCTGAGTACAACAATGAGCAGCAGCTATATATTCAGCCTCAGCAGTAGATAAAGCAACAACATTTTGCTTACGAGAATACCAGCTGACTAAGTTCTGTCCGAGATAAAAACAGCCACCAGTTGTTGATTTGCGGTCGTCGGAACATCCAGCCCAGTCAGAGTCTGTATAACCAATAAGCTCAAGGGAAGAGCGTTTAGAATACCAGAGGCCAAGGCCAGGAGTACCTTTGATATATCGAAGAATCCTTTTCACAGCACGAAGGTGAGATTCTTTGGGATCTGACTGATATCGAGCGCACACACCAACACTGAAAGAGATATCCGGACGACTAGCAGTGAGATATAAGAGACTGCCAATAATACTTCGATACATCTTCTGATTAACTGAAATCCCAGATTCATCTTTGGTAATCTTGTCATGCTGACCAAGGGGTGATCTAGCAATCTTGCAATCCTCCATTTTGAATTTCTGAAGCATGGTGCCAACATACTTCTCTTGATTTAGAAAAATCCCATCGGAGGTTTGCTTGATCTGAAGCCCTAAGAAAAAGGTGAGTTCACCCATCATGCTCATCTCGAATTCAGTCTGCATAGAATGTACAAATGCATCTCGAAGAGCATCTGAGGTTGAGCCAAAAACAATGTCATCCACATAAATCTGTGCTACCAAAAGATGGTTGTTTGTACGTTGTACGTTGTACGAACAACGTCTTATCAACATTACCACGCACATATCCTTTATCCAGGAGATAAGTAGACAAACGTTCATACCAGGCACGAGGAGCCTGCTTTAGACCATAAAGAGCACGCTTGACCTTATAAACATAATCAGGATGATCAGGACATTCAAAGCCGATAGGCTGAGACACATAGATGTCTTCCTTGATTTAACCATTCAAAAATGCAGTTTTATGTCCATTTGATAAAGTTTAAAACCAAGAGAGCAAGATATAGCGAGTAATAACCTGACAGCTTCAATGCGAGCAACAGGGGCGAATGTCTCATCGTAATCCAGGCCCTCAATCTGAGTAAAACCTTGTGCAACCAATCTAGCCTTGTTACGAATGATCTTTCCATGCTCATCAGTCTTGTTTCGAAAAACCCATTTAGTACCAATGACATTCACTCCAGTCGGTTGTTCCATCAACTCCCAAACATCATTGCGTTTAAACTGTAGCAACTCATCCTGCATGGCAGCTATCCAAAACTCATCTTGTAAAGCTTCATGAGCATTCTTAGGTTCAACAGTTGAAACAAAACAATGCATAACATGAAAACACATATTTGCTAATTCAGAAATGTTGAGTTGATGACCTCGTGTTTGTCTAGGACCAGAGGGATCACCAATAATATCATCCTTAGAGTGATACTTAGGTGCTCGTGGACCACGCTTAGGACCTCTTCTTTTGGGAGAATCTGGAGCTGATGGTTGTTCACTAGTTGTGTCAACAACTGGATCACTTCCTTCAGAATCAGAAACTTCAATAGGAGCTGAGGTAGGAGCTACTTCAGGAGTTGCATTAGGGGAGACATGAGGAACAATCCTAATAGGATCATCATCATCATCATGAGAAGAGACAGAACCTGCAGATATGTTAGCGTCATCGAAAACAACATTAATAGTCTCAATCACCTTTGAAGTCCTCTTCAAATAGACACGGTAAGCTCTCGAATCCACGGAATATCCCAAGAAAATGGCTTCATCAGATTTGGAATCAAACTTCCTAAGAGTTGTTCGATCCTTCAAAGCATAGCACACACTTCCAAAGACATGAAGGTGAGAAATATTTGGAGTCTTTCCCCTCCAAATTTCATAAGGAGTAGTAGTTGTCTGAGGTCGCATGTACACACGGTTGATGATGTAGCATGAGATATTGACAGCTTCAGCCCAAAACCGTTTTCCAATATTACTAGCATGGAGAAGAGAACGGGCCATCTCTTGTAGAGTACGATTCTTCCTCTCAACCACACCGTTCTGTTGTGGAGTATGAGGGGCTGAATATTCATGAGTAATACCAAGGTTGTTGCAGAGTTGTGCGAACAACTGATTCTCGAACTCTTTTCCATGATCAGATCGGATACGCCCTATCTTGAGATCCTTTTCAGCCATGATCTTTAAGGATAGCTTAGAAAACACTGAGATAGCCTCATCTTTGGATTTTAAGAAGTCAACCCAAGTGTAACGAGAAAAATCATCAACACATACAAAGATGTACCTCTTACCACCAAGGCTAGGAACTTCAGTGGGTCCCATTAAGTCCATGTGCAATAACTCAAGACACCTTGTAGTCTGAATGGTATCCACTACCTTGTGAGAGGAGTGAATTTGTTTACCTTTAGCACAAGCACCACAGACTGTCTTATCTTTGCTCTGTAGTTTGGGCAACCCTCGAACAACGCCAGACTTGCTAAGTTGAATAAGGGATTTGTAGTTCATGTGACCACATCTTTGATGCCACAACTTTGCAGTTTCAACCTGAGACAGAAAAACTGTTTCCACGGCAGGCTTCAAGACATAGCAATTGTTAGAAGATCGAACCCCTTTAATAACACAATTATTGGCAGGATCAATGACCATACAATCTTCATCAGTGAAACCAACAAAGAATTTCTCATCACAAAGTTGACTTATGGAAATAAGGTTAGTAGACAGATCAGCAACATAGTAGACAGTAGTTAAGAAACCCATGTTTGCACCTTTAGCTTTTCCATAACCACAAATCTTACTACGAGCTCCATTTCCATAGAGTACTTCTCCACAATCAGACTCCACATAATCAATGAGAAAATCTTTCTTACCAGTCATGTGACGAGAGCAACCACTGTCGAAATACCACTTACCATCATTGGGGCCTTTCTGAGCAGAAAGAACCATAAGCACATCTTGGGAATAATCTTGGACTTAAGCATCCACATCATAGTAAGTTTGACCTTTTTCTGTAGTTCTTGGGATGGCCAGACAACCGTTCGACCACCAAGAAGATCTTGGGTAAGTCTTTGACAGAGTCGAATAGGGTGACCTTGGAATTTACAGTAAGGGCTATCTTTGTTCTTCTTGGGAGACTCTGGATTATCAGATATCTCAGGGGCTTTGGATGCATTGGTTTCAGTGGTACCTGCACGCACAAAAGTAGGTGCAGATTTCTTGTTAGGCTTAGAATTATACTTGTAACCAATACCTTCTCTATTAGATGGTGATTTCCCTTGACTGATAATCCCATCCAGCTTGTTTTTCCCTTTAACCATGTTGTCTATCTTTTGGGTCTTGGAAAGCAAAGCAGCATTTTCCTCCAACAGAGTATCCCTCTCAGTAGACACAGTAGCCAAAGATTGTTTGAGACTAGTAATTTCAGTATCCTTCTCATCAATAAGTACCAATAGATCTCCCTTCTGATCGAGCAACTTCTTATTCTCAGCAACGGCAACTGCATGATCCTCTTTCACTAATTCATGTCCTGCAAGAAGTTCATCATAATCGTACCGACTAGCTTCACTATCAGATTCATGAGACTCTGTATCAGACAGATGTTTGGACAGAGTATCATCGGTTGTTAGAACAACGTCCTTCACAGTGAAAGCTATCATCTCTCCATCTTCACTATCATCTTCCTCGTCCTTGGAAGTAGTACTGACCTCGTCATCACTTAAGGTTGCTTGAAGAGCTTTTCCAACTCTTCTCTTAGCGGTGGGACATTCAGAAGCCTTATGGCCAACGCCTTCACAATCATAACACTTTAAATTCTTAAAGGTATTAGGTAACTCCATCTTCTTGTAACCTTTCCTCTTGTCATAGGGACTGTCTGACTTAGGCTTGGAAGGTTGTTTTCGGGATGATGAAACACCTCGCTGATAACAACCTTTATCATTTTTCTTGTAATTCAGCTTCTTGGCTCTCTTGTCCTGTAAAATCCTTGCCAACTTCTTGGTCAGATAAGTTTTCTCTTCTTGATCAACACACTGAATCTCATCCTCAACTTTGAAAGCTAGATTACGAGTAGGCTCTTCCTCCAAGTAATTCATCTCAAAAGTCTGAAGTGAGCCAACCAAGGCTTCAAGAGTGAAGGTCTTGGTCTTCTCAAGTTCTTCAAGTGTGGAGACTTTTGATTGATATCTACGAGTGACTGTCCTCAGCATCTTTCGGACCAATTTTGCATTATCATACTTCAAGCCAAAAGACTGAGCCTCATTGACCAACTTCTTAAATCGAGCATGATAAGCAGCAATATTCTCATCCTCTTGCATTCGAATGCTATCAAAGGCAGACTCAATTCTCTGAAGTTTCAAGGCTTGGACATCTGAAGATCCTTCATAAGCTGCTTCCAAAGCAGTCCAGGCTTCATGAGCTGTTTCGCAGTTTGAAATGAGATGATATTGTGACTCATCCACAGAATTGAACAGGCAATTCAAAGCAGTGTTGTTCCCTTGTTCCTTGTTCTTCTGAGCAGCTGACATTTCTTCTTGAGTGGCAGGAACAAAAGTAGTAATGGCAGCAGACGTTTCAGTAGCAGGCGTGCGGACCTCTTTCATAGGTTGTTCCCAGGGTGTTAGAACAGCATTCCAGACATCTACATCAGTATGCTTAAGAAATATCCACATTCGATTCTTCCAGAATGGATAATTCGAACCATCAAACAGAGGAGGCCTCGAGACAGAGCCACCTACTCTGTTCATCTTGGACCGGACTCAGTTAAACCTTAGAGCCCTGCTCTGATACCAATTGACAGGCCCAATCTAATGTGCAAACCCTGCAAGGGTTGTTTAAACGATGTCTCAACAACCTGCAAACCACAACCAGAGGCAAACACAGAAAATAGAGTGCGGAAAACATAAACATGAGCACAAGAGTTTGATCACCCAGTTCGATCCACTGATCTACATCTGGGGGCTCCAAGCCAGGATTCACTAAATCTCCACCAAACCGATTGAACAAGAGTCAACCACACCTTACATACCCTTACATTCCAATGAACTCTCCTATCTACCCAAATAGACTAGAAGAACACAAGGGAGCATCAACTATCTACCCAAATGCACACAATTCACCGGCAGGTATTAAGGTGGTGTTTGTGGAATCTAGCTAATCAACAAAGTAAGCTCAATGGTGCTAAGAACACCTACAATACACCTGGATTGTGTTTACAAACAATAAACCCAGAAATGCATAAACACAATCCCAATTACCCCATAAAAATGGAAGACACAGCAACTAAAAGATATACCAATAGCAGGACAGATGTTGGTGCCTTCTTCAAACAACGAAGACCAGGGGTTTCTTCTTCAGCTCTCAATCCGCCATAATCACAGCTTAGGAATCTGTTAATGCTCTGTAAAATGAGCTGTGATTGTGGCTACACTCTCATACAATCCCTCAAGGACGAAGGTAGGTATTTATATGGGTTTTAAGGCCCATCTAAACCCTTCTAAGGCCTGCTAGGGGAAATGCCATGTCACTGTACTTTTCTGTGCTTTTTCCAGTGAAGAAAATAAAGCGTTGTTGACAAGGTGTTACAACAACGATAAATGTCACGAACATCTTCACAATAAAATATCCCTAACAAACAGCAATACGCAAGTGAAACATTTAATTTATAATAAAGTTCCAGACAAACCATAAAATAGAAGAATAATAAGATATCAAACTTTTTTTTGTCAATGTACGACTTTATTGTTGAATATATTAAGGGATCTGACAATTATTTAGCTGAGTTTTTGAGCAGAAACCCTGAATATGGAGAACAATGAACAATGGGATGATGCTGGTCTGACTGACCACATCTACAAAGAAATAGATCGACTACAAAAATTAATACAGTCAACTATGGACAGACAATTAAAATTACAACAATTGATTGTTGGGAGTTTTATGGACGAACACAAGACTATCAATGACGATCTATATGAATGTAACAAATGTTTGCAGGGATTAATTACTACTATGGAAGAATATTTTTATACACCAGAAGAACTCAACAATAGTGTTCCAAACCAGGAAAGGAAAGCTAATCATGTTCCACATGAAGAAAAACAAGCAAAACAATCAGGGAATGCAAGACCTTCGACCCCGTCGAAAGACATTGCAGAAACAAAAAACTATTTCTGTGACAATATTCCTCAACCAGTACCCATCACCCTTGAGACTAGAAACTTTTTAGCAAAATATCATACCCTGAGCAGCTAAATATACTCTTTACCCAGACAAGAAACATCATTCTACACAGAATTCACCAAATCCCTACATCCACAAGTAACTATTCTACCAGGTTGTGACCCAAACTTTATTTCGAACTGTTTCAAATTTGGCTTTATCAGAACTATTTTCCTGTCCCCCTTACGAACCGAAATATCCAAATTACCTGTATTAATTGAAGCCTTAAACATAAGACCAAAAACCCAGAAACTAAAAATATTTTCTATTAGCCCAGAAATCAAATTCTCTTCCTACAATCTTGTTATTGCAGAAGAAATCACTAAATCAGAGAGCTACCCTCAGGACTATGGGACCCCCAAAACAGAAATTTTCAATGATAAATACATCCACTTCAAAAGAGCAATGGGAATACGGGCTGTACATGAACAAATGAAAAGACTATACAACCAAGGAGCAGGAATCTTTTTTGGAAATGAAGAAATCATCATGATTGAACAATTGAATACTCCAGGATTCAGATCAGAAAACTTAGCCGGATTGATTCAGAAATTTGACACATACAACTTCGAGTGCTCGGAAGAAGTAAAGAACATTTGGAAGAAAGCTGTAGAAAAATCACCTACAAGCCTGAAAACAAGAACATTTCTTCGGAAAGAGACAACGAAGTGAAGTAAGCAGTGACGACAAAGAAGAACAATGTAGCACTAAGAAAAGAATAATGCAGAAAGACGTATGCCATGACGAAATCACACAAGAAAACAAAGAAGAAAAACAATAAAAAAAGTGAATTGTTGAAGACAATAATGCATGGTGGCCACCGGATGAATTATTACAAGAAGACAGCTCAAAGTGCATGATTAAAGGAGAAAATGACAACCACCGAACACCAATAATGAAGAAGGAAAGAAGGGAGAAGATGAAGCCACGTATCTCAACTCAGGACCATTCGATCTTCAGAACTCCATCTATAAAAGGAGGCAATGCTTATGTAGAAGGCAGAAGTGAAGATACCCACCAGAATACTCTTTCTTTTGCATTTCTTTGTAATCTTTAGTTCTCTCTCTTTGATGTAAAACTATGAGTGATTTTAAAGCTTTCAATAAAAAGATGATCGGCTAAGTACAATAGCCTGATCATTCCAGTAATATCTTCGAGTATATTTTTCTAAAAGTCTACCAAAATTCTAAATATATGTGAGTGAGTGAAACATATGTTGAGAGTCATGTCATCGATACAGTGATTTCCGGAAGGTCGTGCATACCGGAGTACGGCAGGAGGCCTGAAAGAAGGATAGCAGACGAGGAAAGAAGGTTACTCATTGAAGGACTCGATCAGAAACTTTCAACCACAAAGCTTATACTACAGAAGCGAGGTAGACCCTGAAATTTTACTTTGAATGATAAATACTGCGAATGATCATGGCATATATTTCGATTAATTAAGTTTTCTGCAAACACAACAAAACGTTAGACATATACCAGTCTGTTGGGGCCACATAGAATAGTGGGCCGCAAAAAGGTAATCGGGCCATAAATCATGGGCCAAGGAAGAGTTTTTGAAAGAAATGGATTTAGAGTCAATAGGGCCGAAAGAATAAAAGAGAATGATCCATAACAGACAGAAAGTCCAAATAAAGGAAGGTCTCAGAAGCAGGGAGATTTCGGCCGAAATGAAGTCAATCCAGCCGAAATCAAGACAGTTGATGAAGGGAAAGATGAATTCGGCTTAAAGGAATCGGCCGGAGAGCGGTTACCTCAGCTCCGGCTATAAATAGGGGATGCCATGCACAAAGTCAAGAGAGATCAATCCAACCCCCAAATTCCTTTATCAAATTTAATTCTTTTTTATCTTTACTGCTTTTCTTTACTGCTTTCCTTTACATTGCTTTCCTAGAATCTAGCTTAGTTAGCTCATAGCGGTTACTTACTTCCAAGTCCGCCATTGTTCAATAACAACCGGCAGTTTGGTTCCTTTTTTCTCGGTGAATCCGTGATCATGTTCAATTTATGGTAGAAGCGGCGGTCACTAATTCGGTTTGACAGATAGAAGGTAATATTCTAGCAGCAATGCCAGCCAGTAGTGCAACCGCCTACACAGCAGAACCGGGTGAATATTACTAGGAGGGCAGGGACCACGGCCTTTCGTCCCTCCGCAAACCGCCTCAGCCAGTAGTGCAACCGCCTGCTCCAGTGGTACAACAACAATATTTACCACAGCAGCCGAATCTGCCACAACTGGTTGATAGGGAACTTATTGCTGAGATAATTCGTACTCAGTTTGGAAATCTCATCGGCCAAGAAAACAGGCCGAAGTATAGGAAACCTTATCCAGATTATATCGAGGAGCAGTATCCACTGCTTAGAGGAGTGAAGGTTCCCGATTTCAATACGTTTTCAGGAGAGGTCGGCCGATCTGCGATTGAACATATCGGTCGGTTTACAGCTCAATGCACCAGAATAGCGCAGAACGATTTTCATAAGTTGATATTGTTCAGCTTATCTGTAATACCCGAGAATTTTATAACATAAATAAATACAATAAATAAATAAGTAAATGCAGTAAATAAATAAATATAAACGAAATGAGAAATGAAATTAATTAAAGAGATTAAATTAAACAGGAGAAATTAAATAAAGTTAAATAAGTCGTTACACGGGAACCCGATATCAATGAACTCGAGAATTCGAGCCAAAACGTAAATTTCGATCCGAAGGAAATGACGACATGAAGTAGGAACCCGAAGATAGCCCGGAAATCGGAATCCGGGAGCATAGAGGGATAGAAACCCGAAAGAGAGGAGGAAAAGCACGACGGATCGCACGACCCGCCCGGACCGGAGTCCAGGCGTGTCTGGCACGCTGGCCGTGCGGGTTTTAGGCGAAAGGCGCGCCAACCCCGCGCCAGCACGCAGATTCGCCCGTTGCGTGAATCTCTCGACCGAATCCGGATTTTCGGCTTCGGTTGCACCCCTTGCGGCTCAAGACTCAGTGGAACAAACTTGGAAGTCCCCTAGATCTTATCCTCTATAAATAACTCCCTTGACTGACCCTAAACCCCTTTTCAAAATTCTACGATACTCTCTATATACAAAGTCGAAATCCCGGAGTCTACGAAGGCATCAAAAACCGAAGCAGCAGCTTTTGGACGAAAATCTCAAGATCTTCGACGTGTGGTAAGTTCTAGTCCATCAGATCCTTTTCAGTCTCAATCCGAAAATGGATTCTAACCCCGTTTCTTTCCTCTCTACACCCCGAATTGGATCGAGAACGGAGAACCGACGAGCGGAGAGGATAAACGGTGGACTGGAAGCCACGCCTTCGAAATAGACGACCCCGGACGATGACTAATCTGTAAGTTGACACTTACATGGTTTTGTGAGTAATTAAAACATTTGAAACTAAAAGATTAAACAAGAAATCGAAAATCTGTCAACATGATGTTTTTACCGATGCAGTGTTCGTATATGATTTTTCCGAACCCTTAAAATTCTTCAAACGAGAAAACTTAAAACACGAAAAACATCCCTGAGACATAGATCTATCTCGTGTAAAATTTTGAGAATTTTTGGACGAGTTTTGTTAGGTGAAATTGACCCCAAACCGAACTGTTAAAAATCGAATCTTGAAATTCTTGGCAGAACATAGATTTGAACTTGTTGACGTTTTTGAATATGTTTCTAGGCCGAATTAGATCTTTAGCCGAACATGAAAGTTGTAGATAATTGCCTTACGAAGGTCTCTATAAAATTTTATCAAATTTGAAGTTGATTTGCTAGGATAAAATTCGAAATCTTTAAACTGTGGCATATGAAATTCGGACAGATTAGTTTTTCTGTGAAAATTGGTGTTTTTGACCTATTTCGGTATCTCGGATTGAAAAAGTTAAAACAAGAAAGTTTTAGATCTCGACGTTTCCGAGTCAGTAGTGAATTTTTGGAATTTCAGGAATTAAATCTGATTTTAAACGAATTTTAGAGTAAACAGTGGTTTACCGGAAGTCAAATCTTGAAATCTTGTTGAAACATGAAATTAACCTTTAGGGTTGAAACAAGTTGAAATATGATTTTTAAATAAATAAATTGAAATCAGATTTTTGAAATTAAATCCCCTTACAAACTTGATAAATTAAAATTAGGGGTGAGTGCTCTGCAGGGTTCCCCCCTAACGATTCACTTCGTGCCTTTATGGACGATGGTGACCCCGCAAGAAATTGAGATATGATATTGCCAAAACGGCATGAGATATAGAGCCTACACTCTCGAGAATATCCACATGGGTTTCCCGAGGCTCCGGAGTGGTACTGGGTATGGCTGATACGGTTGCGGCCGCCGGGCTACCGGCTAAACTTGTCGAGATTGCGATGCAATCCTGAAATACTTGAAATACTAAATCTGGGATGAAAGGGGGTTTTAAATTAAATTAAATTATATGATGTTGTCCAATTAAATTATTTAAATGCTTTATTTAAATTAATTATGGTCTTTAATTTTAATTATGTGAAATGTGTGTCATGAAGTTAAATTATGCCGATTGGATGGTTAGTTAAGTAAAATGTAAACTATTTATGTTATAATCATGGTTTATTAAATGTTAAATTAATGGCTTTTAAACCCTACGACCATGCATGTGTTAACTTACTCAGCAAGTTGTGCTGACCAAACTATTTTTATTTCTTTTTCTTACAGAGTATGTGGAATGAACATGTATGAGCACGATCATGCATAGGGATTTTGGGAACACTATTTTGTTTTAAATTTTGCATTAGACGATATTATGAACGGGCCTGTTTAACCCGTGTTTTGGCCATGTCGGCCCTATTTACATTTTCCGCTGCAATACTATACTTAAATATTATTTCTGCTGCACTATGGTATTAATATTTTCGAATTATATTGTATGGGCTGTTTTGAATGCTTTAAATGTTTTAAGAGGTAATAATTAAAATAGGCCACCAGAAGGAGTCATTTCCACTTTTTGGCCACGATATTTTGATTTAGGGAAAATAGCCATTAGAAAGATTTCGGACCTGAATTTAGGCTATTGGGCTGGAATTTGGGCTGCGATGGCCTAAAAGTGGAAATTACTCCTTCTAGTGGCCTATTTTAGTTTTTTTGATTTATTTTTTATTTTATTTAATTAAAATAAATAATACCCATTCTGTGCCATTATTTATGTCCTACTTTTTTTTTTCTTGTTCCAACATTTTTTATTTCTATTTTAAAAATAATTAAATATTAACTACCAAATATACATATCATAACGCATTAATAAATAAATATATTAAATTTTCAAACCCATTTTCATTAATAATTCTCATCCAACCTACAACCATATATCAGTAAATCACACATAAATAAATAAAGGGCTTTTTATTAATAAAGGCCAACACTTCAAATATATGTAAGTATAAGGCCACCATACCGAATACATGTTGTATTAAGGCCAATATACTAAATACATGTAAAATCAGGACCTGTGCATTAAAAATAAATGAATAATCATAATCCTTTGTAAAAATACCAATATACCCTTACTTTTGTACTGTTTTCTGACACCTCTGAAGTGATGAAGTGATGGGGAGAGGAAATTATTTTTTTAATTTAATCTCGTTTTTTTCTATTCAAGTTCTTGCTTTCTTTTACTTTATTTTATTTTTAATTTATTTGGTAATTATATTTTATTTTATATTATTTTTCTTTATTTTTAAATTCTTATTTTATTGTACTGAAATGTTTATATTAATTTTTTATTTAATATTATTTGATTGCATTATTCAATTATTCCATTTCATTTTCTAATTTAAAATATATGATTTAATTATTGCTAAAAATATTTTTTATTATTCTATTTAAAATTTTATATTATTACTATTAATTTACATAACATTATTTATTTTGTGCGTCATAATTTTTTAGTATTCTATTTATTTTAATTTATTGCTATTAATTAATTTATTTAAATTTATTTTTAGATTTTTTTCCTTTTAAATACCAAAGTATTAGAAGGAATATTTAACGATCAAAATATCGTATTTCTTAATTATTGGGGTGGGAATGTTTTTTTTTTAAGTCATTGGATTTTTAAAAAATATTGAAAATGAAAAAAGTATAATTTTCTCTAATATTATAAAAATAAAGTAGTGCAGTATATGTTCTAAATAGGAATAAATTATTGAAAATAGTAAAATATATTATTTTCTAATATTAATGGGGTATAGATTTTAAAAATTGCTCTAAATTATTGCTAATTACTTTGGTCATTTAAAAGGAACAACAAAAGGTCAAAATGACTATTATAAGATTTTTTGTTCTATTCACATCGTTATATATTAGTTCTCTCTTCATTAATTAATGCGAGTAAGGTAGTATTTTATTACACGACCGGGTATTACAGGGCGACATACGAAATGAGTGATATATCCTCTAATACTGGGCCGTGGTAACGTCATGGAAGAGAATATGATGCCCTCGTACTCCCTCCAGATGTTCGGGTGTAGCCTGGCCAGTGAAGGAAACGGCGCATACCATCTCAGGGTGAAACAAGCAAGACGATGTGTCACCAATTATGTCATTCCAGAAGCTGAAGACCGGTGTTGATGTTGATGCATATGGGTGTTTTTGCATAGGAATATTGGTGTCGCAATCTTTTGTTCGGTGGTATTATACTATGAGAATATTGGTGTTAATGCATCGCTGTATATTTCTGCCATGGTTTTATATTGTGAAACTGTTCTGTATCGAGCGGTTTCAATGTAGATACAATATGAATATCAAATATTGGAATATTTCATATGTTAATTTTACAATTAATACCAGTGTCTACACAAATATATTTTATAGTAACACGAAATTCACTTCGATAGTACACTTTCCGCATACCATCTATACAACATAAGGTTTTTGTGCACGTATCCTGGAGGTGAGTATTAGTGTATGACAAGTCAAAGACATTGGGAGGTGAAAAAGTGATAAATATTTATTGTTGGATCACATTAATTTGCAAATTTTGAAATATTGTGCCCCCTATTGCCATTTTGTTTGATAAACTCGTTTAATTAATGAGAGCATCACTTGTCATGAAGGAGAACACCACACACCGGGTAAACAGAGATCCATTTATACATACAACAAACACTAATATCTTGCAATTTTCATACTATTCTCTATGTTCAGTACGTCCAGAGGTTTTAAGTAGCTTAATTTGCGAATGGATGATTTCAGGTTTCTTTTTGCAATTCCAACAATAATAATAAGAATGTCACACTGCATCTAACATATAGGGTAACCATGTGTTGTATATGGTACTCCAGTCTTGTATTCCAACCACATTGTGCATGTCCTATTCAAATTGAACATTATTTTCCATTACTATGTATTTAACAGTGTGAATATCTAGACACTTGAGGTTATGTGTTATTCAATCTTATTTACATTATGTATTTTTTACTTAATCTCATTGAATTGCCACACAATTAGTAAGTGGGTATGAGTATATGATAAGTCAAAGACATTGGTATGTGAGAATGTGACAAATATTTATCAATATTGATTGTAGATGTGATTGTTGGGACACATCACTTTTCATTTTCCAAAATGTTGTGGCCCCCATAGCTATTTTGTAGGAATCAATGCCAGTACCACTTCTCATAAGGAGAACATCATACTATATGTGATTGTAATACCATTTGTATGACAAACCAAAATTCGTTAACTTTCAACGTGCATGTTATTCTCTATGATCAATATGTTTAGGGTTTTTAAGTACCTTATTTTCGAATTATTGGTTCCGGTATCTTTTTGCAATCTCAACCACAATAGTATGAACATCACATCGCATTTGATGTATAAGGTATTCCATTTTGCATTCAAACCATATTGAACTCATCAGTTTCACTTAATAACTTCTCCACACAGTTTCACTAAAGTACCATTTACTTCCCTGAAGACTACCAGTGTCTTTCACTATTCATACCGATATATACGTTTAGGATGACAATGGTATTGTAGTAGCTTATTGTTACGAATGTTCATTATTGGTTTCCTTTGAACCAGTCCAAACCATTGTAGGAACAACATTCCCAACCACATGCTATTCGATTTATGCATACTACTACACTTGGAGTGAAATGTAGTTCAACACCTTACACTTGAGGTAATTTGCTTGAATTGTGTTTGAAGATTATCCACATCACTTAGTTTTGTACTAAACTACTTTATAATGAATTAATAAATAATGTTTCAAGGAAAACTAATTAATAATGTTTGTTGTATGATTCCATCAAAAACCATTAATTCGTACCCATTGATCAGATACCAATGCGGAACAAAATTTTCATTCATCGTAAAAATAAATACCAACGATCATTTCTTTAAAGGCGAATACGAAGGTTCTACAGAGAATGCCATTCATCACAAAGTACAATACCAATCATCGGGACAAAAACAGCACAACTAAGAATCATTCATCGCAAAGCACAATACCAACAATCCAACAAAACACTATTCACCCAAATATGCCACCAACAAAACAGTATCATCACTTCATCAACCAATAAAACAATATCACTTCGTCAACTAAATCTTCTGCTCCTCGTTGTGCCGCCGCATCGAGTCGACAATGAATTTGTACGCCGCTAGGCCCCAGGCGTACTCCCTGAGTCTCTTTAACTGGTCCACGTGGTGAACCAAAAGGGGAGGGTGTAAGTCGTCACCTAGAAGAGGACACGGCTGAATACCGCCAATACATATGCCCTTACGAAATCAAGACTGTTGTTCTTACGAGCCAAGCTACTCATCAGCTCCAGTATTTCCAGCCTTTTTAGTGTCCCGCTATTCTTGAAATATTTTTGCCTGAATGGAGATTTTGGCAGACACCTCGGGTGCACGTGCATACCAATGTGATGTAGCCCCATCACCACAGAATATTCCCATGCCTCGAACTATACCGTAAATCCCTCTCCAAAAACAAAAGCGCCCAAGTTTGCATTGAAGCACTCCACCAATGACGGCAGCCTCGTCTTGCTGTTGTAGATTTGGTCAACCTTCACAAAATGGTAGATGATGTGGATTTGATTGCCTTCCACTGTTCATCCGTTATACTCTCCTTAATGTTATTTATACCTTCCTATAGCCATTGAGGCTACATCGTGACACGATGGTAGCCTATCCGCTATGCTTTTCACAGTCATTCTTCCTCTTTTTCTTCCATTCTGGCTTATGTTTAAGGGCCATTTCTGGATACCTGCCAACACATTTCATTTATACCAGTGTCATGCACCAATCATACAAGTGTAACCAGTTTATCAAATTCTTATCTTAAAAATATTCCCTAATAATCGACTTTAAATTCACATACATGCCCACTACGAAAAAAAAGATTTTTAGTGAGGAAAACAATTGTCACTAAAAACTCTGTCACTAGATTTAGTGACAAAACCACTAGATTTAGTGACGGAATTTTGTCACTAAAGCTAGTGACAGCATTTTTAGTGACAAGTCAGTGATAATTATTTTCCTCACTAGAACTCTTTTTTTTTTTTCGTAGTGACACTAGAAACATTGTAGATTAAAATTTTTTTGCAAAACCATGGAACATAGCACCACACAACAAAACATGGCACCAAAATATAACATCTTGACTAGTTTATGCACCACACATACTGTCGTATTCACAAAGCATACTGGGATTGTTCAACAAGTATTCCATATGGCTAGTGTGCAGAACATCCATCTTTTGGAACAACATTAAAGGGCTATTCAGCCGACCAAACAGGCAACACCCTAAACCTAATGCACATCACCGGTATATTTTCAAAATGGCGGCACTGTATCAAATCAGAGAAAAATTCAAAAATGCCAAAATCGATTGCACATAACAAGAAATAATTTCAACCAATAACCAATCAAAACCCCCAAAATCGATTTCATCGAACGAGAAATAATTTCAACCAATAACCAATCTTTCCAATCTCACTTCAGATCACATCAAATAGCACACATCAAACATTAAACAGGGGCTGCTGGAACTAGCACTAAATTAAAAAAAAAAAAAAAAATTCACAAACCCTAAGCCCTAAATCGTTCACTTTCATCAACATCAATCAAATAAACAAATCAAAATAACTAAAACCCTAATTCCACACAAACCATTGACATACCTTTCTCTTTGGTTTCTTTGTCTTCGAACCGCAACAAGCGGAGGTGTCCTCGAACCGCAACAGTGGCGAAAATGGAGAAGGTAGCAGCTCTAGGGAGTCTGTCCGTTTCCTCGCTTTCGCAAGCTCACTGTGGCGAAAATGGGGAAGGGAGCCAAGTCCTTTGATTTTTCAGAGAAGAAATGGAGGTTTTCCACCGATTGAGAAGAGAGAAGTGGGAATGGAGAGGGGTGAAATGGGAGAGTTTGTGGACGGTGGAGTGGAGGAGAGGTAGTCATTAATTCATTGCAGCAGTTGCAGGCCTCGATTTCCGGGATGACATGACCAAAAGTGGAATGTCCCATTATACCCTCAATTCCATTACATGAGTAATTTAACTTCAGGGGCTTCATCGTCATTTCGCCTTTTCTATTTTCAGAAGTAAATCTAAATACGTTGGGTGGCCTTTCAAACAGAGTACTTTGGTATACTGGTCTTGTATTGAGAGTAATTTGAATATGAGGCCTTTCTTTTACATTTCTGATAAATAAACTTAAATTGTAAATTCATTACAACCACATTATATAAATTCTTAAGCTACATTTTTTAACCCTAATATATCCTTGTATTTAATACTAATTATCCCTACATAAAGTACCATGTCCGAAAATTTTGGGATACTTATAATAAAACATGTTTATTTTTTACTTTATAATTTATTTAAATATGTATTTGTTTTACTTATTTTATAATATATTTGAATTAATATTTATTTCATTTCTTATATTACTCCATTCGTCACATTATTAGTGTTAAAAAAAGTAACTTAAAAATTTATATAATATGATTGTAACGAGTTTACAATTTTAATTTATTTATTTATGTGTGATTTACTGATATGTGGTTGTGGGGTGGACTGGAATTATTAATGATAGAGGGTAATTTGAAAGTTTAATATATTTATTTATTAATGTAAGGTGATGGGTATGTTTGACGATTAATATTTAATTATTTTTAAAATATAAATCAAATAAAAATATTGCAACAAGAAAAAGAAAGTAGGACATAAATAATGACACAAAATGAGTATTATTTATTTTAAGTACATAAAAAAAATAATTGAAAAAAACTAAAATAGGCCACCAGAAGGTGTCATTTCTATTTTTAAGCCATCTCAACCCGAATTCCAGCCCAAAGGCCTAAATTCAGGCCCGAAATCCTTATAGTGGCCTATTTTCCTAAATTAAAATATCGTGGCTTAAAAGTGGAAATGACTCCTTCTGGTGGCCTATTTTAATTATTACCTCAATGTTTTAATTACTGCAATACCTAGCCTTGCATCTCTTTAGTAAGCTCGGAGAAACCGTGTCTTACTAGGGAGATGTGGCGGTGACACCCCGACCTGGGTGACCAAAAATTGAGGTGTTACAAGTTGGTATCAGAGCCCGGCTATTTTTAAATTATTATTTTTAAACTATTATTTTTAAAACTATTATTATTTTTAAACTACTAACAATACTTGACTATTATTTTTAAAGTATTATTTCCATGGAATAAATTTTTATTTTGAAACCCATAGAAGTTAGAAAACAAAAATATATATATATACATATAAATATAAACAGTGCTTGAATTCTTTTTTTTGGGGGGGGGGGGGGGGGGTCATCATCTGCATTTGCATGTTGCATTTCCCTTATTTAGAGAACTTAGAATCTTGGCGAATTTCACTTAGAATCTTGGCGAATTTTAACTTAGATATTTTGCCTGCGTTAGATGGCTAGTCAAGATATGGTGAATCTAATGGTCAAGATGATGAACGCTCACTTCGACTCCCAGCAAACCATAGAACAAATGAAACGTCGCATGGCTCACTTGGAGGCAAATCTGCACCACATGGGAGACTTAAGGAATAAAATACGAGTTTGATTTCTTGAAACATTTTTTTTTACAAAAAAAAAAAAGAGAAAAAAAACTTTATAGATCTGTCCGGTTTAAAAAAAAAAAAAAAAAAAAAAAAAAAAAAAAAAAAAAAAACTAGAGTCTAAATAGATAAGGAATAGATAACGGAGCAGCATAACAGAAATAGACAACCAATTGGCAAAACCCTACAGTGCACCCAGAACCCTACACTAGTAAAAAAACGTCATAGTACTGCATAAAAAAAGAGAATACCACACTAAATCTAACTGAAAACAAATGGGAAATACTAAACCAACCGCTTCCGACGTAAGTCTAGATGAAAACATAAAAAGGGAAAAACATAAAATCACTGATCCGGAGGAGGGAAATGGCGACGCATGTAGTCGTCCATCTGACGCACGTAGGCATACATGTCAGTCATGGTGGCCTGCTGCTCCGCCTGTCTCATCGTGATCGTGTCCATACGATCCTGATAGAGATCCATCCTGGCATCCAAGGCATCGTAACGAGCCTGCCCAGCTGCAAACCCGGCATCCATACTGATCCGCATCTCCTGCATCATCTGGAGCATCTGCGCTATGCCCTGACCCTGCTGTGGAACCACACCCTGCTGCGGGGCCACGGGAGGAGGAGGTGGCTGCTCTGGAGGAACAACTAAGATCAAACCACCATCATCGGGCTGCGGGCGTAGTATAGCCCGAGGCGCTCCACGACGTAAGGCACTGCGCCGAGCGATGTAAGTCGGAACGCGGTAGTGCTCACCCGCAGCTAAATCATAAGGGTCCGTCTCTGGTGACGTACGGATCCCCTGAGCAACGCATAACCCACAAATGAGGTGAACGTGGGTGATCACCCTACTCCCTCGCCCTCGTCGTAAACCCCTCAGGTTGTCCGCAATGCAAGCTCCCACATTTACCCTACCACCCCGAGCGATAAAGCAAATGGTCTCATAGACATGATCTATGACGATATGACTCCGAGTAATCGGCCGAATGCTTCCTAACCAAAGCTGAGCAAGTACATGCCAAGGAGCGTCCAACGACGTTAGTCGTAGCTCATGGGCGTACCCAGTCTATGGAGGTACCTCGGTACACAAAACACCCCAGGCAGGAGCATAAACCCGGCCCTCTGGCTGTGGTCGGAATGTGCCATCATCTGGCAAACCAAAATAGAGGTTGATCGCCCGAGCACTGAAGTCTAGGTAGCGACCACGAACCCAGACTCGAGAAAGGTCGTCGTCTATCCCAAGGCCGCTAATGTTGGCGATGACCTCCATAGCTAGATAGCTGGAGGCAACCCCCTCGGGATGACGTGCGAGTCCTGTCCACTGGAGATGCCCCAAAACTGCACTGATCCTGTCATCGCCCATATGATCGGGGAATATGCTTCGCTCGGGAACATAAGCCCTGTTTCGACGAAGCTCGTCGAAATAGAAGTCCTGGGCGGCCATCGTCGAGAAACGGAACCTATCAAGCCGGCGAGGACGCACCTCGTCCGGGAGACCTCTGAGCATCGGCTCCCGCTCCTCGTCCTCCTCGGACTCACTGTCGTCAATATCCGGCATCACCGGAGCGCCAGTGCTAGGACCGGCTGCATCACGTCGAGTAGCACGTCTCTTGGCCCCTGGAAGAACCATAAGAGACGCCAAAATAACCCACAGGAAAAGCAACATCCTGCGAACACCCAATATTAATTGTAAGGCGAATTTCCACACATTAATTCACGAGCAGAAATGCATAAAAACGTCAAAAATATACTTCCAACGGGAGAAGTCTAGGAGGACTTTAAACCCAATAGTTCACCAATATATACCGGAAGATAACCAAACCGAGGAATTTGCTAAAACAAATTCTAAAAACCATTGTGGCATTTCGTCGAACACTTTATGTGCGTAATAAACTAAGTTCAAAGTTTAGTTGTAAACACATGGCAATTAACCCCAAAACCAAGCAATTACTTAAACAACGACTCATAATCACCAAGTGTCAACAAACAATACCAATGCACCCACCTTCATACCAATAATACCGACGAAATCGAAAACTTAATATTTGCCCCAAAAATCCAAATTCTAACAAAAATATCCCACAACTAGGGTATATATTATCACACCAATACTTCCTAAACAATAGAAATGGCACCAAAGTACTATATAAACTCACTAATTCGCAAGAATTAAGCCGAAAATTACAAACCCCCAATTTATATGCCAAAACCCTAACTTCACAATTCACCCAAAATCTAACAAATCAAGGCATAAAAATTGAAATTGGCAAGTGAAAATAGAAGATACATACCTTACAAAGAGAAATCGAAGTCGAAACCGGAAGAATCTGAGCACGGAAAAATGAAATTGAGAGAAAGTCGGGAGGAATTTCGGAAGTGAAAGGGGTGAAATGGCTCGCGCGGGGCGCGAGCCCAGTTTACACATCCTGCTGTGACCGCGTGGTCTCCGCGCGCTGAAACCCCCTTTAGCGCGCGGACCCCGCGCGGGTCACGAAATTTAATAATTTTTTTTTTCGATTTTCTTTTTTTTTTTCTCTCCGCTGCTCCACACTACTCGAGTGGACTGAGGCGTGTGAGACCGCGTTTCAAGAGTTGAAGAAACGACTCACAACCACACCCATATTAACACTACCGTCAGAGAATGGTGACTTCGAAGTTTATAGCGATGCTTCGAAGGAAGGTCTAGGTTGCGTTCTGATGCAAGACTCGAGAGTCGTAGCATATGCATCATGCCAACTGAAACCTCATGAGGAGAATTACCCGACACACGACCTGGAGTTGGCAGCGGTCGTTTTCGCTCTGAAGATATGGAGACATTATCTTTATGGGCGAAGGTGTCGAATGTTTACCGACCACAAAAGCTTAAAATATATATTCACTCAGAAGGAGTTGAATTTGAGACAGCGAAGGTGGTTGGAACTCATCAAAGATTACGACTTGGAGATATCTTACCACGAAGGGAAGGCAAACGTGGTAGCCGATGCCCTAAGCCGGAAGACCCAACACGTGACAAACTTGTTGGTACTTCCGCCGGCATTGTACATGGACTTAGCGAGATTGGACATAGAACTTGTGCATCCGGGCACAGTGAGAGAAACGATCAATGCGATGGTTGTAGAAACCCCAATATTGGACGAGATTCGACTCGCCCAACCGGGCGACGCGAAATTGGAGAAGATAAAGGGGTACATTGCCGAAGGAAAGGCAATCGGATTTGCTATCCACGAGGATGGAAGCATCCGTTTTAAAGGGAGATGGTGTGTGCCTTAGAAGTGTGCCGAATTGAAGCAAAGGTTGATGGAGGAAGGGCACAACACGCCATATTCCGTACATCCCGGCGGTGACAAGCTATACAAAGATCTGAAGAAGATCTATTGGTGGCCGGGAATGAAGAAGGAAGTGGCAAACTTCGTGGCGAAATGTCTCACCTGCCAAAGGGTTAAGGCAGTGCGACATAAACCCCTAGGACTGATGCAACCACTAGAGATTCCAAGTTGGAAATGGGATAGCATCTCGATGGACTTCATCTCGGGATTACCACGATCACCCAAGGGCATGAACAAGATTTGGGTGATTGTGGATAGGCTAACGAAGACGACCTTATTTATCCCAATGAAGGACACGTGGACTATGGACCAATTGGCCCGAGCCTACGTTGATAATGTGGTACGACGACATGGAGTACCACATGACATAATTTCCAATAGAGACAGTAGATTCGTCTCTCATTTCTGGACGGAATTACAAAAAGCTCTCGGTACTCAAATCAAAATGAGCACCGCATTCCACCCGATGACGGATGGTCAAACCGAGAGAACAATCCAAACACTAGAAGACATGCTAAGAGCATGCGTGTTGGAATTTAAGGGAAATTGGGAATCCCATTTACCCTTAATCGAGTTTTCCTATAATAATAGCTACCATGCTAGCATCGGCATGGCACCTTTCGAGGCGTTGTATGGATGAAAGTGCCGAAGCCCGTTGAGCTGGGAAGAAACCGATAAGTCCGTGGTGGTGGGACCACAACTTGTCGAAGATATGGCTCAACAAATCAAGGTGATTCAAGGAAAAATGAGAGCCGCTCAAGACCGTCAAAAGAGTTATGCTGACGTGAGACGACGAGACCTAGAATTTCAAGTGGGAGATAGGGTCATGCTAAAGATATCACCCATGAAGGGGGTGATGCGCTTTGGCAAACGAGAAAAGTTGAGTCCTCGATACATAAGACCTTATGAAATTCTAGAACGAGTCGGAAGTTTGGCCTACCGACTGGCTTTACCGCCACAATTAGATCGAGTTCATAATGTCTTCCATGTTTCACAACTAAAGAAGTATGTGCCGGACCCGACACATGTACTTCAACCGGAGATAATCGAACTCAACGAGGATTTGACTTATGAGGAAGTCCCCGTGCGAATTTTAGACGTTAAGGAGCGAGTAACGAGAAATAATACCGTCAAGATGGTCAAGGTTCTGTGGTCGAACCACGAGAGTGAGACGGCAACTTGGGAGGTAGAATCCGACATGAGAGAACGCTACCCGACCTTATTCCGAACCGACACCGACACAGTTATGGGGACATAACTGCAATCTTAAGGGGGAGAGGATGTCACACCGCATATTTTTACGAACTTTTGTAAACTTTTGAACTACATTTTGGCTTGATCCCTTCACCGGGTACGTAGGCAGCTTAGAAATTTTAATTCTAAGTTCAGTCACAAAATAATAAAACAAACAAAAAAGACCTTAGCATGAGAAAAGCCGAAACACAACTTCGAGGACGAAGTTGATTCTTAAGGAGGGTAGACTATAATACCCGAGAATTTTATAACATAAATAAATACAATAAATAAATAAATAAGTAAATGCAGTAAATAAATAAATATAGACGAAATGAGAAATGAAATTAATTAAAGAGATTAAATTAAACAGGAGAAATTAAATAAAGTTAAATAAGTCGTTACACGGGAACCCGATATCAATGAACTCGAGAATTCGAGCCAAAATATAAATTTGGATCCGAAGGAAATGACGACATGAAGTAGGAACCCGAAGATAGCCCGGAAATCGGAATCCGGGAGCATTGAGGGATAGAAACCCGAAAGAGAGGAGGAAAAGCACGACGGATCGCACGACCCGCCCGGACCGGAGTCCAGGCGTGTCTGGCGCGCTGGCCGCGCGGGTTTTAGGCGAAAGGCGCGCCAACCCCGCGCCAGCACGCAGATTCGCCCGTTGCATGAATCTCTCGCCCGAATCCAGATTTTCGGCTTCGGTTGCACCCCTTGCGGCTCAAGACTCAGTGGAACAGACTTGGATGTCCCCCTAGATCCTATCCTCTATAAATAACTCCCTTGACTGACCCTAAACCCCTTTTCAAAACCCTACGATACTCTCTATATACAAAGTCGAAATCCCGGAGTCTACGAAGGCATCAAAAACCGAAGCAGCAGCTTTTGGACGAAAATCTCAAGATCTCCGACGTGTGGTAAGTTCTAGTTCATCAGATCCTTTTTAGTCTCAATCCGAAAACGGATTCTAACCCCGTTTCTTTCCTCTCTACACCCCGAATTGGATCTAGAACGGAGAACCCGACGAGCGGACAGGATAAACGGTGGACTGGAAGCCACGCCTTCGAAATAGACGACCCCAGACGATAACTAATCTGTAAGATGACACTTACATGGTTTTGGGAGTAATTAAAACATTTGAAACTAAAAGATTAAACAAGAAATCAAAAATCTGTCAACATGATGTTTTTACCGATGCATTGTTTGTATATGATTTTTCCGAACCCTTAAAATTATTCAAACGAGAAAACTTAAAACCCAAAAAACATTCCTGAGACATAGATCTATCTCCTGTAAAATTTTGAGAATTTTTGGACGAGTTTTGTTAGGTGAAATCGACTCCAAACCGAACTGTTAAAAATCGAATTTTGAAATTCTTGGCAGAACATAGATTTGAACTTGTTGACGTTTTTGAATATGTTTCTAGGCTGAATTAGATCTTTAGCCGAACATGAAAGTTGTAGATAATTTCTTTAAGAAGGTCTCTGAAAAATTTCATCAAATTTGGAGTTGATTTGCTAGGATAGAATTCGAAATCTTTAAACTTTGGCATATGAAATTCGGACAGATTAGTGTTTCTGTGAAAATTGGTGCTGTTGACCTATTTCGGTATCTCGGATTGAAAAAGTTAAAACACGAAAGTTGTAGATCTCGACGTTTCCAAGTCAGTAGTGAATTTTTGGAATTTCAGGAATTAAATCTAATTTTAAACGAATTTTAGAGTAAACAGTGGTTTACCGGAAGTCAAATCTTGAAATCTTGTTGAAACATGAAATTAACCTTTAGGGTTGAAACAAGTTGAAATATGATTTTTAAATAAACTAAATTGAAATCAGATTTTTGAAATTAAATCCCCTTACAAACTTGATAAATTAAAATTAGGGGTGAGTGCTCTGCAGGGTGCCCCCTAACGATTCACTTCGTGCCTTTATGGACGATGGTGACCCCGCGCGAAATTGAGATATGATATTGCCAAAACGGCATGAGATATAGAGCCTACACTCTCGAGAATATCCACATGGGTATCCCGAGGCTCCGGAGTGGTACTGGGTATGGCTGATACGGTTGCGGCCGCCGGGCTACCGGCTAAACTTGTCGAGATTGCGATGCAATCGTGAAATACTTGAAATACTAAATCTGTGATGTAAGGGGGATTTAAATTAAATTAAATTATGTGATGTTGTCCAATTAAATTATTTAAATGCTTTATTTAAATTAATTATGGTCTTTAATTTTAATTATGTGAAATGTGTGTCATGAAGTTAAATTATGCCGATTGGATGGTTAGTTAAGTCAAATGTAAACTATTTATGTTATAATCATGGTTTATTAAATGTTAAATTAATGGCTTTTAAACCCTACGACCATGCATGTGTTAACTTACTCAGCAATTTGTGCTGACCAAACTATTTTTATTTCTTTTTCTTACAGAGTATGTGGAATGAACATGTATGAGCACGATCATGCATAGGGATTTTGGGAACACTATTTTGTTTTAAATTTTGCATTAGACGATATTATGAACGGGCCTGTTTAACCCGTGTTTTGGCCATGTCGGCCCTATTTACATTTTCCGCTGCAATACTATACTTAAATATTATTTCTGCTGCACTATGATATTAATATTTTCGAATTATATTGTATGGGCTGTTTTGAATGCTTTAAATGTTTTAATTACTGCAATACCTAGCCTTGCATCTCTTTAGTAAGCTCGGAGAAACCGTGTCTTGCTAGGGAGATGTGGCGGTGACACCCCGACCTGGGTGACCAAAAACCGGGGTGTTACAAGTTGGTATGAGAGCCCGGCTATTTTTAAATTATTATTTTTAAACTATTATTTTTAAAACTATTATTATTTTTAAACTACTAACAATACTTGACTATTATTTTTAAAGTATTATTTCCATGGAATAAATTTTTATTTTGAAACCCATGAAAATTAGAAAAAAAAAAATATATATATATATACATATAAATATAAACAGTGCTTGAATTATTTTGGGGGGATCATCATCTGCATTTGCATGTTGCATTTCCCTTATTTAGAGAACTTAGAATCTTGGCGAATTTCACTTAGAATCTTGGCGAATTTTAAATTAGGTCTTTTGCCTGCGTTAGATGGCTAGTTAAGATATGGTGAATCTAATGGTCAAGATGATGAACGCTCACTTCGACTCCCAGCAAACCATAGAACAAATGAAACGTCTCATGGCTCACTTGGAGGCAAATCTGCACCACATGGGAGACTTAAGGAATAAAATACGAGTTTGATTTCTTGAAACATTTTTTTTCCAAAAAAAAAAAGAGAAAAAAAACTAGACAGATCTGTCCGGTTAAAAAAAAAAAAAAAAAAAAAAAAAAAAAAAAAAAACTAGAGTCTAAATAGATAAGGAATAGATAACGGAGCAGCATAACCGAAATAGACAACCAAATGGCAAAACCCTACAGTGCACCCAGAACCCTACACTAGTAAAAAAATGTCATAGTACTGCATAAAAAAAGAGAATACCATACTAAATCTTACTGAAAACAAATGGGAAATACTAAACCAACCGCTTCCGACGTAAGTCTAGATGAAAACATAAAAAGGGAAAAACATAAAATCACTGATCCGGAGGAGGGAAATGGCGACGCATGTAGTCGTCCATCTGACGCACGTAGGCATACATGTCAGTCATGGTGGCCTGCTGCTCCGCCTGTCTCATCGTGATCGTGTCCATACGATCCTGATAGAGATCCATCCTGGCATCCAAGGCGTCGTAACGAGCCTGCCCAGCTGCAAACCCGGCATCCACACTGATCCGCATCTCCTGCATTGTAATACCATAGAAATTGCCCGATATATATGTATGAATATATATTTTTGATCAATTCACTAAGTAGATTTTTAATCAAATCTATATATATTTATATGTTCAAGTATTTGCTTAAAGATTAGTATATTATTTTCTACAAAACATACTTTGAAAAATTATATATATATTTGTCTTTTCAAATAAATATATGGATTTCAATATCAAGTGTAATAAGTATATGGTTCATAGAATATTTTAAATCCATATACAAGTTTATATACACATATATATACCTTGGTCTTGAAATAATCTTTCCAAACATGTACACATGTATATACATGTATATATTTACATGTTTAAATTATAATGAGAATTATCTATTTTCTATATATCCTTGATTAATCATTCTACCCATATTTTTTTATGAATTATTCTAGAATGCCATAATATAATTGGGAATAATTTGACTATGGTTTGAAATTGTAGGGTGGAATATTAATCATATCTTGTCATTTTCAAATAAAGAATATATTCCTTTTTGAAGCTATGTATGACTTACAAGATCACAAAAATTCCCACATTATGATTTTTTTTAAGATAAGAATCTTAATATATATATATAAAAAAAAAAAAAAATTAAAAAAAAAAAAAAAAAAAAAAAAAAGTTACTGTAGCATGCTACTGTAGCACGCTACTGTAGCATGCTACTGTAGCAGTCGGGATTTATGTGTTTTTGGGACTTTTTGCCATTTTTTGGGTCCCAAAGGTGGGAATCTTGATCTATCACGGGTGTGGCATCTTTTTGGATGTTATGTAATCAATCCCATCCCCATTCTCAGCCATTTTCATCAATCATTCACCCCAAACTCTCCAAAAACTCTCCCAAAAGCCAAACACTCTTCCGACGAACTTCCGGCGACTTTCCGACGAGTTTCCGGCAACCAAATCCAACCAAGGAAGTGTGTAGATCAAGGATTGCAGGCTTTGGATTGTTGGTAAGATGTTATTCAAGTTTCCTTATGATTTTAAGATCATAAACATCATCCTAACTTACGAATCTTCGTATTCAAACACAAATCGGAGCCAAAGGAAGAATAAATCGGGTAGAGGAGATTCGTTCGTGACATCCCGTGGATTCCGGACGACCCCGTGACCTCCTAAACATCATCCCCACTGTAAGTTAACCTTACTATGGTTTTGGGTGACTTAAAATGCAACCAAACATAGAGATTCAACTCAAGAAAATTAATAAAAATCTGTCAACAAGAGAAACCCTCAACGCAGCGTTTTTGTATGAATTTTTCGAACCCTTAAAAGTCTTCAAACGAGAAAACTCAAAACATGAAAAGTGTTCCTAAGACTTTGATTTAGCTTCTGTAAAAATTTTGGAATTTTTCATGATGTTTTGAAACCTGAAACCAACCCAAAACCGAAGGGTATCAAATCTGGATCTTAGAATCCTTGACAGAATTTTCGCTCGAACTTGTTGGTTATTTTTACCTTAGATCTAGACCGATCTAGGATTGGTGTTGAACATAAGAATTGTAGATCTATGAGTTTAGAACATTACTGTAAGTTTTTAGAATTTTTCATTGAGATTTGAGCCTCCGAACTCGAGCCGATCCAATCTGCGTTAGAACCGATGTCAGGAACCTTGACAGATTTCATAACCGATCTTGAGGAGCTTATTCCTATCACTTCTAGCCCGAACTAATCTTTGAGTTCTAAACAAAAGTTGTTGGAAATCATGTCTAGTATGTCTCTGTAAAATTTCAGAATTTTTGGAGTCCATTTGATATGATAAAAAGTCGAATCTTTTAACATTGTCAAACCTGAATCCTGACAGCTTTTTGATTCTGTACAAAACTCGATTTTTGACATGCTTCCCATCGTTTTTCCGAAAAACTTAAAACACGAAAGTTGTTCGTTGGGATGTTTTTGAGCTACTGTACAAATTTCAGAACAATCGCCTAAGAAATGGATTTTTAAACCAAAAAGGCGCAAACTGTGACGCCAAATGATTTTTAAATCAAAGAGATTTTGAAATTTCTAAACAAATGGGCGAGACGTTGAAATACGATATATCTATACTTTTGAAAAATCCCGTTACACCAAATAAAAACATTTTCTTAAAAGAATTCTTTTGAAACATTGGGGATTTGTGATCAAGTTTGAAATTATCAATATGGGCCAGAAGGCTTGTGGACATAAGAGCCCAAGCGAACGGCTAGTGGACATAAGAGCCCTAGCGAATGGTCGACCAAACGGCTTGTGGACATAAGAGCCCAAGCGAACGGCCAGTGGACATAAGAGCCCTGGCGAATGGTTATTTATAAATATTGATTATGAGGATTGCGGTCACAAGAGCCCTGGTGAATGATGAACTATAAAAGAAACGAAAAATAATGAGAAATGATATTTTTGAAATTGGCTGAGGCCGCCGGATCACCGGCTAAATGATACTTTTGATATTGGCTGCGGCCGCCGGATCACCGGCTAAATGATATATTGTTGAGATGATGGCGTAACGGGAAATATATTAAAAAGCTTAGATTTTATGAAATTGGCTGCGGCCGCCGGATTGCCGGCTAAATTAAATATTGTTGAAATGTTTTTATTAAATTTAATTAAAGGCTTTGAAACCCCTAACCCATGCTATGTGTTAACTTACTCAGCGCGTTTTTGCTGACCCAAACCATATATCTCCTTTTTCTTACAGAGTACGAAGAATATGCATCGTCATATGCATACATGGGAACATTAGGGGAAATCTTTATTTTAAATCCCTGCATTTAATTACGACTTGCATGAACGGGCCTGTTTAACCCGTGTTTTGGCCATGTCGGCCCTTATACTTTATTTCCGCTGCACAATTTATATTTCCGCTGCAACTTTGATGTATTATTTTTAAATTATTTATGAATGGGCTGTTTGAATGTTTTAAATTCTGAAAAACCATAGCCTTGCATCTCTTTAGTGAGCTCGGAGAAACCGTGTCTTGCTAGGGAGGTGTGGCGGTGGCATCCCGGCCTGGGTTACCAAAACCGGGGTGTTACAAGTTGGTATCAGAGCCCGGATTATTTTGAAGCTATTATCTTTTAAAGAGCCCAATTATTATTTTGAAGTTAAAGCCCAAATTTTTTAGCCCAAAATTTTTTTTTTGAAGCCCAAGAAATTATCTTGGCCCAATAGCCTTGTTTTTATTTAAAGCCCAAACAATTTATTTCTTTCGGCCCAATATAGTGGCCCAAACCTTTTATCCTTATTTTAATCTATCCATGGAATAAATTTATTTTTAAAACCCATGGATAAATAAATGCATGCATAAAATTTTTTTATTGGGGGGACACATATGCATATGCATACATAAATATTTATACTAACTCTTTTTATGTGAATTATCGGTGATAAGAAACACTCCCACCTTAGAACTCGACATGATCTTGACTTAGGAGCACTTGCTAAAGACTAACTTTGCCTTAGTCCTAGATCTTGATCACTTAGAAACTCATCTTCGCGTGCTTCTACAACAGAAAATGGCACCTAGAAGAAAACTGAGGAAGATAAGTCCAAATGGCACTGACACTAATTTCCCAAACGCACCTAACAACAATGAGATTCCTCCGAACGTCGGAGATCGAGCGCCTCCTATTCCCAACGATACGGATGAACGTTTAAAGACGGTAGAAGAAGTACTCGTAGCATTAGGAAATGCAGAGGTGCATAGGGCACAAGCGACAATACCTCCGCCAGTAGCCCGAGTCAACTACTTGGCATTGGTAAACCCCTACAATCCACCCCATTATAATGGCCAAGAGGATCCGGCCAAACTGGAAGATTGGATTCGCACCTTTGATAAGCTCCTTAGCGCTATCAAATGTCCCGAGGACGAGAGGGTCCAAGTGGCGACCTACTATCTTGGCGGAGAGGCCGACGAATGGTGGCATAACCTCCAAGGAAATTTGACTAAAGCCTGCCTATGGGAAGAATTTAAGGAGGTTTTGAGGAAAAGGTTTTACCCAATGAGCATTAAGGCCGCAAAGTATGAAGAATTCGTCCATTTGAAACAAAGTGGGCAAACGGTACAAGAGTACTATGCCAAGTTTAAGGAGCTGGTTAGATTTGCTCCTACAATGGTGCCAACTGACTTCGACAAGGCTCAGAAGTTCGAGATGGGTTTGAATCTTGATATTCGAGAGATATTGGTGGGAGGACAATGCACGACGTTGCAGGAGGTATATGACCGGGCAGTAGCAGTCGCGCGTGTCCAACAATTAAAACGAAAGGACAATGGCGAATCGAGCAAAAACTCGCAAGGATTTGAGAAGAAGAATCGTAATAAGAACAACAATAATAACTTTAGGAGGGGCAATGATCAAGCTAAATTCGATGGGTCTAGAGGAGATGGCAACCGTGGTGCGTTCATACCACGCTGCCCACGATGCAACCATGCACATTTGGTGCGCCAGTGCCCGAAGCCTGGAGCCTGCTATAAGTGCGGCAAGTTTGGTCACAAAACTAGGGAATGTCAAACCCATATTGAGAATATAACCAAAAGAGATGACTTGGTCGCTGGACCTAACTAGCCACAAGTAACCAAGGGGGACTCATGGGACGTTAAATGTGGTAAATAAAGATATACCTGTGCTAGGCAACGATACTTGAACCTTCGTGGATGTGTAGGCAGTTATGGGGACATAACTGTAATCTTAAGGGGGGGAGGATGTAATACCCCGTAAGAATGCATAAGCATTTATTTTTGAAACCCGAATAGTTTGTATCCCAAATAAATTTTTGAACTACGTAATGACTTGATCCCTTCACAGGGTACGTAGGCAACTTGGAAATTTCAATTCTGGGTTCAGTCAAATAATATTAAACAACAAAACACAATGATACAATCGCAATCAATCAATCGATCAATAAGTCGCGCAACTTCGGGGACGAAGTTGATTTTTAAGGAGGGTAGATTGTAATACCATAGAAATTGCCCGATATATATGTATGAATATATATTTTTGATCAATTCACTAAGTAGATTTTTAATCAAATCTATATATATTTATATGTTCAAGTATTTGCTTAAAGATTAGTATATTATTTTCTACAAAACATACTTTGAAAAATTATATATATATTTGTCTTTTCAAATAAATATATGGATTTCAATATCAAGTGTAATAAGTATATGGTTCATAGAATATTTTAAATCCATATACAAGTTTATATACACATATATATACCTTGGTCTTGAAATAATCTTTCCAAACATGTACACATGTATATACATGTATATATTTACATGTTTAAATTATAATGAGAATTATCTATTTTCTATATATCCTTGATTAATCATTCTACCCATATTTTTTTATGAATTATTCTAGAATGCCATAATATAATTGGGAATAATTTGACTATGGTTTGAAATTGTAGGGTGGAATATTAATCATATCTTGTCATTTTCAAATAAAGAATATATTCCTTTTTGAAGCTATGTATGACTTACAAGATCACAAAAATTCCCACATTATGATTTTTTTTAAGATAAGAATCTTAATATATATATATAAAAAAAAAAAAAAATTAAAAAAAAAAAAAAAAAAAAAAAAAAAAAAAGTTACTGTAGCATGCTACTGTAGCACGCTACTGTAGCATGCTACTGTAGCAGTCGGGATTTATGTGTTTTTGGGACTTTTTGCCATTTTTTGGGTCCCAAAGGTGGGAATCTTGATCTATCACGGGTGTGGCATCTTTTTGGATGTTATGTAATCAATCCCATCCCCATTCTCAGCCATTTTCATCAATCATTCACCCCAAACTCTCCAAAAACTCTCCCAAAAGCCAAACACTCTTCCGACGAACTTCCGGCGACTTTCCGACGAGTTTCCGGCAACCAAATCCAACCAAGGAAGTGTGTAGATCAAGGATTGCAGGCTTTGGATTGTTGGTAAGATGTTATTCAAGTTTCCTTATGATTTTAAGATCATAAACATCATCCTAACTTACGAATCTTCGTATTCAAACACAAATCGGAGCCAAAGGAAGAATAAATCGGGTAGAGGAGATTCGTTCGTGACATCCCGTGGATTCCGGACGACCCCGTGACCTCCTAAACATCATCCCCACTGTAAGTTAACCTTACTATGGTTTTGGGTGACTTAAAATGCAACCAAACATAGAGATTCAACTCAAGAAAATTAATAAAAATCTGTCAACAAGAGAAACCCTCAACGCAGCGTTTTTGTATGAATTTTTCGAACCCTTAAAAGTCTTCAAACGAGAAAACTCAAAACATGAAAAGTGTTCCTAAGACTTTGATTTAGCTTCTGTAAAAATTTTGGAATTTTTCATGATGTTTTGAAACCTGAAACCAACCCAAAACCGAAGGGTATCAAATCTGGATCTTAGAATCCTTGACAGAATTTTCGCTCGAACTTGTTGGTTATTTTTACCTTAGATCTAGACCGATCTAGGATTGGTGTTGAACATAAGAATTGTAGATCTATGAGTTTAGAACATTACTGTAAGTTTTTAGAATTTTTCATTGAGATTTGAGCCTCCGAACTCGAGCCGATCCAATCTGCGTTAGAACCGATGTCAGGAACCTTGACAGATTTCATAACCGATCTTGAGGAGCTTATTCCTATCACTTCTAGCCCGAACTAATCTTTGAGTTCTAAACAAAAGTTGTTGGAAATCATGTCTAGTATGTCTCTGTAAAATTTCAGAATTTTTGGAGTCCATTTGATATGATAAAAAGTCGAATCTTTTAACATTGTCAAACCTGAATCCTGACAGCTTTTTGATTCTGTACAAAACTCGATTTTTGACATGCTTCCCATCGTTTTTCCGAAAAACTTAAAACACGAAAGTTGTTCGTTGGGATGTTTTTGAGCTACTGTACAAATTTCAGAACAATCGCCTAAGAAATGGATTTTTAAACCAAAAAGGCGCAAACTGTGACGCCAAATGATTTTTAAATCAAAGAGATTTTGAAATTTCTAAACAAATGGGCGAGACGTTGAAATACGATATATCTATACTTTTGAAAAATCCCGTTACACCAAATAAAAACATTTTCTTAAAAGAATTCTTTTGAAACATTGGGGATTTGTGATCAAGTTTGAAATTATCAATATGGGCCAGAAGGCTTGTGGACATAAGAGCCCAAGCGAACGGCTAGTGGACATAAGAGCCCTAGCGAATGGTCGACCAAACGGCTTGTGGACATAAGAGCCCAAGCGAACGGCCAGTGGACATAAGAGCCCTGGCGAATGGTTATTTATAAATATTGATTATGAGGATTGCGGTCACAAGAGCCCTGGTGAATGATGAACTATAAAAGAAACGAAAAATAATGAGAAATGATATTTTTGAAATTGGCTGAGGCCGCCGGATCACCGGCTAAATGATACTTTTGATATTGGCTGCGGCCGCCGGATCACCGGCTAAATGATATATTGTTGAGATGATGGCGTAACGGGAAATATATTAAAAAGCTTAGATTTTATGAAATTGGCTGCGGCCGCCGGATTGCCGGCTAAATTAAATATTGTTGAAATGTTTTTATTAAATTTAATTAAAGGCTTTGAAACCCCTAACCCATGCTATGTGTTAACTTACTCAGCGCGTTTTTGCTGACCCAAACCATATATCTCCTTTTTCTTACAGAGTACGAAGAATATGCATCGTCATATGCATACATGGGAACATTAGGGGAAATCTTTATTTTAAATCCCTGCATTTAATTACGACTTGCATGAACGGGCCTGTTTAACCCGTGTTTTGGCCATGTCGGCCCTTATACTTTATTTCCGCTGCACAATTTATATTTCCGCTGCAACTTTGATGTATTATTTTTAAATTATTTATGAATGGGCTGTTTGAATGTTTTAAATTCTGAAAAACCATAGCCTTGCATCTCTTTAGTGAGCTCGGAGAAACCGTGTCTTGCTAGGGAGGTGTGGCGGTGGCATCCCGGCCTGGGTTACCAAAACCGGGGTGTTACATGCATCATCTGGAGCATCTGCGCTATGCCCTGACCCTGCTGTGGAACCACACCCTGCTGCGGGGCCACGGGAGGATGAGGTGGCTGCTCTGGAGGAACAACTAAGATCAAACCACCATCATCGGGCTGCGAGCGTAGTATAGCCCGAGGCGCTCCACGACATAAGGCACTGCGCCGAGCGATGTAAGTCGGAACGCGGTAGTGCTCACCCGCAGCTAAATCATAAGGGTCCGTCTCTGGTGACGTACGGATCCCCTGAGCAACGCATAACCCACAAATGAGGTGAACGTGGGTGATCACCCTACTCCCTCGCCCTCGTCGTAAACCCCTCAGGTTGTCCGCAATGCAAGCTCCCACATTTACCCTACCGCCCCGAGCGATAAAGCAAATGGTCTCATAGACATGATCTATGACGTATGACTCCGAGTAATCGGCCGAATGCGTCCTAACCAAAGCTGAGCATGTACACGCCAAGGAGCGTCCAACGACGTCAGTCGTAGCTCATGGGCGTACCCAGTCTATGGAGGTACCTCGGTACACAAAACACCCCAGGCAAGAGCATAAACCCGGCCCTCTGGCTGTGGTCGGAATGTGCCATCGTCTGGCAAACCAAAATAGAGGTTGATCGCCCGAGCACTGAAGTCTAGGTAGCGACCACGAACCCAGACACGAGAAAGGTCGTCGTCTACCCCAAGGCCGCTAATGTTGGCGATGACCTCCATAGCTAGATAGCCGGAGGCAACGCCCTCGGGATGACGTGCGAGTCCTGTCCACTGGAGATGCCCCAAAACTGCACTGATCCGGTCATCGCCCATATGATCGGGGAATATGCCTCGCTCGGGAACATAAGCCCTGTTTCGACGAAGCTCGTCGAAATAGAAGTCCTGGGCGGCCATCGTCGAGAAACGAAACCTATCAAGCCGGCGAGGACGCACCTCGTCCGGGAGACCTCTGAGCCTCGGCTCCCGCTCCTCGTCCTCCTCGGACTTACTGTCGTCAATATCCGGCATCACCGGAGCGGCAGTGCTAGGACCGGCTGCATCACGTCGAGTAGCACGTCTCTTGGCCCCCGGAAGAACCATAAGAGACGCCAAAACAACCCACAGGAAAAGCAACATCCTGCGAACACCCAATAGTAATTGTAAGGCGAATTTCCACACATTAATTCACGAGCAGAAATGCATAAAAACGTCAAAAATATACTTCCAACGGGAGAAGTCTAGGAGGACTTTAAACCCAATAGTTCTCCAATATATACCGGAAGATAACCAAACCGAGGAATGTGCCAAAACAAATTCTAAAATCATTGTGGCATTTCGTCGAACACTTTATGTGCGTAATAAACTAAGTTCAAAGTTTAGTTGTAAACACATGGCAATTAACCCCAAAACCAAGCAATTACTTAAACAACGACTCATAATCACCAAATGTCAACAAACAATACTAATGCACCCACCTTCATACCAATAATACCGACGAAATCGAAAACTTAATATTTGCCCCAAAAATCCAAATTCTAACAAAAAAATCCCACAACTAGGGTATATATTATCACACCAATACTTCCTAAACAATAGAAATGGCACCAAAGTACTATATAAACTCACTAATTCGCAAGAATTAAGCCAAAAATTACAAACCCCCAATTTATATGCCAAAACCCTAACTTCACAATTCACCCAAAATCTAACAAATCAAGGCATAAAAATTGAAATTGGCAAATGAAAATAGAAGATACATACCTTACAAAGAGAAATCGAAGTCGAAACCGGAAGAATCTGAGCACGGAAAAACGAAATTGAGAGAAAGTCGGGAGGAATTTCGGAAGTGAAAGGGGTGAAATGGCTCGCGCGGGGCGCGAGCCCAATTTACACATCCTGCTGTGACCGCACGGTCCCCGCGCGCTGAAACCCCCTTTAGCGCGCGGACCCCGCGCGGGTCACGAAATTTAATTATTTTTTTTTTCGATTTTCTTTTTTTTTTCCCTCCGCTGCTCCACACTACTCGAGTGGACTGAGGCGTGTGAGACCGCGTTTCAAGAGTTGAAGAAATGACTCACAACCACACCCGTATTAACACCACCGTCAGAGAATGGTGACTTCGAAGTTTACAGCGATGCTTCGAAGGAAGGTCTAGGTTGCGTTCTGATGCAAGACTCGAGAGTCGTAGCATATGCATCACGCCAACTGAAACCTCATGAGGAGAATTACCCGACACACGACCTGGAGTTGGCAGCGGTCGTTTTCGCTCTAAAGATATGGAGACATTATCGTTATGGGCAAAGGTGTCGAATGTTCACCGACCACAAAAGCTTAAAATATATATTCACTCAGAAGGAGTTGAATTTGAGACAGCGAAGGTGGTTGGAACTCATCAAAGATTACGACTTGGAGATATCTTACCACGAAGGGAAGGCAAACGTGGTAGCCGATGCCCTAAGCCGGAAGACCCAACACGTGACAAACTTGTTGGTACTTCCGCCGGCATTGTACATGGACTTAGCGAGATTGGACATAGAACTTGTGCATCCGGGCACAGTGAGAGAAACAATCAACGCGATGGTTGTAGAAACCCCAATATTGGACGAGATTCGACTCGCCCAACCGGGCGACGCGAAATTGGAGAAGATAAAGGGGTACATTGCCGAAGGAAAGGCAATCGGATTTGCTATCCACGAGGATGGAAGCATCCGTTTTAAAGGGAGATGGTGTGTGCCTCAGAAGTGTGCCGAAATGAAGCAAAGGTTGATGGAGGAAGGGCACAACACGCCATATTCCGTACATCCCGGCGGTGACAAGCTATACAAAGATCTGAATAAGATCTATTGGTGGCCGGGAATGAAGAAGGAAGTGGCAAACTTCGTGGCGAAATGTCTCACCTGCCAAAGGGTTAAGGCAGTGCGACATAAACCCCTAGGACTGATGCAACCACTAGAGATTCCAAGTTGGAAATGAGATAGGATCTCGATGGACTTCATCTCGGGATTACCACGATCACCCAAGGGCATGAACAAGATTTGGGTGATTGTGGATAGGCTAACGAAGACGGCCTTATTTATCCCAATGAAGGACAGGTGGACTATGGACCAATTGGCCCGAGCCTACGTTGATAATGTGGTACGACGACATGGAGTACCACATGACATCATTTCCGATAGAGACAGTAGATTCGTCTCTCATTTCTGGACGGAATTACAAAAAGCTCTCGGTACTCAAATCAAAATGAGCACCGCATTCCGCCCGATGACGGATGGTCAAACCGAGAGAACAATCCAAACACTAGAAGACATGCTAAAAGCATGCGTGTTGGAATTTAAGGGAAATTGGGAATCCCATTTACCCTTAATCGAGTTTTCCTATGATAATAGCTACCATGCTAGCATCGGCATGGCACCTTTCGAGGCGTTGTATGGATGAAAGTGCCGAAGCCGTTGAGCTGGGAAGAAACCGATAAGTCCGTGGTGGTGGGACCACAACTTGTCGAAGATATGGCTCAACAAATCAAGGTGATTCAAGGAAAAATGAGAGCCGCTCAAGACCGTCAAAAGAGTTATGCTGACGTGAGACGACGAGACCTAGATTTTCAAGTGGGAGATAGGGTCATGCTAAAGATATCACCCATGAAGGGGGTGATGCGCTTTGGCAAACGAGAAAAGTTGAGTCCTCGATACATAGGACCTTATGAAATTCTAGAACGAGTCGGAAGTTTAGCCTACCGACTGGCTTTACCGCCACAATTAGATCGAGTTCATAATGTCTTCCATGTTTCACAACTAAAGAAGTATGTGCCGGACCCGACACATGTACTTCAACCGGAGATAATCGAACTCGACGAGGATTTGACTTACGAGGAAGTCCCAGTGCGAATTTTAGACGTTAAGGAGCGAGTAACGAGAAATAAGACCGTCAAGATGGTCAAGGTTCTGTGGTCGAACCACGAGAGTGAGACGGCAACTTGGGAGGTAGAATCCGACATGAGAGAACGCTACCCGACCTTATTCCGAACCGACACCGACACAGTTATGGGGACATAACTGCAATCTTAAGGGGGAGAGGATGTTACACCGCATATTTTTACGAACTTTTGTAAACTTTTGAACTACGTTATGGCTTGATCCCTTCACTGGGTACGTAGGCAGCTTAGAAATTTTAATTCTAAGTTCAGTCACAAAATAATAAAACAAACAAAAAAGACCTTAGCACGAGAAAAGCCGAAACACAACTTCGAGGACGAAGTTGATTCTTAAGGAGGGTAGACTGTAATACCCGAGAATTTTATAACATAAATAAATAAATAAATAAATAAATAAATAAATGCAGTAAATAAATAAATATAGACGAAATGAGAAATGAAATTAATTAAAGAGATTAAATTAAACAGGAGAAATTAAATAAAGTTAAATAAGTCGTTACACGGGAACCCGATATCAATGAACTTGAGAATTCGAGTCAAAACGTAAATTTAGATCCGAAGAAAATGACGACATGAAGTAGGAACCAGAAGATAGCCCGGAAATCGGAATCCGGGAGCATAGAGGGATAGAAACCCGAAAGAGAGGAGGAAAAGCACGACGGATCGCACGACCCGCCCGGACCGGAGTCCAGGCGTGTCTGGCGCGCTGGCCGCGCGGGTTTTAGGCGAAAGCCGCGCCAACCCCGCGCCAGCATGCAGATTCGCCCGTTGCATGAATCTCTCGCCCGAATCCAGATTTTCGGCTTCGGTTGCACCCCTTGCGGCTCAAGACTCAGTGGAACAGACTTGGATGTCCCCCTAGATCCTATCCTCTATAAATAACTCCCTTGACTGACCCTAAACCCCTTTTCAAATCCCGGAGTCTACGAAGGCATCAAAAACCGAAGCAGCAGCTTTTGGACGAAAATCTCAAGATCTCCGACGTGTGGTAAGTTCTAGTCCATCATATCCTTTTTAGTCTCAATCCGAAAATGGATTCTAACCCCGTTTCTTTCCTCTCTATACCCCGAATTGGATCTAGAACGGAGAACCAGACGAGCGGAGAGGATAAACGGTGGACTGGAAGCCACGCCTTCGAAATAGACGACCCCGGACGATGATTAATCTGTAAATTGACACTTACATGGTTTTGGGAGTAATTAAAACATTTGAAACTAAAAGATTAAACAAGAAATCGAAAATCTGTCAACATGATGTTTTTACCGACGCAGTGTTCGTATATGATTTTCCCGAACCCTTAAAAGTCTTCAAACGAGAAAACCTAAAACATGAAAAACGTTCCTAAGACTAAGATCTATCTCCTGTAAAATTTTGAGAATTTTTGGACGAGTTTTGATAGGTGAAATCGACCCCAAACCGAACTGTTAAAAATCGAATCTTGAAATTCTTGGCAGAACATAGATTTGAACTTGTTGACGTTTTTGAATATGTTTCTAAGCCGAATTAGATCTTTAGCCGAATGAAAGTTGTAGATAATTGCTTTAAAAAGGTCTCTGTAAAAGTTCATCAAATTTGGAGTTGATTTGCTAGGATAGAATTCGAAATCTTTAAACTGTGGCATATGAAATTCGGACAGATTAGTGTTTCTGTGAAAATTGGTGTTTTTGACCTATTTCGGTATCTCGGATTGGAAAAGTTAAAACACGAAAGATGTAGATCTCGACGTTTCCGAGTCAGTAGCGAATGTTTGGAATTTCTGGAATTAAATCTGATTTTAAACGAATTTTAGAGTAAACAGTGGTTTACCAGAAGTCAAATCTTGAAATCTTGTTGAAACATGAAATTAACCTTTAGGGTTGAAACAAGTTGAAATATGATTTTTAAATAAAATAAATTGAAATCAAATTTTTGAAATTAAATCCCCTTACAAACTAGATAAATTAAAATTAGGGGTGAGTGCTCTGCAGGGTGCCCCCTAACGATTCACTTCGTGCCTTTATGGACGATGGTGACCCCGCGCGAAATTGAGATATGATATTGCCAAAAAGGCATGAGATATGGAGCCTACACTCTCGGGAATATCCACATGGGTTTCCCGAGGCTCCGGAGTGGTACTCGGTATGGCTGATACGGTTGCGGCCGCCGGGCTACCGGCTAAACTTCTCGAGATTGCGATGCAATCGTGAAATACTTGAAATACTAAATCTGGGATGTAAGGGGGATTTAAATTAAATTAAATTATGTGATGTTGTCCAATTAAATTATTTAAATGCTTTATTGAAATTAATTATGGTCTTTAATTTTAATTATGTGAAATGTGTGTCATGAAGTTAAATTATGTCGATTGGATGGTTAGTTAAGTCAAATGTAAACTATTTATGTTATTATCATGATTTACTTAAATGTTAAATTAATGGCTTTTAAACCCTACGACCATGCATGTGTTAACTTACTCAGCAAGTTGTGCTGACCAAACCATTTTTATTTCTTTTTCTTACAGAGTATGTGGAATGAACATGTATGAGCACGATCATGCATGGGGATTTTGGGAACATTATTTTGTTTTAAATTTTGCATTAGACGATATTATGAACGGGCCTGTTTAACCCGTGTTTTGGACATGTCGGCCCTATTTACATTTTCCGCTGCAATACTATACTTAAATATTATTTCCGCTGCACTATGATATTAATATTTTTGAATTATATTGTATGGGCTGTTTTGAATGCTTTAAATGTTTTAATTACTGCAATACCTAGCCTTGCATCTCTTTAGTAAGCTCGGAGAGACCGTGTCTTACTAGGGAGATGTGGCGGTAACACCCCGACCTGGGTGACCAAAAACCGGGGTGTTACATTATCCCTCACTGGTCCAGCATTCGAGTGGTATATTAATTTGCCAGCAGGATCGGTTAACACCTGGGCCGAAATGGAGCGGTTATTTCATGACCGATTCTATAATACCAGCCCTGAGGTATCGGTGGTTGATTTAACATCAACCAAACAGAATGCGGCAGAGTCGGTTACAGAGTTTGTAGAAAGATTTTATGCCGTTAAAGCTCAAATGAAGACTATGTTGCCGGAGCATGAATATATTCAAATCCTGAAGCAGAATTTGAAGTTTGCCATCAAGGACAGATTGATGGTCACAAGACCAAGGACTGTGGCCGAACTAACGGCCGAGGCTATAAGAATGGAAACCTACTTAGCGGAACAAGCGGCTTTCAAATCCAGCCGAAGTCAAAGTGGCAGATCGCAACCTATCCAGTCAGCTGCTTCATTTGCAGAATCTCTGGATAGGTGTGAAATTGAGGAAGAATACAATATGGACGATGTTCCCGCTTTAGCCGAAGTAGCAAGGGCTGAATTGGTAATTAAGAAGCCCATGACCTGTCCAGCTCTTCGGCCAGTAAGAGGAAAGGAGAAGGAAGGAGAGGTTAGAGACGTCTCAGAGGTTTTATTCTTTCAATCTATCCCAGATGGACGAAATATTCGATTATTGCCAGAAGAACGGATTATTGGAGTTTAAAGGGAATCATCCGCAGCCGACCAAAGAACAATTGGAAGCTGGGTGGTGTAGATTCCACGGATCGGCTACTCATTCTACAGCGGTCTGCGGACATTTCAGGAAGTTGATTCAGAAGCATGTTGATGACGGGAAATTGAAATTCCCAGACAAACTCATGGCAATAGATAAGAATCCATTTCCTGTCGCGAACATGGTAATGGTACACCCCAATCAGAACAGGTCTGTACACGATCGATTGGGGACCAGCCATCATCCAGTAAAAGCTCTGTGCACGATCGGCTAGGAGATCAGTCATCGGCCCAGAGGAAGGAAGGAGTATGGAGACGTTTAGGGTCTCCGCAGAAAGGGAAAGAGAAAGTTTCGGATGTGTTTGACCGATTGGGTGATTATGAAGTGAAAGAATGGATTAAGCAATCGGATAAACCGCAGAAGAAGATAGAATTTAAAGATGACAATGAAAGGCCCACGTTGAAGATCATAACGAACGGTTGGGATTCAGAAATGAAACTGACAGCTGATAAACGGAACGGAAAGACTGTGATTCAGATTACAGTCCCCGAAGAAGCTGTCTCTCCAGAAATGAAGAGACTCAGAAGGCCACCAGCGAATACTCAGGTAGGCCGATGGGTTAAAAATTCCTCAGAAGCAAGGCATTTCGGCCAATGCCGAATTGAGGAATCAGCTTGGAGGGCAGGAGAGAAAAAGACTCCAAAAGGAAGAGGATCATATCGTACTTTTAAGCGAAGAATGCAACGGCTTAAAGCAGCCGCTGTATATGAGGAAGAAGAGTACGAAATGATGCATATGGAAGGAGATTTCCCAGATGATTGCTCTTCATCTGAAGGGAGGATCCTTGATAGAGTATTTTCAGCTCGGTTGAAATCAGCCGAAGGGAAGGAAGAAAGGAAGCCGAAAGAAGAACAAGACCGGCTGAAAAATAAAACTGAATTTCGGCCGAAACCAATACAGTCAAAGGCCGAAAATGAGCAGTCGAAATCAAAAGAAGAATGGAAGCCTAGACCAGTCCGTACTAGGGAATGGAAACCAAAGACAACTATCGTCCCGACTAACGAGACACTTTCAGTCGGACAGTTTAAGTTTGACTTTGGGTCTAGCGCAAATATGGTAGGGATGACCACAGCAACCGATGTGGAGTACTGGTCCGATTCAGAACCAGCTGTGGTCTTTTGTCAGAAAGAAGGAGAATACTTCGGCGAAGAGGAACCCATAGTGGATTTCTGTTCCGCCAAACTCGAAGCATTTCGGCCTGAGGCCGAAGCAGAAAAAGTGATCGAAGAAGGGTATGAAGCATTTGTCCCCGAAGCGCAGCCAAGCACGATTTTGCCTCCAACTGCAAAGATGTCTCAACATGTGAGGCCATTGTATGTCAAAGGTTGGGTCAATGGGAGACCACTCAGAAGAATGTTCATTGACGGTGGAGCAACCGTCAACATCATGCCATTGTCTACGTTGACGAAGATAGGCTACTCGAAGGATGATCTATTGCCCACAAGGATGAAAGTATTGAGTTTCGTGGGAGCACAAACAGCGGCTGAAGGATGCATTTTAGTGGATGTGACGGTCGGGACAATATCGATTCTGACTATGTTCTTTGTTGTGGATGCAGAAGTCCCGTATGCGGCCCTATTAGGCCAATGCTGGATTCATACAGCTCGATGTTTGCCATCAACACTGCACCAGAAGATATGGTTCTGGAAAAATGATGGCACAGTCGAAGAAGTGGATGGTGATCAACCTCCGTTTCCAGTTAGCTCAGCCGGCCGAATTGATGCGGTGTTATATGAAGAGCCCATACAATCGTTCCTAGCGGTTGTAGGGGAACGATATCCGCATGTCGTCGAGTGCGATTGGACAGATTTGGGTTTCGAGGTTAGATATCAGGCCGACGCACGGCCAATCGGTGAAGAAAGCAAATGATGAATGAACAACCGAAACAAATGATCGAGTTCGAATTGGCCGAACTCGGATCTTCGGAAGAGAAAGAAAGCTGGAGCGAACTCATGGATGCTATTCCGAAGCGAACACCTGATTTTAAAGCACAAGATCCCTTGAAAATGGTCAACGTTGGCACAGATGAGCACCCGAGGGAGATACCGCTGAGTGCAAATCTAGATCAGTAAATGACAAGCCGATTCAAGGAGGTGTTAATTGAGTTCAAAGATTGTTTCGCATGGGATTACACAGAGATGCCAGGATTGGAGCGATCGATTGTAGAACACAGACTACCAATCAAGAAGGGGTTCAGGCCGCATAAGCAGTCGGCCAGGAGGGCAGCACCCAAAATAGTCCCAAAAATAAAGGAAGAAATAGAAAAGTTGTTAGCGGCCGGGTTCGTTAGGCCAGCTAAGTATGTAGAGTGGTTGTCAAAGATCGTTCCTGTAATAAAGAAGAATGGGAAATTAAGAGTTTGTATTGATTTCAGAAATCTTAATATAGCCACTCCTAAAGATGAGTATATGATGCCTATTGTCGATTTGTTAATTGATTCGGCCGCAAAACAGGGGATGTTATGCTTTATGGACGGATATTCGGGATACAACCAAATCTTTATGGCCGAAGAAGATGTGCATAAAACCACATTTAGATGTCCCGGAGCTATCGGGATATACGAATGGGTAGTGATGCCATTTAGGTTGAAGAATGCAGGAGCTACGTATCAAAGGGCCATGAACTATGTCTTTCATGATCTAATAGGAGACTGTGTCGAAGTCTACATCGATGATTTCATGGTCAGATCCAAAGATATGGAAAGCCATTTGGACGATTTGCGAAGGGTATTCGCGAGAATGAGACTACATGGAGTTAAAATGAATCCAGCCAAGTGTGCTTTTGGAGTGCAAGCAGGGAATTTTCTTCGGTTCTTAGTACACAATAAAGGCATAGAAGTTGATGCAAACAAGACTAGAGCTATCCAAGAAGCCAGGCCTCCACATGATAAGAAGAGTTTGCAAAAGTTCCTTGGGAAGATCGGTTTCCTGAGACGATTCCTGGAAAATGCGGCCGGAAAGTCGAAACCACTAACTGATTTACTGAGACTGAAGAAAGAGGAGGAATTCAAATGGGGAGTCGATCAACAAAGGGCCTTTGAGCAATTGAAACAGGCTTTGATGAATCCACCAGTATTGGTTCCTCCGATTTTAGGCCGACCATTGAAGCTGTATATAGCAGCGGCCGAAGAGTCTATTGGAGCATTACTGGCCCAAGAAAACGATGAAGGAAGAGATCGGGCGATTTACTATCTAAGCCGAATCCTTAGGGATGCCGAATTAAGGTACTCGCCGATTCATAAATTGTGTTTAAGTCTTTATCATGCATGTCAAAAATTAGAATACTATATCCAACCAAGGCAAGTGATAGTGGTGGCTTCGGTTGATATAGTTAAGATTATGATGAATGATCCGATCAGTAGCCGAATAATGGCCAAATGGGCCATGAAGTTAAATGCGTACGACTTGAAATTTCAACCACTCAGAGCTATGAAAGGTCAAATTGTAGCCGAATTTATGGCCGATCACGCAATACTTCCAATATCCGACGATATCGGAGATCAAGTTCAGCCGAAAGAAATAGACGAAATAGGGATTGTATATCTGCATCCATGGATAATGATGTTCGATGGTTCCAAAGCAGCCTCAGGAGTTGGGGCAGGGTTTACTCTAAATACGCCGGAGGGCAAGATATACAGGTACTTCGTGTAATTACCAAATTCCTATACGAATAACCAAGCTGTATACAAAGCACTGATTTCGGGGTTACAACGACTAATAGAAGAAGGAATAAAAGCTATCATAATCAGAGGAGATTCACAAATAGTTATTCAGCCGCTATTAGGAGATTTTTCGGTCAAGAGTTCTCAATTAATCAGATTGTACGAAGAAGCATTTAGTCTGTTGGAAGAATTCGACGAGGTGTATATCGAATACATCCCAAGGGAGAAGAACGAATTAGCCAACGAATTGGCTCAACATGCAGCCAGATATCGGCTAATGCCGATAGCAGGAAATATGGAAATACATTCGGCCGAAACAGAAAAGGCCGAATGGATAAAGAAGATAGCACAAACGTTGGAGGATCCATCCGAAGCTAATCCGGCCGAAAAGCGGAAGGCAATGGATTACATAATAATAGGAGGGTTACTCTTCAAGCGAGCTATCGACGGAGTATTACTCAGGTGCGTCGGAGAAGAAGATGCCAAAAGAATAATAGGAGAAGTACATGAAGGAATATGCGGCGCACATCGAGCAGGAAAATCGATGAAATGGAGTATCATTCGGCTGGGATATTATTGGCCGAATATGGGAATCGATTGTGAGAAATACGCTAAAGGGTGCCGCGAATGTCAGAAGCATGGGCCGATTCAGAAGTTACCGGCCGAAGAATTACATATAATGATCAAGCCATGGCCATTCCGAGGATGGGCTATGGACATCATTGGAAAGATTCATCCCTCTTTGTCGAAAAGGCATGAGTTTGTGCTAGTGGCAACAGATTATTTCACGAATTGGGCCGAAGCACAGGCATATGTTAGTATTTCGCAAGAGGAGGTAATTAAATTTATTAAGAGACAATTAATATACAGGTTCGGGATTCCACAGACGATTCTAACAGATAGAGGAACTGTATTTGTGGGAGAAAAAGTCAAGGCCTTTGCAGAAGAATACGAAATAAAGATTGTGCATTCGTCACCATATTATCCACAAGCAATTGATAGGAATCATAAAGAAGATGATTGAAGGTCAGTCGTGGAAGTGGCATGAAAAGTTATCCGAAGCATTGTGGGCCTATCGAAATGCTAAGACTTCAGCCACTGGATTTACGCCATTTCGGCTGACTTATGGTATGGATGCAGTACTGCCAGCCGTAATAACAGTCCCAACTTTAAGAACAAGCCAAGCAGATTTAATGTCGGCTGAACAGTATGATCGTGCGATGAAAGATGAATTATTGGAAGTCAACTTCGATCGGGTACAAGCCTTCGAAAATTTGCAGAAAAATAAAGATATTGTGGCCGATTGGTATAATAAGCGAATTCGTGTTAAGCGATTTGAAATTGGAGATTTAGATTGGAAAGTTATATGGCCACCTAAATAGAAGGATGGCCGATTAGGTAAGTGGAGCCCCAATTGGGAGGGACCATTTATTGTTCAGACGAAATTACCAAACGGAGCATACATTTTGGTGGACGAAAATGGAGAACAAATGTCAAATCCAGTAAATGCAAGATATATGAAGAAATATTATCCATCAGTCTGGGATTAAACATCAAGTGAACAGAAAAATAAAGATTTTATTGCATGGACGAATATTACAAAGAGGAGCTACTTCGGCCGAAAGCGGCGTCGATAGTCCGAAATCACAATATACAAGGGAAACGTCCTATTCTACTGAGGAAGGGAAGAAATGGAAGCCAGTGGGATCTGAAATGGAAGACACCCAACATTCATTCCCAAGTCCTTCCCGCCTATAAGATCGGTGAAGGCTGTGCTAGTCAAGCCAGCTCCCCGATCCGAAAGGAAAAGAAAAGAAAATAAGTATCTGCTCCAGCAAGGACACCCCCTCTAAGCATGGAAGATAGGGATGAGATTCTAGGGGTATGGCCTTCAGAGCTAAAAGGATGATTCGGTCCCATAGAAAGGCACGATTATTATTCGACCGCCCAGGACTTTGGGACCGATATTAGTAGGGTTACGACAGGTCACATCAATATTAAGAAACAGAGCAAAGCTTGAACATGACCGTCGAAATATATGTTAGGGAAAGTATTAAGAGATCCTCTCCCGCCGGAGGAAGGCGATAAAAGGATTAGCTGAACTCGCATCGCATGAAGGAAGGGTTTCCGGGTCATAAATGAGGATTCAGGTGAGGAGTCAGCATGCCAAGGAGGCCAGAGAGGAGAAGAAATAGAACATATCGAGGAAACTGCAATAAACATTGCAAGGCAGTGAAATGAAAAGAGAAGAGATGCTGGTATTTATAGGAAAAACCAGGAGAGTGTCATTTATAGCAAGGGTAGAAAAGTAAAAGAGAAGAGCATTAATCACAGATGAGACGTTTCAGAAATCCCAATAAAGCTGCAGGAAATATTACTATATCAAAAAGGATATCCCGAAGATTACGGAAAGAAACAGACATAGTAATTCATAAAAGACAAACACTTAATAACAGGCCGATTGAGCATACAAGAGAAATAGACCAAAGGAAAAGAAAAGGTCAGAAATACACCAAAGGATACATAAAAAATCTAGCCGAAAAGAAGAAAAATTCAAAAGGATTATAATTCATAATTATATCCGAATAACTACAACAAAGGAAAAATCTCAATCTCCACTCAAGTCATAAGAAATGTCATCGTCGAAACCACTAGGAAGAACAACCACCGAATTGCGGGCAGTAGCAGAGTTCAAGACCGATTGAAATTCTTGGAATGATCGAGCTTCAGCTTCGGCCGAAACCGGAGGGTCATCAGGTTGAGACAGGAGAAGATGTTCAGAAGCATCTTGAAGAAGTTCAGACTGAGCATCTAAGAAAAAAAAATCAAAAGAGAAGAAGGGCATAATCATCATATATCATCAAGGTCAAGAGAACAAATTAAATATTACCAGAATCTTTCAGATTATCCCCTACAGAAGGATCGACAACAGGGTTATCTGAGACCGTGGAAGCATTCGGTGCAGAAGGACGTTGGGCCGCGATAGAGCGAATTCTGTCAACCATTGTTTGAGTGCCCGACCACAAACCACGGAAAATGCCAATGATTTCATCACTAAAGGACGTCCTCAAGGAGCTTGGTGGAGACTAGCAAGCTTATCTCTCGGAGCTTGGGCAAATTTATGGAGCTGCTTGACAAGGCCTTGCAGGTGAGCCGATTCCTTATTCACTTCAACCAAGGCATCCTTCACGCCTTGCGCCTCATGTTGGAGTCAGCTGATTTCTGAGTCGATAACAGAAAGACGATCCGAATACTTAAGTCTAAGGTTGTCATTAGCTGACAACTTACCCATAAAAGCGTGATAATTCAGAAGTGTGCTTATCAAATTCCAACTTGTGAAGAATAAGAGAGGCTTGCTCATCCTCAAGTTTTTTACGAGTAGCCAAGATGTTGGGGAGCTCTAGGTCCATCCGTAGAAGGGAAGTGAACATTGCCTGATGAGCATCTGCCAGGCCAGATGCTAGAAGTTCTTCAGAGAATGCATGCTTGATGTGTGAAAGGAGCAGGAGGATGGGCTTGGTTTGAACTGAAAGGGCATCAGATTGACCAGAAATTAAACATTCCAACTTATCTAAATAAGCCTGGAAAGAGTTAGGAAACTCTGATGAAGGGGGAGAAAAAGAAGGGGAAAAAAAATCATCCAGAACGCTCCTATCTGGAAAAGGAGAAGAAGGATTAACATCACTAATAGTTGTCCCTTCTAGTCGAACACGGGTAAGGGAGGGGTCAGGAATAGAGACAGCCGAAGAAGAAGGCAGAGTAGCTACCAAAGAAGTAGTCGAATCAGGGATGATCGAATCAATATCACCGCTCCCAAGAGTATGAGAAATTGATCTTGACCCCAGGCCAGCTGATGAAGCAGGAACTATACCAGAAGCAATGGCCGAAGTCTCGTCGATAGGATCAAGAATCAGGTGAGAAGTAGTGGAAGGCCGAGGCATATCATTCGGACTTGACAAAGGATTAGGCGATGTAGAAGGATTAGATAAAGCTACAACAGCCTAAAAAAAAAAAAGGAGAAAATATATGTCAGTAGATCAACAGTGAATAATTCAAAAGAACAAAGGAAGGGAATCATAGGAAACCTGATCAGTAGACACAACCGATCCCGGGAGGGGCGAGCGAGTCAAACGTCGAAGAGCCTTAGATGCAGGTTTGCCTTTCGATTTCCCCGAGCTCGAGGCAGTACGCTTTCGCTTCGAGGAAGTAATAGGAACAGACGAAATACGCGGATGAGGCGGAAGAGATGAGACGTCGTCCAAGGCCCCTGCAAAGTAGGAATGGGGAAAAGGTTGAGGAAGATACACGACATATGAAACAAGAGATCAAAAAGACTTACTAAGTAGAGGAAGTAAAGGGTCATCCTCTTGAGAAGAACAGGAGTAATCAGGGGCTGAACCGATAACCGAAAACATCATAATACCTGGGAAACAACGAGAAATAAGGAAGTTCTGCAAGTCAGTGACGAAATTAGCATAAGAAAGAACTTTCCCCCACCAATCATCCAAGCGCTTGGTCGAAAGACCAGGGCGGACATCGAAACAACGAACTTCAAAGTTGCAAATTCGGAGAGCCCACGTTCGACAAAGACTTCGTCTATCCTCAGGGCCGAATCCTTTGAAGGATTTATTGTACCGATGCGGATCTCCGCGAAGAGGAAGGACCACATCCTGAACAAAGCCGAATTGTCGGCTGACCAGGTGAGGATTATAAACCTCCGAAGGGATAGGATGTTCAGGAGGAACGAACAATGAACAATTGAAAACATGACGAGGAATGATACAAGCGTTCCAGATTTGAGCGAATCCCGTCGAGAGAGGTCTACCAAAAGGGGGTACACCAATAGCTGAAACCCAACTATCCGGAGTACCAGAGTAAAGGTGACAAGAGGAGGAATCAAGAGGAGATCTGTTCATAAAATAATAAATCCATTGTTCAATACGCATGTCGGGAAATCGGATCCCAAGAAGATCATTGGCCGAAGGATGGGTAGTATCAAAAGGCTGGGGCTCGAAACCAGAAATATCCCTGAAATGCCAGGCAAGCCAAAGATGAAGAAACCAAAGAGGGCCATGAGATCGATTGGGGTAACCATCAGCTCATCCGAGTACCTGGGACGAAATACCAGAGTATAAGTGGACTAAAAAAATAATCGGTAAGAGGCAAATGGGTATCATCCATAAGGGACTTAGCCAAAGGAAAAGTTTCAAGGACAACATTCTTGGCGGGTGCGCACCAGAAGAATCGGCTAAGAAAGTGCATCATAAAAGCCACAAGTTCCGGAGGAATTCAGGCTTGGTACCGCAGTACCGGTTAATCCACAAGGCGAAAGTAAGCCCCGAAGTTTAGCCAGAGGATTTCGTCGAGGGTTTTTCAGAACCAGTAACACCCAAGAAGTACCTTCCAAGAGAGGGTAAATCTAATAGAAGCTTGATATCTTTGATAGTCGGGGTCATCATACCCCATGGGAAAGCAAAATCAGTTGATAGAAGAATTCTAAAAGTAGAGAAAGGCCTGAATATATCGATAGTCCGAAGGGAAAGGTTGCGTACTCAACTTAATCAAATGAAATACCGGTGGATATCCAAATTGATTCACATTAGGGACGAACCTGTTCATACCAAGCAACATGTTCCGGAGTCACTAAAGGCCAAGTACTGAGAGAGCTAAAAAGTTTGACGGAAAAATGATCCGAAAACAAAGGGATCGTCTTCAGGTCACCAAAAAGAGTAGAAGCAGAGGCGGCAGACTCGACGGAAGTCGCAAGAGGCCCCAGAGTAGTAAGACCGTCGTCAGTAATACGAAGCGAAGATTTATCGGCAAAAGAATCCTCGTCATTCTTGATCTTCAGAGAAGAAGGCGAAAGAATCGGTTGGGCCATTGAGGAGAAAAGTGAAAAGAAAAGAACTGCAAGAAGAATGTGCGAATGCAAAAGGGGAAATAATTAAAAAAGATAAGAGAAGATGAAGAGACGTGACCGGATTTTAAGGAGGAGTTGGCGCACGAAAAGGAGAAAGAGGGAGAGTTTACTTGGGCTCCTTCTAGAGACAAAAATTCGCCCAAGTAAGGAGGGCATCTGTTGGGGCCACATAGAATAGTGGGCCGCAAAAAGGTAATCGGGCCATAAATCATGGGCCAAGGAAGAGTTTTTGAAAGAAATGGATTTAGAGTCAATAGGGCCGAAAGAATAAAAGAGAATGATCCATAACAGACAGAAATTCCAAATAAAGGAAGGTCTCAGAAGCAGGGAGATTTCGGCCGAAATGAAGTCAATCCAGCCGAAATCAAGACAGTTGATGAAGGGAAAGATGAATTCGGCTTAAAGGAATCGGCCGGAGAGCGGTTACCTCAGCTCCGGCTATAAATAGGGGATGTCATGCACAAAGTCAAGAGAGATCAATCCAACCCCCAAATTCATTTATCAAATTTTTTTTTTGGTAAAGATTGACACCTATGTGTCGGCAAAGGTGTGTGGGAGCCCAAGCCACACAAATTACAAAGGAGGATAAAGGGGAGGGATAGGGGCCGGGTGGGAATCGAACCCCCAACCTATGGTTGGAAGGCAGGGGACATGACCACTTGAGCCAAGTCCCATTCCCTTTTTATCAAATTTAATTCTTTTGTATCTTTACTGCTTTTCTTTATTGTTTTCCTTTACATTGCTTTCCTAGAATCTAGCTTAGTTAGCTCATAGCGGTTACTTACTTCCAAGTCCGCCGTTGTTCCTTAACAACCGGTAGTTTGGTTCTTTTTTTCTCGGTGAATTCGCCGTTGTTTCTTAACAACAGGTAGATTCCCCATTGTATCTAGTTGTCATTTCAATTTCAAAGAATATTCAGTCAAGTTTGGGCGTAATTAGTCAAGTTTGGGCGCATTATTGTTAATCCGGACCCGTAACCGGTTTGATCCTTTTCCGGTAGCCTCCCTTGAGGAGAAAAAGGTCCTTGGCTCACCGCCAGCCAAACACAGTCGAGACTTTTCATATACTAGATTGTTTGATAAAAATACACAATACACTGAACCACTAGATAAGGAGGATAAAAATATCATTAATAAAATAATAAATAATAAATAAATAATTATTTAAATAATAAATAATAATTAATTAATTATTAAATAATTAGTTAATTAAATAGTAATAATAAATATAATAATAACAATAAAGATACACAAATAAATAAAATATAAAACAATGCAAGGTACCCAACTTAAAGACATATATATGTTTGTGGGTCAATCTCTAAGAATAAAACTAAGAGTAACTAAACTTAAAGTTTTTGTGGTATGAGATATATAACTCTAAAAACCCCTTGACAAAATACCCATTTCACTAAATCATTCAAACCAATTTTAATAAGTCCCTCACTCCGGACTTTAAGTTTGGGGTTTGATTTCGAGGCCCTTATTTCTTCCATTTCTAATTTGTATAGGAAGGATTCCCATTTCCCAACATAGACTAAAAAAAAAAAAAAAAAAAGTCTATGCACTCAGCCCGGCCCATCGTCTTCGTTCTTCAACCTTCTTTCCGAGACTTCGACTTCGACAAATCCCTAAAATCAGCCACTCCTCCCAGTGCACGGCCGAGTCCGTCACCACCCTTCCATCGCCGCCTTCATCTGCTTGCCGGCGCTGCTGTTCGCGCCACTGCTTCTCCCCCGCACTCACGCTGCTCGCTCCGGCCTCCGCCTTCCGCCCTCGCCTCCGGCCTCAGCCCTCCGCTTCTCTCTCCCCGCCGTCAGAAGAAGCGGCAGGACGCCAGGCCCGCCTTCCGCCCTTCGCGTTTAGAAGCAGCCTCCGTCTGGTATGTGGTATCAAACACCCGAAACACTTATATGATCTTGATTTGATTCTTGGTCCCTTCTTTATCCGGGAAAAGTGAAAACAATATATTGATATAGTATTGAAGGAATAGGTGTACGGTTGTGAATATTTGATGTGCTTGTTTTATATAAGCCGTTAGTAATGTGTTCTCATCTTACAAATTTCAAAGTTAATAGAAAGGGATAGAACAAATTGTGCTATTGTTGGTTAAGTGTAGCTAAATTGATATTATTATTGTTGAGGTTATTGTGCTATTCTTGGTTGTAATTGATTATTGATTAATTGTAGCTAAATTGGTGTTACTATTGTTGAGGTTATTGTGCTATTGTTGGTTTTGATTGATTAATTGTAGCTAAATTGATGTTATTGTTGGGGCTATTGTTGATTTTGTTTGAGAAAATAATGAAATTAGACAATGACAGTCCCAAATCCCCGATACTGAAAATTTCGCTTGGATTTTGTTTTGGTTGGTAAAGAATGTTAATGCAACTAAAATCTAATTTCATCTATAATTCATCTAAAAAATTCTTTCAAAAATTATTTAAAAATTTATTTTTTAAAAAAATTAGTATAAGATTATCCCATAATTTTATCAGTTTAAAATTTTCAAATCCATCATATATCTTTTTAAAATTTCCCAAAAGAGTCTCTTAATGCCATCTTTGAAAGAATGTGTAATGTGTTCAAATGATTGTTCACAATTGCTCGATATAATTTGGAAAGTTTTAATTTTCAAATCTGTTCTGTCATTAGTGGTGCACTGGGGTGATAGCTCTGATGTTTCAGATGTGTTATAGGTTATGTCAATAAACGTGGAATTTTTGGTGTATTTCTTCACATCATCACATTGTTATTCGATTTGGTTTTGCCCTTTTTTCTTGCTAAGGCTTAAACAGAAGTCAATGAAATAATTGTTAAGGTAGATGTCCATCTTACATTGTCTAACTAGCTTTTCTTCTTTTTCATTCTATTTGTCTGGTTAGGAACATAAGATTCTGTTCTTCGCTGCATTTCAATATCTTAATGTTATTGAAATTTGGAATTTATTTTGTATGATTGAGTTCAAGTGGATAATAGTTATGAATTTGGGATTATTAGCAACTTCTATCGAATTTCTGTTTATGCTATCCAAAAACACTAGTAATGCTAAAATTTGGTGATTAATGCTGCCCAAGTTTTATTATAGTTCAATTGACAAAATAAATGGAGTTCTGTCCAACTTGTGGGACCATGCTGCTTTATGAATTGCCTTACATGGATCGCCGAGCCCGATTCTATTGTTCGACTTGCCCTTATGGATGTGAAATTGAGAGCCAGGTAATTAATTTGATATTTTGTGTACTGCTATTAAAAATAGATAATGAATATAAATATTAATGAACACACTTTGTGTATATGTGCTCACCAAATCCTTCAACAGGTTAAAATAGAAAGGCACAAACGCTTGGTCAAAAAAGCCATTGATTCCATTTTCGAAGAGGATGATAGAAAGTGTATGAACAAAACTTCAAGTATGTTCTTTTACTATGTTCTTTTGGGTAGTAAAACAGTATTCTTGGAAGTGCTTTTCCTGTTTATCATCTTTCTCTCTCTCTCTCTCTCTCTCTCTCTCTCTCTCTCTCTCTCTCTCTCTGTGTGTGTGTGTGTGTGTTTCTAGATTGTTTCTATTTATAGCTATGCATCTTTGATTGAAGATCCTTTTGTTTGTTATGTTTGTTTACCATCATGAAATTCAATCAAAATGTTTTATGTAAAGCTCATTAAAATAGCATTTGACTTGCATTTTTGTGGTAAATTTCTTTCATAACTGCAACATTTTTATGAATCTATGACCCTACCCTTGTGACGAGTATCATGGATTTGAGAGTAAAAACAATTGAAATAATAGAGAGTGTACTAAGATTGGCAGTTTGACAACGTTTGATAATTAATTCTTATGCAGCTGAGTCTTGCCCGAAATGCAACCATGGGGAAGCTACTTTCTACGATGTTCAGATCAGGTCAGCTGATGAGCCCAAGACATTATTTTTCACCTGCACGAAATGCAAACATACATGGACTCGAGACTAGAGCACTCCTCCATCTCGACCTGGCAAAGGGCGGATCTTCACATTCATTTGAGTTCTATGTGGTGTTACTGTTATTTTGGAACTGGTTTTAGTCTAATTAGGCAAGTAGGTTAAGGGTATTTATTAAATTTATATAATAATTAACTAAGTATTACAAGTTGGTTCCTTGTCAGCTGTGTTATTGGCAATTTTCATGAAGGGCAACCTTAATATTTATGACTTTAGTTTGTTTGGCAGTTGAATACTATGTCATCCCACATTACTAATCAAGCTTATTTCATGTGGTGCCAACTTCTTGTATGTTGTCCAATATATACTTTTAAAGTTTGGCGCCCATTTATTTGCTTGGTAAGGTGAGGGACTGAGGGGGTGGTGTTTTCTTTTGGGTTACCATGAATTTTCTACTCGTAAAGCTTTTTTGTACTTCAAAAAGAAATTGATTAAAATGTTTCATGTGTGTTTCTTTTAAATATAATGTTTAGATTGGGCAGAAGTTTATTTTATTAGTGGCTGGAAAGACGATGAGTTATTTTTATAATTATTTATTGGAAAAAAGGACAAATAGGTTCATTTTCTTTTTCAAAAATTCAAATCGGTCCTTTTTCTATTTTATTACCAAAATAGTCTTTTACTAATGCCAATTATGTCCAAATCAGTCATTTGTTCACTAATTATACTCTAATTGCTGACGTGGCAAGTGTTTTAATTTAAACCTGACACGTGTGCATAATATTAGTCCTTTTTCTTTTATCTTTTGCCAATTCAATCATAAACTTTTCTTTTGTTCTATTTAGTCCCCTACCACAATCACTCATTTTTATATTAATTGACCTCCAACCTTTCAAATTATTTCATTTTAGACCCAAAACCTTAAATTTTTATTACTATTAATCTATTTATCAAATAAATGCCCAACATACTTCCGTAAATAAAATTAAATACCAAACCTCATACATTAGGTTTGACCGCCTTGTTATAGGGTCTCCGAAGTTCCGGATTTTACGGACTCTCTCTAACCACCCGACCTTAACCGATGGTTCATTGGTTTTGGTTTCCTTCAACAACAATCGGCACAATCATACTTTGTGGACAATAAAATTCAGGCTATTTTTTCATATTTTTAATAATATTTTTTTAATATTTTTTTCAATAAAACCAAGGCTTCCTGTATCCATAACCTTCCAAAAATTCAAGTTAAATCATTTACTCAAACATTGCTATATCCTAAGGTAGGACGCAAAGTAAGATTGTGTTGATTGTAGCGGAAGGAAGCCAAAACCAATGAACCATCGGTTGCGGTCGGGTGGTTAGAGAGAGTATGTAAAATTTCGGTACTTGGAAGACCCGATAACAAAGCAGTCAAACCTAATATATGGGGTTTGGTGTTTAATTTTATTTATGGAAGTATGTTTGGCATTTATTTCATAAATGGATTAGTAATAATAAAAAAATTAAAGTTCTGGATCTAAAATGAAATAATTTGAAAGGTTGGAGGCCAATTAATATAAAAATGAGTTATTGGGGTAGGAGACTAGATAGAACAAAACAAAAGTTTAGGACTGAATTGGCAAAATATAAAAGAAAAATGATTAATTTTATGCACACGTGTCAGGTTTAAATTAAAACCCTTGCCACGTCAGCAATTAGAGTATAATTAGTGAACAAGGGACTGATTTGATTTGTAGAGGACTGTTTTGGTAATAAAATAGAAAAATGACTGATTTTGGATTAGTTGAAAAGAAAATGGACCTATTTATCATTTTTTCCATTATTTATTCTAGCAATGCAGTATTTATCTCAAAATAATTTAAATGAATAAAATGCAACATGGTGTGGATGGGTCCATTAATCGAACATGATCACCTCCTGTATAATAATATGATCAAAATGAAATAATTTGTTTTGAGCATGGTTAAAATTTATCATTCGGTTTCAAGATTAATTGGGGCGTTGAGAAAAAATTCCCTTCACTAATCAACTGATTCGATTCGAAACTATTTTCTATCAACATATAACTAAAAATATTCGAAATTTCGTTTTTTGTATATTATATACAAAATCAATCCGGAATGTGGATTTGGTTTACTGGTTATGGGATCAACATATCTATCTATATAATAAATCATTAATATTTTTTTGGCATGTGCCTTAAACGCTGATTAATCATCCAAAAACTTACAGTCATCCAAAAGCAAAGGTGTGTGGGAGCCCAAACCACACAAATTACAAAGGGGATAAAGGGGAGGGGATAGGGGCCGGGTGGGGATCGAACTCCCAACCTATGGTTGAGAGAAGGGGGACTTGACCACTATGGTAAGTCCCCAACCCCCCTCTTTTAAATCTTATATTTAGGTAATAAATCTATTTATTAGTATAAGAAAATCTTGAAAAAATCTTTTCATATATTTGAAAAGGATATACATTGGAAATAAATCATAATATATTTGATATTATGATAGATTTAGTTAAACCAATATATATTCTTTAATTTTTGCTCGATATATATTATTTAATTGTATATGTTATATTTTCATATATATTATATTAATTATATAAAAATTTGAGCCTGAAATATTAAACTCCATCTATATAATAAATTTAAAAATTAATTAATAATAACTATAAGTCCGTTAATTTATCAAACTATATATAGTTAATAAGAAATTAAAATTCGTTATAAAAATATAATTATTTTAATTTTAACTTTTAGTATCAGGTTTAATTTTTAAATATAATTATTAACATAAAAATAGTTGTAAATAAACTACATAATATAAATAAAAATTATTGATTTTTTGTAAATTATATGTATAAATATAATTATAATTTTGATATTAACAGTTAACATATTCCCCATGCTCAAGGGTTGACAGTTACACTGGGTGAATTGCATTCCATATGGCTAATTTTTAATTTAGTTTGGCTTTTAAAATTTTGGTAAAAATTGTTCTAGATAATTTCTTCCATCTTTCATATGAACATAATAGTAGTACTACTATGAAGATATATATATATATATATTGTCTTTATTTCTCTTATACCTCAAATACAAATATTTATGAACAAATAGTGATTTTGTATTCTTTAAGTTACATAATGTTAGTGTAATTTTTACATTATCTACATCAGTTTCACCAAATTATTTTTAGAGTGTTCAATTGATCAGTTAAATAAGAATGAATCTTTATTCTTTTTTCAGTTATTATTCAATTAATTGTTCCATCAATGATGAATGATAATCCGATCTCCCCTGACTTTAATTTGAATAGTAATAATTTAATACCCGAGAATTTTATAACACAAATAAATACAATAAATAAATAAATAAATAAGTAAATGCACTAAATAAATAAATATAGATGAAATGAGAAATGAAATTAATTAAACAGATTAAATTAAATAGGAGAAATTAAATAAAGTTAAATAAGTTGTTACACGGGAACCCGATATCAATGAACTCGAGAATTCGAGCCAAAACATAAATTTAGATCCGAAGGAAATGACGACATGAAGTAGGAACCCGAAGATAGCCCGGAAATCAGAATCCGGGAGCATAGAGGGATGAAACCCGAAAGAGAGGAGGAAAAGCACGACGGATCGCACGACCCGCCCGGACCGGAGTCCAGGCGTGTCTGGCGCGCTGGCCGCGCGGGTTTTAGGCCAAAGGCGCGCCAACCCCGCGCCAGCACGCAGATTCGCCCGTTGCGTGAATCTCTCGCCCGAATCCGGATTTTCAGCTTCGATTGCACCCCTTGCGGCTCAAGACTCAGTGGAACAGACTTGGAAGTCCCCCTAGATCCTATCCTCTATAAATAACTCCCTTGACTGACCCTAAACCCCTTTTCAAAATCCTACGATACTCTCTATATACAAAGTCGAAATCCCGGAGTCTACGAAGGCATAAAAAACCGAAGCAGCAGCTTTTGGACGAAAATCTCAAGATCTCCAACGTGTGGTAAGTTCTAGTCCATCAGATCCTTTTTAGTCTCAATCCGAAAACGGATTCTAACCCCGTTTCTTTCCTCTCTACACCCCGAATTGGATCTAGAACGGAGAACCCGACGAGCGGAGAGGATAAACGGTGGATTGGAAGCCACGCCTTCCAAATAGACGACCCCGGACGATGATTAATCTGTAAGTGGACACTTACATGGTTTTGGGAGTAATTAAAACATTTGAAACTAAAAGATTAAACAAGAAATCGAAAATCTGTCAACATGATGTTTTTACCGATGCAGTGTTCGTATATGATTTTTCTGAACCCTTAAATTCTTCAAACGAGAAAACTTAAAACACAAAAAACATTCCTAAGACTTAGATCTATCTCCTGTAAAATTTTGAGAATTTTTGGACGAGTTTTGATAGGTGCAATCGACCCCAAACCGAACTGTTAAAAATCGAATCTTGAAATTCTTGGCAGAACATAGATTTGAACTTGTTGACGTTTTTGAATATGTTTCTAGGCCGAATTAGATCTTTAGCCGAACATGAAAGTTGTAGATAATTGCTTTAAGAAGGTCTCTGTAAAAGTTCGTCAAATTTGGAGTTGATTTGCTAGGATAGAATTCGAAATCTTTAAACTGTGGCATATGAAATTCGGACAGATTAGTGTTTCTGTGAAAATTGGTGTTTTTGACCTATTTCGGTATCTCGGATTGAAAACGTTAGAACATGAAAGTTGTAGATCTCGACGTTTCCGAGTCAGTAGTGAATTTTTGGAATTTCTGGAGTTAAATCTGATTTTAAACGAATTTTAGAGTAAACAGTGGTTTACCGGAAATCAAATCTTGAAATCTTGTTGAAACATGAAATTAACCTTTGGGGTTGAAACAAGTTGAAATATGATTTTTAAATAAACTAAATTGAAATCAGATTTTTGAAATTAAATCCCCTTACAAACTTGAAAATTAAAATTAGGGGTGAGTGCTCTGCAGGGTGCCCCCTAACGATTCACTTCGTGCCTTTATGGACGATGGTGACCCCGCGCGAAATTGAGATATGATATTGCCAAAACGGCATGAGATATAGAGCCTGCACTCTCGAGAATATCCACATGGGTTTCCCGAGGCTCCGGAGTGGTACTGGGTATGGCTGATACGGTTGCGGCCGCCGTGCTACTGGCTAAACTTGTCGAGATTGCGATGCAATCGTGAAATACTTGAAATACTAATTCTGGGATGTAAGGGGGATTTAAATTAAATTAAATTATGTGATGTTGTCCAATTAAATTATTTAAATGCTTTATTTAAATTAATTATGGTCTTTAATTTTAATTATGTGAAATGTGTGTCATGAAGTTAAATTATGTCGATTGGATGGTTAGTTAAGTCAAATGTAAACTATTTATGTTATTATCATGGTTTATTTAAATGTTAAATTAATGGCTTTTAGACCCCTACGACCATGCATGTGTTAACTTACTCAGCAAGTTGTGCTGACCAAACCATTTTTATTTCTTTTTCTTACAGAGTATGTGGAATGAACATGTATTAGCACGATCATGCATGGGGATTTTGGGAACACTATTTTGTTTTAAATTTTGCATTAGACGATATTATGAACGGGCCTGTTTAACCCGTGTTTTGGCCATGTCGGCCCTATTTACATTTTCCGCTGCAATACTATACTTAAATATTATTTCCGCTGCACTATGATATTAATATTTTCGAATTATATTGTATGGGCTGTTTTGCATGCTTTAAATGTTTTAATTACTGCAATACCTAGCCTTGCATCTCTTTAGTAAGCTCGAAGAAACCGTGTCTTACTAGGGAGATGTGGCGGTGACACCCCGACCTGGGTGACCAAAAACCGGGGTGTTACAAGTTGGTATCAGAGCCCGGCTATTTTTAAATTATTATTTTTAAACTATTATTTTTAAAACTATTATTATTTTTAAACTACTAACAATACTTGACTATTATTTTTAAAGTATTATTTCCATGGAATAAATTTTTATTTTGAAACCCATGGAAATTAGAAAAAAAAAATATATACATATAAATATAAACAGTGCTTGAATTATTTTAGGGGGGGATCATCATCTGCATTTGCATATTGCATTTCCCTTATTTAGAGAACTTAGAATCTTGACGAATTTCACTTAGAATCTTGGCGAATTTTAACTTAGATCTTTTGCCTGCATTAGATGGCTAGTCAAGATATGGTGAATCTAATGGTCAAGATGATGAACGCTCACTTCGACTCCCAGCAAACCATAGAACAAATGAAACGTCGCATGGCTCACTTGAAGGCAAATCTGCACCACATGGGAGACTTAAGGGAGGCGGACCTCCAACACTTCCTGAATTTGAGAGATGCTGACCGAATTCGCATAAAAGACTTAGAAACTCAAGTGCAAAAACTCACTGAACGAGGTGATGCGATGATTAACAGAATTAAGGACCTAGGTATGGACCTGCTCGACCTCACTGATATCGTGGTACCATTCAGCCCGGTGGAAGACCGTTTGATGGGACAACAAAGCCCAACGCCTGCAGTTGAAAGCCCCTCAGGCCTTATCCATGGACGTTACGGGACCCTTGGGCTCTGGCCGCACATGGTCCGCCCATCGCCTAACCCAAGCCCAAACTTAAGCCCCGTGGAGAATCAATTGGAGGAGCCACAGGAACCAGCCCCGGAAGCCGTCGATCCGCCGTCCCCGGTGTTTTATGGACCTTTGGGCACCGGCCAAGTCTCTGATGAGGATGATCCAATGGAAGACCCTACTACCCTGCCAGAGGAAACATAGATCTTTTTGGATATTTCGTCCTAAATAGTACATTCATTTTGCGCATCCTATTACTTGTATTAAATTTCTTTTAAGGAATAAAATACGAGTTTGATTTCTTGAAACATTTTTTTTTCCAAAAAAAAAAGGAGAAAAGAAACTGGACAGATCTGTCCGGTTAAAAAAAAAAAACAAAAAAAAAAAAACTAGAGTCTAAATAGATAAGGAATAGATAACGGAGCAGCATAACCGAAATAGACAATCAAATGGCAAAACCCTACAGTGCACCCAGAACCCTACACTAGTAAAAAAACATCATAGTACTGCATAAAAAAAGAGAAAACCACACTAAATCTAACTGAAAACAAATGGGAAATACTAAACCAACCGCTTCCGACGTAAGTCTAGATGAAAACATAAAAAGGGAAAAACATAAAATCACTGATCCGGAGGAGGGAAATGGCGACGCATGTAGTCGTCCATCTGACGCACGTAGGCATACATGTCAGTCATGGTGGCCTGCTGCTCCGCCTGTCTCATCGTGATCGTGTCCATACGATCCTGATAGAGATCCATCCTGGCATCCAAGGCGTCGTAACGAGCCTGCCCAGCTGCAAACCCGGCATCCATACTGATCTGCATCTCTTGCATCATCTGGAGCATTTGCGCTATGCCCTGACCCTGCTGTGGAACCACACCCTGCTGCGGGGCCACAGGAGGAGGAGGTGGCTGCTCTGGAGGAACAACTAAGATCAAACCACCATCCTCGGGCTGCGGGCGTAGTATAGCCCGAGGCGCTCCACGATGTAAGGCACTGCGCCGAGCGATGTAAGTCGGAACGCGGTAGTGCTCACCCGCAGCTAAATCATAAGGGTCCGTCTCTGGTGACGTACGGATCCCCTGAGCAACGCATAACCCACAAATGAGGTGAACGTGGGTGATCACCCTACTCCCTCGCCCTCGTCGTAAACCCCTTAGGTTGTCCGCAATGCAAGCTCCCACATTTACCCTACCGCCCCGAGCGATAAAGCAAATGGTCGCCAGACTCGAACTGGCATAGGCGGATCGGATCAAACAAAATTAGCCTATCTTCCATCAACAGGGTTTGATTGCGGTTATTTATATGATTTCCATACTTTAAGAAAAACTTCCTTGACCAATTGATTTGGCCTCTGGGACCTCAAGACCAGTAGAAGCTGCTTGATCGATAGGGTCTGAACTATAGAAATTTCCATTGGATGCATGTGAAGCAAGGAAGTTCTTGATAGGCAAGCAAGCACTAGTTAAGCAAGGCTTTTTCTATATCATAAATAATGGTGCCACCTGGAAAGCGGGATGAGCTATTTAGGATTCTGAACCCCAACTTTGAGAACGGGCATTTTCGAGGGTATGGTGTGGTGAGGAACTATAAAATGATCATTTTCTCCGTATCCGTAACATCTTAACTGCCTAGTGTATTAGGGAATCATGGAGGATATAATAAATGGCGAACTTTAATATAATGAGAAGAATTTATCAAAACATTTCCGTTTTTGTTTGGTTAGGCTATCTATATTTACCTGGGGATGGATGCAATTCAGGCTCCCATTATTGATGAGGTTGGTTGGAATAAGCTTTCATTCCATCTATCTTATCTCTGAGCTTTCTCATTCTTAAGACCGGGATTGGGATGAATAGTGTGACATGGATCTCAGAGGTTGCGTATATATAAAGAAAAAAAGAAAGGCTCCTAAAATCCCGAGAAAATGGCACATTGAAATTTATCTATCCAATAAGCTCGATAAGGTTTACAGTTTCTTTAATCGTAGAGAAGGCACATAAGCCGCCGGGTCGCACGACAGAAAAACACCCAACATAAAGATGAACTCGATTTCAAATACATAGTGGAAAATGTCTTTATTATAGATGAGTAAGAACCATTTGAGGGATCATCGCCTACTTCTCATGGACTAGCCCACTTAGCTATTTAGCGATCTCAAACCTTGGAGGGGGCTTAGCCCGCCCGCCTACCAATCAAAGAGGCTGAGAGTAAGCGTAAGCTCTTCGAGCTTCCGTGAATTCACTTCGCGGTAGCAGCACAGCACATAGCTGGAATTCAGAGACATGCTTTGTTTTGTAAACAGGCTCGAGAGACCTTTTTGATCCTGGGCACACACATGGATACATTTCCTATAGATATAGGGATCTACGCGGCTTCCTCCATTCTCCGCAAGGAAGGCTTGTCCTCGAGAAAAGTTCCGTGCCATGTCTGCCAAACCTTAACTCCCGAAGTCAAGCATCAACTACGATCCTATCCGATAACTGCTTCCTTCCTGGCTAACTTTCTATATATCTGTCTTCATCTAATAAAAGAAGTGCGATGTGTCTGGAAACTCGGGATCGCAAATGGATTCGAGTACCATTCTGATCGCCTCTCTTCTCATCTTTTCTATAGGCTCATAGACATGATCTATGACGATATGACTCCGAGTAATCGGCCGAATGCGTCCTAACCAAAGCTGAGCAAGTACATGCCAAGGAGCGTCCAACGACGTCAGTCGTAGCTCATGGGCGTACCCAGTCTGTGGAGGTACCTCGGTACACAAAACACCCCAGGCAGGAGCATAAACCCGGCCCTCTGGCTGTGGTCGGAATGTGCCATCGTCTGGCAAACCAAAATAGAGGTTGATCGCCCGAGCACTGAAGTCTAGGTAGCGACCACGAACCCAGACTCGAAAGGTCGTCGTCTACCCCAAGGCCGCTAATGTTGGCGATGACCTCCATAGCTAGATAGCCGGAGGCAACGCCCTCGGGATGACGTGCGAGTCCTATCCACTGGAGATGCCCCAAAACTACACTGATCCTGTCATCGCCCATATGATCGGGGAATATGCCTCGCTCGGGAACATAAGCCCTGTTTCGACGAAGCTCGTCGAAATAGAAGTCCTGGGCGCCCATCGTCGAGAAATGGAACCTAGCAAGCCGGCGAGGACGCACCTCGTCCGGGAGACCTCTGAGCCTTGGCTCCCGCTCCTCGTCCTCCTCGGACTCACTGTCGTCAATATCCGGCATCACCGGAGCAGCAGTGCTAGGACCGGCTGCATCACGTCGAGTAGCACGTCTCTTGGCCCCCGGAAGAACCATAAGAGACACCAAAACAACCCACAGGAAAAGCAACATCCTGCGAACACCCAATAGTAATTGTAAGGCGAATTTCCACACATCAATTCACGAGCAGAAATGCATAAAAACATCAAAAATATACTTCCAACGGGAGAAGTCTAGGAGGACTTAAACCCAATAGTTCACAATATATACCGGAGGATAACCAAACCGAGGAATGTGCCAAAACAAATTCTAAAAACCATTTTGGCATTTCGTCGAACACTTTATGTGCGTAATAAACTAAGTTCAAAGTTTAGTTGTAAAAACATGGCAATTAACCCCGAAACCAAGCAATTACTTGAACAACGACTCATAATCACCAAGTGTCAACAAACAATACTAATGCACCCACCTTCATACCAATAATACCGACGAAATCGAAAACTTAATATTTGCCCCAAAAATCCAAATTCTAACAAAAAAATCCCACATTTAGGGTATATATTATCACATCAATACTTCCTAAACAATAGAAATGGCACCAAAGTACTATATAAACTCACTAATTCGCAAGAATTAAGCCGAAAATTACAAACCCCCAATTTATATGCCAAAACCCTAACTTCACAATTCACCCAAAATCTAACAAATCAAGGCATAAAAATTGAAATTGGCAAGTGAAAATAGAAGATACATACCTTACAAAGAGAAATCGAAGTCGAAACCGGAAGAATATGAGCACGGAAGAACGAAATTGAGAGAAAGTCGGGAGGAATTTCGGAAGTGAAAGGGGTGAAATGGCTCGCGCGGGGCGCGGGCCCAATTTACACATCCTGCTGTGACCGCGCGGTCCCCTCGCGCTGGAACCCCCTTTAGCGCGCGGACCCCGTGCGGGTCACGAAATTTAATTTTTTTTTTATTTTCGATTTTCTTTTTTTTTTCCCTCCACTGCTCCACACTACTCGAGTGGACTGAGGCGTGTGAGACCGCGTTTCAAGAGTTGAAGAAACGACTCACAACCACACCCGTATTAACACTACCGTCAGAGAATGGTGACTTCGAAGTTTACAGCGACGCTTCGAAGGAAGGTCTAGGTTGCGTTCTGATGCAAGACTCGAGAGTCGTAGCATATGCATCACGCCAACTGAAACCTCATGAGGAGAATTACCCGACACACGACCTGGAGTTGACAGCGGTCGTTTTCGCTCTAAAGATATGGAGACATTATCTTTATGGGCGAAGGTGTCGAATGTTCACCGACCACAAAAGCTTAAAATATATATTCACTCAGAAGGAGTTGAATTTGAGACAGCGAAGGTGGTTGGAACTCATCAAAGATTACGACTTGGAGATATCTTACCACGAAGGGAAGGCGAACGTGGTAGCCGATGCCTTAAGTCGGAAAACCCATCACGTGACAAACTCGTTGGTAATTCCGCCGGCATTGTACATGGATTTAGCGAGATTGGACGTAGAACTTGTGCATCCGGGCACAGTGAGTGAAACGATCTACGCGATGGTTGTAGAAACTCCAATATTGGTTGTAGAACTTGTGCATCCGGCCTCAGAAGTGTGCCGAATTGAAGCAAAGGTTGATGGAGGAAGGGCACAACACGCCATATTCCGTACATCCCGGAGGTGACAAGCTATACAAAGATCTGAAGAAGATCTATTGGTGGCCGGGAATGAAGAAGGAAGTGGCAAACTTCGTGGCGAAATGTCTCACCTGCCAAAGGGTTAAGGCAGTGCGACATAAACCCCTAGGACTGATGCAACCACTAGAGATTCCAAGTTGGAAATGGGATAGCATCTCGATGGAGTTCGTCTTGGGATTACCACGATCACCCAAGGGCATGAACAAGATTTGGGTGATTGTGGATAGGTTAACGAAGACGGCCTTATTTATCCCAATGAAGGACACGTGGACTATGGACCAATTGGCCCGAGCCTACGTTGATAATGTGGTACGACGACATGGAGTACCACATGACATCATTTCCGATAGAGACAGTATATTCGTCTCTCATTTCTGGACGGAATTACAAAAAGCTCTCGGTACTCAAATCAAAATGAGCACCGCATTCCACCCGATGACGGATGGTCAAACCGAGAGAACAATCCAAACACTAGAAGACATGCTAAGAGCATGCGTGTTGGAATTTAAGGGAAATTGGGAATCCCATTTACCCTTAATCGAGTTTTCCTATAATAATAGCTACTATGCTAGCATCGGCATGGCACCTTTCGAGGCGTTGTATGGACGAAAGTGCCGAAGCCCGTTGAGCTGGGAAGAAACCGATAAGTCCGTGGTGGTGGGACCACAACTTGTCGAAGATATGGCTCAACAAATCAAGGTGATTCAAGGAAAAATGAGAGCCGCTCAAGACCGTCAAAAGAGTTATGCTGACGTGAGACGACGAGACCTAGAATTTCAAGTGGGAGATAGGGTCATGCTAAAGATATCACCCATGAAGGGGGTGATGCGCTTTGGCAAACGACGAAAGTTGAGTCCTCGATACATAGGACCTTATGAAATTCTAGAACGAGTCGGAAGTTTAGCCTACCGACTGGCTTTACCGCCACAATTAGATCGAGTTCATAATGTCTTCCATGTTTCACAACTAAAGAAGTATGTGCCGGACCCGACACATGTTTCAACTCGACGAGGATTTGACTTACGAGGAAGTCCCAGTGCGAATTTTAGACGTTAAGGAGCGAGTAATGAGAAATAAGACCGTCAAGATGGTCAAGGTTCTGTGGTCGAACCACGAGAGTGAGACGGCAACTTGGGAGGTAGAATCCGACATGAGAGAATGCTACCCGACCTTATTCCGAACCGACACCGACACAGTTATGGGGACATAACTGCAATCTTAAGGGGGAGAGGATGTCACACCGTATATTTTTACGAACTTTTGTAAACTTTTGAACTAGGTTATGGCTTGATCCCTTCACCGGGTACGTAGGCAGCTTAGAAATTTTAATTCTAAATTCAGTCACAAAATAATAAAACAAACAAAAAAGACCTTAGCACGAGAAAAGCCGAAACACAACTTCGAGGACGAAGTTGATTCTTAAGGAGGGTAGACTGTAATACCCGAGAATTTTATAACATAAATAAATACAATAAATAAATAAATAAATAAGTAAATGCAGTAAATAAATAAATATAGAAGAAATGAGAAATGAAATTAATTAAAGAGATTAAATTAAACAGGAGAAATTAAATAAAGTTAAATAAGTCGTTACACGGGAACCCGATATCAATGAACTCGAGAATTCGAGCCAAAACATAAATTTAGATCCGAAGGAAATGACGACATGAAGTAGGAACCCGAAGATAGCTCGGAAATCGGAATCCGGGAGCATGGAGGGATAGAAACCCGAAAGAGAGGAGGAAAAGCACGACGGATCGCACGACCCACCCGGACCGGAGTCCAGGCGTGTCTGGCGCGCTGGCCGCGCGGGTTTTAGGCGAAAGGCACGCCAACCCTGCGCCAGCACGCAGATTCGCCCGTTGCGTGAATCTCTCGCCCGAATCCGGATTTTCGGCTTCGGTTGCACCCCTTGCGGCTCAAAACTCAGTGGAACAGACTTGGACGTCCCCCTAGATCCTATCCTCTATAAATAACTCCCTTGACTGACCCTAAACCCCTTTTCAAAACCCTACGATACTCTCTATATACAAAGTCGAAATCCCAGAGTCTACGAAGGCATCAAAAACCGAAGCAGCAGCTTTTGGACGAAAATCTCAAGATCTCCGACGTGTGGTAAGTTCTAGTCCATCAGATCCTTTTTAGTCTCAATCCGAAAACGGATTCTAACCCCGTTTCTTTCCTCTCTACACCCCGAATTGGATCTAGAACGGAGAACCTGACGAGCGGAGAGGATAAACGGTGGATTGGAAGCCACGCCTTCGAAATAGACGACCCCGGACGACGATTAATATGTAAGTTGACACTTACATGGTTTTGGGAGTAATTAAAACATTTGAAACTAAAAGATTAAACAAGAAATCGAAAATCTGTCAACATGATGTTTTTACCGACGCAGTGTTCGTATATGATTTTTCCTAAGACTTAGATCTATCTCCTGTAAAATTTTGAGAATTTTTGGACGAGTTTTGATAGGTGAAATCGACCCCAAACCGAACTGTTAAAAATCGAATCTTGAAATTCTTGGCAGAACATAGATTTGAACTTGTTGACGTTTTTGAATATGTTTCTAGGCCGAATTAGATCTTTAGCCGAACATGAAAGTTGTAGATAATTGTTTTAAGAAGGTCTCTGTAAAAGTTCATCAAATTTGGAGTTCATTTGCTAGGATAGAATTCGAAATCTTTAAACTGTGGCATATAAAATTCGGACAGATTAGTGTTTCTGTGAAAATTGGTATTTTTGACCTATTTTGGTATCTCAGATTGAAAAAGTTAAAACACGAAAGTTGTAGATCTCGACGTTTCCGAGTCAGTAGTGAATTTTTGGAATTTCTGGAATTAAATCTGATTTAAACGAATTTTAGAGTAAACAGTGGTTTACCGGAAGTCAAATCTTGAAATCTTGTTGAAACATGAAATTAACCTTTAGGGTTGAAACAAGTTGAAATATGATTTTTAAATAAACTAAATTGAAATCAGATTTTTGAAATTAAATCCCCTTACAAACTTGAAAATTAAAATTAGGGGTGAGTGCTCTGCAGGGTGCCCCTAACGATTCACTTCGTGCCTTTATGGACGATGGTGACCCCGCGCGAAATTGAGATATGATATTGCCAAAACGGCATGAGATATAGAGCCTGCACTCTCGAAAATATCCACATGGGTTTTCCGAGGCTCCGGAGTGGTACTGGGCATGGCTGATACGGTTGCGGCCGCCGGGCTACCGACTAAACTTGTCGAGATTGCGATGCAATCGTGAAATACTTGAAATACTAAATCTGGGATGTAAGGGGGATTTAAATTAAATTAAATTATGTGATGTTGTCCAATTAAATTATTTAAATGCTTTATTTAAATTAATTATGGTCTTTAATTTTTATTATGTGAAATGTGTGTCATGAAGTTAAATTATGTCGATTGGATGGTTAGTTAAGTCAAATGTAAACTATTTATGTTATTATCATGGTTTATTTAATGTTAAATTAATGGCTTTTAAACCCTACGACCATGCATGTGTTAACTTACTCAGCAAGTTGTGCTGACCAAACCATTTTTATTTCTTTTTTTCTTACAGAGTATGTGGAATGAACATGTATGAGTACGATCATGCATGAAGATTTTGGGAACACTATTTTGTTTTAAATTTTGCATTAGACGATATTATGAACGGGCCTGTTTAAACCGTGTTTTGGCCATGTCGGCCCTATTTACATTTTCCGCTGCAATACTATACTTAAATATTATTTCCGCTGCACTATGATATTAATATTTTCGAATTATATTGTATGTGCTGTTTTGAATGCTTTAAATATTTTAATTACTGCAATACCTAGCCTTGCATCTCTTTAGTAAGCTCGGAGAAACCGTGTCTTACTAGGGAGATGTGGCGGTGACACCCCGACCTGGGTGACCAAAAACCGGGGTGTTACAAGTAATAAACATGTTTTCTCAAACTTAAAATATTGGGTTAGATAGTCAATTCTGCCACTAAATTATTAAATAGGACTTAATAGTCTTCATAACCTTGAATTTTAAGTTTATGACTTTTCTTTTTTTCTTTTTTTTTTTTTTTTCACTTCAGAAAAACCACAATGAATTTATGTTGCCACTATTTCTCTTGATAACATAGTCTTCATAAGATTCAAGGATTCTTGAATGAGCTTTAAGCAATTTGGCTTTCGTTCCAAATTTATTTTGATTTGTTAGATTCTGGAATTCCCGATGCTAAAGACAATGATTTTGATATCTTTCTACATTTAGGTTTCCTAATGTGTGGATTATATATAGGAAATTAGGCAGTATTCAATGTGTTCGAAAAAATAACTCAATTTCAGTTATTATTATTATTTTTTTTGTTTAAGTTTTGTTCTTTCTTTTTCAATATTTATCTCGATCCTTTTGAGAAATCAACTAAATTTTGTCTCAATATCTTAGTTTTGACCTTCTTCCTCTGTTGATTAGCTTATACTTCCTCTGTTCTCTTTTAAATGCACACCTTCTGCGTTTTATGCAGTCCAAGGCACATTTTTAAATATTAATAACTCAAATTGTATATAAGTAAAAATTGTAAAAAAAAAAAATTAATATTATAAACCTACTTGATTAGATAAATCTAACAACATCTTACTTGACAATATTTTCTCTTACATAACTATGTTAAACTTTTGATTAAAATGACTTAATGAATAGTTGATACTATGCAAATGCATCACTTAAAAGAGAACAGAGAAAGTAATTTACAAGAGGGTATTGTGAATTATAGTCCACGTTTTAATATGCCTACCATCCTTCCCCATTGTTCGGTGAACGCCACCCACTAGAAGTGTTTGTGTACCTAAACACTTTTAACTTGAACAATGCCACAAAAATTATTGATTTTGTTTACTTAAAAAGTTATGAACGGACAGCCCGTGCGTAGCAGGCAAAAAATCCTAGTAACTAAAAATATTCGAAATTTCATTTTTTATAAATTATATACAAAATCAATCCAGAATGTGGACTTGGTCTAGTGGTCATGTCCTATGACTTCCAACCATATAATTATAATTGGGGGTTCAATTCCCACCCGGTCCCCTATCCGTGCCCTTTATCCACTTTGTAATTTGTGTGGCTTGGGCCCTCACCAACTTTGCCGATATACGAGCAGAGCCGGACCCAGGAAATGTTTCATGGGGGGTCCTAATCTCATGATTGGTTAATAGGTCGTGCAACATGTGTTTTTCCACGATATTTTCATTTTTTAGGGCCTCAGTTTTTAGATAATTATTTTTTAAAGCATTTTTCCTTAGTTTTACTTTTGATATTTCGTATATATGCAGTATCGCAATGCAATCGCATCTTCTCAACAAAGAGTTTAGATTGGGGGTTTTTTGTTTTAAAATTTATATATATTTGTAAATAACATATGTGTTAAATTCCTTTTTGATCATATCAACCATATTTTGGGTTCACGACTTATTTCAATATATATAATTTTTTTCTTCATGTTCTTTATTTTTTTTATTATTGTATACTTCTATTTTACAAAGAAATTGAAATTTTCTAGTTATATTTTAAGATATTATAAGAGCCACATTTTTATAATCTCATTTTAATAATAGAAGATAGTTATTGAAAATAATTATACAATTGATTGTCGATAATTTTCACAATTGGCCATCGAAAATTTTTCAATTAAATTTGAAGGAGATTAAAGATACTTTAACATAATTTATGAATTTACTTGATTGAAAAAGAAAAAAAACAATGAAATTGAAAAAGAAAAAAAACAATGAAATAGCTAAATAAATATAATTAGACATATATATGTAGAAATAGGTATATATATAATTAAAAACAAAAAATAATGGTGCCCCAGGCCCCTTCATCATAGGTCCATCTATGCATACGAGTGTCAATGTTTACCAAAAGTCATACCCAATCCGATTTTTAAGCTATTTTTATGTTGGTGATTTTGGTGATTTTATTTATCTATTTATTTATTTTCGATCCGATGTCTATCTATCCGATCCAGTTTTTCAGATATTCTATATTCTATATTTTCGAATTAATTAAGGATCAAGATTTTGAGTCACCCGAAAACTTGTATCTGATCAATATGGTTGCACCCTCTATTAAAATGAACCATTTTGAATTATATATGAATCATAATTGTGATGACATTTGTTGAAATTTTAATTAGATTGTACTATTTTGATATAAGCTTATCAAACAAATTTTAATTAGATAGTACTATTTTGTTATAAGCTTATCAAACTAGTACACTCGCCCGCGCAATGCGCCGGAAATAAAATTTACATTTCTTTTCTTAAAAAATAATATTTTAAAAATTAAAATAATTTATTACACAAATTTAATTGGTCATACTCATTTCCGACCACATATTATTAAGGACAAAGTTGATAAAAAAATGATTATAAAATAGAGACCGTCGGAGAAGATGTAAAAGTAATCTCCCTGCAAAAGACATTTCTATATTATTTTTTGACAAAGCTATTTTATTTATAAGTTTCCAACATTGACTATTAGCTTTGCATATTATTTTTCTCAATGGAGAATTGAAGGCAATTGATCCAAAGTTAGAATAGAAACATGGAAAAGAATAGATATTATTTTCCATGTAAAAAATAAAAGATATGAGAGAATATAAATTATTTGAAGTGATCTTTTTCAATAATTCAAATTCGGAGCTCGTTTTATTAATTGACCATTATTTTCCAATGTCTTAAATGATTGGATTAATTCACAGAACTCTCAAAGCTATCCATATATATTTCTTGCCTTAATTGGTTGTTCTGCAAAAAAAAAAATATATATATATATATATATATATCCATATAGAATTTACTATTGTAGCCACATTCATCTATATATAATACCATTATTTAAGTAATTTACAGTCTTTCAAAATAAGAACTGAAATGTTTTTTCCCCCCAATAATCGGAAAATGGCAACTGATCTTGAGTTTTTCGATTCTCCCGATTCTTCCCCGTGGACGCCGCGTGAACCGCCATCGGATCCCTCAAATCCTGCCGCCGTCCCACCTCGATTAAAACTGAACTTCAATGATATTATGATTGGTGATATTGCATGTGGGTGACCAAGGATATTGTTGATGGTAATGCTCTTCTGCTGGATATTGTATTTGCGTCGGAGGCCATGGACAGGCATTGTTCGCCTTTACAAAAGGCTTTGGTGGTGAAGCCGTTGGGTCGAAGGATTTGCGTTGTGACACTTAAGGATCGGTGGAGTCGTCTGTAGAGCCCTAAAGTCCACTTTGATATTCTTGACATAGAGAACGGTTAGTTTTTGGTTATGTTTGGTGAGGCGGCTGACAAGGAGAAGGCATTGTATGGTGGCCCTGGGGCGGTGTTCGATCATCATCTGGCCATTGTCCTTTGGAGTAGAGACTTCTTAATGAAGGGAATGGAAGTTACAAAAACCTCTGTTTGGGTGAGATTTCTAGGACTGAATCCTGCGTTCTATAATGAGGAGGCCCTATATATTATTGCGAACCTTGTTGGGCGGACTATGAAGGTGGATATCAGAACGACGGAGATGTCTCGTGGACAATTTTCTTGGGTTTGCGTTGAGGTGGATCTTTCACGGACACTTATTGGGAAAGTCCGCATCAATGGAGAATGGCAGTTGGTGAGCTATGATAGTTTGCACAATATTTGTCATGGATGTGGCAAACTACGTAATGGTCATGTTCAATGCTCTAATAGTTTGGTGTATGCGCCTGCCGGCGACACGGGGGCGCCGCCACAGTCGAGTTATGGGAAGAAGAAGGCAAAAGAAACTGGTATGGAAGGAAAATCAACTAATAACGTAGAGGATGGTGAGAATCATGGAATTAAGGAAACTTGCAATTTAAATAATACGGAAACTAAAGATTATGAAGGTGCATGGAAGAAAACCCTCTATTCACGCCGACCACGCAAACAGATTCCCCATTTGGAATGCTGTAGCTACTCATGGAGAGTGGATCTGTAACACCCCGGATTTGATAACCCAGGCCGGGATGTCACCGCCACACCTCCCTAGCAAGACACGGTTTCTCCGAGCTTACTAAAGAGATGCAAGGCTATGGTTTTTCAGAATTTAAATCATTCAAACAGCCCATTGTAACATAATTTAAAAAAATAACAACATCAAAGTTGCAGCGGAATATAATATTTACATACATATATTTGTGATGCAGCGGAAATTTAAATAATGGGCCAACATGGCCAAGAACACGGGTTAAACAGACCCGTTCATGCAAGTCGTAATCAAATGCAGGAATTTAAAATGAAGTGTTTCCCGAGTGTTCCCATGTATGCATATGGTGATGCATAATCCTCATACTCTGAAAGAAAAAGGAAAAATATGGTTTGGTCAGCAAAAACGTGCTGAGTAAGTTAACACCTACTATGATCAAGGGGTTTCAAAAATCTTTAATTAAGTTACATGAAAACATGTGCACACGAGGCATGATTTAAATTTTTAATTCATCTACTAATAGTAATTTAATTTCATGATTTAGAAGACAAGGATTCCCACACGTTCATAATTTAACACACATGAAAAAGGGTTTTAATTAAATGATTAAATTATTTCTCCTAGGCATGCATACAAAAATATCCCATTTACAAATCTTAAAGTAAATAATTTAATTGTATATTTGAACATGCATTATTCCATAATAACAATTTAATCATGATATAAAAATGTAAAGATATGATTTAAATGCATAATTTAAAGGTATGCAAAAATAAATAAATACTTAAAAATATTAAATCTTTTATTTCCCCACTACGTAACCATTTTTCAATATTTTGTATAACCGGTGATCCGGCAGCCGCAACCATATCAGTATTGACTGCCGTTTTAGTTAGCCATGTATATCGATTGCCGTTTTGGCAAGCCGTGTATATCGATTGCCGTTTTGGCAAGCCGTGTATATCGATTGCCGTTTTGGCAAGCCGTGTATATCGATTGCCGTTTTGGCAAGCCGTGTATATCGATTGCCGTTTTGGCAAGCCGTGTATATCGATTGCCGTTTTGGCAAGCCGTGTATATCGATTGCCGTTTTGGCAAGCCGTGTATATCGATTGCCGTTTTGGCAAACCGTGTATATCGATTGCCGTTTTGGCAAGCCGTGTATATCGATTGCCGTTTTGGCAAGCCGTGTATATCGATTGCCGTTTTGGCAAGCCGTGTATATCTACTGTCAATTTGACAGGCATGTATATCAACTGTCGTTTGACAGGCTGTGTCGTATTTCAAGTATTTCATATATCGTTTATATTTAATGTATCGGGGTTTTTCAAAGGTATAGATGTATCGTATTTCAAATCTTTGATCGTTCGTTTCGGAATTTCAAAAATCCTTCGATTTAAAAGTATCTTGGCGTCACAGTTTACGCCTTTTAAATTTTAAAAATTCAGTTTGAGTCCGAAAAAAAAATCTGAAAATTTCACAGTTTATGCAAAACACCCTAACGAACAACTTTCGTGTTTTAACTTCTTCGAAATAAGTTGAGGAAGCATGTCGAAAATCGAGTTTAATGCTAAACAGTTCACTGCTTCCGAAACAGTTTTGACACAGTGTAGAAAATCGGATTTTTGACATACCAAATGGACTCCAAAAATTCTGAAATTTTAGACACACAATCTAGACATAATTATCTACAACTTTCATTTAGATTTTAAAGATCAAATCGGACTACAAAATATAGAAACAAACTTACTAAGTTCGAAAATGTTCATAGGCAGATTTCACACATGTTTTGTCAAAACAGTTTCTTTTCGATGCGATTTAAAATAGCAAACGTTAACGAAAATGTCTGAAATTTTTACACAACCTAGATTTAAGTGTTAGGATTAAAAGTCTAGTTTAGAGTTTTTCGGTTTGAACTCTCGAAATAGGGGTTTTGGTTCGATTTCAAACCTGTCACAGTTTCAAGTTCGACTGTGAAGGCAGGTTGTTTCTCGGCCGTTTTCGGATATCAAAACGTAATGAAAAATTATGAAAATTTTACGCGAACTAGATCTATGTCTTAGAAACATTTTTCATGTTTTAAGTTTTCCCGTTTGAGCAGATTTAAGGGTTCGAAAAATTCACACCAATACGCTGCGCCGGGGGTTTCTTGCGTTGACAGATTTTTGAGTTTCTAAAGCTCTATGTTCGGTTGCACTTTAAGTCACCCAAAACCAAGTAAGCATCAACTTACAGTGTTTAGAGTTTGGGGTCGTCACAGGGCTCTCTCGGGTTGTCTAGGATCGCGACGAGCGGATGTTTTCCACCGATCTCCTTCTCCTTCGCCCCCGAAGTGAACTCGTAAGAAGGTTTCGATGGTTAGATTCGGATTTATTACATTATAGATGAATACGAAACTGCACAACACCTTACCAACGTCTTAGAAGGCAGGGGGCTTCGTCTTGATCGTTCCCTCGGCCGGAATCCTCGCCGGAAAGTCGTCGGGAGGTCGGAACTTGTGTTTTCGGTTTTTGTTTGAAGGTGGGGATGGAGTGGGCGGCTGCACAGGCTCTTGGACGCCCTAGGAGTTACAAAAATGATTCATAAAGGCTCCCCCAAACCCTAGACGCGTTGCCATAGCCGGAGCTCCCCAAAAAGGTAAGAAAATCGTCCCGAAAATGGAATTCCCGCAGTCTGCTCCGTGGCGCGGGGTTGGGGCGGTTTTTAGCCAAAAACCGCCCGGAGGGCGCGCGGCCTGGTCTGGGCCGTGCGTCCGGACTGGGCCGTGCGATCCCGTCGGGCCTTTTCTCCTCTCTTTCGGACTTCTGTCCTCCTACGTTTTCGGGCTTGATTTTTCGGGTCATTCTCGGATCATAAATTCTTATCTTAAATTTATCTCGACTCAAATGAATTTCATGTTTGAAATCTTAAGTTCGTCGGTCTCGGGTCCGTCGGCTTCCAATTCGTCGTCTTTTGACTCCCGTGCAATAACTTGTGTGATTAAATTTCTTCCGGCTTCACGGGTTCTTGGAATTAGAATTATTTTCCTTCTTGAATTTAATTCCAATTGTTTTGACTCAATTCATGGAATGTCTTCGGGCTTCCTTTCCCTCTTTTATTCCATTTTGAATTTTTGAACCTATCGGCGTTTCACTTCCGAGCAATAATTTATTGTGATAAATTATTTTCTTCTTCTCGGAGACATTTCGACATTGATCGGAATAAGTTTTATTCCTTTGGACGTTGGTAAAAATCTGGGGTATTACAGTCTACCCCCCTTAAGAATCAACTTCGTCCTCGAAGTTGTGTTTCGGCTTTTCTCGTGCTAAGAGTTAGGGTCCTTTTGTTTATTTTATTATTTTGCGATATTGTGTTATTGAATTATTGTTCGATTGTTGGTTGTTTGTTGTTTGATTATTGTTTGACTGAACCCAGAATTGAAATTTCCGAGTTGCCTACGTACCCTGTGAAGGGATCAAGCCATGACGTAGTTCAAAACAAATTTGAATTTGTTTATTTATTGATTTGGGGCTACAAAATATTCGGGTTGTTACATCCTCCCCCCCTTAAGATTACAGTTATGTCCCCATAACTGCCTATTCAATGTTCTCAAGAAGGTTCGGATTTTGGTTTTATTTCTGAGGGAGACGATGCCTTTGGTTGTTGCCGTTTCGATCGTCTTGATTCTGTGGCTGCTTAGGTCGAGTGATCACATCTTCTCTCCTGTTGATGTTCTCTATTCGTGTTCGACAGTCGCGAAGCCGGTGACCATGTCGTCCGCACCGAAGGCATGCCCCAGGCTGAGGGCATCCTCTCGCATAGTGTGTTTTACCACACTTTGGGCATGGTGGCGCATAGTCACCATGGTTGAAGACTATCCCCTTCCTTCGTCCATTATCGTTTTGATGTGATCGGTTCGAGCTTCTACGGAAATGGTCCTTATTCCTCTTGTCTCCTCCTTGTGATCCTCTGTTATTCTCACCCGCCTTTTTCCGTTTCAGTCCTTGAATTCGTGCAACCGCTACTGCACGATCGTACACAGCTTGTAGGTCAGGGTAGTGCTCGCCCGTGATCACCTCTCGAATAGATAGATTCAGTCCCATCTCGAACTTCTGTGCCTTCTCTTCATCAGTTGGTACTATCCTTGTAGCGAACCGCACCAATTCCTTGAATTTGGTGTAGTACTCTTGTACTGTTTGCGCTCCTTGTCTGAGGTTGATGAATTCCTCGTACTTTGCGGTCTTGGTGCTCAGTGGGTAGAATCTTTCTCTCAAGGCTTTCTTAAGTCCTTCCCAGGTGTAGGATTCTTCATCTTCCTCTGAATTCGTTTGAAGGTTTTGCCACCACTCATCAGCTTCGCCTCCTAAGTAGTAGGTCGCTACACGTATCTTCTCCTCGTCGGGGCATTTGATAGCGTCCAAGAGTTTGTCAAAGGTACGGATCCAACCCTCCAACTTGGCCGGATCGTCTTGCCCGTCATAATGGGGTGGGTTGTAGGGGTTTACCAATGCCAAGTAGTTGACTCGAACTACTGGCGGAGGTATTGCCGCTTGTGCCCTATGCACCTCGGCATTTCCTAATGCTACGAGTACTTCTTCTACCGTCCTTAATCGTTCATCCATGTTGTTGGGAATAGGAGGCGCTCGATCTGCTACGTTCGGAGGAATCTCATTGTTGTTAGGTGCGTTTGGAAGGTAAGTGTCAGTGCCGTTTGGGCTTACCTTCCTCAGTTTTCTTCTAGGTGCCATTTTCTGTTATGGAAGCACGCGAAGATGAGTTTCTAAGTGATCAAGATCTATGACTAAGGCAAAGTTAGTATTTAGCAAGCGCTCCTAAGTCAAGATCATGTCGAATACTAATTTAAGAGTGTTTTCTTAGAGTAGATGATTCTCATAAAAAGAGTTAGTGCAATTATGTATGCATGCATATGCAATCCCCCCAATAAAATTTGATTTATGCATACATTTATCTACCCATGGGTTTTAAAAATAAGTTTATTCCATGGATATATTTTTAAAGAATAAGGGAAAAAGGTTTGGGCCAAAAGAAATAAATTATTTGGGCTTAAGTAAAAAGAAGGGTATTGGGCCAAAATAATTGGGCTTATCATGATAATTAAATATTGGGCCAAAATAATTAATATTTGGGCTTAAAATATTACACTAAGTAAATAAAAATTTTGGGCTCAAAATAATATAGTAGTAAAATAATAATAATAAATTTAAAAATAATACTAGGTTTAAAAATAGTAATAGTAACTTTAAAATATTCCGGGCTCTGATACCACTTTGTAACACCCCGGATTTGATAACCCAGGCCGGGATGTCACCGCCACACCTCCCTAGCAAGACACGGTTTCTCCGAGCTTACTAAAGAGATGCAAGGCTATGGTTTTTCAGAATTTAAATCATTCAAACAGCCCATTGTAACATAATTTAAAAAAATAACAACATCAAAGTTGCAGCGGAATATAATATTTACATACATATATTTGTGATGCAGCGGAAATTTAAATAATGGGCCAACATGGCCAAGAACACGGGTTAAACAGACCCGTTCATGCAAGTCGTAATCAAATGCAGGAATTTAAAATGAAGTGTTTCCCGAGTGTTCCCATGTATGCATATGGTGATGCATAATCCTCATACTCTGAAAGAAAAAGGAAAAATATGGTTTGGTCAGCAAAAACGTGCTGAGTAAGTTAACACCTACTATGATCAAGGGGTTTCAAAAATCTTTAATTAAGTTACATGAAAACATGTGCACACGAGGCATGATTTAAATTTTTAATTCATCTACTAATAGTAATTTAATTTCATGATTTAGAAGACAAGGATTCCCACACGTTCATAATTTAACACACATGAAAAAGGGTTTTAATTAAATGATTAAATTATTTCTCCTAGGCATGCATACAAAAATATCCCATTTACAAATCTTAAAGTAAATAATTTAATTGTATATTTGAACATGCATTATTCCATAATAACAATTTAATCATGATATAAAAATGTAAAGATATGATTTAAATGCATAATTTAAAGGTATGCAAAAATAAATAAATACTTAAAAATATTAAATCTTTTATTTCCCCACTACGTAACCATTTTTCAATATTTTGTATAACCGGTGATCCGGCAGCCGCAACCATATCAGTATTGACTGCCGTTTTAGTTAGCCATGTATATCGATTGCCGTTTTGGCAAGCCGTGTATATCGATTGCCGTTTTGGCAAGCCGTGTATATCGATTGCCGTTTTGGCAAGCCGTGTATATCGATTGCCGTTTTGGCAAGCCGTGTATATCGATTGCCGTTTTGGCAAGCCGTGTATATCGATTGCCGTTTTGGCAAGCCGTGTATATCGATTGCCGTTTTGGCAAACCGTGTATATCGATTGCCGTTTTGGCAAGCCGTGTATATCGATTGCCGTTTTGGCAAGCCGTGTATATCGATTGCCGTTTTGGCAAGCCGTGTATATCTACTGTCAATTTGACAGGCATGTATATCAACTGTCGTTTGACAGGCTGTGTCGTATTTCAAGTATTTCATATATCGTTTATATTTAATGTATCGGGGTTTTTCAAAGGTATAGATGTATCGTATTTCAAATCTTTGATCGTTCGTTTCGGAATTTCAAAAATCCTTCGATTTAAAAGTATCTTGGCGTCACAGTTTACGCCTTTTAAATTTTAAAAATTCAGTTTGAGTCCGAAAAAAAAATCTGAAAATTTCACAGTTTATGCAAAACACCCTAACGAACAACTTTCGTGTTTTAACTTCTTCGAAATAAGTTGAGGAAGCATGTCGAAAATCGAGTTTAATGCTAAACAGTTCACTGCTTCCGAAACAGTTTTGACACAGTGTAGAAAATCGGATTTTTGACATACCAAATGGACTCCAAAAATTCTGAAATTTTAGACACACAATCTAGACATAATTATCTACAACTTTCATTTAGATTTTAAAGATCAAATCGGACTACAAAATATAGAAACAAACTTACTAAGTTCGAAAATGTTCATAGGCAGATTTCACACATGTTTTGTCAAAACAGTTTCTTTTCGATGCGATTTAAAATAGCAAACGTTAACGAAAATGTCTGAAATTTTTACACAACCTAGATTTAAGTGTTAGGATTAAAAGTCTAGTTTAGAGTTTTTCGGTTTGAACTCTCGAAATAGGGGTTTTGGTTCGATTTCAAACCTGTCACAGTTTCAAGTTCGACTGTGAAGGCAGGTTGTTTCTCGGCCGTTTTCGGATATCAAAACGTAATGAAAAATTATGAAAATTTTACGCGAACTAGATCTATGTCTTAGAAACATTTTTCATGTTTTAAGTTTTCCCGTTTGAGCAGATTTAAGGGTTCGAAAAATTCACACCAATACGCTGCGCCGGGGGTTTCTTGCGTTGACAGATTTTTGAGTTTCTAAAGCTCTATGTTCGGTTGCACTTTAAGTCACCCAAAACCAAGTAAGCATCAACTTACAGTGTTTAGAGTTTGGGGTCGTCACAGGGCTCTCTCGGGTTGTCTAGGATCGCGACGAGCGGATGTTTTCCACCGATCTCCTTCTCCTTCGCCCCCGAAGTGAACTCGTAAGAAGGTTTCGATGGTTAGATTCGGATTTATTACATTATAGATGAATACGAAACTGCACAACACCTTGCCAACGTCTTAGAAGGCAGGGGGCTTCGTCTTGATCGTTCCCTCGGCCGGAATCCTCGCCGGAAAGTCGTCGGGAGGTCGGAACTTGTGTTTTCGGTTTTTGTTTGAAGGTGGGGATGGAGTGGGCGGCTGCACAGGCTCTTGGACGCCCTAGGAGTTACAAAAATGATTCATAAAGGCTCCCCCAAACCCTAGACGCGTTGCCATAGCCGGAGCTCCCCAAAAAGGTAAGAAAATCGTCCCGAAAATGGAATTCCCGCAGTCTGCTCCGTGGCGCGGGGTTGGGGCGGTTTTTAGCCAAAAACCGCCCGGAGGGCGCGCGGCCTGGTCTGGGCCGTGCGTCCGGACTGGGCCGTGCGATCCCGTCGGGCCTTTTCTCCTCTCTTTCGGACTTCTGTCCTCCTACGTTTTCGGGCTTGATTTTTCGGGTCATTCTCGGATCATAAATTCTTATCTTAAATTTATCTCGACTCAAATGAATTTCATGTTTGAAATCTTAAGTTCGTCGGTCTCGGGTCCGTCGGCTTCCAATTCGTCGTCTTTTGACTCCCGTGCAATAACTTGTGTGATTAAATTTCTTCCGGCTTCACGGGTTCTTGGAATTAGAATTATTTTCCTTCTTGAATTTAATTCCAATTGTTTTGACTCAATTCATGGAATGTCTTCGGGCTTCCTTTCCCTCTTTTATTCCATTTTGAATTTTTGAACCTATCGGCGTTTCACTTCCGAGCAATAATTTATTGTGATAAATTATTTTCTTCTTCTCGGAGACATTTCGACATTGATCGGAATAAGTTTTATTCCTTTGGACGTTGGTAAAAATCTGGGGTATTACAGGATCACAGTACAAAAACCTCCTCAGAAGCCACGAGGGTACGCACCTAGACATGATAGCTCCGGTCCGAGAGGGTAGAAATTACCAAGCCTGGGAAAGCTACTAAGGATAGTATGCGGGATCGAAGCGAGCCATCGCAGGCTCCCGTTGCCCCCACCATGACGGGACTTGAAATTATCTTAGCTAAACCAGCGGCGAAACAGAAAGGGAAGCGCGCCCGAATCTCCAAGCGTGAGAATGAGAACACTGGCTCACTGGCTCAGGGAACCCATTCTTGGCGTTGACAGATAGTGGCCAAGCTATGGAAACAGATGATGTATTGGTACGGGGACATGCTGATGAGGCTTCTGACCCCCATGATTGAGTTTAGTAATTTTTCGATCCTTTCATGGAATGTACGCAGCGCCATGAATAGGAATACTCGACGCCATATTAGTGATGTGCTTCGGTTATATAAACCATCTTTTTTTGTTACTATAGAACCGCAAGGTGCCTTTGAGCATTTGCGAGTATTTCTTTATCGCCTTGGATATGAGGCCGTTAATATTTGGAAATATTTCGGATGCTCTGGGGGGCTAAGGATCCTTCAACAATGTGGACTCCCCTACAACCTTCTTCAGGTTATTGGGAGCTCTGGTAGAATTACTACTGTTCAGGTGTCTATCGGGGGAATATCGTGGTCTTTCTCAGCCGTTTATGCAAGTCCTAACTTGCAGGGATGGACCCATGATGGGGGGTTACATAAGACAGGTTCATTCCTCAATTAATGGACCGTGGCTCGCAATTGGTGATTGGAATAGGATCTTGTCGGCCTCATAAGCCTTTGGGATGGCTACTCAGGCCCGCCAATGTGACATGTTTTGACAGATGCTTTATGATTGCCAACTTGATATTGTCTACCCCTTTGGAGAATTGTATACTTGGCAAAGGAACACAACTGGAGGCCTTTTGGATCGGAAGCGCCTTTATTGTGCAGTTGGCAATGCCGCATGGATCTCTCAGTCTCCTTGCAGAATGGTGGAGGTTTTGCCACGTCGAGCGTCGGACCATAATGCTATTTTCGTTCGATGTGTTAAAATCAATGATAGGCAGGGGCCGAAGCCATTCCGATGGGAGTATGCTTGGGCTTCTCATCCTTCATATGATTATATTGTAGAATCTGCTTGGCACTGGAATGTTGATCCCCTTCTGATGAGACTCGGACAGGTTCGGGACTCGTCCATTTACTTTAACCGTACGGCATTTGGCAATATCCATAATCGGAAACGTCGGCTGATAAGGAGGCTCGAGGGTGTGCGACGATACCTGCCCAGGGTCGATTCTGCCTGTGCTCAGTTATTGGAGATGGAACTGATGCAAATGTTGGATGATGTGCTCCGCCAAGAGGAAATATTTTGGTTTCAAAAATCTCGGGATAAGTGGGTGAAACTTGGTGATCGCAATATAAAATACTTCCATACACAAACTCTCATAAGAAGGCAGCGGAATAAAATACAAGGGTTGGATATAGACTGCACATGGACTACAGACGACCTTGTTCTTCAGGATCATGTTCGATCCCACTTTGGTTGGGTGTATGGATATATCCCACGGCCACAATCCTTACTAAGGCATTTGGATCCCTTACCTCGTATTGATTTGACAGCCGACCTGGGTAGGAAGTGGATATTGAGGAAGTTAAAAATGCAGTCATGGAGACGCGTAGTCTGTCAGCCCCCAGACCTGAAGGTTTTCCGGCTATGTTCGGAAAAATAGTCAAATACATCCTTTTTGTTTCCTTTTTATCCAAATCCATCCTCTACCAATTTTTGGACCAATTTAATCCTCTAGTTTTGCTAATTATATCCAATTTCATCCTTTCTTCACTAATTTTAAAAAATTAGCTGATGTGGCATGATTAAGGTAATTTCAGATGCCATGTGTCATTTTTTAAGGGCAAATTAATCCATATCATTGTCCAATTCATCGGTCCACCCAAAAAATAGTGACTTTCCACTCCTTCCAACTCATCACAAGTTCACTGTCTATTTTTTAGGGCAAATGCTCACTTCTTCTTCTCTCACTCTTCGATTCAAGAAAGAAAAATATGGAAGAGAACCATTTGGGGAAACGCACAGCAGGAAAGCTAGATTAGGGTTCTATTGGTGCCCCCTCTGCATCCATCCATATTATTAATCCAACAAAACAACATCGCAAGAAAATCTCTCCGAAACATTATCAATTGTTCAAATAAACTCTTTCCAAATAACACTTGATTCTTTCTTTGTTTCTTTTCAAGCAAATGCCTTGATTTCTGCTTTATTCGTTTCGTTTTCATTTTGGGTCGGGGATTCATTGATCATTTCTCCCCCACAGTTGCAAGGCAAAAGATTGAACTTGGGAAATGGGTTCTCACTTTCTTGTGCTGACTTTTGTTGAAGAACAAAAGAAATTTTGTTGTGCCGCCTTTTTTGGTTGTGGGAACTACTTTGGAGTACAAAATTTGATAGAGAAAGAAATAAGAATATCTGAATCTTTAGATAGTATTCTTCCTGTTTTTAAAAATTGGATCTTGAGCTGATGGGCAATTATTCAATATTAGAAAACTCTATTTTACACGCGAGATAAAAAAAAAAATGGGAAGGAGAAGAATGGGTTTGTGGAGAGAAGAGTAAAAGGAAGGAGAAGAGTGTTTGGGGATGTTGATCTGAAACTGAAACAGAGGGTTGGTTCATATTCTTGGATTGGAAGAGAAAGAATATCAGGGGAATGCTAATCATGCCACATCAGCTAATCTTTTTTACTTAGTGAAAAAGGATGAAATTGGATATAAATAGCAAAACTAGAGGACTAAATTGGTCCAAAAATTGGTAGAGGATGGATTTGGATAAAAAGGAAACAAAAAGGATGTATTTGACCATTTTTCCGGCTATGTTCTACAAAAAATATAGGCACTTGATTGGTGATGCTGTGTACAAATTTGTTCGAGAGGCCTTCTATTCGGGCACCTTTGATACTGCTATAGCTGCTACATATATGTGCCTCATTCCTAAAGTGGAGGTGCCTAGAGATATCCGTCAATATAGGCCGATCAGTCTATGTAATGTTTGTTACAAGATCCTTACTAAGGTCCTTGTGAACAGGCTGAGACATTTGTTGCAGCAGTATTTCGGTCCCTTACAATTGGCCTTCTTGCCAAGGCGTGGCACGTCTAGGAACGCTTTTGTCCTGCAGGAGGTTGTTTCCTCATTTCAAAACAAGAATCGACAGTCACTTGATTTTCTTCCCAAGGTGGATCTTGAGAATGCCTGTGATAACGTGGATTGGAATTTTCTGGAGCTTTGCCAGGGGATCTCATACATATTATCATGTTTTGTGTTCGATCACCGGTATATTATATTCTGTGGAATGGTTTGGCCATGTCCCCGATAACGCCTGCTAAAGGTCTTCATCAAGGCGATCCTCTTTCGCCACATCTCTTGATCATCGTTATAGAGAAATTGTCTCACAATATTCTTACTAAAGTGGAGGAAGGTTGTTGGCGTCCAGTGAAACAGGGTCGCGGTGCTACCCCCCTCTCACACCTTATGTTCACTGACGATCTTTTGTTATTTTCTGAGGCATCCATGGATAGTTGTCGTTGCTTGGATGAGGTGCTCACTTGCTTTGCTGGCCAGGCGGGATTACGGTTTACGGTTTAATCCTGGAAAGTCTCAAGCCTACATGTCTCATACGGTGCCTACCCATATGCAATATGCATTGGCGTCGATACCGGGCATTGCCACTACTTCGAACTGGGGTATGTACCTCGGCTTTCCTACTATCCATGTTAGAGTTCGTGTGGATCACTTTCAGTTCTTGGTGGATCGTATACATACGAAAATGGGGTCTTGGAAACATGCACTGTTCAATAAAGCCGGTCGTGTGACATAGGCGCGGTCGGTTCTATGCTCTATTCCGTTATATGTCATGCAAAATGCATGGCTCCCGTCTTCAATATGTACACAAGTTGATCGGCTTGTTCGTGAATTTATTTGGAAGGATGTCAGGGGACATGGTCTTCATCTTGTTCGCTGGAATAAGGTCACAATGCCAAGGAAATAGTGGGAGCTTGGCATTCGTAGTTGTCGAGAGATGAATGTCACTCTGTTGGGGGAAACTTCTTCAGGATATTTCATTGAATATTTCTAAGCCTTGGTCCAGGTTTTTGTGGCAAAATATGGGGGATCACAAGGCCTATTTCCTAGCAGACCTTCTGCTTTTCCTGTCTTCGAGCCATGACCTAGTGCGCCCCTCTTCTTGCAGATGTCCATTAGATGCGGCTTGGATCTGGGCCTCTGATACAACTCTTGGCTTAAAGGAGGCCCTATTGACCCAAGGATTCCTTTTGTAAACTACATTGACTCGGAATTGAACGTGAAGGATGTTGTGGCAAAATATGTTGTATACTCAGCTACCGGATGCTATTAAAGAGGAAATGAGGCAACATGGTCCTATTGTTCTACATGAAACAGCTGTAGATCAGAAATGTCGGGTTGGTTCGTCTTCAGGGAGGTACATGGTGAGTGTTGGCTATCAATGGCTTATCTCAAGACGCCATGGGGATAGTCAGCCGAGCATTGCTTGGGTTTGGAATATTGCTGCTCCGGAGAAATTTCGTATGCTTGCTTGGATGGCAGCGCTTAATTCACTTCCTACTAATGAGTTGAGACATCACCTTGGGCTCGCTCATTCGGCTGCCCGTGCGATCTGTGGAGCGCTTGTTGAGGATGTTTGGCATATTTTCTTCACTTGTTCTTGGACGTTATCTCTGTGGAATAAAATCAATTGGCATCCGCCCCAACATTGGATGGAGGTGGCTACTAATCCTTTTTCCGCCTTTTCTATGGTGTGTCGAGGTTGGAGAGCACAGCACTAGGCCATTTTCTGGTGTGTGTGGCACGGTTGGAACGGGGCTAGCTTAAGGGGTGAGATGCCAAATGCTGTTGTGGCGTTCTTTGGCATTCTGGCATTCTTTGACACCATACTCGTCGAGAAGGTAATGCGGTTGCTGACATTCTGGCCAAGCATTGTGGTAAATCAGAGGAGTTTTTCACGACATGGGCCTTTCCACCTGACGACGACCTTGTCTCTTTGCTGATCTAGCGGGTGTTTTGTAACACCCCCGGATTTGATCACCCAGGCCGGGATGCCACCGCCACACCTCCCAAGCAAGACACAACTTCATTCAAGCTCACTTGAGAGATGCAAGGCTAATAGTATTTCAAAAATAATTTAAAAACAACCAAGTCCGGAAGTACTTATATTAAAATATAAAATAATAATCATCCACATTCGATACTAATCAAGTCTATGTAGCGGAAATGTAAGTTTATGCAGCGGAACTAAAATATAGGGCCGACATGGCCAAAACACGGGTTAACAGGCCCGTATGTAGTCATATGCTGTAAATAAGAAATGTCCAAAATAAACCCCCCAGATGTATGCTCATGCTTCGTACTCTGTTATCGAAAAACATAAAACAACATTTATCAGTATTAAAGAATACTGAGTAAGACAATCCCTAACATAGCAATAAAGGGGTTTTAAAATTTAATAATTAAAAATTCAGTTTAAGCATGCATGTTTAGGCAATAATATAATTCATAATTTCTCATATTCTATTTAATTTAAAAATTAAATTAAAAATGCATAATTAAAGACATAAATAAATACCTAAAAAAATCTAAGTCTTTTAAATTTTTCCCGTTAACTAAGAAGATGACGCCACAACTAAATATCTCAAGTATCAAGTTTCTCATGTATCAAGTTTCGGAAAATTGCCGAAGCAACCTGCTTATCGCGTCATACACAGTACCACTCCGGAGCCTCGAGTAACCTATTCGGATACACCCGAGAGTGTAGACTAATTTCTCAATGGCCGTTTTGGCACAATTTCGCAATATATCACATTTCATCCACTCGGGCATGAATTTCAAGATAGAGGGGCACCCTGAAGAGCAGTCATCCCCGACTTAACGTGGAGATCTAGCTCAGCCTAGATAATAGGTTTTTAAGAAAACGTTTTTATTGTTTAGACATATCTCACAAATCATGTGTTTCTCAAAAGTCGAGTTTTTCAACATTTCAACCAAACCATTGCCACAGTTCAAGCCATCTCAGTTTAAAAATTCATTTCAAAGGCAATCGACGTGAAATTTATCCAGTAGCTCAAAACACGCTAACGAACAACTTTCATGTTTTAAGGTTTTCAAAAATAGGTGAGGAAAAGAGTGAAACTTTACAGTCGTTGCAAAGTATAAAATCTGCCAACTTTTTCTAAATAGCGCACTGATTTTCAAAAATGTTTTTGACATAGCAAACGACTTCCAAAATTTATGAAATTTTATAGGCACTTAAATAACACGAAAATAAACAAGTATTATTAGAAGCATTTTATGCAAAATCATTACAGATTAAGTCAGATTAATTCACTAATTTCGGAATCAAAATCTGTCAACTTTTTCTCCAAAGACACAGTATGTTCTCATTTGACTATCCAAACATTAATGAAAATGCATGAAATTTTACAGGCATGATCTTAAGACAATTATCTACCACTTTTATGTTTACACAAAAGATTATTTATGAACAAAAGTGATAGAAAAATCTCATCAAGTTCGACCACGTAATTGTCATGATTTTTGAAAAGTTCATGCATCACAGAAAATGTTCGACACGGTTTGGGGTATCAAATCTTAATGAAAATGCATGAAATTTTGACACAGCCTAGATTAAGATGTTAAGAGCAAATCTCTAGTTCGGAGTTTTTCGTTTCGGATTCTCGAAATAGGATTTTTTGGCCAATCTCAGAAAGCGCGTAAAGATTGAATCTTTTATGTCCGATTTTAGTGTTGTGATTAAAACTAAAGTTTTGAACGGTTCTAAGCTTCCAATATTGATATGTAAGACATTATCTTACTTGAGATGAGTCCTCAACAGTCTCGGGGTCATCCGTGCTCTACGATTCGTCACGAACGGATCTCCTCAACACGAATCTTCCTCCTTTGGCCACGAATCGGAATCGAAAGAAGAAATCTAGAGTTAGATCGGATTTTGGGTTTGAAAAGATGAACGAAAACCTATCAACGACTTACCAACAATCTGGGATACTATAATCCTTGTTCTCCATGCCTCCTTGATCGATTTTCGTCGCCGGAATGTGATCGGAAAGCAAGAACTTGGTGATTTAGGGTTTTGGAAGAAGTTTGGAGAGAATATGGGTGTTGTGGGCTGCTAGGGTTTGTTTTGGATGAGAACAATGAGTTCTAAGACTCAAAATACGTCCATATACTCCTTCCATCGTTGGGGATCGAGTTACCATAGTCGGGGGTCGAAAATAAGGTAAGAAATCGTCGAAAACTGAAAGTTGATCGTCCACTACCGACCCACGCGGCCTCAGCGCGGTATTCCTCCAGACTGCACGGTCACTGTGCGGCTCCCTGCTTGGCTGCGGCCGGGCCGGGCCGTGCGATCCGTCGGGCCTTTCCTCCTCTCGTTTGGGTTTCTATCCTCCTACGTTCTCGGGCTCGGTTTTCCGGGTCATCCTCGGATTACGATTCCTATCCTTAATTTATTTTGTCTCTAATTGATTTCGTATTCGAGTTCTTGAATCCATTGAACTTAAATCCATCGGCGTCGAATTCGTCGTCTTTCAATTCCCGTGCAATGATTTATTTATTTAATCATTTTCGACTTGACGGTTCTTGGAATTAAAATTTTCTTGCTTTTCGAATTTAATTCCATTTCCTATTATTAAAAGTCTCGGGTATTATAGTCTACTCCCCTTAAGAATCAACTTCGTTCTCGAAGTTGCGCGACTTATTGTTTGATTCTTTGGTTGTTTGATCATGTGTGTTTGTTTTGTTGTTTGATTGGTTGATTATTTGACTGAACCCAGAATTGAAATTTCCAAGTTGCCTACGTACCCTGTGAAGGGATCAAGTGATTACGTAGTTCAGAACAATTCGAATTTGTTTAATTGGGATACAAAATATTCGGGTCATTACATCCTCCACCCCTTAAGGTTAAAGTTCTGTCCCCATAACTTTGGTTACATCGTCTTGGAATAGGGTTGGGTAACGCTCCCTCAAGTCTGCTTCCAATTCCCATGTTACCGTTTCACTTTCGTGGTTCGGCCAAATAACCTTAACCATCCTCACGGTCTTATTTCTTGTTACTCTCTCCTTAACATCGAGTATTCATACCGAACATTCCTCGTAGCTCAAGTCTTCATCCAATTCAATTCCTTCCGGTTGGAGCACATGGGTCGGGTCGTGCACATACTTCTTCAATTGGGATACATGGAACACATTGTGCACTCGAGCCAGTTGTGGCGGTAAGGCTAGTCGATATGCTAGATTAACGATTCTTTCTAAAATCTCGTAAGGTCCTATATATTGAGGACTTAGCTTTCCCCGTTTGCCAAAGCACATCACCCCCTTCATCCCGGTTTTTGGTCACCCAGGTAGGGACGTCACCGCCACATCTCCCTAGCAAGACACGGTTTCTCCAGGCTTGCTAAAGAGATGCAAGGCTAGGTATTGCAGAATTTAAAACATTTAAAACATTTAAAAACAGCCCATACTGTAACACCCCGGATTTGATTTCCCAGGCCAGGGCATTACCGCCACACTTTTCTAAATAAGACACGAACCAAGTCGAGCTTATATAGAAAAGTGCTAAGGCTAAGTTGTATCAAATTTTAAAATCATTCAAACGTGCCCGAATTAAAAATCAGAGTATCTCATGCATCACAGTAATTAAATAGTGCGGAAGCTAAAAGCAAGTAAAAACGAGGGCCAAACAGGCGGCCAAACCCAAATCCAAAGTCCAAGTCCGATGCGAGAAATTTAAAATGAAAACAAAATGCGACAAGTCTTTATTTTCGTGAATCCCCTCCCGAATTGCCATGACTTACTCTGCGAAAAATAGACAACAACAATTTATCAGTACGAACGGTACTGAGCAAGTTAATGTATAGCATAACAAATCTTAAAGTTTTAGAAGAGTAAATAAAAATAGGAACTTAATTTAATCAGCGAGTAAAAATAAATTCGCGGGAATTCTTTTACACTTTACCACATACATTATACCAGTGTTCATTTTGATCGAGGACATCCAAAAATTACCCGCTTGGGCGCTTATGTCCACAAGCCGCCGGTATCAACGATCCTGGGCCTAAGACGTTTAAGATCAACTTACCCGCTTGGGCACTTATGTCCACAAGCCGACGGTATCAACAAATGTGAAAGCAGCGGACCCTATACAGACACACTCCGGAGCCCTAGATAACCCATACGGATACATCTAGGAGTATAGACTCATACTAACACTCAACAATAATTCACTTGGCGCCGTTTTGGCCACCAAAAAGAGGGGGCGGCCCAACGAGCTCACGCCAAGTGCACTTACCCTCCAAAATTGGGCATCTAACTCGATCAAAAATCACAAAGTTTCAAAATTCACATTTTAATCATTACAACTCATGTCTACATTCCCAGAATTCATAAGATTCATAAAAGAGTAACATTCGACTCAATAACCATCAAAACGTACGAAAACAAGTTTCACCGGTAAGGCCACACCGTAGCAGTTTTTAAAATCGTATTAGGAAATGTAGTAACACTTTGTAGAAAATTCTGAAAATTTTACAGGTGCTAGGAGACATCAAAATAAACGTTTTTCTCAGAAATAGGCCTTAGCAAATTCTGACTCTAAGTTGCCCAAAAAAATCATTTCAGAAACTCATTTTCAAAGAGTGTAGAGATCACTGTTCATTCGACCACAGTTTATATAAAAATCCATAACAATTCGAAGAGTGATCCAGAAATTCTGAAATTTCACAGGCGTATACTAGACACATAGAGAAACAATTTTCATGAAGAAATTAACCATCAAAAACGACCATAGCTAGGAGAAATATGAACTACAAAACTGGACATGCTAGGAATTTAAATCTGTCAACATGTGTAGCAGCAAATACCAGATCCGTTTTCATCGACCAAACCAAGCCCAAAAATTATGAAAATTTACAGGAACCATCTTTAAAGTATTAGGAACATTTTTCATTTAGACAAGTTCTTCCAAAAACGAACGGATCTTGACGAAAAATGCTGAACAAATAAAACTACTCGGATAGAAACCCTAATTGACAGTTTTGGCACAAGATGAAAATCGAACTATATCTCGAAGAATACTCAACCAAACACTCTAAAAAATGGTATGCACATCATTAACTTACTTCTCAAGAGTGTAGTGTCGAAATCCTCTTTGGTTGAACCCTCAAACTCGACCGGAACAGCCTCCCACTTCCAAGATCTACCGAATGAATCCTAGTTTGAGGTGTTTGGATAGAAACTTGATGTTAGGGCCTAGAACCCGAAGTAAAGAACAAGGAATTGGTATAGCAACCTTACCTAGACGTAGGAGAAGGGATTGAAATGCTTGATTTCGCCCAAACTCTCTGGAACAAGGAAGAACACTCTCAAGAACTCTCAACTCTCCAAGGGAAAATCTGATTTTCGGATTAGTGTGAGTGGGGGGTTTTGGGAACTGATTTGGGATAAGAATGGAATATTTAGGACTCCTAAAAGAGATGTTAATGCATCTAGGGAGTGTAGGGAGTGTGAATGCAGCCACCCCTCGGATTATGGAGCCCTCATAACTACACAATCAACTCACAAACTTATCCATCCCCCAATCACTAATTCATGCATGAATCACCCTTATCTCAGCCAAGTGGAGGCTCTAGAAGCTTCTAGATTCGTCCAAAAGAGTCCCAATACATCCACCAACATCTGGGAAAGGGTTAGGAGTAGATTCAATGCATCAAGATCGGATTTAATGCAACATCAAGCTTGAAAACGCGTAGCAGCGTTTGAAACGCTGCTACTGGGGTGGTGGCGCGCTGGTGGCGCGCCACCGCGCGGCCACCGCGCCACCACCAGGCTGCGGCCAAATTTTTTTTTTTTTTTTTTTTTTTTATAATATGATTTTTGATCTTTTTAAAAATCATATTTGGATTATCCGATTGTTGGATATTCCGATAACTCTCCTCGAGTTGCTATCGTGCGAAAATATTAAATTCCGCTCTCCCGGAATTATTTCGGTTGCGATAGTTAAATCCAATTAATTAATTCAATTAATTAATTTTTTCGGATTTAATACGCGATGTTGATTTCTCGGGTATTACAGTCTACCCTCCTTAGAAATCAACTTCGTCCTCGAAGTTGGGTCGCACTTCGGAAAAATAATTGGCACATAGAAATTATTGAGGCTTGCAATTTAAAATTCTTACCTCGCAAGCGACGACTCTGCGCGGGGTGTCACATCCTCTCCCCCTTAGGACTGCAGTTACCCCCATAACTGCTCCTGAGTCGGTTCGGAAAAGGTTGGGATATGTTTGCCTCATATCCGCTTCCAATTCCCACGTCGCTTCCTCGGTGCCATGATTCGACCATAGGATCTTCACCATCCTCACAGTCTTGTTTCTTGTGACCCTTTCCTTGACATCAAGTACCTCGATCGGATACTCCTCGTATGTCAGGTCGTCATCTAGCTCAATCACGTCGGGTTGCAACACGTGAGTTGGGTCGTGCACATATTTCTTCAGTTGAGAAACATGGAATACGTTGTGCACTCGCGACAACTCTGGTGGAAGTGCCAAACGATAAGCCAAGGTACCTACACGATCCAAAATCTCGTACGGACCAATGTAGCGAGGACTTAGCTTCCCTCGTTTACCGAATCGCATCACCCCCTTCATGGGCGATACTTTCAGCATAACCTTGTCTCCCACCTCAAATTCTAACTCTTGCCGCCTAGTGTCGGCGTAGCTCTTCTGCCTATCTTGCGCGGCTTTCATTTTCTGTTGAACCACCTTGATCTTGCTATTCATATCCTCAATGAGCTGCGGTCCAACAACTACCGAATCATCATCCTTCGTCCAGCACAACGGACTACGACACTTCCGTCCGTAAAGCGCTTCGAACGGTGCCATGCCTATGCTAGCGTGATAACTGTTGTTGTACGAGAATTCAATCAACGGCAAGTGGTCTTCCCAGCTTCCCTTGAATTCGAGTACGCACGCTCTTAGCATGTCCTCGAGCGTCTGAATCGTGCGCTCAGTCTGACCGTCCGTCATTGGATGAAAAGCTGTGCTCATTTTGATTTGGGTTCCTAAGGCTTCTTGTAGTTTAGTCCATAAGTTGGAGACGAATCTACTATCTCGGTCTGAGATAATATCGTGTGGTACTCCGTGCCTTCGGACCACATTCTCGATGTATGCCTTAGCTAGTTGATCCATCGACCAATTTTCCTTCATTGGTATGAAAATGGCGGTCTTTGTCAACCGATCAACTATTACCCAAATCTTATTCATTCCTCGGGGAGATCTTGGCAACCCCGAAACAAAATCCATGGAGATGCTGTCCCACTTCCAGTTTGGGATCTCCAATGGCTTTACCAATCCTACCGGTTTTTGCCTCACTGCCTTCACCTTCTGGCAGGTTATACACTTGGCCACAAAGTCGGCAACATCCTTCTTCATCCGCGGCCACCAATAGATTTTCTTTAAGTCTTTGTACAACTTATCCCCACCAGGGTGGACTGAATAAGGTGTACTGTGGCCTTCTTCCATGAGCTTCCTCTTCAATTCCTCGCACTTATGAGGAACGCACCATCTTCCTTTAAAACGAACACTTCCGTCGTCATGGATCGTGAATCCTACCGCCTTTCCTTCACTTATTTTTCCTTTGATCCTCTGGAGATTCTCGTCGACCGGTTGGGCTTCTCGAATCTCGTCAAATACGGTAGATTCAACTGTTATGGCGTTCACTGTCTCCACCACGGTTCCATAATGGACTAGTTCAGTATCTAACTTAGCTAGGTCCATATACAGTCCCGAAGGTAGAATGAGCGTGTTCGCCGTGTGCCTCGTCTTGCGACTCAACGCATCTGCTACGACGTTCGCCTTGCCTTCATGGTAGGCTATATCCAGATCGTAATCCTTGATCAGCTCGAGCCATCTCCTCTGCCTCATATTTAACTCTTTCTGAGTAAATATATACTTGAGGCTCTTGTGATCTGTAAACATCCGACAAGTTCGTCCATATAGATAGTGTCGCCAGATCTTAAGAGCGAACACTACCGCCGCCAGTTCCAGATCATGTGTCGGGTAGTTTACCTCGTGCGTCTTGAGTTGCCTTGATGCATAAGCAATTACCCTTTGGTTTTGCATTAGCACGCAACCGAGACCTTCCTTCGAGGCGTCGCTATACACCTCATAATCCTCAGTCTCTGATGGCAACGCTAAAACCGGTGCTGATGTGAGTCTCCCCTTAAGCTCACGGAATGACTGCTCACACTCAGCTGTCCAATCAAACTTCAATCCTTTCTTCAGCAGTTGGGTCATCGGTCTCACAATTTTAGAAAAGTCCTTCACGAACCTTCGGTAGTATCCGGCTAGACCTAGGAAACTTCTTACCTCGGTCTGGTTTGTTGGTGCCGGCCACTCAGACACTGCTGATATCTTTGCCGGGTCGACTGATACTCCTTTAGCCGATACTATATGACCTAGAAAAGCGACTTCATTCTTCCAAAACTCGCACTTAGACAGCTTCGCGTAGAGTTGATTCTTCCTCAAAAGTCCGAGTACTTGGTGCAAATGACTACTATGCTCTTCCTCATTCCTCGAGTAAACTAGGATGTCGTCGATGAATACGACTACACATGAGTCTAGTAACTCTCGGAAAACGCTATTCATGAGGTTCATGAATACTGCGGGAGCATTAGTCAGACCGAAGGACATTACGGTGAATTCGTAGTGCCCATATCTTGTTCGGAATGCTGTCTTGGGTATATCGTTCTCGGCGATACGCAATTGGTGGTATCCCGACCTTAGATCAACCTTTGAAAATACCGACGCTCCTTTCAGTTGATCGAAGAGATCTTCGATCCTAGGTAGCGGGTACTTGTTCTTAATCGTCACTTGATTAAGACCTCGGTAGTCGATGCACAATCGGAGTCCGCCGTCCTTCTTTTTCACGAACAGGACTGGAGCTCCCCATGGTGATGTGCTCGGCCGAATATATCCCTTTGATAACAACTCTTCTAGTTGTTCTTTCAGCTCCTTCATCTCAGCAGGCGCCATGCGATATGGTGCCTTCGACACCGGTTCGATTCCGGGCACGAGATCGATCGTGAACTCCACTTCTCGCTCAGGAGGCATTCCTGGAATATCTTCCGGAAAGACATCTTGGTATTCGTTCACGACAGGGATACTATCGATCTTGTTCTCCTCGCCTTCCAGATTATGTACGTAGCAAGCGTACAGTTGATATCCCTTCTGCATGAGATTGCAGAACTTCACTGCATTTACTACCTTGGCACCCTTCTTCTGAGGTTGCATGTAGTAAATGGCCTTCTTACCTCGACTCTTGGCTAGAGAGATTTTCTGCTTCTGACACTCAATAACCGCCTTGTATTGAGTTAGAAAGTCCATTCCTAGGATAATGTCAAAGTCCTTGAGCTCAAATTCAACTAGGTTCGCGAAAAATTCTATGTTCTTGATCACAATCGGGATTCCATCATATCGTTTTGAACACGATACCATTTTACCCGATGGTAGTTGAATTCCTAGGTTAATATTCTTAGGCGCTGGAAGATCTAAGGCAGACCTAATTCTCGTAGATAGCAAGGAACAGCTTGCGCCTGAATCGAATAAAACCTTAACTGATACGTTTAGAGCAGTAAACGTACCGGTTATTACTTCTCCCTGGGCGGCCACGTCTGCTTGATTGATGACATTGAGGCGTCCGACAGGCCGTCCTTGATTTCCCTGCTGGTTCTGATTTTGAGGCGGCCTCTGTCCCTGAGGGAACCTCTGGCCCTGGTTGTTCTGCTGGTTCTGCCCAGCTGGCCTATTCCCTTGAGGACGGTTCAGCAAATCCGGCCTCTTGTCAATGCGATCCTCGCTTGTGCGGCAATCTTTCCTCATGTGGCCCTCCCGGCCGCAGCGATAGCACTGTCCTGGTTTCGGACACTCTCTCGTCAGGTGCGAAATATTGCACTGCTGGCACCTAGGTATGAAAGTGCCCTGATTCTCCGGCTTCCGGTGTCCGTTCCCTCCCTGGTTAAACCCTCGGTTTTCTGGCCTCCTCTGGCCTTCGTTCCTTCCCTGATCGTTTCCTCTCCTGAAGTTGTTGTTTTTGTTTCTCTTGTCGAAGTTGTTCGAGCCTTTGCTCGATTCTCCACTGTCTTTCCGCTTCAACTGCTGTACTCGGGCAATCGCTACTGCATGGTCATATGCAGCTTGTAGCGTTGCATGCTGTCCTCCCACCAAGATTTCTCGAATGCTCAGGTTCAGCCCCATCTCGAACTTTTGGGCTTTGTCAGCTTCGGTCGGTACAAGTCTAGGAGCAAAACGAACAAGCTCCTTGAACTTTGCATAATACTCCTGAACCGACTGAGTACCTTGACGAAGATTGATGAACTCTTCGTACTTAGCAGCTTTGGTGCTGAGAGGGTAGAACCTCTCTCTCATCATCTCCTTGAACTCCGCCCAGAAGTACTCGTGCTCGCCCTCGGCCAGTCCCGCTTGGTGGTTCTGCCACCACTCGTCAGCTTCCCCATTCAAATAGTACGTCGCCACCCTTACCTTCTCGTTCTCGGGACAGCGGACGGCAGTCAAGAGCTTGTCAAATGTTCGGATCCAGTCCTCCAATTTTGCAGGATCTTCTTGTCCTTCGTAGTGGGGCGGCTGGTATGAGTTCACCATCGCCAAGTAGTTAATTCTTGCAGCTGGGGGCGGCACTGCAGCTTGTGCTCGGTTAACTTCAGCGTTTCCTAGAGCAATGAGGACTTGCTCAACTGTCCTCAATCGTTCATCAAGTGCGTTGGGAACAGGGTTAGCTTGAACTCCAGGATTCGGCGGGTTCGCACCAGCTGGAGCATTTTCATTCACGGGGATCTCAACTCGGGGTCTCCCTCTTGGCGGCATTCTGATGATCAAGCACGCAGAGGTTAGATTCGCAGTTAACATAGGTTAGTAGCCAAGTTAGACTATGGTTAGAACTCTATCTCATAGATAATACGAAATCCCACTAGATAATACCGATTTAATAACAAGACTACTACATCAAATACTACTAGGTCACCACTACATAAAATGTGGTACCACCAAGATAATCAATATGCGATAATACTAAGTACGGAAATGATAGGAAATACTAGTAGTGAAAAAGCAGTAAAAAGTCCATCAAGAAAGAACGCATGATAAAGTCTAGATCAGGTAGTCAGGGGAATAGCCGAGCATCCGGCGATCGGCCTCGATCTCCTCGTCGGTATCAAGAGGCAGTGGAGGATTCTCCACAACCTCCTCGGGCTCCTCATCCACGATATCGACATGCTCATCTGGGTCCTCTTCCTCCTCCATTTCCGGCTCCGGGTTAAGCTGGTTTTGCAACCCATTCACAACCTCCTCCAAAGCAAACATGCGACCATGCAACATGTGGACATGGTGTCGGCAATCCTCAAACTCAGCAGCTAGGGCATCGTGGCGTGCAACGACCTGATTAATCCTAATAGTCATCGCCTCAATCCTCCCCTCCAACGCAACAATCCTATTCCTATCATCCTCGGCGTCCCTACGCATGTGGCGAATCTCATGCGTAATGTCGGACATAGAGCACAATACGCGCATGATAGAGTCCTGTAATCTTGGATCGGCCATCTAATCATGCAAATTTTTACATTAAGTGATATGCCACACATAAAAAAAATTAATCTGCTAATGCACATGCTTTCCCCCAAAAATAGTATTATGTTCTTAAGACTTGTCGAATTTGCACAATATACTTTTCCATGGGTTTAAAAACATAAAATTCCCTTTTTCCATGGAAATAATACTTAAAATGCTTAAAAATAATATTGAATAATTTGGGCCTCTATAGTGGGCCGAAAAATAATAGCTTTAAGATTTTCGGGCTCTGATACCACTTTGTAATACCCCGGATTTGATTTCCCAGGCCAGGGCATTACCGCCACACTTTTCTAAATAAGACACGAACCAAGTCGAGCTTATATAGAAAAGTGCTAAGGCTAAGTTGTATCAAATTTTAAAACAATTTTAAAATCATTCAAACGTGCCCGAATTAAAAATCAGAGTATCTCATGCATCACAGTAATTAAATAGTGCGGAAGCTAAAAGCAAGTAAAAACGAGGGCCAAACAGGCGGCCAAACCCAAATCCAAAGTCCAAGTCCGATGCGAGAAATTTAAAATGAAAACAAAATGCGACAAGTCTTTATTTTCGTGAATCCCCTCCCGAATTGCCATGACTTACTCTGCGAAAAATAGACAACAACAATTTATCAGTACGAACGGTACTGAGCAAGTTAATGAATAGCATAACAAATCTTAAAGTTTTAGAAGAGTAAATAAAAATAGGAACTTAATTTAATCAGCGAGTAAAAATAAATTCGCGGGAATTCTTTTACACTTTACCACATACATTATACCAATGTTCATTTTGATCGAGGACATCCAAAAATTACCCGCTTGGGCGCTTATGTCCACAAGCCGCCGGTATCAACGATCCTGGGCCTAAGCCGTTTAAGATCAACTTACCCGCTTGGGCACTTATGTCCACAAGCCGACGGTATCAACAAATGTGAAAGCAGCGGACCCTATACAGACACACTCCGGAGCCCTAGATAACCCATACGGATACATCTAGGAGTATAGACTCATACTAACACTCAACAATAATTCACTTGGCGCCGTTTTGGCCACCAAAAAGAGGGGGCGGCCCAACGAGCTCACGCCAAGTGCACTTACCCTCCAAAATTGGGCATCTAACTCGATCAAAAATCACAAAGTTTCAAAATTCACATTTTAATCATTACAACTCATGTCTACATTCCCAGAATTCATAAGATTCATAAAAGAGTAACATTCGACTCAATAACCATCAAAACGTACGAAAACAAGTTTCACCGGTAAGGCCACACCGTAGCAGTTTTTAAAATCGTATTAGGAAATGTAGTAACACTTTGTAGAAAATTCTGAAAATTTTACAGGTGCTAGGAGACATCAAAATAAACGTTTTTCTCAGAAATAGGCCTTAGCAAATTCTGACTCTAAGTTGCCCAAAAAAATCATTTCAGAAACTCATTTTTCAAAGAGTGTAGAGATCACTGTTCATTCGACCACAGTTTATATAAAAATCCATAACAATTCGAAGAGTGATCCAGAAATTCTGAAATTTCACAGGAGTATACTAGACACATAGAGAAACAATTTTTATGAAGAAATTAACCATCAAAAACGACCATAGCTAGGAGAAATATGAACTACAAAACTGGACATGCTAGGAATTTAAATCTGTCAACATGTGTAGCAGCAAATACCAGATCCGTTTTCATCGACCAAACCAAGCCCAAAAATTATGAAAATTTACAGGAACCATCTTTAAAGTATTAGGAACATTTTTCATTTAGACAAGTTCTTCCAAAAACGAACGGATCTTGACGAAAAACGCTGAACAAATAAAACTACTCGGATAGAAACCCTAATTGACAGTTTTGGCACAAGATGAAAATCGAACTATATCTCGAAGAATACTCAACCAAACACTCTAAAAATTGGTATGCACATCATTAACTTACTTCTCAAGAGTGTAGTGTCGAAATCCTCTTTGGTTGAACCCTCAAACTCGACCGGAACAGCCTCCCACTTCCAAGATCTACCGAATGAATCCTAGTTTGAGGTGTTTGGATAGAAACTTGATGTTAGGGCCTAGAACCCGAAGTAAAGAACAAGGAATTGGTATAGCAACCTTACCTAGACGTAGGAGAAGGGATTGAAATGCTTGATTTCGCCCAAACTCTCTGGAACAAGGAAGAACACTCTCAAGAACTCTCAACTCTCCAAGGGAAAATCTGATTTTCGGATTAGTGTGAGTGGGGGGTTTTGGGAACTGATTTGGGATAAGAATGGAATATTTAGGACTCCTAAAAGAGATGTTAATGCATCTAGGGAGTGTAGGGAGTGTGAATGCAGCCACCCCTCGGATTATGGAGCCCTCATAACTACACAATCAACTCACAAACTTATCCATCCCCCAATCACTAATTCATGCATGAATCACCCTTATCTCAGCCAAGTGGAGGCTCTAGAAGCTTCTAGATTCGTCCAAAAGAGTCCCAATACATCCACCAACATCTGGGAAAGGGTTAGGAGTAGATTCAATGCATCAAGATCGGATTTAATGCAACATCAAGCTTGAAAACGCGTAGCAGCGTTTGAAACGCTGCTACTGGGGTGGTGGCGCGCTGGTGGCGCGCCACCGCGCGGCCACCGCGCCACCACCAGGCTGCGGCCAAATTTTTTTTTTTTTTTTTTTTTTATAATATGATTTTTGATCTTTTTAAAAATCATATTTGGATTATCCGATTGTTGGATATTCCGATAACTCTCCTCGAGTTGCTATCGTGCGAAAATATTAAATTCCGCTCTCCCGGAATTATTTCGGTTGCGATAGTTAAATCCAATTAATTAATTCAATTAATTAATTTTTTCGGATTTAATACTCGATGTTGATTTCTCGGGTATTACACATACGATATAAGTTCAAAAATAATATCATAATGCAGCGGAAAAATAATATCTAAGTATAAGTATTGCAGCGGAAATGTAAACAGGGCCAACATGGCCAAAACATGGGTTAAACAGGTTTGTTTATTCTATAGTCTAATGCAAAAATCAAAATCTTAAATATTCCCAAAAATCCCATGCATGTAGTGTTCATGCTCATTCCACATACTCTGTAAGAAAAAGGAAAGAAACAGTTTGGTCAGCACAACTTGCTGAGTAAGTTAACACATACATGATCGTGGGGTTTTAAAGCCATTAATTAATATTTAAATAAAAGCACAATAATAAATCATAAATAATTTAATTTAATTAACTAAACAATTCTCCTAATTTAATTCATGACCTCTAATTAGTAACACATTTAATATAATTTAAAATAAAAGCCATAATTAAATTAACTAAAGCATTAATTAATTTACATGGACAATAAATAAATATTTTTAATAATCCCCATTATACCCAAGATTTAGTATTTCAGTATTTCACGTTTGCATTGCAATCTCGTCAAGTTTAGCCGGTAGTCCGGCGGCCGCAAATGTATCTGCCATACCCAGTACCACTCCGGAGCCTCGGGAAACCCATATGGATATTCTCGAGAGTGTAGGTCATTTATCTCATGCCGTTTTGGCAATGTATTTCAAATTTCGCGCGAGGTCACCATCATCCATAAAGGCACGAAGTGAATAGTTAGGGGGCACCCTGCAGAGCACTCGCCCCTAATTTTAATTGATCAAGATTGTAAGGGAATTTTTCAAAGATTCTTATTTCGTATATTTTATTTCAAAAAGAGATTTCTACTCGTCTAAACTTTAAAAGCCAATTTCACAGTTTCAACAAGATTTTCAAGATTTGATTTTTACAAATCACTGTTTACTTCAAAATTCATTAAAAATCAGTTTTAAGCCCGAAAATTCTGAAATTTTACCAGTGACTCGAAAACACAGAGATAATCAAGTTTCATGTTTTATCTTTTTTTATCCGAGTTAAGGAGCTAAGTCAAAAACATAGATTTTCACCAGATCACTAATCTGTCCGAATTTTATAACAACAGTTTCAAAATTTCACGATCTACCATAGCAACCTAACTCCAAATTTGATGAATTTTTACAGGCCGATTCGTAAGAAATATATCTACAACTTTCATGTTCGGCTAAAGTTCTGAATCGGCCTAGATCTATCGTCAAAAACGCCTACAAATTCGGACCTAAGTTCTGTCAAGATTTCAAGATTCAAATTCAAAACAGTTCGGTTTGGGGTCGAATTCCGATATCAAAACGTAACGAAGAATTAAAAAAAAAATATAGAAGGTAGATCTATGTTTTAGAAACATTTTTTCGTGTTTTAAGTTTTCTGGTTTGGACAGTTTTAAGGATTCGGAAAAATCGTGCAAAAAAGCTGCGCCGTAGGGTTTTCGTTGTGATAGATTTTTAAGTTCTTGATTTAATTCATTAGATTAAGCGTATTTTAATTCTCCTAAACCATGTATACATTAACTTACAGATTTGTGGTCGTGCCGGCTCGTTGATTCGGAGGCGTGGCTTCCAGTCCACCGTTTGTCTCCTTGGTTTGTCGGGTTCTTTGTTCACGATCCGGATCGGGGTGTAGAATAGAAAAAGATCACGTTAGGATTCGTTTTCGAATCAAGAATGGAAAAAGGAATAGATCGGATCTTACCACGATGATAGAAGACTTCAAATCTCGTCCAAGACAGTCCCTTCGCTCGGTTTTGTGCCTCCGACGACTCCGGAATTAGGGTTTGATGTGTAGAGAGATTTCGTAGGGTTTGAAAAGTGTTCGGGATTGATTAAGATGGTTATTTATAGAGGTACACGACCTAGGGGACGTCCAAGGTCGGTCTTAGTGAGTCTTGAGCCGCAAGGTTAGCAACCGAAGTCGAAAAATCCGGATTCGGGCGAGAGAATCTCGCAACGGCCGTTTCTGTCCGCTGGCGCGGGGTTGGCGCGCTGCTAGGGAAACCCCGCGCGGACAACGCCTGGACTTTCGATCCGGGCGGGTCGTGCGATCCGTCGAGCCTTTTCTCCTCTCTTTCGGGCTTCTATCCCTCTATGTTCTCGGATTCCGATTTTCGGGTCATTTTCGGGCTCCAATTTCCTATCGTCATTTTATTCGGATCTAATTTATGTTTGGACTCGAGTTATTGAGTCTATCGGTGTTGGGTTCCCATGTAACAATTTATTCAACTTAATTTAATTCCTTTTTGTTTAGTTAAATTTCTTTAATTCCTTTTTAAGTTAAATTCCATTTCCCATTTCCTCTATATTTATTTATTATTTATTTATTTTAGGTTGCGAAATTCTCGGGTATTACACTTAGCTTTCCCCGTTTGCCAAAGCACATCACCCCCTTCATCGGTGAACTCTTTAGCATGACCTTATCTCCAACTTGAAATTCTAGGTCTTGCCGTCTCACATAGGCATAGCTTTTCTGTCAGTCTTGTGCCGCTTTCATCTTCTCTTGAATGACCTTAATTTGTTGAACAATATCCTCAACAAGTTGTAGTCCTACTACCACTGCCTTATCATTCTCTACCCAACTTAACGGACTTCGGCACTTCCGTCCGTACAGTGCTTCGAACGGTGCCATGCCAATGCTAGCATGGTAACTATTGTTGTAGGAAAATTCAATTAATGGTAAATGATTTTCCCAGCTCTCCTTAAACTCTAGGACACACGCTCAACATGTCCTCCAATGTTTGGATCGTTTTCTCAGTTTGTCCATCTGTCATCGGGTGGAATGCGGTACTCATCTTTGCATACCGAGAGCTTCTTGCAGCGTAGTCCAAAAATGAGAGACAAATCTACTGTCTCTATCAGAAATGATGTCATGTGGTACTCCATGCCGTCTTACCACATTATCAATATACGCTCTTGCTAGTTGGTCCATGGGCCAAGAGTCCTTCATTAGAATGAATATGGCCGTCTTTGGTAGCCTATCGACAATCACCCATATCTTATTCATCCCTTTAGGTGATCGTGGTAATCCCGAAACAAAATCCATCGATATACTGTCCCATTTCCAACTCGGGATTTCCAATGGTTGCATCAGTCGTAGGGGCTTTTGTCGTACGGCTTTGACCTTTTGGCACGTGAGACATCTCGCCACAAACTTCGCTACTTCTCTTTTCATATTCGGCCACCAGTAATTCTTCTTCAGATCCTTGTAAAGCTTGTCACCTCCGGGGTGAACCGAATATGGCGTGTTATGACCTTCCTCCATCAATCTTCGTTTCAATTCCCCACATTCCTGTGGTACGCACCACCTTCTCTTGAAACAAATGCTTCCATCATGAATGGCAAATCCTATTGCCTTTCCATCGGCAATGCTTTCCTTAATCCTTTCCAACTTTGCATCACCCGGTTGGGCGAGTTTGATCTTGTCAAATATGGTTGATTCGACCACCATGGCATTGAGCACTTCACTTACGGTGCCTGGGTGCACCAGCTCTAAACTCAATCTCGCCAAGTCTTTATACAATGCCGGCGAGATCACCAGCGAATTCGCCATATGCTGGGTCTTCCGACTTAGGACATCGGTGTAACACCCCGGTTTTTGGTCACCCAGGTCGGGGTGTCACCGCCACACCTCCCTAGCAAGACACGGTTTCTCCGAGCTTGCTAAAGAGATGCAAGGCTATGGTTTTTTCAGAATTTAAAACATTCAAACAGCCCATTGTAATATTATTTGAAAATAATATCATTACAGTTGCAGCGGAAAATAATATTTACATATATAATGCAGTGGAATTTAAATATAGGGCCAACATGGCCAAACCACGGGTTAAACAGGCCCGTTCAAGCAAGATCTAGTCTAATACAAAAATTCAAAATAATATAACTTCCCAAAATTCCCATGTATGCATATGACGATGCATAATTCTCAACTCTGAAAGAAAAAAAAGAAAAATATGGTTTGGTCAGCAAAAACATGCTGAGTAAGTTAACACGTACATGATTATGAGGTTTCAAAGCCTTTAATTAAATTTACTGAAAACATGTGCATAATTTAATCTATTCATTAAATAATAATTTAATTTCATAATTTAACAGACAGGGATTCCATAAGATTAACAATATAGCTTGCAGAGTAATTGAATAAATCGAAATAAATTTAAAAGCACAATTTAATATGGATTTAATTTTGGAATTCTCATAAACTTCTCGTTTCGTTTCTTTTACAGATCACCATCGCTAGGGCTCTTATGTCCGCCAGCCTTACGCCTGCGCTCTTATGTCCTCAAGTATCATGGTCGATCTTTTAATAGAGTTATTCCGTCCGTTAGCCATACGATCAGTGTTTCGCTAGGGCTCTTACGTCCACTAGACATACACTTGGGCTCTTATGTCCCAAGCCGCAGAGAACATTGACAGTATCTAGTTTAGTCATAACCCGCAATATTTTAATCTTCTCGTTTCATGTATCTTGCTTCAAAGAATTTCTACTCGTTTCAACCTTAAAGGCTAATTTCACCGTTTCAACAAGATTTCAAGATTTGACCTCGGTAAACCGCTGTTTACTCCAAAATTTATTAAAAATCAGATTTAAGTCCGAAAATTCTAAAATTTTATCAGTGACTTGGAAACACAGAGATGAGCAAGTTTCATGTTTTAACCTTTTCGATCCGAGCTATAGAATTAGGTCAAAAACGTCAATTTTCATCAGATCAACAATCTGTCCGAAATTCGTAACAGCAGTTTCAAAATATCACAATCTACCATAGCAAACTAACTCCAAACTTGATGAAATTTTACAGGGAGATTCTTAAGACAATTATTTAGAATGCAATGCCTAATTCCAAGTAGATCAGTTTCGAAAAATCAGATTAAGTTTAGAAATCTGTTCTGCCGATTTTTAGGAGTTCGAGGAAACCACAGATTGGTTCGGTTCGATTTCGAGGGCTCAAATCTTAACGAAAAATTCTAAAAATTTACAGAGTTGTTCTAAACGTATAGATCTACAACTTTTATGTTCAACGCCAATCCTAGATCGGTCTAGATCTAAGGTAAACATCACCAACAAGTTCTGTCAAGAATTTGAAGATCCAGATTTAATGCAGTTCGGGTTTGGGTCGGTTTCAGATACCAAAACATCATGAAAAATTCCAAAATTTTTACAAAAGCTAGATCTAAGTCTTAAAAATGTTTTTCATGTTTTAAGCTTTCTCGTTTGAATATTTTTATGGGTTCGAAAAATTCACGCAAAAACGCTGCGCCGTAGAGTTTTTCATATTGACAGATTTTTAGTTTCTTGATTAGATCTTTACGTTAGGTTTATTTTAATTCGCCCAAAACTATAGTAAGGTTAACTTACAGATTTGTGAACGTTCCGGCTCGTCGATTCGAAGGCGTGGCTTCCAGTCCACCGTTTATCTCCTTGATTCGTCGGGTTCTTCGCTCTCGATCCGGATCGGGGGTTTAGAATAGAAAAAGATTGAATTAGGATTCCTTTTTCGTGTTTTAAGCTTTCTCGTTTGAATAGTTTTATGGGTTCGAAAAATTCACGCAAAAACGCTGTGCCGTAGAGTTTTTCATATTGACAGATTTTTAGTTTCTTGATTAGATCTTTATGTTAGGTTTATTTTAATTCGCCCAAAACTATAGTAAGGTTAACTTACAGATTTGTGAACGTTCCGGCTCGTCGATTCGAAGGCGTGGCTTCCAGTCCACCGTTTATCTCCTTGATTCGTCGGGTTCTTTGCTCTCGATCCGGATCGGGGGTTTAGAATAGAAAAAGATTGAATTAGGATTCGTTTTCGAATCACATATGGAAAAGAATGGATCAGATCTTACCACGACGATGGAAGATTTCCAATTTTCGTCCAAGTCAGTCCTTCTCCTTGGTTTTGTGCCTCCGACGACTCCGGAATCAAGATTCGATGTGTAGAGAGATTTCGTAGGGTTTCAAAAGTGTTTGGGATCGAACTAAAGGGTTATTTATAGATGTACAAGACCTAGGGGACGTCCAAAGTATAACACTTCGTATAATTTTTAAATAAAAATTTAAAAAAAAAATTAATTAATGGGTATTCAAAGTTTCTCATAAATTAAACTTTTTAGAAATAAACATGAGTCCGAATTAAATAGACTTATAAGTACTAAGTTATATTTTGTCATAGATTATTTAAGCTCATATTAATTGTTTACGATTATTTAGTCAAAATTTAATATAAATTAATAAATAGAATTAAAATTAAGAATACTCAACCAATTAATTTATGCAAATCAAAGCTGAACCGTTTTATTAACAAATTGTCTAATTAAGAGATGTGAATTATTTTAAGTGAATAAATTTTATTGGAAAGGATACGATTTAATAATAGGTGATGGATTAAATTGTAGGATTGACTCCCCATAACTTGAATAAAATACTTAACAAATTAGATTATAAAATTAACGAGGGACCAAAATATAACTAATGAAATTATCCAGATTAAGGGATTTGGAATCTCAAATCATTTTGCTAACAGCGGAAAATTAATAGATAATTTAATCCATTAAATCCGTTAATTTGAATTATAAGTGTAAAGGTGTTTTAGAGTTAAATTAAATCCTTACAATTAAAATATTCAACCCATTTAATTATCGAAAATTGTCCAACTTTTAGTTAACGATGGTCCCGAATTGAAGAAGGCGGAATATTGAGTTACCGACTAACAGTGTCGGATTATTAAATTATTAAGTCCATAACCTGAGAATAGCTAGTTAATTAAGTCATTATGAAATTGGGCCAACCAATTATGCAGTCCAACAAGCAACAATAGAAAATTAGTCCAAAGCCCAGTCCGATTAGGCACAAGCCCAACCCAAGACTAAACCCTAACCCTAATTTTTAGGGCTGCCGACCCCCTCTTTTCTCCGGCGCCGCCTCGCCGCCGGCGAGATTCCGGCGGCCTCCGGCCACCACTGACCCACCCTTCTCCACCTCGCCGCCGGCTCCTGTTGGCCACCACGGCACCACCGGACCTCCTCCATCATCCGGCTACTTGCTCCGTTTTCTGCCACCATCTTTGCCGCCTCGCCTCCTCCACCGCGCCTTCGCCATCTCCGTCGTCTCCACCACCGTGGCTCCCTACTTCCTCTGACCATCCACGCCCTCTCCCATCTCGTTTCTTCTTCCTCCAAGTTTCAAAACAAAACCACCATTGCAACAACACCAAAACAGCCACCATTCTCCAAAATTAACAAGATTAAGATCCACAAGAAAAACAAAAGGAAAAGGCAAACCGAAAGAGAAAAGAGAAGGGAAACAAGTGAAAGGAAGAAAGAGGGTGTCGAAGCCTTGCTGCCGCCGCCACGGGGCCACCGCCACCGCCGCCGAGCCATTCCTCCGCCGCCGCTTTGAGCCTCCACCGGAGCTACCATGGGGAATGATGGATCTGTAATGGGTTTGGGAAAGGTATGCAAGGACGGGAGAAAGAAAACAAAATATTTACAAACAGAGAAAGTTTGACTCAGAAGAAAAAAAGGAAAAGGGGATGCAGGAACAAGAAATGGAAATGAGTGCAGCTGGCATTAGGGGAAAGCTGCAAAACATTATGGGGCAGCGGGAAGGACAATAATAGTGAGATAAAATTTATCAAAGGCTGGAGTAAATTATTACATGTGGTATCACGTTTCCTATATAAACCCCCTCTTCGATAGTCCCTCCACTCACGCCATTCACCCCCTTTTTATTTCATCTCTTCTGTTTTCCTTCCCCCCCTTCCTTCTCTATATTTTCTTACGCATTCCAGCTCCCATTTTTCTTATTTTGCTGTTTCCCTTGCCCAGTTTTTGTTTGATGTTAGTGGGGGTTTTAATTAGCTTCATTGGAAACATTATAGTAGTGTTTTAAGAGCGGGATTTTTGCTGCTTGTTCCAACGAGTTTTAGAGCTCACAGATAGCTAGTCCGTAGGAAGTGCTCCGGGTAAGATTTATTTAAGTTGGGAATTTTTAGTTATTATTCCTGTTAGAATACTATTATGGTATACTAAGTTGGTATTAAAATTTTGCTAGTCAAGTAGATGTAGAAGAAGGACATCTGCTCGTAGGCCTGTGCTTGTGTTGAGTTCCATTCTCCCAACGGTGACTGTAAGTAGATTTTTACTCTTTGGAGTAAGCACAAAATTACTTTAGCTAAAGCATAATTTTTAAATACCGTTTTCTTATTTTTAAATTTATGCTTATAGCTCCCTACTGCTTTTGGATTATTGGTATGCCATTTCTCGATTCAATGTGGTCCGAGGAAATTTCTTACCTCCACCACAACCCTTGAATGTATGTGAGATTTGGGCCCTACAACAGGAACCTGCACATCATGTTGGCTGAGAAATTTATTTCTTAGTAACGCATAGTGTCATATTGTCTCTTCCCGGGATTAGATTTATATGGATTTTGTCTGTGCTTAAATTAAGTCTCGTTTTAGCATACCATTACCATAACTGTCGTCTTTTAAATTATTTCTGCAACCCTACCTCCTCCGGGAGTAAACGTCTACTTACTCAGCGATTGTTTTCGCTGACTCTACACTTGTCACCATTTCCTTTCAGGTTTGAGATCTGCAAGGCATCATCTGCACGGGCACGATTGGGGTATTATTTATGAAAATGTATATTTCAAAACCCCCTTTTTGGGATAAAAAGCTATTACTTGGCATAGATAGTGATTTATCGAGCATGAAACAAAATATTTGGGTTTTATCCCATTTATGAAAATATGGTGCTCTACTGTTTTGAACAATGCATTATGCGTTTAACAATATTTTTTTTTAGTATGAAATAGACAACCCCTTTTTATGAAATAAAACTTCCATGGATTTATTCCATTATTGTTGTTGCGCGCTTTGAGGAATGCAGTCCTCTGTTTGGTTACGCTCTACCAAACATTTTTATCAAGCTTATTTCATACTTTTCACAGTATATAAGCTTCTTTGCGAATTATATGCTAGCTTGTCCGGAACGTGGTTAGCATATACATTCAATATTGAGTTTTCTGCAATTAGTTATGTTAGCCTTAACGTATTCTGGGCAATCCGGAATACGTGGCGGTAGCACCCCACCCATTGTTCCCGCTCTTTTCTTCCGCTGCATCCTTAGGGAAAATGGGGGTGTTACAGTTGGTATCAGAGCATTTTGCTCTTGGAATTGTGCATCTGATATTTTTAAAATTCATGCACCAAAAGTTATTTTTAAAAGCCAGGTGGCTATACAAGTCGTGTATTGAAATTATTAAAATCTTACACGAAAAGCATTTGTAAGCATTCGGATTAGTGCATATGAATTACTACAATTTTTGCACGAAAAATATTTTTTTTGAAGAGCCATTTTTGCTCTAAGAAGTAGTGCATTTAAATTATTGAAATTTTTGCACGAAATATTTTGAAAAGACTATGCCAAGTATTTTTTTTAGTTAAATTTTGGGATGGGGACACACACATATGCATATAGGCACGAGCAGAATTTTGATTTATTACAAGTGTATTCTTGACAATGATTTCCCAAGGTATCGGACTCCGAGCTAGAGTCTCTCTCCGATACTTTTATTGCTATTGTGCTAAGCATCCCTTAGTATCTACCCCTAGATGTGTCTTGGATAACCTACTAGTATTGCACTAGTTCCTTGGCTTCTCAGTTCAGTCGCCTTATTACGTAAGACGATGCCTACAATAGGTGACGATGTTTGCGATTAATTTTATTTTTACCATCGGTAAGGTATGGGAACGTTTACCCCAAAGTGGTACCTACCAAGTGGTAACTTGGTATTGAAGTGGTCCATGACCCTTCCTCGATCTATATAGGAAATCGTCGTATCACAAATTGTTTTACGCCTTAGTGCGATTTGCACACTTGCCTTAGTCAATATAAGGTTATGCCTTAGACTTAGAAGAGTACAAATTATATTTTAACACGATGATCATGCGGATGACTAGGAGTAAGAATTTTCTAAATATTATATGGTCTTAAAGATAAGACGCGAGTGGTATGAAAGAACACCTAAGGATTGTAAACGCACAACGAGTTTTATAAAATATCTACGAATTTCCCTTAAATTTATATGCCAATTGGCAAGGAAAGTTACATATTTACCAAGAATATCCTTGAGGAAGCAAATGGCCTCAATCATACGCTTAAAGGATAACCTAAAACGTTCATCCTATTCCGCTAGCTTTAAGGATTTGGAACCCAATCCTTGTAAGGTAACCTACTACTTAAGACTTGATTGAATAATTGAAATTACTCCGTGTCTTTTTATCTTCCTCAATAGGAGTCCCGACTATATTGTCTAAACGGTCTTTCCTTTAAAGGATACAAGAGCCTATAACAATGATTTCATTTCTCCATATTTTCGAGTAAACATATGGACCATCAAGGACGAAGATTCTAACCAAGGACGGTGAATTTTTCCACCCATAAAATTTTAAAAAAATTTCATAAACACTGAATTATTGGAAAGACAATAAAATTTTGATAAATAATTAACTAAGAGTAAAGGAACTTCTCTTAAAAGTATGATTATGTTTTAGATGCCACCACGGGGACACTCAACAAAACGTCCGGCCAACCCACTATATGCACCTGATCCCATGGAGGACAGGCAAGATGCTATAGAGGGCCGACAAGCCCGATTAGAACAAATGATGCTAACTATTGGTACCGCGATAGAGCGACAGCTGGCAAGGGACGAAATACAAGGGGAACCACCCACAGATTTCATCAAGGCTGTACATGAGTATCAACCCACGAGCTATACCGGACAAGAGGACCCGGATGAGCTAGAAGGGTGGATCGAGAAATTCGACAAACTGCTAGAGGCGGTACGATGCCCCAAGGAAAGGAAAGTGGAGGTGGCTACATTCTTCCTGGAAGGCCAGGCAAACACCTGGTGGCGAAACCACGAGAACCGAGACATTGGTTGGCCAGAGTTTAAGGAAAGCATGCGGGCGAGATTTTACCCAACTAGTGTAAAGAACGCTAAGTATGAGGAGTTCGTCACCTTAACACAAGGCAATTTCTCTGTCCATGAGTACTACAAAAAGTTCAATGAGCTCCTCCGCTTCGCTCCAGGGTTAGTGAACACCGAACATTCCCAGGCCCAAAAATTCGAACTCGGATTGAACAGAGAGATTCGAGAAGGGTTAGGTGGGAAACAATTCTTTAGCCTACAGAAGCTATATGATCGAGCGATGACAGTTGAGCGAGTCCGGAAGCCTAAACGGGGAAAAGAGCAAATCGGGCAGACCTCTAAAACCCATAAGGAGGGGCGCATCAAGAGGAACCCGGACAGAGGAAACCAGATGCTGCATCGCAACTCTGACGGCCCTAATCTAAGAGATAATGACCATCCTCCAATGGCCGCACGCTGCCCAAAGTGCGGCAGGAAGCATTGGATGCAGACATGCCCGCAAGATGGAGAGTGCTTCAGATGTGGCCTCACAGGGCATAGGATTAAAGATTGCAGCACCCGTCTGGATCCTAACAAGTTGCGAAATGATCTAGATGAAGATCATCGCTTTCAAACGGAAGCATTACTTAATAGAAAGCCTAGGAACCCCGCCGCCTGCGGTAAGAATTAATCAAGGAAGGTTGCATAAGGACAACTCGGGCAATCCTTGAGAAGGATAAAAAGGGGAGCTCGGGCACACTCGTTGGAGGAAATTTTGACTTTTGCGTTGGGAATGTAGCCCCTAATATGTTGGTTTAGATTATATCATTACTCTCTAAGAACATTGATCAATGGGGCATGGTAAAATGATATGCAAGTGGAGCAATCGTACCCCAACTTTCGAACCAAGTAATGCACTTGATATGTATAACCAAGGCATTCCCTTTTGTTGCGGAGCATTTTAAGATTCCGCCTAAATGATAATCTCTGATGTAATATTTAAAATTTCTTTTCCTTCGAAAGGATTTGTTTGACCTATAACCAAATGTTTAGATTGTTTGCCATGCCTAAGTAAAAATATGGAACCATCAAGAGCAAAGTTTATCTCAAGGTCAGTAAATTATTATATCCAGTAAAACGTTTACTTATCAAATTTGGTAGAAAATGCTTAACTGGACAGCGCCATCATCATTTATCTAAACCATGTTCTAATATACCTTATTAGATAACTAAGCAATTTCTCCAAAGAGCAACGTTACCTACAAGGAAAAGTGAGATTTACTAAGGATTATGGAATACTCAAAAGAACACTACCAATTTAACTGAGTCATTGGAAACCGGAAAACGGGAATAAGATAACATACTAATAGGTTTTTGTCCTAGACTTATCCCGGATAACATTAGGATATGATAAAAAAAATTGTGTCATCAAGGAATGATGAGCCAACCCAAGTTTGATCTCAATAATTAAGGACCAAGGGGAAATCATTTTAGTCAATCGGCAGATTAGAATTTGATAATAAAAGTACATCATACATGTCATGAAAAAAAAGATGCAACTAAAGGAATTAGCACGGGTATTAAGGATAAATATCCGTGGCTGTTTTAAGAGAATCATAACTGATCGATAACCCATTGAAAGTTTTCCAAAAATAAAAATAAATAAAAATAAAAATAAAAATAAAAATAAAATAAATAAATAAAGGTATTAGGAAATATACATCTAAATTACTATGAGTTTTGTCGTGAGGCTTCGAGGGCGAAGCCTTATTTTAAGGAGAGTAGACTATAACACTTCGTATAATTTTTAAATAAAAATTTAAAAAAAAATTAATTAATGGGTATTCAAAGTTTCTCATAAATTAAACTTTTTAGAAATAAACATGAGTCCGAATTAAATAGACTTATAAGTACTAAGTTATATTTTGTCATAGATTATTTAAGCTCATATTAATTGTTTACGATTATTTAGTCAAAATTTAATATAAATTAATAAATAGAATTAAAATTAAGAATACTCAACCAATTAATTTATGCAAATCAAAGCTGAACCGTTTTATTAACAAATTGTCTAATTAAGAGATGTGAATTATTTTAAGTGAATAAATTTTATTGGAAAGGATACGATTTAATAATAGGTGATGGATTAAATTGTAGGATTGACTCCCCATAACTTGAATAAAATACTTAACAAATTAGATTATAAAATTAACGAGGGACCAAAATATAACTAATGAAATTATCCAGATTAAGGGATTTGGAATCTCAAATCATTTTGCTAACAGCGGAAAATTAATAGATAATTTAATCCATTAAATCCGTTAATTTGAATTATAAGTGTAAAGGTGTTTTAGAGTTAAAATAAATCCTTACAATTAAAATATTCAACCCATTTAATTATCGAAAATTGTCCAACTTTTAGTTAACGATGGTCCCGAATCGAAGAAGGCAGAATATTGAGTTACCGACTAACAGTGTCGGATTATTAAATTATTAAGTCCATAACCTGAGAATAGCTAGTTAATTAAGTCATTATGAAATTGGGCCAACCAATTATGCAGTCCAACAAGCAACAATAGAAAATTAGTCCAAAGCCCAGTCCGATTAGGCACAAGCCCAACCCAAGACTAAACCCTAACCCTAATTATTAGGGCTGCCGACCCCCCTCTTTTCTCCGGCGCCGCCTCGCCGCCGGCGAGATTCCGGCGGCCTCCGGCCACCACTGACCCACCCTTCTCCACCTCGCCGCCGGCTCCTGTTTGCCACCACGGCACCACCGGACCTCCTCCATCATCCGGCTACTTGCTCCGTTTTCTGCCACCATCTTTGCCGCCTCACCTCCTCCACCGCGCCTTCGCCATCTCCGTCGTCTCCACCACCGTGGCTCCCTACTTCCTCTGACCATCCGCGCCCTCTCCCATCTCGTTTCTTCTTCCTCCAAGTTTCAAAACAAAACCACCATTGCAACAACACCAAAACAGCCACCATTCTCCAAAATTAACAAGATTAAGATCCACAAGAAAAACAAAAGGAAAAGGCAAACCAAAAGAGAAAAGAGAAGGGAAACAAGTGAAAGGAAGAAAGAGGGTGTCGGAGCCTTGCTGCCGCCGCCACGGGGCCACCGCCACCGCCGCCGAGCCATTCCTCCGCCGCCGCTTTGAGCCTCCACCGGAGCTGCCATGGGGAATGATGGATCTGTAATGGGTTTGGGAAAGGTATGCAAGGACGGGAGAAAGAAAACAAAATATTTACAAACAGAGAAAGTTTGACTCAGAAGAAAAAAAGGAAAAGGGGATGCAGGAACAAGAAATGGAAATGAGTGCAGCTGGCATTAGGGGAAAGCTGCAAAACATTATGGGGCAGCGGGAAGGACAATAATAGTGAGATAAAATTTATCAAAGGCTGGAGTAAATTATTACATGTGGTATCACGTTTCCTATATAAACCCCCTCTTCGATAGTCCCTCCACTCACGCCATTCACCCCCTTTTTATTTCATCTCTTCTGTTTTCCTTCCCCCCCTTCCTTCTCTATATTTTCTTACGCATTCCAGCTCCCATTTTTCTTATTTTGCTGTTTCCCTTGCCCAGTTTTTGTTTGATGTTAGTGGGGGTTTTAATTAGCTTCATTGGAAACATTATAGTAGTGTTTTAAGAGCGGGATTTTTGCTGCTTGTTCCAAGGAGTTTTAGAGCTCACAGATAGCTAGTCCGTAGGAAGTGCTCCGGGTAAGATTTATTTAAGTTGGGAATTTTTAGTTATTATTCCTGTTAGAATACTATTATGGTATACTAAGTTGGTATTAAAATTTTGCTAGTCAAGTAGATGTAGAAGAAGGACATCTGCTCGTAGGCCTGTGCTTGTGTTGAGTTCCATTCTCCCAACGGTGACTGTAAGTAGATTTTTACTCTTTGGAGTAAGCCCAAAATTACTTTAGCTAAAGCATAATTTTTAAATACCGTTTTCTTATTTTTAAATTTATGCTTATAGCTCCCTACTGCTTTTGGATTATTGGTATGCCATTTCTCGATTCAATGTGGTCCGAGGAAATTTCTTACCTCCACCACAACCCTTGAATGTATGTGAGATTTGGGCCCTACAACAGGAACCTGCACATCATGTTGGCTGAGAAATTTATTTCTTAGTAACGCATAGTGTCATATTGTCTCTTCCCGGGATTAGATTTATATGGATTTTGTCTGTGCTTAAATTAAGTCTCGTTTTAACATACCATTACCATAACTGTCGTCTTTTAAATTATTTCTGCAACCCTACCTCCTCCGGGAGTAAACGTCTACTTACTCAGCGATTGTTTTCGCTGACTCTACACTTGTCACCATTTCCTTTCAGGTTTGAGATCTGCAAGGCATCATCTGCACGGGCACGATTGGGGTATTATTTATGAAAATGTATATTTCAAAACCCCCTTTTTGGGATAAAAAGCTATTACTTGGCATAGATAGTGATTTATCGAGCATGAAACAAAATATTTGGGTTTTATCCCATTTATGAAAATATGGTGCCCTACTGTTTTAAACAATGCATTATGCGTTTAACAGTATTTTTTTTTAGTATGAAATAGACAACCCCTTTTTATGAAATAAAACTTCCATGGATTTATTCCATTATTGTTGTTGCGCGCTTTGAGGAATGCAGTCCTCTGTTTGGTTACGCTCTACCAAACATTTTTATCAAGCTTATTTCATACTTTTCACAGTATATAAGCTTCTTTGCGAATTATATGCTAGCTTGTCCGGAACGTGGTTAGCATATACATTCAATATTGAGTTTTCTGCAATTAGTTATGTTAGCCTTAGCGTATTCTGGGCAATCCGGAATACGTGGCGGTAGCACCCCACCCATTGTTCCCGCTCTTTTCTTCCGCTGCATCCTTAGGGAAAATGGGGGTGTTACACAAAGACTGCCCCAAAGTGTCTTGAGCCGAAAGAAAAGTAACCGAAGTCGGAAAATCCGGATTCGGGCGAGAAAATCGCGCAACGCCGCGACTGTCGCATCTGGCGTGGGGTTGGCGCGGGGTTTGCCCTAACCCCGCGCGGCAACCGCGCGGACCCAGACTGGGCCGCGGTCTGGGCCGGGTCGTGCAATCCCTTTGGGCCTTCCTCTTCCTCCTTCCTTTTGGGCCTTTGTCTTCTCTTTGGGCCTTTCTCCTTCAATTTTCTTGGGCTATCTCTTGAACTTTAAATCCTATTTCAAATTTATTTGGGATCTCAAATTAATTTCGGGTTCGAAATATTAAGTCCATCTATATTTGGTTCCCGTGCAATAATTTGTTTAATTAAATTATTTTCGACTTCACGGGTTCTTGGATATTTAATTCCTTTTTGAATTAAATTTTGTTTCTCATTTCATCTTTTGGAAATAAATTCCATTTCTCGTTTTATCTTTAAATTATTTATTTTATTTATATATTGTATTTATTTATTATTTATTTATTTATTTTATGTTGCAAATGTAACACCCCGGATTTGATAACCCAGGCCGGGGCGCTACCGCCACACCTCCCTAGCAAGACACGGATTCTCCGAGCTTTCTAAAGGGGTGCAAGGCTATAGGTATTGCAAAAAGATTTAAAAACAAGTCCGGAATCTATTTAAAAATAATAATAAGTGGCATCCACACATATAATGGTAGTAATAATATATCGCAGCGGAAAAATGTAAAGTGGGCCGACATGGCCAAAACGCGGGGTTTACATGCCCGTTATGCAAGTATCGTAAAAGCAATAAAAACAATGTTTAAGTTTTTCCATCCCCCAATGCATATGCTCATGCATTATCTTCATACTCTGAAAGGAACAGAGAAAACAACAATTTTATCAGTATATAAAATACTGAGTAAGTCGATCCTAACATAGCAATGAAGGGATTTAATTAGATAATTTAGAATTTCACCCCTAACATGCATTCACAAAATTTAAAGGAAACAATAATTTTAATTGTATACTCAGACATGCATTTAATTCTCAATAAAAATCTAGTCATGATATGAATTTTTAAAGACATAATTTAAACGCATAATTTAAAGGCATGCATAAATAAATAAATACTTAAAAATATTAAATCTTTTATTTTCCCCGTTACGTAACCATTTCTCAGTGTTTTGTATAGCCGGTGATCCGGCGGCCGCAGCCGTTTCGTAAGTATCTCGTTTAGCCGGTGATCCGGCGGCAAGCAGCCGTATCTGCCATACCCAGTAACACTCCGGAGCCTCGGGAAATCCATACGGACAACCTGAGAGAGTAGGCCATGTATCTCCCGCCGATTGGCGTAATATCTCATCAAATTCTCTCGTCCATTATAGGCCCGAAGAGAAAAGGCTAGAGGGGCACCCTGCAGAGCACTCACCCTCCACCAAGTGTCTCATGTATCGTTTAGATTTAATGTATCGGGGTTTCAAAAGTATAGATGTATCGTAATTCAAGTCTTTGATCGTTCGTTTCGAAATCTCAAAAATCCTTCGATTTAAAAATCTCTTGGCGTCACAGTCCACGCCTTTTTAATTTAAAAATTCGTTTTGAGCCCGAAAAATCTGCAAAATTCACTGTTTATGCACACCCTAACGAACAACTTTCGTGTTTTAACAATTTCGAAATAAGTTGAGGAACCATGTCAATAATCGAGTTTAATACGAAAACAGTTTACTATCCCGAAACAGATTTGACACAGTGTTAAAAATCGGATTTTTGACATAACAAATGGACTCCAAAAATTCTGAAATTTTAAACACACAAACTAGACATGATTATCTACAACTTTCATTTAGATTGCAAGGATTAAATCGGTCTAGAACATGTAGAAACAGACTCTCTAAGTTCGGACAGGTGCATAGGCAGATTCCAGAAACGTTTTCTCAAAACAGTTTATTTCCGATGCGATTTGAAATAGCAAATGTTAGCGAAAATGGCTGAAATTTTTACACAACCTAGATTTATGTGTTAGGATTAAAAGTCTAGTTTTGAGTTTTTCGGAATGAATCCTCGAAATAAGAGTTTTAGACAGATTTTGAAAATTGTGCGAGATAGGGTTTTTAATTTCGGTTTTTACGTTTCGTTACATTACGACTAAATCGGACGCCCCATAAACCACCCGTATTGATATGAAAGGCTCAACTTACTGTGATTGTGTTCTTGATTCGTCCTAGAGTCGCTCGGCTCGTCCAAAATCCTACGAACGGATCTACGAAGTGCAAAGTTCCCGACTTTGGCCACGAACGTATTTGCAATCAACGAATCAAGAGTTAGATTGGGGATTCGAGAGGAAAAACGAGACTGAGAACTTAAGATACTACTTACCAATGATCTAAGGACTGTGATCCTTGATCTACTCGTTCCTACGGCCGTCGGTGGTGGTCGGAAAGTCGCCGGAAGTCCGTCGGAAGTTCGTCGGAAAGTGTTTTGGCTTTGGAGGGAGTTTGGGAGAGTAGAGGGGGATTTGTGACTGATGAAAAGGGTGGGGAGGCAGCCCTAGGTCGCCCTAAAGGCTTTCCCTTCGACCAAAATCTGCTTTCCAAGGTCGGGAGGTCGAATTATGGTAAGAAATCGTCGAAAACGCGTCGGTTGCGCAATTCTGGGATCCCACGCGGGGTTGGCGCGCCTTTTGGCCAAACCCCGCCCGGCCAGCGCGCGGCTCCCGCCTGGACTGCGGCCCGGGCGGGTCCGTGCGATCCGATCCGTCGGGTCTTCTCCTCGCCTCTTTCGGACTTCTATCCTTCCGTGTTTTTCGCGTTCGATTTTCCGGGTAATTTTCGGATTATGCTTCTCATCGTAAATTTATTCCGACTCGATTCGATTTCACGTCTTGGAACCTTAAGATCGTTGGTCTAGGTCCGTCGGGTTAAATCGTTGTCCTATTGGATATATTCCTATTTATATATTCTAAAATTTACGGGTATTACAATCTACCCCCCTTAAGAACCAACTTCGTCCTCGAAGTTGCGCTTCATCCTCTCGCGAGTTCGGGAATTGTTTGATTGAGCGATTGTATTATTGTGTGTTGTTGTTTGTTATCATTTGACTGAACCCGGAATTGAAATTTCCGAGTTGCCTACGTACCCCGTGAAGGGATCAAGTCATTACGTAGTTCAACACAATTTGAATTTGTTTATTCGGGATACAAAATATTCGGGTTTTTTTTTTGTTTTTTGTTTTGTTTTTGTTTTGTTTTTTTTTTTTTAAAAAAAAAATAAAATAAACGCTTATGCATTATTACGGGGTATTACATCATCTCCCCCTTTAGATTACAGTTATGTCCCCATAACTGTCTGCACATTATTCCCTCGAAGGTTCGAGTATCGTTGCCTAGCACATGTATGTAATACCCCAGATTTTTACCAACGTCCAAAGGAATAAAACTTATTCCGATCAATGTCGAAATGTCTCCGAGAAGAAGAAAATAATTTATCACAATAAATTATTGCTCGGAAGTGAAACGCCGATAGGTTCAAAAATTCAAAATGGAATAAAAGAGGGAAAGGAAGCCCGAAGACATTCCATGAATTGAGTCAAAACAATTGGAATTAAATTCAAGAAGGAAAATAATTCTAATTCCAAGAACCCGTGAAGCCGGAAGAAATTTAATCACACAAGTTATTGCACGGGAGTCAAAAGACGACGAATTGGAAGCCGACGGACCCGAGACCGACGAACTTAAGATTTCGAACATGAAATTCATTTGAGTCGAGATAAATTTAAGATAAGAATTTATGATCCGAGAATGACCCGAAAAATCAAGCCCGAAAACGTAGGAGGACAGAAGTCCGAAAGAGAGGAGAAAAGGCCCGACGGGATCGCACGGCCCAGTCCGGACGCACGGCCCAGACCAGGCCGCGCGCCCTCCGGGCGGTTTTTGGCTAAAAACCGCCCCAACCCCGCGCCACGGAGCAGACTGCGGGAATTCCATTTTCGGGACGATTTTCTTACCTTTTTGGGGAGCTCCGGCTATGGCAACGCGTCTAGGGTTTGGGGGAGCCTTTATGAATCATTTTTGTAACTCCTAGGGCGTCCAAGAGCCTGTGCAGCCGCCCACTCCATCCCCACCTTCAAACAAAAACCGAAAACACAAGTTCCGACCTCCCGACGACTTTCCGGCGAGGATTCCGGCCGAGGGAACGATCAAGACGAAGCCCCCTGCCTTCTAAGACGTTGGAGAAGGAGATCGGTGGAAAACATCCGCTCGTCGCGATCCTAGACAACCCGAGAGAGCCCTGTGACGACCCCAAACTCTAAACACTGTAAGTTGATGCTTACTTGGTTTTGGGTGACTTAAAATGCAACCGAACATAGAGCTTTAGAAACTCAAAAATCTGTCAACGCAAGAAACCCCCGGCGCAGCGTATTGGTGTGAATTTTTCGAACCCTTAAATCTGCTCAAACGGGAAAACTTAAAACATGAAAAATGTTTCTAAGACATAGATCTAGTTCGCGTAAAATTTTCATAATTTTTCATTACGTTTTGATATCCGAAAACGGCCGAGAAACAACCTGCCTTCACAGTCGAACTTGAAACTGTGACAGGTTTGAAATCGAACCAAAACCCCTATTTCGAGAGTTCAAACCGAAAAACTCTAAACTAGACTTTTAATCCTAACACTTAAATCTAGGTTGTGTAAAAATTTCAGACATTTTCGTTAACGTTTGCTATTTTAAATCGCATCGAAAAGAAACTGTTTTGACAAAACATGTGTGAAATCTGCCTATGAACATTTTCGAACTTAGTAAGTTTGTTTCTATATTTTGTAGTCCGATTTGATCTTTAAAATCTAAATGAAAGTTGTAGATAATTATGTCTAGATTGTGTGTCTAAAATTTCAGAATTTTTGGAGTCCATTTGGTATGTCAAAAATCCGATTTTCTACACTGTGTCAAAACTGTTTCGGAAGCAGTGAACTGTTTAGCATTAAACTCGATTTTCGACATGCTTCCTCAACTTATTTCGAAAAAGTTAAAACACGAAAGTTGTTCGTTAGGGTGTTTTGCATAAACTGTGAAATTTTCAGATTTTTTTCGGACTCAAACTGAATTTTTAAAATTTAAAAGGCGTAAACTGTGACGCCAAGATACTTTTAAATCGAAGGATTTTTGAAATTCCGAAACGAACGATCAAAGATTTGAAATACGATACATCTATACCTTTGAAAAACCCCGATACATTAAATATAAACGATATATGAAATACTTGAAATACGACACAGCCTGTCAAACGACAGTTGATATACATGCCTGTCAAATTGACAGTAGATATACACGGCTTGCCAAAACGGCAATCGATATACACGGCTTGCCAAAACGGCAATCGATATACACGGCTTGCCAAAACGGCAATCGATATACACGGTTTGCCAAAACGGCAATCGATATACACGGCTTGCCAAAACGGCAATCGATATACACGGCTTGCCAAAACGGCAATCGATATACACGGCTTGCCAAAACGGCAATCGATATACACGGCTTGCCAAAACGGCAATCGATATACACGGCTTGCCAAAACGGCAATCGATATACACGGCTTGCCAAAACGGCAATCGATATACACGGCTTGCCAAAACGGCAATCGATATACATGGCTAACTAAAACGGCAGTCAATACTGATATGGTTGCGGCTGCCGGATCACCGGTTATACAAAATATTGAAAAATGGTTACGTAGTGGGGAAATAAAAGATTTAATATTTTTAAGTATTTATTTATTTTTGCATACCTTTAAATTATGCATTTAAATCATATCTTTACATTTTTATATCATGATTAAATTGTTATTATGGAATAATGCATGTTCAAATATACAATTAAATTATTTACTTTAAGATTTGTAAATGGGATATTTTTGTATGCATGCCTAGGAGAAATAATTTAATCATTTAATTAAAACCCTTTTTCATGTGTGTTAAATTATGAACGTGTGGGAATCCTTGTCTTCTAAATCATGAAATTAAATTACTATTAGTAGATGAATTAAAAATTTAAATCATGCCTCGTGTGCACATGTTTTCATGTAACTTAATTAAAGATTTTTGAAACCCCTTGATCATAGTAGGTGTTAACTTACTCAGCACGTTTTTGCTGACCAAACCATATTTTTCCTTTTTCTTTCAGAGTATGAGGATTATGCATCACCATATGCATACATGGGAACACTCGGGAAACACTTCATTTTAAATTCCTGCATTTGATTACGACTTGCATGAACGGGTCTGTTTAACCCGTGTTCTTGGCCATGTTGGCCCATTATTTAAATTTCCGCTGCATCACAAATATATGTATGTAAATATTATATTCCGCTGCAACTTTGATGTTGTTATTTTTTTAAATTATGTTACAATGGGCTGTTTGAATGATTTAAATTCTGAAAAACCATAGCCTTGCATCTCTTTAGTAAGCTCGGAGAAACCGTGTCTTGCTAGGGAGGTGTGGCGGTGACATCCCGGCCTGGGTTATCAAATCCGGGGTGTTACAAAGTGGTATCAGAGCCCGGAATATTTTAAAGTTACTATTACTATTTTTAAACCTAGTATTATTTTTAAATTTATTATTATTATTTTACTACTATATTATTTTGAGCCCAAAATTTTTATTTACTTAGTGTAATATTTTAAGCCCAAATATTAATTATTTTGGCCCAATATTTAATTATCATGATAAGCCCAATTATTTTGGCCCAATACCCTTCTTTTTACTTAAGCCCAAATAATTTATTTCTTTTGGCCCAAACCTTTTTCCCTTATTCTTTAAAAATATATCCATGGAATAAACTTATTTTTAAAACCCATGGGTAGATAAATGTATGCATAAATCAAATTTTATTGGGGGGATTGCATATGCATGCATACATAATTGCACTAACTCTTTTTATGAGAATCATCTACTCTAAGAAAACACTCTTAAATTAGTATTCGACATGATCTTGACTTAGGAGCGCTTGCTAAATACTAACTTTGCCTTAGTCATAGATCTTGATCACTTAGAAACTCATCTTCGCGTGCTTCCATAACAGAAAATGGCACCTAGAAGAAAACTGAGGAAGGTAAGCCCAAACGGCACTGACACTTACCTTCCAAACGCACCTAACAACAATGAGATTCCTCCGAACGTAGCAGATCGAGCGCCTCCTATTCCCAACAACATGGATGAACGATTAAGGACGGTAGAAGAAGTACTCGTAGCATTAGGAAATGCCGAGGTGCATAGGGCACAAGCGGCAATACCTCCGCCAGTAGTTCGAGTCAACTACTTGGCATTGGTAAACCCCTACAACCCACCCCATTATGACGGGCAAGACGATCCGGCCAAGTTGGAGGGTTGGATCCGTACCTTTGACAAACTCTTGGACGCTATCAAATGCCCCGACGAGGAGAAGATACGTGTAGCGACCTACTACTTAGGAGGCGAAGCTGATGAGTGGTGGCAAAACCTTCAAACGAATTCAGAGGAAGATGAAGAATCCTACACCTGGGAAGGACTTAAGAAAGCCTTGAGAGAAAGATTCTACCCACTGAGCACCAAGACCGCAAAGTACGAGGAATTCATCAACCTCAGACAAGGAGCGCAAACAGTACAAGAGTACTACACCAAATTCAAGGAATTGGTGCGGTTCGCTACAAGGATAGTACCAACTGATGAAGAGAAGGCACAGAAGTTCGAGATGGGACTGAATCTATCTATTCGAGAGGTGATCACGGGCGAGCACTACCCTGACCTACAAGCTGTGTACGATCGTGCAGTAGCGGTTGCACGAATTCAAGGACTGAAACGGAAAAAGGCGGGTGAGAATAACAGAGGATCACAAGGAGGAGACAAGAGGAATAAGGACCATTTCCGTAGAAGCTCGAACCGATCACATCAAAACGATAATGGACGAAGGAAGGGGATAGTCTTCAACCATGGTGACTATGCGCCACCATGCCCAAAGTGTGGTAAAACACACTATGCGAGAGGATGCCCTCAGCCTGGGGCATGCCTTCGGTGCGGACGACATGGTCACCGGCTTCGCGACTGTCGAACACGAATAGAGAACATCAACAGGAGAGAAGATGTGATCACTCGACCTAAGCAGCCACAGAATCAAGACGATCGAAACGGCAACAACCAAAGGCATCGTCTCCCTCAGAAATAAAACCAAAATCCGAACCTTCTTGAGAACATTGAATAGGCAGTTATGGGGACATAACTGTAATCTTAAGGGGGGGAGGATGTAACAACCCGAATATTTTGTAGCCCCAAATCAATAAATAAACAAATTCAAATTTGTTTTGAACTACGTCATGGCTTGATCCCTTCACAGGGTACGTAGGCAACTCGGAAATTTCAATTCTGGGTTCAGTCAAACAATAATCAAACAACAAACAACCAACAATCGAACAATAATTCAATAACACAATATCGCAAAATAATAAAATAAACAAAAGGACCCTAACTCTTAGCACGAGAAAAGCCGAAACACAACTTCGAGGACGAAGTTGATTCTTAAGGGGGGTAGACTGTAATACCCCAGATTTTTACCAACGTCCAAAGGAATAAAACTTATTCCGATCAATGTCGAAATGTCTCCGAGAAGAAGAAAATAATTTATCACAATAAATTATTGCTCGGAAGTGAAACGCCGATAGGTTCAAAAATTCAAAATGGAATAAAAGAGGGAAAGGAAGCCCGAAGACATTCCATGAATTGAGTCAAAACAATTGGAATTAAATTCAAGAAGGAAAATAATTCTAATTCCAAGAACCCGTGAAGCCGGAAGAAATTTAATCACACAAGTTATTGCACGGGAGTCAAAAGACGACGAATTGGAAGCCGACGGACCCGAGACCGACGAACTTAAGATTTCGAACATGAAATTCATTTGAGTCGAGATAAATTTAAGATAAGAATTTATGATCCGAGAATGACCCGAAAAATCAAGCCCGAAAACGTAGGAGGACAGAAGTCCGAAAGAGAGGAGAAAAGGCCCGACGGGATCGCACGGCCCAGTCCGGACGCACGGCCCAGACCAGGCCGCGCGCCCTCCGGGCGGTTTTTGGCTAAAAACCGCCCCAACCCCGCGCCACGGAGCAGACTGCGGGAATTCCATTTTCGGGACGATTTTCTTACCTTTTTGGGGAGCTCCGGCTATGGCAACGCGTCTAGGGTTTGGGGGAGCCTTTATGAATCATTTTTGTAACTCCTAGGGCGTCCAAGAGCCTGTGCAGCCGCCCACTCCATCCCCACCTTCAAACAAAAACCGAAAACACAAGTTCCGACCTCCCGACGACTTTCCGGCGAGGATTCCGGCCGAGGGAACGATCAAGACGAAGCCCCCTGCCTTCTAAGACGTTGGAGAAGGAGATCGGTGGAAAACATCCGCTCGTCGCGATCCTAGACAACCCGAGAGAGCCCTGTGACGACCCCAAACTCTAAACACTGTAAGTTGATGCTTACTTGGTTTTGGGTGACTTAAAATGCAACCGAACATAGAGCTTTAGAAACTCAAAAATCTGTCAACGCAAGAAACCCCCGGCGCAGCGTATTGGTGTGAATTTTTCGAACCCTTAAATCTGCTCAAACGGGAAAACTTAAAACATGAAAAATGTTTCTAAGACATAGATCTAGTTCGCGTAAAATTTTCATAATTTTTCATTACGTTTTGATATCCGAAAACGGCCGAGAAACAACCTGCCTTCACAGTCGAACTTGAAACTGTGACAGGTTTGAAATCGAACCAAAACCCCTATTTCGAGAGTTCAAACCGAAAAACTCTAAACTAGACTTTTAATCCTAACACTTAAATCTAGGTTGTGTAAAAATTTCAGACATTTTCGTTAACGTTTGCTATTTTAAATCGCATCGAAAAGAAACTGTTTTGACAAAACATGTGTGAAATCTGCCTATGAACATTTTCGAACTTAGTAAGTTTGTTTCTATATTTTGTAGTCCGATTTGATCTTTAAAATCTAAATGAAAGTTGTAGATAATTATGTCTAGATTGTGTGTCTAAAATTTCAGAATTTTTGGAGTCCATTTGGTATGTCAAAAATCCGATTTTCTACACTGTGTCAAAACTGTTTCGGAAGCAGTGAACTGTTTAGCATTAAACTCGATTTTCGACATGCTTCCTCAACTTATTTCGAAAAAGTTAAAACACGAAAGTTGTTCGTTAGGGTGTTTTGCATAAACTGTGAAATTTTCAGATTTTTTTCGGACTCAAACTGAATTTTTAAAATTTAAAAGGCGTAAACTGTGACGCCAAGATACTTTTAAATCGAAGGATTTTTGAAATTCCGAAACGAACGATCAAAGATTTGAAATACGATACATCTATACCTTTGAAAAACCCCGATACATTAAATATAAACGATATATGAAATACTTGAAATACGACACAGCCTGTCAAACGACAGTTGATATACATGCCTGTCAAATTGACAGTAGATATACACGGCTTGCCAAAACGGCAATCGATATACACGGCTTGCCAAAACGGCAATCGATATACACGGCTTGCCAAAACGGCAATCGATATACACGGTTTGCCAAAACGGCAATCGATATACACGGCTTGCCAAAACGGCAATCGATATACACGGCTTGCCAAAACGGCAATCGATATACACGGCTTGCCAAAACGGCAATCGATATACACGGCTTGCCAAAACGGCAATCGATATACACGGCTTGCCAAAACGGCAATCGATATACACGGCTTGCCAAAACGGCAATCGATATACACGGCTTGCCAAAACGGCAATCGATATACATGGCTAACTAAAACGGCAGTCAATACTGATATGGTTGCGGCTGCCGGATCACCGGTTATACAAAATATTGAAAAATGGTTACGTAGTGGGGAAATAAAAGATTTAATATTTTTAAGTATTTATTTATTTTTGCATACCTTTAAATTATGCATTTAAATCATATCTTTACATTTTTATATCATGATTAAATTGTTATTATGGAATAATGCATGTTCAAATATACAATTAAATTATTTACTTTAAGATTTGTAAATGGGATATTTTTGTATGCATGCCTAGGAGAAATAATTTAATCATTTAATTAAAACCCTTTTTCATGTGTGTTAAATTATGAACGTGTGGGAATCCTTGTCTTCTAAATCATGAAATTAAATTACTATTAGTAGATGAATTAAAAATTTAAATCATGCCTCGTGTGCACATGTTTTCATGTAACTTAATTAAAGATTTTTGAAACCCCTTGATCATAGTAGGTGTTAACTTACTCAGCACGTTTTTGCTGACCAAACCATATTTTTCCTTTTTCTTTCAGAGTATGAGGATTATGCATCACCATATGCATACATGGGAACACTCGGGAAACACTTCATTTTAAATTCCTGCATTTGATTACGACTTGCATGAACGGGTCTGTTTAACCCGTGTTCTTGGCCATGTTGGCCCATTATTTAAATTTCCGCTGCATCACAAATATATGTATGTAAATATTATATTCCGCTGCAACTTTGATGTTGTTATTTTTTTAAATTATGTTACAATGGGCTGTTTGAATGATTTAAATTCTGAAAAACCATAGCCTTGCATCTCTTTAGTAAGCTCGGAGAAACCGTGTCTTGCTAGGGAGGTGTGGCGGTGACATCCCGGCCTGGGTTATCAAATCCGGGGTGTTACAATGTATGTCCGCTTCTTTTACCACATTTAACGTCCCATGAGTCCCCCTTGGTTATTTGTGGCTAGTTAGGTCCAGCGACCAGATCATCTCTTTCGGTTATATTCTTAATCTGGGTTCGACATTCTTTCATCCGATGCCCACGTCGACCACATCGGAAGCATGTGTCGGCTTGAGGGCATCCCCTCACTAGATGAGGTTGGTTACAGCTTGGGCACCGGGGCACGTAGCCTTTACGGGTGAAAATCCTCCTATTGTTGCCTCTATCGTTGCCTTGGGCTGGTCCATTTGGGCCCTCGCGAAGGTTATTCCTACCCGAGTCATTATCGGTTCCGCGGTCCTTATCTCTCTTGTCTTGTCCCTGGGGACCTTGGTTAGTCTCACCTATCGCCTTCCGCTTCAGTCTCTGAACTCGTGCAATTGCGACCGCACGATCATAAACAGCTTAAGCCGGGTCCCCCTCGCCGGCGTAGTGCGGCGGGTGATATGAATTCACCATAGCTAAGTAGTCTATACGGGCCTCGGGTGGAGGTACCGCAGCTGTTTGGCCCTGATTCAATTGCGCATTTCCAAGCGCATTGAGAACCTCTTCTAAAGTGCGTATGCGAGCGTCCATGTTGTTTGGCATGGGGTTTACTGGCTCCTCCTGCGCGTGTACCCCCTCGTTGGGTATAGGCATATCTAGTTGCCTAGATGTTTTGTTGGTATTGGGAGTAATGGGCTGGGCGCGGGGTCTTCCTCTCGGTGCCATGCTGTTGCAAGGACAAGAGATTTTAGATTTTCTTGTTGAAGTATTATATAATTCTTGTGAAGTGATTGATTAAATAAAGGATGGTATTAACATGTATCGGCCCACTGGAATTTGTTAATAGAGGTTGTTTGGAGTTTAGTGTACTATTTGTTGTCGTTGGGGGTTGTTTACTACTTGTCGTTTTGTTTTCGTTCTTGTTTGTTTCTCGTTTTGTTTTTTTTTTTTTTTTTTTAGACCTTAGGGTCTAGGTTTTGAGGTTTAGGGTTGGAGATACCCTTGTTTGGTGATTATCTCTATATAATATATATTTACATATTTATGTTATTTATTTAGTAATACTTGTATTTTTGTTTGGTTGGGCATCCATGAGATAATTAATTAATGATGTTTAAATAAAATGTGTGGAATAATCTAAATATATTTGTATAAAATAAATGCTTGTAAATTTATTACTCAAAAGAAAAAATTTTATTCGGTTACAAGCATTCGAAACAGGAATGAAATGGTAATGCTGATAATAGTTTGGAAAAGGGAACATAGATAGTAGTGCATCAGTATGGGTCTCTAAGTCTAGAGAGAATGGGTAGGTGCATCCTCGATGGGATCGTCTTCGTCGCTAGGTACATCAATCGGTGCCGCAGCATTAGGGTTAGGTCCCGGGTTCTGAAGGACCCCTCCGTCAATCTCGTTGGCTAAGGTAGTCAACTCCCAGGCCACGTTTCCTATTTGTTCCTCCAAGTCATCACTCTTGTCTTGGAGTTGGGTCACTTGGGCTTGGAGCTGCGTGACTTGATTTTGCAGCTGGGTTATGTTATGATGATCAGTCTCCCTAAGATGCCCCAGATGGGCCACTTGACCCTCTAGTTGTCCTACTCGAGCCTTGAAATGATTGATATGTTGTTGAGATTCTAAGTACGCGTTGGTCAGTTTCATCATCAGGTTGATCATGTTCGTGTTGGGTTCGGACATCTAATGTCAACAAGGAGGTTAGAGTTGGAGCATGTTTCGAGTAAAAGTTAAGATGTGCAGGAATTTAAATCTACATGAATATGCATATGCAATCCCCCCAAAATTAACTTAATGTGTTTTTAATTCAAATCTAATCATGGTTTTTTAAAAAAAATTGGGCCTCTATATTGGCCAAAAATAATAATTTTGGACTTAAGAAGTAAAAACATGGGTATTTGGGCCAAAATGGTTGGGCTTATAATAAATAATTATTGGTTCAAAATAATTTAACCCCTTTGGGCTCAAATTTTGGGCTAAAATAATAATACTAGTAGTCTAAAAAAAAATAATAATAATAATAATAATAATAATAATAATAAATTTAAAAATAATACTTAGTTCAAAATATTGGTTTAAAATAATAATAATAGTAGTTTTAAAATATAACCTGGCTCTGATACCAACTTGTAACACCCCGGATTTGATAACCCAGGCCGGGGCGCTACCGCCACACCTCCCTAGCAAGACACGGATTCTCCGAGCTTGCTAAAGGGGTGCAAGGCTATAGGTATTGCAAAAAGATTTAAAAACAAGTCCGGAATCTATATAAAAATAATAATAAGTGGCATCCACACATATAATGGTAGTAATAATATATCGCAGCGGAAAAATGTAAAGTGGGCCGACATGGCCAAAACGCGGGGTTTACATGCCCGTTATGCAAGTATCGTAAAAGCAATAAAAACAATGTTTAAGTTTTTCCATCCCCCAATGCATATGCTCATGCATTATCTTCATACTCTGAAAGGAAAAGAGAAAACAACAATTTTATCAGTATATAAAATACTGAGTAAGTCGATCCTAACATAGCAATGAAGGGATTTAATTAGATAATTTAGAATTTCACCCCTAACATGCATTCACAAAATTTAAAGGAAACAATAATTTTAATTGTATACTCAGACATGCATTTAATTCTCAATAAAAATCTAGTCATGATATGAATTTTTAAAGACATAATTTAAACGCATAATTTAAAGGCATGCATAAATAAATAAATACTCAAAAATATTAAATCTTTTATTTTCCCCGTTACGTAACCATTTCTCAATGTTTTGTATAGCCGGTGATCCGGCGGCCGCAGCCATTTCATAAGTATCTCGTTTAGCCGGTGATCCGGCGGCCAGAAGCCGTATCTGCCATACCCAGTAACACTCCGGAGCCTCGGGAAATCCATACGGACGACCTGAGAGAGTAGGCCATGTATCTCCCGCCGATTGGCGTAATATCTCATCAAATTCTCTCGTCCATTATAGGCCCGAAGAGAAAAGGCAAGAGGGGCACCCTGCAGAGCACTCACCCTCCACCAAGTGTCTCATGTATCGTTTAGATTTAATGTATCGGGGTTTCAAAAGTATAGATGTATCGTAATTCAAGTCTTTGATCGTTCGTTTCGAAATCTCAAAAATCCTTTGATTTAAAAATCTCTTGGCGTCACAGTCCACGCCTTTTTAATTTAAAAATTCGTTTTGAGCCCGAAAAATCTGCAAAATTCACTGTTTATGCAAAACACCCTAACAAACAACTTTCGTGTTTTAACAATTTCGAAATAAGTTGAGGAACCATGTCAAAAATCGAGTTTAATACGAAAACAGTTTACTGTCCCGAAACAGATTTGACACAGTGTTAAAAATCGGATTTTTGACATATCAAATGGACTCCAAAAATTCTGAAATTTTAAACACACAAACTAGACATGATTATCTACAACTTTCATTTAGATTGCAAGGATTAAATCGGTCTAGAACATGTAGAAACAGACTCTCTAAGTTCGGACAGGTGCATAGGCAGATTCCAGAAACGTTTTCTCAAAACAGTTTATTTCCGATGCGATTTGAAATAGCAAATGTTAGCGAAAATGGCTGAAATTTTTACACAACCTAGACTTATGTGTTAGGATTAAAAGTCTAGTTTTGAGTTTTTCGGAATGAATCCTCGAAAAAAGAGTTTTAGACAGATTTTGAAAACTGTGCGAGATAGGGTTTTTAATTTTGGTTTTTACGTTTCGTTACATTACGACTAAATCGGACGCCCCATAAACCACCCGTATTAATATGAAAGGCTCAACTTACTGTGATTGTGTTCTTGATTCGTCCTAGAGTCGCTCGGCTCGTCCAAAATCCTACGAACGGATCTACGAAGTGCAAAGTTCCCGACTTTGGCCACGAACGTATTTGCAATCAACGAATCAAGAGTTAGATTGGGGATTCGAGAGGAAAAACGAGACTGAGAACTTAAGATACTACTTACCAATGATCTAAGGACTGTGATCCTTGATCTACTCGTTCCTACGGCCGTCGGTGGTGGTCGGAAAGTCGCCGGAAGTCCGTCGGAAGTTCGTCGGAAAGTGTTTTGGCTTTGGAGGGAGTTTGGGAGAGTAGAGGGGGATTTGTGACTGATGAAAAGGGTGGGGAGGCAGCCCTAGGTCGCCCTAAAGGCTTTCCCTTCGACCAAAATCTGCTTTCCAAGGTCGGGAGGTCGAATTATGGTAAGAAATCGTCGAAAACGCGTCGGTTGCGCAATTCTGGGATCCCACGCGGGGTTGGCGCGCCTTTTGGCCAAACCCCGCCCGGCCAGCGCGCGGCTCCCGCCTGGACTGCGGTCCGGGCGGGTCCGTGCGATCCGATCCGTCGGGTCTTCTCCTCGCCTCTTTCGGACTTCTATCCTTCCGTGTTTTTCGCGCTCGATTTTCCGGGTCATTTTCGGATTATGCTTCTCATCGTAAATTTATTCCGACTCGATTCGATTTCACGTCTTGGAACCTTAAGATCGTTGGTCTAGGTCCGACGGGTTAAATCGTTGTCCTATTGGATATATTCCTATTTATATATTATAAAATTTATGGGTATTACAGCAAAATTCTCGGGTATTACAGTCTACCCTCCTTAAGAATCAACTTCGTCCTCAAAGTTGTGTTTCGGCCTTTCCCGTGCTAAGATCTTTTTGTTTGTTTTATTATTTTGTGACTGAACTTAGAATTAAAACTTCTAAGCTGCCTACGTACCCGGTGAAGGGATCAAGCCATAACGTAGTTCAAAACAATTTGAATTTGTTTATTTATGATTTAGGATACATCTTATCGAGTCGAACTCCAAAAATAAATTTCTACGGGGTATCACATCCTCTCCCCCTTAGGACTTCATTTATGTCCCCATAACTGCCTATTCGTTATTCTCAAAAGGGTTCGGGTTTTGGTCTTGTTCCTCGTCCCTCTCTCCTTGCCGAAGGTTCACCAAATCTACTCTCTTTTCGATCGCCTCCTCTGGCGTTCGACATCCACTATCCTTGTGACCAAGCTTGCCTCACCTATGGCAGGTTCCAGGCTTCGGGCATTGGCGCTCCAGATGTGCACGGTTGCATCGTGGGCAACGTGGTATAAATGCACCACGGTTGTCATCTCCTCCATTGTTAAGACCTTTATTTTCTTTCCTTTGAGCTCCATTGCCTTCCTTAGAGTTGTTATTGTTGTCACTCCTACCCTTCTTCTCCAGTCCTTGCGAGTCCTTGCTCGACTCACCATGTTCCTTACGCTTCAATTGCTGGATTCGAGCAATTGCTACAGCGCGGTCATATATCGTCTGCAGACTCGTGAATTGTCCTACTGCAAGTATCTCTCGGATACTAAGGTTCAGACCCATCTCGAATTTCTGAGCCTTATCAGAGTTGGTCGGTACTAGCCTTGTAGCAAATCGTACTAGCTCCTTGAATTTGGTTTAGTAATCTTGCACCGTTTGCGCACCTTGCTTTAGGTTGATGAATTCCTCGTATTTCGCAATCTTGGTGCTCAGTGGGTAGAATTGTTCCCTCAAGGCTTCCTTAAGTTCTTCCCAGGTATAGGCTTCTTCGTCTTCCTCTGAATTCGTGCGAAGGTTTTGCCACCACTCATCGGCTTCGCCTCCTAGGTAGTAGGTCGCTACGTGTACCTTCTCCTCATCAGGGCATTTGACAGCGTTTAAGAGCTTGTCAAAGGTACGGATCCAACCTTCCAACTTGGCCGGATCCTCTTGGCCGTCATAATGGGGTGGATGGTAGGGGTTCACCAATGCTAGATAGTTGATTTGAGCTACTGGCGGAGGTACTGTTTGTGCCCTATGCACCTCGGCATTTCCTAATGCTACGAGAATTTCCTCTACAGTTTTTAAACGTGCTTCCATATTATTGGGCGCACGAGGCACTTGTTCTTCTAGGTTCTGAGGACTCCCACTATTGTTGGGCGCGTTGGGGAGGTCAGCGTCAGTGCCGTTTGGACTTACCTTCCTTGGTTTTCTCCTAGGTGCCATTTTCTGTTATAACGTGTATAGATAAGTTTATCAGAGTTTAGATAGATCGCATGAACAAGAAATTTGCTCTTTTTTTTCTCTTTTTTTTTGGGGGTCGGAGAGGGGCTGTCCAGATTTTTTTTTTTTTAATAGAATCGTGAATTTCTAATTTCGAATTTTCGGATTTGTTGTATGGGAACCCAAACAAGATTTTTAGAACAAAAAGTGTTTTAATAAAAACTTGATTTTTATTGTTCCACATAAGGAAATGGTCTAATTCGTATAAAGATAGGAATCGCTAAGGCCGGGATTTGTTATGCTTAGGCGCGCGCTTAGATGAATGCGATCTAGAACTAAGGCAAGATCAGTATCTATTTAGCGTTCCTAATTCGATGTCAAACTTCTAAGTTATCTAGTGCAAGCAGAAGATCTAAGTTAGAACATCGTCGCTTCTAGGGTATCTAAGGTACAGAAATGCAATATGCACATGCAATTGATGATCCCCCCGAAAATAAATGCACTATTTTTTTTCCCATTGGTTTTTAAAATAAAAATTTATTCCATGGGATGGATGATTTAAAAATTTAAAATAATAGCTAAAATTCGTGGACCTCTATATTGGGTCAAAAATAATTATTATTTGGGCTCAAAAATAATTTGGCTAAAAATAATTTGGACTTCTATAATTATATTTACAAAATGATAATGGTTTAAAAATAATAATAATAGGTTTAAAAGTATTCCGGGCTCTGATACCACTCATGGTATCAGATATTTTCTTTAAAATAAATAGCTTAAAAATATTCTGGGCTCTGATACCACTCTGTAACACCCCGGTTTTTGGTCACCCAGGTCGGGGTGTCACCGCCACACCTCCCTAGCAAGACACAGTTTCTCCGAGCTTGCTAAAGAGATGCAAGGCTATGGTTTTTTCAGAATTTAAAACATTCAAACAGCCCATTGTAATATAATTTGAAAATAATATCATTACAGTTGCAGCAGAAAATAATATTTACATATATAATGCTGCGGAATTTAAATATAGGGCCAACATGGCCAAACCACGGGTTAAACAGGCCCGTTCATGCAAGACTAGTCTAATACAAAAATTCAAAATAATATAACTACCCAAAATTCCCATGTATGCATATGACGATGCATAATTCTCAACTCTGAAAGAAAAAAAAGAAAAATATGGTTTGGTCAGCAAAAACTTGCTGAGTAAGTTAACACGTACATGATTATGAGGTTTTAAAGCCTTTAATTAAATTTACTGAAAACATGTGCATAATTTAATCTATTCATTAAATAATAATTTAATTTCATAATTTAAAAGACAGAGATTCCATAAGATTAACAATATAGCTTGCAGAGTAATTGAATAAATCGAAATAAATTTAAAAGCACAATTTAATATGGATTTAATTTTTGAATTCTCATAAACTTCTCGTTTCGTTTCTTTTACAGATCACCATCGCTAGGGCTCTTATGTCCGCCAGCCTTACGCCTGGGCTCTTATATCCTCAAGTATCATGGTCGATCTTTTTTAATAGAGTTATTCCGTCCGCTAGCCATATGATCAGTGTTTCGCTAGGGCTCTTACGTCCACTAGACATACACTTGGGCTCTTATGTCCCAAGCCGCAGAGAACATTGACAGTATCTAGCTTAGTCATAACCCGCAATGTTTTAATCTTCTCGTTTCGTGTATCTTACTTCAAAGAATTTCTACTCGTTTCAACCTTAAAGGCTAATTTCACCGTTTCAACAAGATTTCAAGATTTAACCTTGGTAAACCGCTATTTACTCCAAAATTTATTAAAAATCAGATTTAAGTCCGAAAATTCTAAAATTTTACCAGTGACTTGGAAATACAGAGATGAGCAAGTTCCGTGTTTTAACGTTTTCGATCCGAGTTACAGAATTAGGTCAAAAACGTCAATTTTCATCAGATCAACAATCTGTCCGAAATTCGTAACAGCAGTTTCAAAATATCACGATCTACCATAGCAAACTAACTCCAAACTTGATAAATTTTACAGGGAGATTTTTAAGACAATTATCTACAACTTTCATTTAGAATGCAAGGCCTAATTCCAAACATTTACAGATTAAGTTTAGAAATCCGTTCTGCCAATTTTGAGGAGTTCGAGGAAACCACAGATTGGTTCGGTTCGATTTCGAGGGCTCAAATCTTAACGAAAAATTCTAAAAATTTACAGAGTTGTTCTAAACTTATAGATCTACAACTCTTATGTTCAACGCCAATCCTAGATCGGTCTAGATCTAAGGTAAACATCACCAACAAGTTCTGTCAAGAATTTCAAGATCCATATTTAACGCAGTTCGGGTTTGGGTCGGTTTCAGATATCAAAACATCATGAAACATTCCAAAATTTTTACAGAAGCTAGATCTAAGTCTTAGGAATGTTTTTCATATTTTAAGCTTTCTCGTTTGAATAGTTTTATGTGTTTCGAAAAATTCACGCAAAAATGCTGCGCCGTAGAGTTTTTCATATTGACAGATTTTTAGTTTCTTGATTAGATCTTTACGTTAGGTTTATTTTAATTCGTCCAAAACCATAGTAAGGTTAACTTACAGATTTGTGAACGTTCCGGCTTGTCGATTCGAAGGCGTGGCTTCCAGTCCACCGTTTATCTCCTTGATTCGTCGGGTTCTTCGCTCTCGATCCGGATCGGGGGTTTAGAATAGAAAAAGATTGAATTAGGATTCGTTTTCGAATCACATATGGAAAAGAATGGATCGGATCTTACCACGAAGATGGAAGACTCCCAATTTTCGTCCAAGTCAGTCCTTCTCCTTGGTTTTGTGCCTCCGACGACTCCGGAATTAAGATTCGTTGTGTAGAGAGATTTCGTAGGGTTTCAAAAGTGTTTGGGATCGAACTAAAGGGTTATTTATGGATGTACAAGACCTAGGGGACGTCCAAAGACTGCCCCAAAGTGTCTTGAGCTGAAAGAAAAGTAACCGAAGTCGGAAAATCCGGATTCGGGCGAGAAAATCGCGCAACGCCGCGACTGTCGCATCTGGCATGGGGTTGGCGTGGGGTTTGCCCTAGCCCCACGCGGACCCAGACTGGGCCGCGGTCTGGGCCGGGTCGTGCAATCCCTTTGGGCCTTCCTCTTCCTCCTTCCTTTTGGGCCTTTGTCTTCTCTTTGGGCCTTTCTCCTTCTATTTTCTTGGGCTATCTCTTGAACTTTAAATCCTATTTAAAATTTATTTGGGATCTCAAATTAATTTCGGGTTCGAAATATTAAGTCCATCTATATTTGGTTCCCGTGTAATAATTTATTTAATTAAATTATTTTCGACTTCACGGGTTCTTGGATATTTAATTCATTCTTGAATTAAATTTTGTTTCTCATTTCATCTTTTGGAATTAAATTCCATTTCTCGTTTTATCTTTAAATTATTTATTTTATTTATATATTGTATTTATTTATTATTTATTTATTTATTTTATGTTGCAAAATTCTCGGTATTACAATCGGCTACTATGTTGGCCTTCCCTTCGTGATACGCAATTTCGAGATCATAGTCCTTGATTAGTTCCAACCACCTCCTTTGCCTCAAATTCAACTCCTTCTGAGTGAATATATATTTGAGGCTCTTGTGATCGGTGAACATTCGACACCCTCGCCCATAGAGATAATGTCTCTATATCTTAAGAGCGAATACAACTGCCGCCCACTCCAAGTCGTGTGTCGGGTAGTTCGCCTCATGAGGTTTCAATTGACGCGATGCGTATGCGATGACCCTCGAGTCTTGCATTAACACGCATCCTAAACCTTCCTTCGAAGCGTCACTGTAAACCTCGAAATCACCATTCTCAGATGGTAGTGCTAACACGGGTGTAGTGGTGAGTCATTTCTTCAGTTCCTGAAACGCGGACTCACACTCACTAGTCCAATCGTATTTCACTCCCTTTTTCAGTAGCTGAGTTAAGGGAAGTGCGATTTCGAGAAGTCTTTCACAAATCTCCTATAATACTTAGCTAGACCAAGGAAACTTCTTATTTCAGTTGGACTCATCGGCGATACCCACTCGGTTATCGCCGAAACCTTAGCCGGATCCACTGAAACTCCATTGGCGGTTACTATGTGTACAAGGAATGCTACTTCCTTCAACCAAAATTCGCATTTGGAAAACTTCCCATAGAGTTGGTTCTTACGCAAGATCCCTAACACTTGATGCAAATGTTGGGAATGCTCTTCCTCGCTCTTCGAGTAGATCAGGATGTCGTCGATGAATACCACGACACATTGATCTAACAACTCTCTAAATACATTGTTCATGAGATTCAAGAACATTGCTGGCGCATTTGTTAATCCAAAGGATAACACTGTGAACTCGTAGTGTCCATACCGAGTTCGAAAAGCTGTCTTCGGAATATCCTTCTCGGCGATCCTCAGTTGATGATAACCAGATCGCAAGTCTATCTTTGAGAACACTGAAGCTCCCTTCAACTGGTCAAATAAGTCCTCAATCCTCGGTACGGATACTTGTTCTTGACGGTTACTTGGTTGAGTCCTCTATAGTCGATGCAAAGACGTAGTCCTCCGTCCTTCTTCACGAATAAGACCGGTGCTCCCCACGGAGACGTACTTGGTCTTATATATCCTTTTTCCAGCAATTTTTCGAGTTGTTCCTTTAACTCTTTCATCTCCAGTGGCGCCATGCGGTAAGGAGCCCTGGAAACAGGTTCTGTTCCCAGAATGAGATCTATGGTGAATTCAAGATCTCTCTCAGGTGGCATACCCAGGATGTCTTCGGGAAACGCATCCGGGTACTCTCTTACTACTGGGACGTTGTCAACCTTGTCCTCTTCCGCCTCAAGGTTGTGAACATAGCATGCATACAACGCGTATCCCTTACGCACTAAGCTACATAACTTGAGGGCGTTAACAATCTTGTTACGCCTCTTAGGGGGTTGAGAGTAAAAGATGACTCTCTTTCCTCTACTCTTTGATAGAGTGATTTTCTGCTTCTGACATTCAATCAATGCATTATACTGGGCCAACCAATCCATCCGCAGTATAACGTCGAAGTCCTTTAAGTTAAATTCTACCAAGTTCGCGAAGATTTCTACATTCTTGATAACTATCGAAATTCCGTTATAACATTTAGAGCATGATACTACTTCTTCTGAAGGTAGTTGAATTCCTAAACTAATTATCTCGTAATTAGGTAGATCTATCTCAGGCAAAATTCGTGATGATATAATAGAACAACTAGCTCCTGAGTCAAACAGAACTTTAAGTGGTATTAACAGGTTTCAGTGAATTGGAACGGTGTTAGTAGAAGTTGTTTGGAGTTTGGTGTACTATTGTGGTCATTGGGAGTTGTTTACTATTCGCTGTTGAGTTTGTTTGTTTTTTTTTTTTCTTATTTTTTTTAAAGAACAGGCGGGTCCTGTTCAGGTTTTTTTTTTTCCGAATTTAGGGTCAAGGGTTCAGGGTTTCAGGGTTTAGGGTTTAAGGTTCCCTTGTTTGATTATTATCTACTTATTATACTTATATTATTTATTTGTTTAGTTTAGCAAATACCTTGTATATTTGTTTGATTGAGTCTCAACAAGGCATTTGAAAAATAACTTTAATAAAATATAAAGAATAATTTAAAGATACTTGTGTAATTTATAAATGCTCGTAATTTTTATTGCCCAATAGAAACTTTATTCGAGTACAAGCCATAGGAATGAGAATAGCAGTGCTAGTAATAGTTTATGAAAAAGGGAAATCGCACTAGTAATAATAATGCATCAATGGGTCCCTAAGTCTAGAACGAATAAGTAGGCGCGTCCCCAATAGGGTTGTCCTCGTCACTCGATATGTCAATGGGTCCAGCAGCATCGGGTGTGGGCTCAGGGTTATGAGGAAATATGTCGTTAGCTAGGTTAATCAGCCCGTCTTTCAAGTACTCCACTTTTGTCTCCAAGTCATTATTCTCGTGTTGAAGCTCAGACATTTGGGCTTGGAGTTCGGTGACTTGCGCCTTGAGTTGGGTTATGTCATGATGGTCAGCTTCCCTAAGGTGTCCCAGATGGGCCATGTTAGCTTCTAGCTACCCTACTCGCGTCTTGAAATAATTTATATATTGTTGAGATTCGAGATAGGCATTGGCTAATTTCATCATAAGGTTCACCATATTTGCGTTTGGTTCGGCCATCTAGTGTCAACAAGGTAGGTTAGAGTTAGAACATGCCAAGTGTAAAGTTAGGAGATGCAAAAATTTAAATCTACATGCAAGTATGCATATGCAATCCCCCCAATAAAATTTAGTTTATCCATGTGTTAAAAATAAATTTATTTCATGGATATTAAAATGTTGGGCCTCTATATTGGGCCAAAAATAATAACCCCTTGGGCTTAAAAATATTGGACTAAGTAAACAAAAAAAATTTTTGGCTAAAAATTTTTTGGGCTAAAAAATTTAGCCTTGTATAAAATAATAATAATAGTTTTTTAAAAACGATGGTTCTAAAAATAATACTAGTTTTTAAAATAATAATTTTAAAAATAATAATAATACTAGCTTTAAAAATATTCCAAGCTCTGATACCAACTTGTAACACCCCGGATTTGATCACCTAGGCCGGGATGCCACCGCCACACCTCCCAAGCAAGACACGACTTCATTCGAGCTCACTTGAGAGATGCAAGGCTAATGGTCTAACACCGCGGATTTTAGTCCGTAATAAACAAACAAATTCAAATTGTTTTGAACTACGTCATGGCTTGATCCCTTCACAGGGTACGTAGGCAGCTTGGAAATTTTAATTCTGAGTTCAGTCACAAAATAAAAATAAAGAAAAACCAATATAAACATAGGATCATAGTCCTTAGCTCGAGAGAAGCTAAAAATGCAACTTCGAGGGCGAAGCTGATTCTTAAGGATGGTAGACTGTAACACCCGTGAATCAGTAGCGCAACTTCGAGGACGAAGTTGATTCTTAAAGAGGGTAGACTGTAATACCTGAGAATTTTATCACATAAATAAATAAATAAATAAATAAATAAAAGAAGAAATGAGAAAATAGAATTTAATTCAAGAAGGAATTAAAGTTCCAAGAACCCGTAAAGCCGAAAACAATTTAATAAAATAAATTGTTCTAAAAGAACCCAATATAAATGGACTCAATAATTCAAACGCGAAATTAAATTGAGATCAAAATAAAATTAAGGAAAGAATTTAAAGTCCGAGAATAGTCAAAAAATCAGAGCCCAAGACGTAGAAGGATAGAAGCCCAAAAGAGAGGAGAAAAAGGCCCGACAGGGATCGCACGATCCGGCCCAGACCGCGGCCCAACCTGCGTCCGCGCGGTCTGGAGGCCGAGCGCACCGATACCGTGGGGTTCGCGGTTGTTGCGCCCCGAGCGCGATTTTCTCGCCCGATTTTGGGTTTTTCGATGTCGGTTGCTTACCTTTCGGCCCAAGACTCCTTGTGACTGACCATGGCCGAACCCTAGGGCTTTTGAGTTTATAAATAACCCCACTTTCAGCCCATAGACCCCTTTTGAACACTTTCAAATTTCCATACGACTCACACATCGAAAAACCGTAGTTTCCAAGTCGTCGGAGGCAATAAGACAGCGGGAGAAGAAGCATTGGACGAATCCAGAGATCCCCGGGCGTAGATGTACATAGGGGTAAGGTTTGTCCATTTTTTTCCATTCAAAACTCGGATCTAAATCTAATCCACCACGTTTCTTTTCCAAAACACCGACCCGGACAAGTAGAGGGAGAACGAACGATCTCGGGAGACAAACAGAGGACGTGGAGGCCATGACATCGAATTAGACGAGCCGGAGAACCATTTTCATGTAAGTTAATGCTTATGTATGCTTTTGGGTGTCTAAAATCAACCGAACACATAGATCTAAATAAAAACCCTAATTAAAAATCTGTCTACACCGGCGCAGCGTCCCTGCACGAATTTTTTGAATGGACAAATTCAGACTTGTTGCTCAAATGGAAAAACTCGAAACATAAAAAGTGTTCCTAAGACTCTGATCTATACTGTGTAAAAATTTCAGAATTTTTCGTTAAGATTTGATACCCAAAAACTGCCTCGAACGAAACTGCCTAAAAGTCAAATCTTGAAATGGTGACAGATTCATAATTCAAACCTGTTGATGATTTTGACACTAGATCTAAGCCGAATTAGGACTTGAGTTGAACATGAAACCTTTAGATCTATGGGTTATCAATCATCCTGTAAAAGTTCGTTAAATTTGGAGTTCGTTTATTATGTTAAAAATTGGATCTTTGAAACCTGCTACGTTCTGAATTTGGGCAGAGTAATGTTTCTGTACAAATTCATACTTTTGACTTGTTTTTTAACTCGGATTAAAAAACTTAAAACATGAAACTTGTTCGCTACTGTGTTGGCGAGCTACTGTCCAAATTTCAGAATTTTTGGCCTTGAGATGAATTTTTAAATGTGAATGGCGCGAACAGCGACATGTGAAAGCTATATTTTGTTAAACTTATGGAATTTGTGAAATTGGCTTTTATTAAACAATAAGTAAAATCCTTTTTGAAATTAATTAAAGAAACATTTATCAAAAATCCCCTTGCGACTTGATTAAAAACAAATCAGGGGGTGAGTTTCCTCTGCATGGTGCCCTCCTAACTGCGTCGTGCCTGAATGGACGATGGGATCAATGATGAGAAATTATGCCAAGACGGTGAGAGATATAGGGCCTACACTCTCGGGAGTATCCGTATGGGTTTTCCCGAGGCTCCGGAGTGGTACTGGGTATGGCGTATTTGGCTGAGGCCAACGGTTACTGTAGAGATTGTGATGCAATCGAGAAATACTGTAGAGATTGCGATGCAATCGAGAAATACTTGAAATACCGAATCCTAGAGTATTGAGGATAATTATAAGACTTCAAAATTTATCTCTTTTTATTTAAATTGTGATTTTAAATTATGTCTTGTATTAAATTCCACCATGTAATTTTCTTATGATGATCATGTGAGAATCCCTGTTTCAAATTATGCAACTTAAATTGTTAGTAGATAAATAAATTAAATGTTATATTGCCTACTAGTATGTTTTTATTTAATAAATTAATGGCTTTGAAACCCCTTTATCATATGCTATGTATTAACTTACTCAGCACGTTTTTGCTGACCAAACCATATTTTCTTTTTTCTTTCAGAGTATGACAATTATGCATGAGCATAGCATGCATGGGGAGATGGGAAAAAGCATTATTGTTAAATTCTGTTATTAGTTATGAATTGCATGAACGGGCCTGTTTAACCCGTGTTTTGGCCATGTTGGCCCAATTTAAATTCCCCTACAATATATATATATATATATACTACATTCCATTGCAATTTAGATAATATTTGTAATACCCGAGAAATAGACTTTAATTATTCAAAACCGAAATAATTCCGAGAAGACAAAAATAATTTATTTGAGTAAATTATTGCTCGGAAATAGTTCATCGTAGAATTCAGAATATGGTTTCGAGCGAATCATTACTTGGGTCGAAGATGAAATGGGTTATAAAATGAGAAAAGAAAGCCCAAAAATAAGCCCAAGAACAGCCCAAATCTCTTTATTTGATTAGAATTCAAATTCCCTAAGTGTGCCAAGTTGACAGATTTTTATTATCTGTAAAGATTGAATTTTTACATCCATTTAGATCGTGAATCTCTTCAAGTGTTCAACATGAAAGTTGTTCCAAATTGTGTCTAGAATACGCCTGTAAAATTTTAGAATTTTTGGATTAGTCGTTTGTTCCCAGCATTCAAATCTTTTAGCCTAGGTCACTGTGAATCGAATTTAGCCTAGTTAAATGTGTGTTCGGTTACAACTTCGGTTTTCTTCATTTAATTCTGGGCTTAATGATTGAAACAACCACTTGACAATGTTTGGGAGTTATAGAATTCGTATGGACATCATTTTGAAGAAAGAAAACCATCCAAGGTGTTGAGAATCATCCCACAATTATTGAACTCAACATAACAAGAGGATGAGTGTGGATAGGTTTTCATGTAGAGGCTTCTAGATGGTCCGTTTCGACTGAAGGAGAGTTGAACCATTCCCCTCATCATTGCACCCTTAAGGATCATTATTTACAGCCCTTAGTCACCCCATTTATCCCCCTAATCAGTCCATAACCACCCATTATTCCCTTAGTTTCAATTTCAGAAATCATAGTGAGGTTGTGAGTGTTTTCTTGTGGTTTCTGAGGAGAGCTCGAGCAAGGGAGGATTTTGGACGAATTCCCATCAAGACCCTGATGTAAGTTCATCCTTGGTTTCAATTCCTTCCATATAGATTCGTAGGAACATGCTCTAACAAGAGATCTCTTCATTTTATATCTCAAAATCATGGCAATGAAGTGTTGCTGCGTTCGTGGGACATTCTCGTAGAGTCCGAGGGTTCTATCTTCAATTTGAAGAATTCAAACTTCACCCCAAGTAAGTTAGTATTGTGCACGTCGTTTTTTAGAGGTTTTGGTTGAGTTTCCATCGAGTTCTAGTCCAAATTCTCTCCGTCGGTAAATCTGTCAAATAGGGTTTTTCTATGACCAATTTTGTTGCTCTGAAATTTTGACCATGATCTGTACGTTTTTTGTAACACCCCGGATTTGATAACCCAGGCCGGGGTGCCACCGCCACACCTCCCTAGCAAGATACGGATTCTCCGAGCTTGCTAAAGAGATGCAAGGCTATGGGTTTTGGAAAAAGTTTTAAAATAAGTCCGGAATTGCTTATAATAATATAACATCATCCACACATGTAATAATAATAATAATAATAATAAATTTGCAGCGGAAATTTAAAGATAGGGCCGACATGGCCAAAACTCGGGTTATGTAACACCCCGGATTTGATAACCCAGGCCGGGGCGCTACCGCCACACCTCCCTAGCAAGACGCGGATTCTCCGAGCTTGCTAAAGAGGTGCAAGGCTATAGGTATTGCAAAAGATTTAAAAACAAGTCCGAAATCTATGTAAAAATAATAAGTACCGTCCACACACATAGTAGTAATAATATATCGCAGCGGAAAAATTGTAAAATGGGCCGACATGGCCAAAACTCGGGATTTACATGCCCGTTATGCGAGTATCGTAAAAAGCACATAAACAATGTTTAGATAAATCCATCCCCCAATGCACATGCTATGCATTATCTCCGTACTCTGAAAGAAAAGAGAGAACAACGATTTTTATCAGTATATAAAATACTGAGTAAGTCGATCCTAACATAGCAATAAAGTGATTTAATTAGATAATTTAAAAATTTCACTTCTAGCATGCATTTACAAAATTTAAATGAGATGATAATTTTAATTGTATGCTTGAACATGCATTTAATTCACAAAAACAATTTAATCATGATATAAAATTTAAAGACATAATTTAAATGCATAATTTAAAGGCATGCTTAAATAAATACTCAAAAATATTAAGTCTTTTATTTTCCCCCGTTACGTAACCATTTCTCAGTATTTTGGTATAGCCGGTGATCCGGCGGCCAGCAGCCGTGTCGTAAGTATCTTGTATAGCCGGTGATCCGGCGGCCAGCAGCCGTATCTGCCATACTCAGTAACACTCCGGAGCCTCGAGAAATCCATACGGACAACCCGAGAGAGTAGGCCATGTATCTCCCGCCAATTTGGCGTAATATCTCATCAAATTCTCTCGTCCATTATAGGCACGAAGAGAAAGGCTAGAGGGGCACCCTGCAGAGCACTCACCCTCCACCAAGTATCTCATGTATCATTTAAATTTAGTGTATCGGGGTTTTTCAAAAGTGTAGATGTATCGTATTTCAAATCTTTGATCGTTCGTTTCGAAATTTCAAAATCCTTCGATTTAAAAGTATCTTGGCGTCACAGTTTACGCCTTTTCAATTTAAAAATTCAATTCACGTCCGAAAAATCTGAAATCTTCACAGTTTATGCAAAGCACCCTAACGAACAACTTTCGTGTTTTAACTTTTTCGAAATAAGTTGAGGAAACATGTCAAAAATCGATTTTATTATGCAATCAGAAATCTGTCCGAACTCAGGTTTGACACAGTTCAAAATCTCGACTTTTTAACATATCAAATGGACTCCAAAAATTCTGAAATTTAATATGCACATACTAGACATGATTATCTACAACTTTTATTTAGATTGCAAAGATCAAATCGGACTAGAAAATGTAGAAACATGCTCATCAAGTTCGAATATGAAAACTGTCAGGTTTTTCGAAAAGCCCTAGTAAACAGTTTATGTTCGGCGCGATTTGAAATAGCAAACGTTAACGAAAATGTCAGAAATTTTTACACAACCTAGATTTATGTGTTAGGATTAAAAGTCTAGTTTTGAGTTTCTCGGATTGAATCCTCGAAATATGAGTTTTAGGCCGATTACAGAAACTGCGCAAGATAGGGTTTTTGAGTTCGGTTTTTACGTTTCGTTACATTACGCCTATACCGGACGCCCCGAAATCACCCGTATTGATATGGAAGGGTCAACTTACAGTGATAGAGAGTTTTGGGTCGTCCTAAGGTCTCTGGCTCGTCCAAAATCCTACGAACGGATCTCCTCACCGTCAAGCTTCCGACTTTGGCTACGATTTCGAATCGGACGAAGAAATCCAATGTTAGATCGAGTTTTTGGGTTCAAAAACTTAAATAGAAATACATGAACGACTTACCAATGATCTAAGGACTGTGATCCTTGATCTATTCGTTCCTACGGCCGTCGGTGGTGGTCGGGATGTCGCCGGAAGTCCGTCGGAAGGTGTTTTGGCTTTGGGGAGAGTTTGGGAGAGAATGGGGGAAATTGGAGGCTGCCAATGGAGTGAAAGACAAGCCTCCCACGCCCTAATACGCCTTCCCCCGTCCAAAATCCACTTTCCAAGTTCGGGAGGTCGAATTATGGTAAGAAATCGTCGAAAACGCGTTGGTCGCGCAAATCTGGGATCCCACGCGGGGTTGGCGCGCCTTTTGGCCAAACCCCGCCCGGCCAGCGCGCGGCTCCCGCCTGGACTGCGGTCCGGGCGGGTCCGTGCGATCCGATCCGTCGGGTCTTCTCCTCGCCTCTTCCGGACTTCTATCCTTCTGTGTTTTCGCGCTCGATTTTCCGGGTCATTTTCGGATTTATGCTTCTCATCATAAATTTGTTCCGACTTAATTCGATCTTACGTCTGAAATTTTAGGTTTAGGTCCGTCGGGTTCTAAATCGTCGTCTGTCGATTACCGAGCATTTGGGTTCTTGGAAACAAACTTTCTTCCCTATTGGATTAATTCCTATTTTTATATTCTAAAATTTACGGGTATTACAATCTACCCCCCTTAAGAACCAACTTCGTCCTCGAAGTTGAATTATTTGATTAAGCGATTGTATTATCGTGTGTTGTTGTTTGTTATCATTTGACTGAACTCGGAATTGAAATTTCCGAGTTGCCTACGTACCCCGTGAAGGGATCAAGTCATTACGTAGTTCAAAACAATTTGAATTTGTTTATTTGGGGTACGAAGTATTCAGACAAACATCCGGAATTATTCTTATTCGGGCCGTTACATCCTCCCCCTCTTAAGACGACAGTTATGTCCCCATAACTGTGGTTGTCTCGTCTTGGAATAGGTTCGGGTATCTATCCTTCATGTCCGTCTCTAGCTCCCACGTTGCCGTCTCGGCTTCGTGGTTAGACCAAAGGACCTTGACCATTCTCACGGTCTTATTCCTCGTTACCCTCTCCTTCCTATCGAGTATTCGCACCGGAATTTCCTCGTAGCTTAAGTCATCGTCCAGCTCAATTTCCTCCGGTTGGAGTATGTGGGTCGGATCATGGACGTATTTCTTCAGTTGTGAGACGTGGAACACGTCGTGGACACGAGCAAACTGTGGCGGTAATGCTAGTCGGTATGCAAGATTCCCCACTCTTTCTAGGATTTCGTATGGTCCTATGTACCGTGGGCTCAATTTACCCCGCTTCCCAAAGCGCATCACACCCTTCATCGGTGACACCTTTAACATGACCTTATCGCCTATTTGGAATTCCGTTATATCTCTTAGAGCATGATACTACCTCCCCCGATGGAAGTTGAATTCCTAAGTTAATCAGTTCGCATTTAGGTAGATCTAGTTCAGGTAAGACTTTAGATGATATTATCGAACAACTAGCTCCTGAGTCGAACAGAACTTTAAGGGGTGTACTTAAGACATGGAATGTACCTCCCATTACGTCCCCCTGCATAGGCACGTCTGCCTCATTGATGACGTTCAACCGCCCCATTGGACGTCCCGGATTGCCTTGCTGACCCCGGTTCGGGTCCTGATTCTGTTGTTGATTCGGATTCTGTGGAGGACGTTGGTTTTGATTGAGATTCTGGTTCTGAGGGGGTCTGTACCCCTGATTGTTTCCATTCCGTCCATCCTGGTTGTGAGGCTGAGTTGGCCCCGTGCCTAAGTCCTCCCTCTTGGTGATGTTGTCCAGTCGAGTGCGGCACTCATTCGCCATGTGGCCGTTGCGACCACACCTGTAGCAGGCGCCCTGTTGGGGGCACCCTCTGGCCAAATGAGGCCTGCCGCATCTCGGGCAAGGTGGTACCGGGTTACCCCGGAAAAGGGGTCTATCGTCATATCCTCTGTTGTTGTTCTGAGGGGGTCTGTTCAGATCTCCCCGAAAGTTGTTCCCCACAGCATTGTTTCCGGAACGGTTGTCTCTACCCCTCTTATCCTGACCCTAAGATTCCCGGCTGGGTTCTCCACTCACTTTCCTTTTTAGTTGTTGCACCCTTGCAACAGCTACCGCACGATCATACACCGATTGCAGGTCTGGGTATGGAACGCCAGTGATCACCTCTCGTATAGCCAAGTTTAGCCCCATTTCAAATTTCTGTGCCTTCTCAACGTCTGTCGGCACAAGTCTCGGCGCGAAACGCACCAACTCCTTGAAACGGGTGTAATACTCCTGGACTGTTTGTCCTCCTTGCTTCAGAGATAAGAACTCCTCGTACATGGCAGACTTTGTGCTCATGGGGTAAAAGCGATCCCTGATCAGACTCATGAATTCTTCCCAAGAATAGGGTTCCTCGTCCTCGGCTAGCTTGTCTTGCATGGCACGCCACCAGTCATCCGCCTCCCCTCCGAGATAGTACGATGCCACGGGCACCTTCTCGCCAATTGGGCACTTCACCGCATTTAGCAGCTTGTCGAATGTTCGGATCCATTCTTCAAGTTTAGCCGGGTCCTCTTCTCCGGCGTAGTTTGGCGGACGATACGAGTTTACCATGGCTAGGTAGTTAATGCGGGCCTCGGGTGGAGGTACCGCAGCGGCCTGGCCTTGGTTCACATGCGCGTTCCCTATCGCGATGAGAACCTCTTCTAGAGTCCGTAGGCGCGTGTCCATGTTGTTTGGCATGTGGTTTGCCGGCTCCTCTTGAGCGTGTACCCCTTCGCCGGGTATAGGCATTTCTGGTTGCATAGGGGTTTCGTTGGTGTTTGGAGTAGTGGGCTGAGCGCGTGGTCTTCCTCTCTGTAACACCCCGGATTTGATAACCCAGGCCGGGATGTCACCGCCACACCTCCCTAGCAAGACACGGTTTCTCCGAGCTTACTAAAGAGATGCAAGGCTATGGTTTTTCAGAATTTAAATCATTCAAACAGCCCATTGTAACATAATTTAAAAAAAATAACAACATCAAAGTTGCAGCGGAATATAATATTTACATACATATATTTGTGATGCAGCGGAAATTTAAATAATGGGCCAACATGGCCAAGAACACGGGTTAAACAGACCCGTTCATGCAAGTCGTAATCAAATGCAGGAATTTAAAATGAAGTGTTTCCCGAGTGTTCCCATGTATGCATATGATGATGCATAATCCTCATACTCTGAAAGAAAAAGGAAAAATATGGTTTGGTCAGCAAAAACGTGCTGAGTAAGTTAACACCTACTATGATCAAGGGGTTTCAAAAATCTTTAATTAAGTTACATGAAAACATGTGCACACGAGGCATGATTTAAATTTTTAATTCATCTACTAATAGTAATTTAATTTCATAATTTAGAAGACAAGGATTCCCACACGTTCATAATTTAACACACATGAAAAAGGGTTTTAATTAAATAATTAAATTATTTCTCCTAGGCATGCATACAAAAATATCCCATTTACAAATCTTAAAGTAAATAATTTAATTGTATATTTGAACATGCATTATTCCATAATAACAATTTAATCATGATATAAAAATGTAAAGATATAATTTAAATGCATAATTTAAAGGTATGCAAAAATAAATAAATACTTAAAAATATTAAATCTTTTATTTCCCCACTACGTAACCATTTTTCAATATTTTGTATAACCGGTGATCCGGCAGCCGCAACCATATCAGTATTGACTGCCGTTTTAGTTAGCCATGTATATCGATTGCCGTTTTGGCAAGCCGTGTATATCGATTGCCGTTTTGGCAAGCCGTGTATATCGATTGCCGTTTTGGCAAGCCGTGTATATCGATTGCCGTTTTGGCAAGCCGTGTATATCGATTGCCGTTTTGGCAAGCCGTGTATATCGATTGCCGTTTTGGCAAGCCGTGTATATCGATTGCCGTTTTGGCAAGCCGTGTATATCGAATGCCGTTTTGGCAAGCCGTGTATATCGATTGCCGTTTTGGCAAGCCGTGTATATCGAATGCCGTTTTGGCAAGCCGTGTATATCGATTGCCGTTTTGGCAAGCCGTGTATATCGATTGCCGTTTAGGCAAGCCGTGTATATCTACTGTCAATTTGACAGGCATGTATATCAACTGTCGTTTGACAGGCTGTGTCGTATTTCAAGTATTTCATATATCGTTTATATCTAATGTATCGGGGTTTTTCAAAGGTATAGATGTATCGTATTTCAAATCTTTGATCGTTCGTTTCGGAATTTCAAAAATCCTTCGATTTAAAAGTATCTTGGCGTCACAGTTTACGCCTTTTAAATTTTAAAAATTCAGTTTGAGTCCGAAAAATCTGAAAATTTCACAGTTTATGTAAAACACCCTAACGAACAACTTTCGTGTTTTAACTTTTTCGAAATAAGTTGAGGAAGCATGTCGAAAATCGAGTTTAATGCTAAACAGTTCACTGTTTCCGAAACAGTTTTGACACAGTGTAGGAAATCGGATTTTTGACATACCAAATGGACTCCAAAAATTCTGAAATTTTAGACACACAATCTAGACATAATTATCTACAACTTTCATTTAGATTTCAAAGATCAAATCGGACTACAAAATATAGAAACAAACTTACTAAGTTCGAAAATGTTCATAGGCAGATTTCACACATGTTTTGTCAAAACAGTTTCTTTTCGATGCGATTTAAAATAGCAAACGTTAACGAAAATGTCTGAAATTTTTACACAACCTAGATTTAAGTGTTAGGATTAAAAGTCTAGTTTAGAGTTTTTCGGTTTGAACTCTCGAAATAGGGGTTTTGGTTCGATTTCAAACCTGTCACAGTTTCAAGTTCGACTGTGAAGGCAGGTTGTTTCTCGGCCGTTTTCGGATATCAAAACGTAATGAAAAATTATGAAAATTTTACGCGAACTAGATCTATGTCTTAGAAACATTTTTCATGTTTTAAGTTTTCCCGTTTGAGCAGATTTAAGGGTTCGAAAAATTCACACCAATACGCTGCGCCGGGGGTTTCTTGCGTTGACAGATTTTTGAGTTTCTAAAGCTCTATGTTCGGTTGCATTTTAAGTCACCCAAAACCAAGTAAGCATCAACTTACAGTGTTTAGAGTTTGGGGTCGTCACAGGGCTCTCTCGGGTTGTCTAGGATCGCGACGAGCGGATGTTTTCCACCGATCTCCTTCTCCTTCGCCCCCGAAGTGAACTCGTAAGAAGGTTTCGATGGTTAGATTCGGATTTATTACATTATAGATGAATACGAAACTGCACAACACCTTACCAACGTCTTAGAAGGCAGGGGGCTTCGTCTTGATCGTTCCCTCGGCCGGAATCCTCGCCGGAAAGTCGTCGGGAGGTCGGAACTTGTGTTTTCGGTTTTTGTTTGAAGGTGGGGATGGAGTGGGCGGCTGCACAGGCTCTTGGACGCCCTAGGAGTTACAAAAATGATTCATAAAGGCTCCCCCAAACCCTAGACGCGTTGCCATAGCCGGAGCTCCCCAAAAAGGTAAGAAAATCGTCCCGAAAATGGAATTCCCGCAGTCTGCTCCGTGGCGCGGGGTTGGGGCGGTTTTTAGCCAAAAACCGCCCGGAGGGCGCGCGGCCTGGTCTGGGCCGTGCGTCCGGACTGGGCCGTGCGATCCCGTCGGGCCTTTTCTCCTCTCTTTCGGACTTCTGTCCTCCTACGTTTTCGGGCTTGATTTTTCGGGTCATTCTCGGATCATAAATTCTTATCTTAAATTTATCTCGACTCAAATGAATTTCATGTTTGAAATCTTAAGTTCGTCGGTCTCGGGTCCGTCGGCTTCCAATTCGTCGTCTTTTGACTCCCGTGCAATAACTTGTGTGATTAAATTTCTTCCGGCTTCACGGGTTCTTGGAATTAGAATTATTTTCCTTCTTGAATTTAATTCCAATTGTTTTGACTCAATTCATGGAATGTCTTCGGGCTTCCTTTCCCTCTTTTATTCCATTTTGAATTTTTGAACCTATCGGCGTTTCACTTCCGAGCAATAATTTATTGTGATAAATTATTTTCTTCTTCTCGGAGATATTTCGACATTGATCGGAATAAGTTTTATTCCTTTGGACGTTGGTAAAAATCTGGGGTATTACAGTCTACCCCCCTTAAGAATCAACTTCGTCCTCGAAGTTGTGTTTCGGCTTTTCTCGTGCTAAGAGTTAGGGTCCTTTTGTTTATTTTATTATTTTGCGATATTGTGTTATTGAATTATTGTTCGATTGTTGGTTGTTTGTTGTTTGATTATTGTTTGACTGAACCCAGAATTGAAATTTCCGAGTTGCCTACGTACCCTGTGAAGGGATCAAGCCATGACGTAGTTCAAAACAAATTTGAATTTGTTTATTTATTGATTTGGGGCTACAAAATATTCGGGTTGTTACATCCTCCCCCCCTTAAGATTACAGTTATGTCCCCATAACTGCCTATTCAATGTTCTCAAGAAGGTTCGGATTTTGGTTTTATTTCTGAGGGAGACGATGCCTTTGGTTGTTGCCGTTTCGATCGTCTTGATTCTGTGGCTGCTTAGGTCGAGTGATCACATCTTCTCTCCTGTTGATGTTCTCTATTCGTGTTCGACAGTCGCGAAGCCGGTGACCATGTCGTCCGCACCGAAGGCATGCCCCAGGCTGAGGGCATCCTCTCGCATAGTGTGTTTCACCACACTTTGGGCATGGTGGCGCATAGTCACCATGGTTGAAGACTATCCCCTTCCTTCGTCCATTATCGTTTTGATGTGATCGGTTCGAGCTTCTACGGAAATGGTCCTTATTCCTCTTGTCTCCTCCTTGTGATCCTCTGTTATTCTCACCCGCCTTTTTCCGTTTCAGTCCTTGAATTCGTGCAACCGCTACTGCACGATCGTACACAGCTTGTAGGTCAGGGTAGTGCTCGCCCGTGATCACCTCTCGAATAGATAGATTCAGTCCCATCTCGAACTTCTGTGCCTTCTCTTCATCAGTTGGTACTATCCTTGTAGCGAACCGCACCAATTCCTTGAATTTGGTGTAGTACTCTTGTACTGTTTGCGCTCCTTGTCTGAGGTTGATGAATTCCTCGTACTTTGCGGTCTTGGTGCTCAGTGGGTAGAATCTTTCTCTCAAGGCTTTCTTAAGTCCTTCCCAGGTGTAGGATTCTTCATCTTCCTCTGAATTCGTTTGAAGGTTTTGCCACCACTCATCAGCTTCGCCTCCTAAGTAGTAGGTCGCTACACGTATCTTCTCCTCGTCGGGGCATTTGATAGCGTCCAAGAGTTTGTCAAAGGTACGGATCCAACCCTCCAACTTGGCCGGATCGTCTTGCCCGTCATAATGGGGTGGGTTGTAGGGGTTTACCAATGCCAAGTAGTTGACTCGAACTACTGGCGGAGGTATTGCCGCTTGTGCCCTATGCACCTCGGCATTTCCTAATGCTACGAGTACTTCTTCTACCGTCCTTAATCGTTCATCCATGTTGTTGGGAATAGGAGGCGCTCGATCTGCTACGTTCGGAGGAATCTCATTGTTGTTAGGTGCGTTTGGAAGGTAAGTGTCAGTGCCGTTTGGGCTTACCTTCCTCAGTTTTCTTCTAGGTGCCATTTTCTGTTATGGAAGCACGCGAAGATGAGTTTCTAAGTGATCAAGATCTATGACTAAGGCAAAGTTAGTATTTAGCAAGCGCTCCTAAGTCAAGATCATGTCGAATACTAATTTAAGAGTGTTTTCTTAGAGTAGATGATTCTCATAAAAAGAGTTAGTGCAATTATGTATGCATGCATATGCAATCCCCCCAATAAAATTTGATTTATGCATACATTTATCTACCCATGGGTTTTAAAAATAAGTTTATTCCATGGATATATTTTTAAAGAATAAGGGAAAAAGGTTTGGGCCAAAAGAAATAAATTATTTGGGCTTAAGTAAAAAGAAGGGTATTGGGCCAAAATAATTGGGCTTATCATGATAATTAAATATTGGGCCAAAATAATTAATATTTGGGCTTAAAATATTACACTAAGTAAATAAAAATTTTGGGCTCAAAATAATATAGTAGTAAATAATAATAATAAATTTAAAAATAATACTAGGTTTAAAAATAGTAATAGTAACTTTAAAATATTCCGGGCTCTGATACCACTTTGTAACACCCCGGATTTGATAACCCAGGCCGGGATGTCACCGCCACACCTCCCTAGCAAGACACGGTTTCTCCGAGCTTACTAAAGAGATGCAAGGCTATGGTTTTTCAGAATTTAAATCATTCAAACAGCCCATTGTAACATAATTTAAAAAAAATAACAACATCAAAGTTGCAGCGGAATATAATATTTACATACATATATTTGTGATGCAGCGGAAATTTAAATAATGGGCCAACATGGCCAAGAACACGGGTTAAACAGACCCGTTCATGCAAGTCGTAATCAAATGCAGGAATTTAAAATGAAGTGTTTCCCGAGTGTTCCCATGTATGCATATGATGATGCATAATCCTCATACTCTGAAAGAAAAAGGAAAAATATGGTTTGGTCAGCAAAAACGTGCTGAGTAAGTTAACACCTACTATGATCAAGGGGTTTCAAAAATCTTTAATTAAGTTACATGAAAACATGTGCACACGAGGCATGATTTAAATTTTTAATTCATCTACTAATAGTAATTTAATTTCATAATTTAGAAGACAAGGATTCCCACACGTTCATAATTTAACACACATGAAAAAGGGTTTTAATTAAATAATTAAATTATTTCTCCTAGGCATGCATACAAAAATATCCCATTTACAAATCTTAAAGTAAATAATTTAATTGTATATTTGAACATGCATTATTCCATAATAACAATTTAATCATGATATAAAAATGTAAAGATATAATTTAAATGCATAATTTAAAGGTATGCAAAAATAAATAAATACTTAAAAATATTAAATCTTTTATTTCCCCACTACGTAACCATTTTTCAATATTTTGTATAACCGGTGATCCGGCAGCCGCAACCATATCAGTATTGACTGCCGTTTTAGTTAGCCATGTATATCGATTGCCGTTTTGGCAAGCCGTGTATATCGATTGCCGTTTTGGCAAGCCGTGTATATCGATTGCCGTTTTGGCAAGCCGTGTATATCGATTGCCGTTTTGGCAAGCCGTGTATATCGATTGCCGTTTTGGCAAGCCGTGTATATCGATTGCCGTTTTGGCAAGCCGTGTATATCGATTGCCGTTTTGGCAAGCCGTGTATATCGAATGCCGTTTTGGCAAGCCGTGTATATCGATTGCCGTTTTGGCAAGCCGTGTATATCGAATGCCGTTTTGGCAAGCCGTGTATATCGATTGCCGTTTTGGCAAGCCGTGTATATCGATTGCCGTTTAGGCAAGCCGTGTATATCTACTGTCAATTTGACAGGCATGTATATCAACTGTCGTTTGACAGGCTGTGTCGTATTTCAAGTATTTCATATATCGTTTATATCTAATGTATCGGGGTTTTTCAAAGGTATAGATGTATCGTATTTCAAATCTTTGATCGTTCGTTTCGGAATTTCAAAAATCCTTCGATTTAAAAGTATCTTGGCGTCACAGTTTACGCCTTTTAAATTTTAAAAATTCAGTTTGAGTCCGAAAAATCTGAAAATTTCACAGTTTATGTAAAACACCCTAACGAACAACTTTCGTGTTTTAACTTTTTCGAAATAAGTTGAGGAAGCATGTCGAAAATCGAGTTTAATGCTAAACAGTTCACTGTTTCCGAAACAGTTTTGACACAGTGTAGGAAATCGGATTTTTGACATACCAAATGGACTCCAAAAATTCTGAAATTTTAGACACACAATCTAGACATAATTATCTACAACTTTCATTTAGATTTCAAAGATCAAATCGGACTACAAAATATAGAAACAAACTTACTAAGTTCGAAAATGTTCATAGGCAGATTTCACACATGTTTTGTCAAAACAGTTTCTTTTCGATGCGATTTAAAATAGCAAACGTTAACGAAAATGTCTGAAATTTTTACACAACCTAGATTTAAGTGTTAGGATTAAAAGTCTAGTTTAGAGTTTTTCGGTTTGAACTCTCGAAATAGGGGTTTTGGTTCGATTTCAAACCTGTCACAGTTTCAAGTTCGACTGTGAAGGCAGGTTGTTTCTCGGCCGTTTTCGGATATCAAAACGTAATGAAAAATTATGAAAATTTTACGCGAACTAGATCTATGTCTTAGAAACATTTTTCATGTTTTAAGTTTTCCCGTTTGAGCAGATTTAAGGGTTCGAAAAATTCACACCAATACGCTGCGCCGGGGGTTTCTTGCGTTGACAGATTTTTGAGTTTCTAAAGCTCTATGTTCGGTTGCATTTTAAGTCACCCAAAACCAAGTAAGCATCAACTTACAGTGTTTAGAGTTTGGGGTCGTCACAGGGCTCTCTCGGGTTGTCTAGGATCGCGACGAGCGGATGTTTTCCACCGATCTCCCTCCTTCGCCCCCGAAGTGAACTCGTAAGAAGGTTTCGATGGTTAGATTCGGATTTATTACATTATAGATGAATACGAAACTGCACAACACCTTACCAACGTCTTAGAAGGCAGGGGGCTTCGTCTTGATCGTTCCCTCGGCCGGAATCCTCGCCGGAAAGTCGTCGGGAGGTCGGAACTTGTGTTTTCGGTTTTTGTTTGAAGGTGGGGATGGAGTGGGCGGCTGCACAGGCTCTTGGACGCCCTAGGAGTTACAAAAATGATTCATAAAGGCTCCCCCAAACCCTAGACGCGTTGCCATAGCCGGAGCTCCCCAAAAAGGTAAGAAAATCGTCCCGAAAATGGAATTCCCGCAGTCTGCTCCGTGGCGCGGGGTTGGGGCGGTTTTTAGCCAAAAACCGCCCGGAGGGCGCGCGGCCTGGTCTGGGCCGTGCGTCCGGACTGGGCCGTGCGATCCCGTCGGGCCTTTTCTCCTCTCTTTCGGACTTCTGTCCTCCTACGTTTTCGGGCTTGATTTTTCGGGTCATTCTCGGATCATAAATTCTTATCTTAAATTTATCTCGACTCAAATGAATTTCATGTTTGAAATCTTAAGTTCGTCGGTCTCGGGTCCGTCGGCTTCCAATTCGTCGTCTTTTGACTCCCGTGCAATAACTTGTGTGATTAAATTTCTTCCGGCTTCACGGGTTCTTGGAATTAGAATTATTTTCCTTCTTGAATTTAATTCCAATTGTTTTGACTCAATTCATGGAATGTCTTCGGGCTTCCTTTCCCTCTTTTATTCCATTTTGAATTTTTGAACCTATCGGCGTTTCACTTCCGAGCAATAATTTATTGTGATAAATTATTTTCTTCTTCTCGGAGATATTTCGACATTGATCGGAATAAGTTTTATTCCTTTGGACGTTGGTAAAAATCTGGGGTATTACACTCTCGGTGCCATGCTGTTGCAAGAACAAGGGAGTTTAGATTCTTTTGTTGAAGTATTATGTAATGCTTAGGAAATAATTTGACTAAATAAATGACGGTATTAACAGGTAGCAGTCTGTTGGAACCTGTTAGTATAGGTTGTTGGGGTTTAGCGTATTGTTTGTTGTTATTCGGGGTTGGTTCTACTTACTGCTTTGTTTTGTTTTGTGTTGTTGTTGTTTTTTTTTTTTTTTTTTTTTCGTGAACAGTAACCTGTTCAAGGTTTTTTTTTTTTTTTTTTTTTTTTTTTTTTTAGACCCTAGGGTTCAGGGTTTAGGGTCTAGGGTTGGAGATACCCTTGTTCGATAATTATCTCCATACAATGGATATATATATTTACTACTTGTATTATTTTTGATTATTACCTATAGGTCATTGATTATTATTAACTTGTCCGTTTGTTTAATTGGGTTTTAGTGGGGTATTCGAAGAGAAATAATTTAATTAAAATGTAGGGAATACTTTAAATATAATTGTATATAAAATAAATGCTTGTAGATTTATTACTCAAGAGAAAATTTTTCAGTTGATTACAAGCATTCGTAACAAGAAATGAGATAGTAGTGCTGGTAATATTTTTGTAATACCCAAGAAATCGACATCGAAAATTAAATCCAAAAATTAAAGAATTGGATTTAATTATCAAAACCGAAATAATTCCGAGAGAGCGGAATTAAATATTTTCGGACGATCGCGACTCGGGATAATTTCAACATTTTGATTTTTGGAATAAAAATCATGATAATAATCAAAGAAGAAGGAGAAAAAAAAAAAAAAAAAAAAAAAAAAGGCCGAAGCCTGGTGGTCGCGCGGTGGCCGCGCGGTAGCGTGCCACCAGCGCGCCGCCCTACAGGGGCGGCAGTTCAATGCGTTCAATGCGTTTCTCACCTTGTTTTTCGAGGTTGGTGATTCCAATTGATCCAAATTCAATTCCCAGACCTTAAGAGATGTATTAAGACTCCATTGGATGAATTTTTGATGTATTAAAGAGTTTAAAAAGTCATCAAAGATGATACATTGAAACAAGGAGAATGCAATTACCAAGGTTTGAATGGAGGGGATGAATGGGAGTTATGATGGCTCCAAATCCGAGTGTTGACTGTAATAATTCCCTTCCACCTTCCCTAGAGACATCAAGACACTCTTAGGAACACTAAACTCCCCTAAATATATCCAAAATCAGTCCCAAAACACTCCCCATTGCACACCTCCGAAAATCAGCAAGTCACTTGAGTGTTGGTGAGAGTTGAGGGTTGTTCTTCTTGTTCTTGAGACCTTGGACGAGTTGGAAGGTTTCAATCCCTTCTCCTACAGTTAGGTAAGAGTTCCACTTCGATTCTTTGTCCATATTTTCAGATCTCAGGCCCTGGAACTAAGATCTTTTCCAACAATCCAAAAATAGGTCCATCGGTGGAAGAATAGATCGTGGGGGGCTGTGTTGGGCATTTTCAAAGATTCCAAGGAGGAGATCTTCAACTCTAATCTGATCCTAAGTAAGTTAATATCATGCACATCAAGTTTTAGAGATTTTGGTTGAGTGCAAGTCGAGTTCTAGATCAATCTCCATTTCTTGCCAAATCTGCCAACTAGGGTTTTTGCTCAACTAGTTTCTGCGTTTTCCCGTTTTTGACTTGGATCCGTGCATTTTTGGGAAATCATTTCTAAATGAAAAATGTTCCTAACACTTTAAATATGATCTCTGCAAAGTTTCACAATTTTTGGACATGATTTGGGCGTCGAGAATCCATCTGGTATTTCCTGCAGATCTGATGGCAGATTTCATTTCATAGTGTAGTCAGTTTTGTTGTCCGTATTACGCCTATCTACGATCGTTTTCAATGGTCGGTTTCTTCATGAAAATTGTTCATCTACGAGTCTAGTTTATTCCTGTGAAATTTCAGAATTTTTGGATCGATATTCGAATTGTTATGGATTTTTGAGTAAGCTGTGGTCGGATGAACAGTGGTACTTACACCCTTTTGAAAACAAGTTTCTGAAATGAATTTTTTTGAGTGACTTAGAGTCCGAATTTGCTAAGGCCTATCTCTGAGAAAAATGTTTATTTGGATGTCGCCTAGCACCTGTAAAATTTTCAGAATTTTTCACAAAGTTTTATTACATTTCCTAATTCGATTTTGAAAACTGGCACAGTGTAGTGTTACCGGTGAAATTCGATTTCGTACGTTTCGGTCGTTTTTGAGTCGATTGCTACTCTTTTACGAATCCTATGAATTCTGGAAATGTAGATATATGTTGTGATGATTAAAATGTGGTTTTGAAACTTTGTGAGTTTTGATCGAGTTAGATGTTCAATTTGGAGGGTAAGTGCACTTGGCGTGGGCTCGTTGGGCCGCCCCCTCTTTTTGGTGGCCAAAACGGCGCCAAGGAAATATTATTATGTTGCGTGATTGTATGAGTCTATACTCCTAGGTGTATCCGTAGGGGTTACCTAGGGCTCCGGAGTGTGTCTGTATAGGGTCCGCTACTTTCACTTGCCTTGCGGGTTCGATTCCCCAAGGTGTATGTTTTTCCTGCGGGTTCGATTCCCCAGGATATTGTTGACTCCTATGGGTTCGATTCCCTAGGATGTATATTGAGTTCTTGCGGGTTCGATTCCCCAAGGACGGATGTCCTCGATCATAATGAACAATGGTAAAAGAATGTATTTGAAATATGGAAACAATGGTAAAAGAATGTGTTTGAACTTTTGTGGGTTTGATTCCCCAAAGACGGTAAAAGAATGTATTTGAGTTCTTGTGGGTTCGATTCCCCAAGGACAAGTGTTCTCGCTCATAAAGAGTTTTGAAAAAGATCTTTCGGCAGGTGTAAGATTTAAATACTTCTCCATAAACAATTATCCGTCTTTTAAAGTAAATTCCTATTTTGAATACTCTTCTAAAATATCTAACACTCGTTGTGTTGCGTATTAACTTACTCAGTACCGTTGTACTGATAAATCCGTTGTCTCTATTTTTTTTCAGATGTCGAAGATTAGCGCATGGCATTATTATTTGGGATGGGAATTTCCGAAGACTTGTCGCACTTGTTTTTAAATTATTTTACGAACTCCAAATCATGTTTGGCCGTGTTTGGCCCTTAGCTTCCGCACTGTTTTAAATTATGCATGTTAGTCTTAACTCTGATTTAAACCTTCGGGCACTTATTGAATGGTTTTTAAATTATTTTTAAGTATTGGTACAACTTAGCCTTAGCATCTTCTCAAGTGAGCTCGAAATGATTCGCGTCTTGCTTGGGAAGGTGTGGCGGTAATGCCCTGGCCTGGGTGATCAAATCCGGGGTGTTACAAAGTGGTATCAGAGCCCGGAAAAAATTTTAAGCTATTATTTTTCGGCCCAATATAGAGGCCCAATATTTTAAATATTATTTTAAATATTTTTAAGATATTATTTCCATGGAAAGGAATTTTATTTTAAAACCCATGGGAATTATATAACAATTGTTCTGACAAGTCTTGAAAAAACGTATAAATATTTTTGGGGGAGATGCATTTGCATACAATCATTATTTAAAAGAAAATGTTCATTGTCTATGTGAGATAGCATCCTTATTCAGCTTAACCTTCATTTAGAAGCACTAGCTTAAAACTAAATCGTCTCAGTCTTACATCTTGATGACCTGAGCTTAGTGTGCCTACAACTATCATCTCCACTTCCTATCATTTAGATCTTCCTAACTGCTAACGTGTCTTAGACTAGAAACTCATCTTCGCATGCTTGAATAACAGAAATGGCACCTAGGGGAAGGCCAAGGAGGGTAGTCCCAAACAGCGATGATGTTAATGCACCTAACAATAATGACATTCCTCAAAACGTAGGAGGGCGAGTGCCTCCTGTTCCCAACAATATGGATGAGCGTCTAAGGAATGTTGAGGAAGTCCTCGTAGCATTAGGAAATGCCGAGGTACAACGTGCACAAGCGGGTGTACCACCGCAGGTAGGCCAAGTCAACTACCTAGCATTGGTGAACCCCTACAAACCACCTCATTATGACGGCCAAGAGGACCCTACCAAGTTGGAGAATTGGATCCGAACTTTTGACAAGCTTCTTACTGCCATCAAATGCCCCGAGGACGAGAAGGTTCGAGTGGCGACCTATTATCTGGATGGTGAGGCGGACGAATGGTGGCAAAACCTCCAAGGAGATTTGACCGAGATTGAGAAGGTTTATACATGGGGAGAATTTGAGGAAGCGTTGAGAGAGAGGTTTTATCCACTGAGCACTAAGGCTGCAAAGTACGAAGAATTTATTAACTTAAGACAAGGAGGAAAAACGGTGCAGGAGTACCACACAAAGTTCAAGGAGCTAGTTCGCTTTGCTCCGAGACTGGTGCCGACTGATTCTGACAAGGCTCAGAAATTCGAAATGGGATTGAACCTCAGTATCAGGGAGATACTGGTGGGAGGACAATGCACTACTCTACAGGCAGTGTATGACCGAGCTGTAGCAATCGCTCGTGTCCAACGATTAAAACGCAAGGACAATGGTGAGTCGAGCAAGGGATCGCAAGGATTTGCGAAAAAGAATCGAAATAACAATAATAACAAATTGAGGAAGGACAATGGTCAAGCTAGGTTCGATGGACCTAAGGAGAATGTGGACAGAGGTTTGAACAACAGAAGAAATGACACCCGTGGTACATCCATACCGCGATGTCCGCAGTGCCACAAAGCTCATCTGGTACGCGAGTGCCCTAAGCGTGGAACTTGTTATAGATGTGGTGGGGAAGACCACATGATCAGAGAGTGCGATGTTCGTGAGGAGATGATCGAGAAGAGGTTGGATCTGGTAAACCCTCCACACGAGAATCGTCCGACTGGGCCAAATCAGCCCAATAATCAAGGACAGAGACCACAACAGAATCGCAACCAGCAAGAAAATTCATAGGCAGTTATGGGGACATAACCGCGGTCCTAAGGGGGAGAGGATGTGATACCCCACAGAGATGTCACGCGTTGAGGTAAGAATTTAATTTTCGAGCCTCAATAATTCTATGCGCGTAAAACTACTTATGTTGGTGTTGCTTTCCGAGTGCGACCCAACTTCGAGGACGAAGTTGATTTCTAAGGGGGGTAGACTGTAATACCCAAGAAATCGACATCGAAAATTAAATCCAAAAATTAAAGAATTGGATTTAATTATCAAAACCGAAATAATTCCGAGAGAGCGGAATTAAATATTTTCGGACGATCGCGACTCGGGATAATTTCAACATTTTGATTTTTGGAATAAAAATCATGATAATAATCAAAGAAGAAGGAGAAAAAAAAAAAAAAAAAAAAAGGCCGAAGCCTGGTGGTCGCGCGGTGGCCGCGCGGTAGCGTGCCACCAGCGCGCCGCCCTACAGGGGCGGCAGTTCAATGCGTTCAATGCGTTTCTCACCTTGTTTTTCGAGGTTGGTGATTCCAATTGATCCAAATTCAATTCCCAGACCTTAAGAGATGTATTAAGACTCCATTGGATGAATTTTTGATGTATTAAAGAGTTTAAAAAGTCATCAAAGATGATACATTGAAACAAGGAGAATGCAATTACCAAGGTTTGAATGGAGGGGATGAATGGGAGTTATGATGGCTCCAAATCCGAGTGTTGACTGTAATAATTCCCTTCCACCTTCCCTAGAGACATCAAGACACTCTTAGGAACACTAAACTCCCCTAAATATATCCAAAATCAGTCCCAAAACACTCCCCATTGCACACCTCCGAAAATCAGCAAGTCACTTGAGTGTTGGTGAGAGTTGAGGGTTGTTCTTCTTGTTCTTGAGACCTTGGACGAGTTGGAAGGTTTCAATCCCTTCTCCTACAGTTAGGTAAGAGTTCCACTTCGATTCTTTGTCCATATTTTTAGATCTCAGGCCCTGGAACTAAGATCTTTTCCAACAATCCAAAAATAGGTCCATCGGTGGAAGAATAGATCGTGGGGGGCTGTGTTGGGCATTTTCAAAGATTCCAAGGAGGAGATCTTCAACTCTAATCTGATCCTAAGTAAGTTAATATCATGCACATCAAGTTTTAGAGATTTTGGTTGAGTGCAAGTCGAGTTCTAGATCAATCTCCATTTCTTGCCAAATCTGCCAACTAGGGTTTTTGCTCAACTAGTTTCTGCGTTTTCCCGTTTTTGACTTGGATCCGTGCATTTTTGGGAAATCATTTCTAAATGAAAAATGTTCCTAACACTTTAAATATGATCTCTGCAAAGTTTCACAATTTTTGGACATGATTTGGGCGTCGAGAATCCATCTGGTATTTCCTGCAGATCTGATGGCAGATTTCATTTCATAGTGTAGTCAGTTTTGTTGTCCGTATTACGCCTATCTACGATCGTTTTCAATGGTCGGTTTCTTCATGAAAATTGTTCATCTACGAGTCTAGTTTATTCCTGTGAAATTTCAGAATTTTTGGATCAATATTCGAATTGTTATGGATTTTTGAGTAAGCTGTGGTCGGATGAACAGTGGTACTTACACCCTTTTGAAAACAAGTTTCTGAAATGAATTTTTTTGAGTGACTTAGAGTCCGAATTTGCTAAGGCCTATCTCTGAGAAAAATGTTTATTTGGATGTCGCCTAGCACCTGTAAAATTTTCAGAATTTTTCACAAAGTTTTATTACATTTCCTAATTCGATTTTGAAAACTGGCACAGTGTAGTCTTACCGGTGAAATTCGATTTCGTACGTTTCGGTCGTTTTTGAGTCGATTGCTACTCTTTTACGAATCCTATGAATTCTGGAAATGTAGATATATGTTGTGATGATTAAAATGTGGTTTTGAAACTTTGTGAGTTTTGATCGAGTTAGATGTTCAATTTGGAGGGTAAGTGCACTTGGCGTGGGCTCGTTGGGCCGCCCCCTCTTTTTGGTGGCCAAAACGGCGCCAAGGAAATATTATTATGTTGCGTGATTGTATGAGTCTATACTCCTAGGTGTATCCGTAGGGGTTACCTAGGGCTCCGGAGTGTGTCTGTATAGGGTCCGCTACTTTCACTTGCCTTGCGGGTTCGATTCCCCAAGGTGTATGTTTTTCCTGCGGGTTCGATTCCCCAGGATATTGTTGACTCCTATGGGTTCGATTCCCTAGGATGTATATTGAGTTCTTGCGGGTTCGATTCCCCAAGGACGGATGTCCTCGATCATAATGAACAATGGTAAAAGAATGTATTTGAAATATGGAAACAATGGTAAAAGAATGTGTTTGAACTTTTGTGGGTTTGATTCCCCAAAGACGGTAAAAGAATGTATTTGAGTTCTTGTGGGTTCGATTCCCCAAGGACAAGTGTTCTCGCTCATAAAGAGTTTTGAAAAAGATCTTTCGGCAGGTGTAAGATTTAAATACTTCTCCATAAACAATTATCCGTCTTTTAAAGTAAATTCCTATTTTGAATACTCTTCTAAAATATCTAACACTCGTTGTGTTGCGTATTAACTTACTCAGTACCGTTGTACTGATAAATCCGTTGTCTCTATTTTTTTTCAGATGTCGAAGATTAGCGCATGGCATTATTATTTGGGATGGGAATTTCCGAAGACTTGTCGCACTTGTTTTTAAATTATTTTACGAACTCCAAATCATGTTTGGCCGTGTTTGGCCCTTAGCTTCCGCACTGTTTTAAATTATGCATGTTAGTCTTAACTCTGATTTAAACCTTCGGGCACTTATTGAATGGTTTTTAAATTATTTTTAAGTATTGGTACAACTTAGCCTTAGCATCTTCTCAAGTGAGCTCGAAATGATTCGCGTCTTGCTTGGGAAGGTGTGGCGGTAATGCCCTGGCCTGGGTGATCAAATCCGGGGTGTTACAATTTTAAAAAAAAAAGAACATAGATAGTAGTGCATCCGCGTAGGGCTCCAAGCCTAGAGGGAATGGGTAGGTGCATCCTCGATGGGATCGTCCTCGTCGCTGGGTATGTCAATCGGCACCGCAGCATTGGGGCCAGGTCCCGGGTTCTGAAGAACCGCCCCGTCCACGTCCTGGGCCAGGTTAGTCAATTCCCAGCCCAGGGTCTCTACTTGCTCCTCCAAATCATCGCCCTTGTCTTGGAGCTGGGTCACTTGGGCTTGGAGCTGCATGACTTGATTTTGCAGCTGGGTTATGTTGTGATGATCGGTCTCCCTAAGATGCCCCAGGTGGGCCACTTGGCCCTCTAGTTGCCCTACTCGAGTTTTGAAATAGTTGATATGTTGTTGGGCTTCTAAGTACGCGTTAGTCAGTTTCATCATCAGGTTGACCATGTTCGTGTTGGGTTCGGCCATCTAATGTCAACAAGGAGGTTAGAGTTAGAGTATGTTTCGAATATAAGTCATGACATGCAGGAACTAGATCTATATGGATATGCACATGAAACCCCCTCCCAAAATTATTTTAATTTAATCATGGATTTAAAAGTTAGGCCTCTATGTTGGCCAAAAATAATAATTTGGATTTTGAGAAGCAAAAACATGGGTATTTGGGCCGAAATGGTTGGGCTTAAAATAAATAATTATAATGATTGGGTCAAAATAATTTAACCCCCTTTGGGTTCAAAATATTATACTAATTGGATAGGAAAAATTTTGGGTTCAAATTTTGGGCCAAAATAATAATACTAGTAGTCTTAAAAATAATAACGATGATAATAAATTTAAAAATAATATTTAGTTTAAAATATTTTAAAAGTAATAATAATAGTAGCTTTAAAATATTCCGGGCTCTGATACCAACTTGTAACACCCCGGATTTGATAACCCAGGCCGGGGCGCTACCGCCACACCTCCCTAGCAAGACGCGGATTCTCCGAGCTTGCTAAAGAGGTGCAAGGCTATAGGTATTGCAAAAGATTTAAAAACAAGTCCGGAATCTATGTAAAAATAATAAGTACCGTCCACACACATAGTAGTAATAATATATCGCAGCGGAAAAATTGTAAAATGGGCCGACATGGCCAAAACTCGGGATTTACATGCCCGTTATGCGAGTATCGTAAAAAGCACATAAACAATGTTTAGATAAATCCATCCCCAATGCACATGCTATGCATTATCTCCGTACTCTGAAAGAAAAGAGAGAACAACGATTTTTATCAGTATATAAAATACTGAGTAAGTCGATCCTAACATAGCAATAAAGGGATTTAATTAGATAATTTAAAAATTTCACTTCTAGCATGCATTTACAAAATTTAAATGAGATGATAATTTTAATTGTATGCTTGAACATGCATTTAATTCACAAAAACAATTTAATCATGATATAAAATTTAAAGACATAATTTAAATGCATAATTTAAAGGCATGCTTAAATAAATACTAAAAAATATTAAGTCTTTTATTTTCCCCCGTTACGTAACCATTTCTCAGTATTTTGGTATAGCCGGTGATCCGGCGGCCAGCAGCCGTGTCGTAAGTATCTTGTATAGCCGGTGATCCGGCGGCCAGCAGCCGTATCTGCCATACTCAATAACACTCCGGAGCCTCGAGAAATCCATACGGACAACCCGAGAGAGTAGGCCATGTATCTCCCGCCAATTTGGCGTAATATCTCATCAAATTCTCTCGTCCATTATAGGCACGAAGAGAAAGGCTAGAGGGGCACCCTGCAGAGCACTCACCCTCCACCAAGTATCTCATGTATCATTTAAATTTAGTGTATCGGGGTTTTTCAAAAGTGTAGATGTATCGTATTTCAAATCTTTGATCGTTCGTTTCGAAATTTCAAAATCCTTCGATTTAAAAGTATCTTGGCATCACAGTTTACGCCTTTTTAATTTAAAAATTCAATTCACGTCCGAAAAATCTGAAATCTTCACAGTTTATGCAAAACACCCTAACGAACAACTTTCATGTTTTAACTTTTTCGAAATAAGTTGAGGAAACATGTCAAAAATCGATTTTATTATGCAATCAGAAATCTGTCCGAACTCAGGTTTGACACAGTTCAAAATCTCGACTTTTTAACATATCAAATGGACTCCAAAAATTCTGAAATTTAATATGCACATACTAGACATGATTATCTACAACTTTTATTTAGATTGCAAAGATCAAATCGGACTAGAAAATGTAGAAACATGCTCATCAAGTTCGAATATGAAAACTGTCAGGTTTTTCGAAAAGCCCTAGTAAACAGTTTATGTTCGGCGCGATTTGAAATAGCAAACGTTAACGAAAATGTCTGAAATTTTTACACAACCTAGATTTATGTGTTAGGATTAAAAGTCTAGTTTTGAGTTTCTCGGATTGAATCCTCGAAATATGAGTTTTAGGCCGATTACAGAAACTGCGCAAGATAGGGTTTTTGAGTTCGGTTTTTACGTTTCGTTACATTACGCCTATACCGGACGCCCCGAAATCACCCGTATTGATATGGAAGGGTCAACTTACAGTGATAGAGAGTTTTGGGTCGTCCTCAGGTCTCTGGCTCGTCCAAAATCCTACGAACGGATCTCCTCACCGTCAAGCTTCCGACTTTGGCCACGATTTCGAATCGGACGAAGAAATCCAATGTTAGATCGAGTTTTTGGGTTCAAAAACTTAAATAGAAATACATGAACGACTTACCAATGATCTAAGGACTGTGATCCTTGATCTATTCGTTCCTACGGCCGTCGGTGGTGGTCGGTATGTCGCCGGAAGTCCGTCGGAAGGTGTTTTGGCTTTGGGGAGAGTTTGGGAGAGAATGGGGGAAATTGGAGGCTGCCAATGGAGTGAAAGACAAGCCTCCCACGCCCTAATACGCCTTCCCCCGTCCAAAATCCACTTTCCAAGTTCGGGAGGTCGAATTATGGTAAGAAATCGTCGAAAACGCGTTGGTCGCGCAAATCTGGGATCCCACGCGGGGTTGGCGCGCCTTTTGGCCAAACCCCGCCCGGCCAGCGCGCGGCTCCCGCCTGGACTGCGGTCCGGGCGGGTCCGTGCGATCCGATCCGTCGGGTCTTCTCCTCGCCTCTTCCGGACTTCTATCCTTCTGTGTTTTCGCGCTCGATTTTCCGGGTCATTTTCGGATTTATGCTTCTCATCATAAATTTGTTCCGACTTAATTCGATCTTACGTCTGAAATTTTAGGTTTAGGTCCGTCGGGTTCTAAATCGTCGTCTGTCGATTACCGAGCATTTGGGTTCTTGGAAACAAACTTTCTTCCCTATTGGATTAATTCCTATTTTTATATTCTAAAATTTACGGGTATTACAATCTACCCCCCTTAAGAACCAACTTCGTCCTCGAAGTTGAATTATTTGATTAAGCGATTGTATTATCGTGTGTTGTTGTTTGTTATCATTTGACTGAACTCGGAATTGAAATTTCCGAGTTGCCTACGTACCCCGTGAAGGGATCAAGTCATTACGTAGTTCAAAACAATTTGAATTTGTTTATTTGGGGTACGAAGTATTCAGACAAACATCCGGAATTATTCTTATTCGGGCCGTTACAGGTTAACAAGCCCGTATGCAAGTCATGTAAAATAACTAAATGTCCAAAGTGATCCCCCGATGCATGATCATGCTCCGTACTCTGTAATAGAAAAATAAACAACAGGTTTTATCAGTATATAAAATACTGAGTAAGTTAATTCCTAACGTAACGATAAAGGGGTGACAGGCCCAATATATTATGTAAAACCCTGCAAGGGTTGTTAAGGCGATGTCTCAACAACCTGCAAACCACAACCAAAGGCAAACACAGAAACAGAGTGCGGAAAACACAAACAAGAACACAAGAGTTTGATCACCCAGTTCGATCCACTGATCTACATCTGGGGGCTCCAAGCCAGGATTCACTAAATCTCCACCAAACCGATTGAACAAGAGTCAACCACACCTTACATACCCTTACATTCCAATGAACTCTCCTATCTACCCAAATAGACTAGAAGAACACAAGGGAGCATCAACTATCTACCCAAATGCACACAATTCACCGGCAGGTATTAAGGTGGTGTTTGTGGAATCTAGCTAATCAACAAATTAAGCTCAAAAGCATCCATCCATAAGAGATAATCTCATAATCAATATCCAGAGTATCCATCAATAAGCCAGAAATCAATTACAGACCAGAAAACCAGAGTGTCCATCAGCAAAAGTCAGAAAAACCAAAAACCAGATAGTAGTTCCAACATCAACAGAATTACAGAATAACCAGCAAAAAAAATCAGCACCCTTGCAATCCTTTCCACTGTATCTCCCCCTTACTTGGCAGATCAGGGAGTACCCTCAGAGTCATTCTCCCCCTCAGCTGGAGCATCATCAAAAGAATGTGGAAGAAGGGCTACCAGCTTTCGAACTTTCCTCTTCAATCCCATCTGCTTAACATTTAGAATGCCTAACTCCTTCTCCACCTGTTGCAGCTCACTCCTGATATGATCAACGAGAGCAGAGCCAAGCTTTTGGGGTCCAAGCTTGAAATCATTATGGAACCCTTTAAGCTTATCAGAAGGAAGGTGTTTCTTGACCTTAATGAAGGTTTCATTAGGGGTAAGTAGATGGCAAGACTGGGCAAACAGAGTGCTAAGAGCAGGGTAGGGCAGTTGGGTATTCTTTTCAATTTTGTCATGAGAGAATTTCAACATATGCTTAATGACCAGGTAACCATAGTTGAGAATCTCAGGACATTCATCAATGGAATACAGGAATTTACCCATGAGAGAACTAAGCTGGCTAGCATTAGAAGTGGGCAAGAAATTCGAAGCACCAATTCTAAAAAGGCAGTTAAACTTCATAGAAAGATCTGATGGACTCATAGCCTTTCTACCAAAAGAAAATTTCTTAGAGGCAGAAATAGTAGTAGCAATGGTAGCTAGCTCAGCATTAAGCAGATCAAAGGGATTGTTCATGTCAGTGTTAGAGGGAAGTTCCAACAACTCATTCAAAAAGGAGGGGGTAAAATCAAGCAGTTCTCCACGAAGATAAATTTTGCAGTACCAAGGGGACACAGGATCAAGGATATCAGGGTGCAAATTAGCATAAAACTCTCTAACAACAGTAGGGGAATAGCGTTTAAGAGTAGTAGCCCAAACAGACAAATGCTTCTTCTCTAAATACTCAGAAAAACCAATCTGATCATAGTATGGATGCACATAACACTCTTCAGAAATGAAACCTCTAGAGTGAAGGGTTTCCAATGCATAACTTTCTCCATCAGCAGAGAAATACAGAGGAGAATGGGCATCCGATTCCTTAAGAACAGGGATAGACTTCTTTTTAGGAGTAGCCTTCCGAGATTTCTTCTTCGAAGGTTGTTTGGGCGGTGTTGGAACAGCCTTGCGCTTCCCTTTCTCACGGACTTGCTTCCTGATCGCATCCAGAGGGGTGTCATCAGGATCAACTTAGGATGGTTGTCCTTCAGTAGTCGGAACATCCTCAGACGGAGACCCGCCAAAAGGAACTTGTTGAGCAGACCCAGAATGAGGTGGAGCATTCGACTCAGGGTCAAGCATAAGCAAGCCATCTCCAGTGGCAATAGCCGACGGCGACAGAGGGGAACTAGAACCAGGAGGGACAGGAGCAAACGGAGCCACATCGGGGGCACGGACTGAAGGGGATGTCGGACTTGCAGCACCCGCGCTAGGGTTTGCTGGTGTCGGAACATCCGCTTTTGGATCTGCACCGACCGAAGTTGTCTCAACATTATCCGAAGCAGGTTGAGGGTCAGAGCCCTTCTCAGGAGTAGGATCGACCTCCATATTTACGTCGGATGGCTCAGCAGCGAAGTAGTCATCGACAGCAGCGTCGACATCTTCTTGCAAATCCTCAAAACGCTCATCGTCAGGAGATTGTTCGACGGCAAGGCGAGCGCGATAGAGAGAATCATCGACAGCGAGCGGCTGAGCATCCACAACTTCATCAGGATTGATATTGGAGCTAGAAGGAGACGCCATTACAAGAGAATTTCAAATTTCGCAGAGAAGAGGGGAAAACTGGAGAAGAACTGCAGAGTCTTTCTGGGGAGAGAGAGTAAAGACGTGCGTGGGTTGTAAAAACCGGCAACCGTCTCAAGCGGTTAAGAGCAACTCCCCCTGGGCTTGGGCCTGGGCCAAAAAAAAAAAATAATTCACGAAATGCAGTGGCCCACCCGAGACATAGCCCATTAGTGAGAAAAGCAGAGGCCCAAACTGCGCCTCAATGATTCAAACCGAGAAGTCTCCAAGTTCTTCGTAAGGATGTCTGCGAGTTGTTCCAACGGCGAGAGATGTTGAATCTTGCATAAGCCATCTTCCACCAAATTTCGAATAAAATGAAATCGAATATCAATATGTTTACTCCGATTGTGTTGTACGGGATTCCTGAAGATATTAATGGCACTGGTGTTGTCACAGTGTATAAGAAAGTCATCCAAGGAAATACCATAATCCAAAAGCATTTGACGCATCCAAATCAGCTGAGTGCAACAATGAGCAGCAGCTATATATTCAGCCTCAGCAGTAGATAAGGCAACAACATTTTGCTTACGAGAATACCAGCTGACTAAGTTCTGTCCGAGATAAAAGCAGCCACCAGTGGTTGATTTGCGGTCGTCGGAACAACCAGCCCAGTCAGAGTCTGTATAACCAATGAGCTCAAGGGAAGAGCGTGTAGAATACCAGAGACCAAGGCCAGGAGTACCTTTGATATATCGAAGAATCCTTTTCACAGCATGAAGGTGAGATTCTTTGGGATCTGACTGATATCGAGCGCACACACCAACACTGAAAGAGATATCCGGACGACTAGCAGTGAGATATAAGAGACTACCAATAATACTTCGATACATCTTCTGATTAACTGAAATCCTAGATTCATCTTTGGTAATCTTGTCATGCTGACCAAGAGGTGATCTAGCAATCTTGCAATCCTCCATTTTGAATTTCTGAAGCATGGTGCCAACATACTTCTCTTGATTAAGGAAAATCCCATCAGAGGTTTGCTTGATCTGAAGCCCTAAGAAAAAAGTGAGTTCACCCATCATGCTCATCTCGAATTCAGTCTGCATAGAGTGTACAAATGCATCTCGAAGAGCATCTGAGGTTGAGCCAAAAACAATGTCATCCACATAAATCTGTGCTACCAAAAGATGGTTGTTTGTACGTTGTACGAACAACGTCTTATCAACATTACCACGCACATAGCCTTTTTCCAAGAGATATGTAGACAAGCGTCATACTAGGCACGAGGAGCCTGCTTTAGACCATAAAGAGCACGCTTGACCTTATAAACATAGTCAGGATGATCAGGACATTCAAAGCCGATAGGCTGAGACACATAGATGTCTTCCTTGATATAACCATTCAAAAATGCAGTTTTGATGTCCATTTGATAAAGTTTAAAACCAAGAGAGCAAGATATAGCAAGTAATAACCTGACAGCCTCAATGCGAGCAACAGGGGCGAATGTCTCATCGTAATCCAGGCCCTCAATCTGAGTAAAGCCTTGTGCAACCAATCGAGCCTTGTTACGAATGATCTTTCCATGCTCATCAGTCTTGTTCCAAAAAACCCATTTAGTACCAATGACATTCACTCCAGTCGGTTGTTCCATCAATTCCCAAACATCATTGCGTTTAAACTGTAGCAACTCATCCTGCATGGCAGCTATCTAAAACTCATCTTGTAAAGCTTCATGAGCATTCTTAGGTTCAATAGATGAAACAAAATAATGCATAACATGAAAACACATATTTGCTAATTCAGAAATATTGAGTTGATGACCTCGTGTTTGTCTAGGACCAGAGGGATCACCAATAATATCATCCTTAGAGTGATACTTAGGTGCTCGTGGACCGCGCTTAGGACCTCTTCTTTTGGGAGAATCTGGAGCTGATGGTTGTTCACTAGTTGTGTCAACAACTGGATCACTTCCTTCAGAATCAGAAACTTCAATAGGAGTCGAGGGAGGAGCTACTTCAGGAGTTGCATTAGGAGAAACATGAGGAACAATCCGAATAGGATCATCATCATCATCATGAGAAGAGACAGAACCTGCAGAGATGTTAGCGTCATCGAAAACAAAATTAATAGTCTCAATCACCTTTGAAGTCCTCTTCAAATAGACACGGTAAGCTCTTGAATCCATAGAATATCCCAAGAAAATGGCTTCATCAGATTTGGAATCAAACTTCCTAACGGTTGTTCGATCCTTCAAAGCATAGCACACACTTCCAAAGACATGAAGGTGAGAAATATTTGGAGTCTTTCCCCTCCAAATTTCATAAGGAGTAGTGGTTGTCTGAGGTCGCATGTACACACGGTTGATGATGTAGCATGAGATATTGACAGCTTCAGCCCAAAACCGTTTTCCAAGATTACTAGCATGGAGAAGAGAACGAGCCATCTCTTGTAGAGTACGATTCTTCCTCTCAACAACACCGTTCTGTTGTGGAGTGTGAGGGGCTGAATATTCATGAGTAATACCAAGGTTGTTGCAGAGTTGTGCGAACAACTGATTCTCGAACTCTTTTCCATGATCAGATCGGATACGCCCTATCTTGAGATCCTTTTCAGCCATGATCTTTAAGGATAGCTTAGAAAACACTGAGATAGCCTCATCTTTGGATTTTAAGAAATCAACCCAAATGTAACGAGAAAAATCATCAACGCATACAAAGATGTACCTCTTACCACCAAGACTAGGAACTTCAGTGGATCCTATCAAGGCCATGTGCAATAACTCAAGACACCTTGTAGTCTGAATGGTATCCACTACCTTGTGGGAGGAGTGAACTTGTTTTCCCTTAGCGCAAGCACCACAAACTGTCTTATCTTTGCTCCGTAGTTTGGGCAACTCTCGAACAACGCCAGACTTGCTAAGTTGAATAAGAGATTTGTAGTTCATGTGACCACATGTTTGATGCCACAACTTTGCAGTTTCAACCTGAGACAGAAAAACTGTTTCCACGGCAGTCTTCAAGACATAGCAATTGTTAGAAGATCGAACCCCTTTAATAACACAATTATAAGCAGGATCAATGACGATACAATCTTCATCAGTGAAACCAACAAAGAATTTCTCATCACAAAGTTGACTTATGGAAATAAGGTTAGTAGACAGATCAGCAACATAGTAGACAGTAGTTAAGAAACCCATGTTTGCACCTTTAGCTTTTCCATAACCACAAATCTTACTACGAGCTCCATTTCCATAGAGTACTTCTCCACAATCAGATTCCACATAATCAATGAGAAAATCTTTCTTACCAGTCATGTGACGAGAGCAACCACTGTCGAAATACCACTTACGATCATTGGGGCCTTTCTGAGCAGACAGAACCACTAAGCACATCTTGGGAATAATCTTGGACTTAGGCATCCACATCATAGTAAGTTTGACCTTTTTCTGTAGTTTTTGGGATGGCCAGACAACCGGTCGACCACCAAGAAGATCTTGGGTAAGTCTTTGACAGAGTCGAATAGGGTGACCTTGGAATTTACAGTAAGGGCAATCTTTGTTCTTCTTGGGAGACTCTGGATTATCAGATATCTCAGGGGCTTTGGATGCACTAGTTACAGTGGTACCTGCACACACAAAAGTAGGTGCAGATTTCTTGTTAGGCTTAGAGTTATGCTTGTAACCAATACCTTCTCTATTTGATGGTGATTTCCCTTGACTGATAATCTCATCCAGCTTGTTTTTCCCTTTAACCATGTTGTCTATCTTTTGGGTCTTGGCAAGCAAAGCAGCATTTTCTTCCAACAGAGTATCCCTCTCAGTAGACACAGTAGCCAAAGATTGTTTGAGACTAGTAATTTCAGTATCCTTCTCATCAATAAGCACCAATAGATCTCCCTTCTGATCGAGCAACTTCTTATTCTCAGCAACGGCAACTGCATGATCCTCTTTCACCAATTCATATCCTGCAAGAAGTTCATCATAATCATACCGACTAGCTTCACTATCAGATTCATGAGACTCTGTATCAGACAGATGTTTGGACAGAGTATCATCGGTTGTTAGAACAACGTCCTTCACAGTGAAAGCTATCATCTCTCCATCTTCACTATCATCTTCCTCGTCCTTGGAAGTAGTACTGACCTCGTCATCACTTAAGGTTGCTTGAAGAGCTTTTCCAACTCTTCTCTTAGCAGTGGGACATTCAGAAGCCTTATGGCCAACGCCTTCACAATCATAACACTTTAAATTCTTGAAGGTATCAGGTAATTCCATCTTCTTGTAACCTTTCTTCTTGTCATGGGAACTGTCTGACTTAGGCTTGAAAGGTTGTTCTCGGGATGATGAAACACCTCGCTGATAACGACCCTTATCATTTTTCTTGTAATTCAGCTTCTTGGCTCTCTTGTCCTGTAAAATCCTTGCCAACTTCTTGGTCAGATAAGCTTTCTCTTCTTGATCAACACACTGAATCTCATCCTCAACTTTGAAAGCTAGATTACGAGTAGGCTCTTCCTCCAAGTAATTCATCTCAAAAGTCTGAAGTGAGCCAACCAAGGCTTCAATAGTGAAGGTCTTGGTCTTCTCAAGTTCTTCAAGGGTGGAGACTTTTGATTGATATCTACGAGTGACTGTCCTCAGCATCTTTCGAACCAACTTTGCATTATCATACTTCAAGCCAAAAGACTGAGCCTCATTGACCAATTTCTTAAACCGAGCATGATAAGCAGCAATATTCTCATCCTCTTGCATCCGAATGCTATCAAAGGCAGACTCAATTCTCTGACGCTTCAAGGCTTGGACATCTGAAGATCCTTCATAAGCTGCTTCCAAAGCAGTCCAGGCTTCATGAGCTGTTTCGCAATTTGAAATGAGATGATATTGTGACTCATCCACAGAATTGAACAGGCAATTCAAAGCAGTGTTGTTCCCTTTTTCCTTGTTCTTCTGAGCAGCTGACATTTCTTCTTGAGTAGCAGGAACAAAAGTAGTAATGGCAGCAGACGTTTCAGTAGCAGGCGTGCGGACCTCTTTCATAGGTTGTTCCCAGGGTGTTAGAACAGCATTCCAGACATCTACGCCAGTATGCTTAAGAAATATCCTCATTCGATTCTTCCAGAATGGATAATTCGAACCATCAAACAGAGGAGGTCTCGAAACAGAGCCACCTTCTCTGTTCATCTTGGACCGGACTCAGTTAAACCTTAGAGCCCCGCTCTGATACCAATTGACAGGCCCAATATATTATGTAAAACCCTTCAATGGTTGTTAAGGCGATGTCTCAACAACCTGCAAACCACAACCAAAGGCAAACACAGAAACAGAGTGCGGAAAACATAAACAAGAACACAAGAGTTTGATCACCCAGTTCGATCCACTGATCTACATCTGGGGGCTCCAAGCCAGGATTCACTAAATCTCCACCAAACCGATTGAACAAGAGTCAACCACACCTTACATACCCTTACATTCCAATGACTCTCCTATCTACCCAAATAGACTAGAAGAACACAAGGGAGCATCAACTATCTACCCAAATGCACACAATTCACCGGCAGGTATTAAGGTGGTGTTTATGGAATCTAGCTAATCAACAAATTAAGTTCAATGGTGCTAAGAACACCTATAATACACCTGGATTGTGTTTACAAACAATAAACCCAGAAATGCATAAACACAATCCCAATTACCCCATAAAAATGGAAGACACAGCAACTAAAAGATATACCAGTAGCAGGACAGTTGTTGGTGCCTTCTGCAAACAACGAAGACCAGGGGTTTCTTCTTCAGCTCTCAATTCGCCATAATCACAGCTTAGGAATCTGTTAATGCTCTGTAAAATGAGCTGTGATTGCGGCTATACTCTCACACAATCCCTCAAGGACGAAGGTAGGTATTTATATGGGTTTTAAGGCCCATCTAAACCCTTCTAAGGCCTGCTAGGGGAAATGCCACGTCACTGTACTATTCTGTGCTTTTTCCAGTGAAGAAAATAAAGCGTTGTTGGCAAGGTGTTGCAACAAGGGTAAATATCACGAACATCTTCACAATAAAATATCCCTAACAATCTCCCCCTTTGTGGAGATGATCGGGCCAAGTAGTCAAAACAGTGGAGGAAGCACAGAAAGACAATATCATACCAGAGAGCATTAAAAACTCAACATACATACATGCCAATAAGTATAGGAGCAGAAGTAGAGTAGGCATAATCAAAAGCATCCATCCATAAGAGATAATCTCATAATCAATATCCAGAGTATCCATCAATAAGCCAGAAATCAATTACAGACCAGAAAACCAGAGTGTCCATCAGCAAAAGTCAGAAAAACCAAAAACCAGATAGTAGTTCCAACATCAACAGAATTACAGAATAACCAGCAAAAAAAATCAGCACCCTTGCAATCCTGTCCACTGTATCTCCCCCTTACTTGGCAGATCAGGGAGTACCCTCAGAGTCATTCTCCCCCTTAGCTGGAGCATCATCAAAAGAATGTGGAAGAAGGGCTACCAGCTTTCGAACTTTCCTCTTCAATCCCATCTGCTTATCATTTAGAATGCCTAACTCCTTCTCCACCTGTTGCAGCTCACTCCTGATATGATCAACGAGAGCAGAGCCAAGCTTTTGGGGTCCAAGCTTGAAGTCATTATGGAACCCTTTAAGCTTATCAGAAGGAAGGTGTTTCTTGACCTTAATGAAAGTTTCATTAGGGGCAAGTAGATGGCAAGACTGGGCAAACAGAGTGATAAGAGCAGGGTAGGGCAGTTGGGTATTCTTTTCAATTTTGTCATGAGAGAATTTCAACATATGCTTAATGACCAGGTAACCATAGTTGAGAATCTCAGGACATTCATCAATGGAATACAGGAATTTACCCATGAGAGAACCAAGCTGGCTAGCATTAGAAGTGGGCAAGAAATTCGAAGCACCAATTCTAAAAAGGCAGTTAAACTTCATAGAAAGATCTGATGGACTCATAGCCTTTCTACCAAAAGAAAATTTCTTAGAGGCAGAAATAGTAGTAGCAATGGTAGCTAGCTCAGCATTAAGCAGATCAAAGGGATTGTTCATGTCAGTGTTGGAGGGAAGTTCCAACAACTCATTCAAAAAGGAGGGGGTAAAATCAAGCAGTTCTCCACGAAGATAAATTTTGCAGTACCAAGGGGTTTTAAAAATTTATTTAATTAATTTAAAAATTATACTTTTACTCAGGCTTAATTGGAATATTAAAAATTCATAATCTTACTTGCAGCGGAAAACATGATTAATTTATTCAAGACGAAAGTGCATAATTAAAGGACTTAATTTAAAAGCGAAATTTAAAGGCATAACTTAAGGACGTAATTTAAATGCATAGTTTAAAAACATGATAAATATGATTTAAGCATAGTTAAACACTCACACAAGTATTTTATATTTTATCCCGTAAACTAAGAAGAGGACACCACACAAGGGAGATCACTAACGAGGCAATCTCAATAGACGTAACCAGATAGCCGGTGAACCGGCGGCCGCAGCCATATCTGTATTTGTAATACCCGGGAATTTTATCGGCGTCCAAAGAAATAAAATTTATTTCTTAATCAAATCAAGGTTGAAATATCTCCGAGAAGAAGAAAATAATTTATCACAATAAATTATTGCTCGGAATGAAACGCCGATAGATTCAAAAATTCAAAATGGAATAAAGGAGGGAAAGGAAGCCCGAAGACATTCCATGAAATCGAGTCAAAAGAATTGAAACTAAATTCAAGAAAGAAAAGAATTTTAATTCCAGGAACCCGTGAAGTTGGAAATAAATTAATTAGATAAATTGTTGCACGGGAGTCAAAAGACGACGAATTAGAAGCCGACGAATCCAAATGCAACGGACTCAAGATTTCAAGTACGGGATTAACTCGAGACGAGATTGATTAAGATAAGAATTTATAATCCGAGAATGACCCGAAAAATCGAGCCCGAAAACGTAGGAGCACAGAAGTCCGAAAGAGAGGAGAAAAAGGCCCGATCGGATCGCACGGACCCGCCCGGACCGAGGTCCAGGCGGAGGCCGCGCGCTGGCCGCGCGGTGTTTAGCCTAGGTGCGCGCCACCAGCGCGTGACACCCCCAGAATTCGGCAACAACGCGTCCCGACGATTTTCTTGCCATATTTTCGACCCCCGACGATGGAAACTCAATCCCGGGCTATGGAAGGAGATAGGGGACGACCATAGACTGCTTCCTAACCCTAAATTCGAAAATTTACAACCCTAGAGCAGCCTCTTCTCCTCACATTCTCTCCAACTCCTCCCCAAAGTCGAAACCTCTCCGAACTCACTTTCCGGCGAACATTCCGGCGACGACGAGGCGAACGGGACTGAGCCACTGCCTCATAGAACCTTGGTAAGTCTTAATGTAGTGTTCCATCCGTCCATAAGTCTCCAAAACTCGGATTCTAACACTTTTTCCTTACTACGATTTCACGTCGGAAAACGAACAAAAAGCGATCGGAGAAGTTGGCCGTTCGTCGTGACCCTAGGACGTCCGGAAACCCAATCCAGCGACCCTATCATCATTCTAAGTAAGTTAACACCTTACTCACAAATTTTTGCGGTTGTTTGTTGTTTAAATTTCGAGATATAGGCTTGTAACAAAAATCGGTTTTCAAAAACCCTATTTTCGTCCAATTTTAAAGACTCGCCAAAAACTCGACCTTCGGGAATTCAATCCGAAAACTTTTCAACATAAAAGTTGTTCCTAACACCTTTATCTATCTTGTGTCCAAATTTCAGCCATTGACATTAAGTTTTGCTATCCCAATTTTCGCCATGAACTTTCTGTATCAAACCGAACGTTTCAAATCTGTGACAGATTTCTTCATTCAACTTGATGCATGTTTTTCACCCATTTTTCGAACGATTTAACTTTGCATTCCTAAACAAAAGTTGTAGATAATTGTGTCTAGATTATGCCTACAAAATTTCACGAATTTTGGTGTTCATTTGATGTGTCAAACGGCCAAGTTTTTGAAACTGTTTTGAATTCGTTTTAAAGGCCATGAGTGTGCAGAGAGTTACACACGATTTTTGGGTATCAAGAATTCATTATTTCCAAAAACTTAAAACATGAAAGTTGTTCCTTAATGTGTCGTGTAGTTACTGTAAAAATTTCACATCGATTGGTTTTGAAATGAATTTTTAATCGGCGTTACACGAACCTGTGACGATAACAGTTTTTAAGACGTAAATTATTCTTTGCAATAAACTCAAATTTTAACTCACTTCGGAACCTTATTTCTAAAAACTTAAAACATGAAAGTTGTTCGTGTGTGTGTTTTTGAATTACTGACCAAGTTTCAGAATTTTTGGAGGAAAAACGAATTTTAAATTAAGAAAGGCGTGAACTGCCTCGAATAGGATTTTTCGAACTTGAGAAAACTCGAACTATGAAAACGCGATATCGATCCTTTGATAACTTTGAAGTACGAACTTTCGAAAAATCCCGTTCACTAGGCTGAGCCGATCTTCATACTATCATTATCTTTAAGACTGCCTCGTTAGTGGTCTCCATTATTTGGACTGCCTCGTTAGTGGTCCTACGATTGAGATTGCCTCGTTAGTGGTCTCCTTTATATGCCAAAACGGCAGTTGTGCACATGGCCTGCCAAATCGGCAGTGGGAAATACGCGGCCTGCCCGAGTGGCAGTGAAACCGTTTGAAAAGCCTGTCAAACGACAGTTGATATACATGCCTGTCAAATTGACGGTAGATACACATGGCTTGCCAAAACGGCAGTCAATACTGATATGGCTGCGGCCGCCGGTCCACCGGCTAACTGGTTATGATTTTTGAGATTGCCTCGTTAGTGATCTCCCTTGTGTGGTGTCCTCTTCTTAGTCTACGGGATGAAATGTAAAAGACTTGTGTGAGTGTTTCATTATGCTTAAATCGTATTTATCCTGTCTTTAATTATGCATTTAAAATTCATGCATCTTAATTCATGCTTTAAATTACGCTTTTAAAATTTAGTCCTTTAATCATGTTTCTCCGCTGTTTTTAAATTATGTATTTTAACTTTACGTATGATAAGCGAAATCTTTAGTTTAAACACATGTAACCCCTTTTATTTGTTAGTTAGGGATTAACTTACTCAGTATTTTATATACTGATAAAACCCGTTGTTTTATTTTTCTTTTACAGAGTATGAAGGAATGGCATGAGCATGCACGCACATTGGGGCTCGGGAATTAAATTAGGAATTGTGAATGTTGTATTTTGTTAGACTTAAATTACCCACTGCGTCTTGGCCACGTCGGCCCATATTTAAATTTTCCGCTGCGACTTGTTTGAATTATACTATGTTATTTTAAAATAAATCCTTTTGGGCTTGTTTTTAAATTATTTTTGAAATACCTTTAGCCTTGCATCTCTCAAGCGAGCTCGAATGAACTCGTGTCTTGCTTGGGAGGTGTGGCGGTGGCATCCCGGCCTGGGTTATCAAATCCGGGGTGTTACAGAGTGGTATCAGAGCCCGGAAATATTATTAAATTATTATTATTTCTGGCCAATATAGAGGCCCAAGGATTTTTAAACAAATATTAATATTATTTTTAAGTCTTTAAGTACCATTATTATTATTTAAATTTTAAGTTTTATTTCCATGGAACAAAATTTATTTTAAACCCATGGAAAATATTTACATATGCATAGAAATTTTTCCAACAAGTTTTTAAAGTCACGAAAATATTTTTCGGGGTTGGGGTAGCATTGTATAAAGCATACATGCATTCGCATACATACATACATGAATATCGCGCTAATTTTTTTTTATGTGAATTAATAGTGTCAAAACTCTTACCTTCAAATTGGTCATGACCTTGACTTAGAAGCGTTTGCTTTAAACTGATTCTGCCTCAGTCTTATAATTTGATCACCTAAGTTTAGCATTCTCCTATCTATTACCTCTTTCCAATCCTACCTTATAGATTTTCTTGAACGCTAACTTGCCTTAGATTAGAAACTCATCTTCACGTGCGTTGATAACAGAGAATGGCACCTGAGGGAAAATCGAGAAAGGAAATCCCAAACAACACTAACGCTGACCTCCCCAACACACCGAGCAATAATGAGATCCCTCAGAACGTAGGAAGGCGAGTGCCTCATGTTCCCAACAATATGGATGAGCGTCTAAGGACTGTCGAGGAAGTTCTCGTAGTATTAGGAAATGCTGAAGTGCAACGTGCACAAGCGGGTGTACCACCACCGGTAACCCGGGTCAACTACTTAGCCTTGGTAAACCCTTACCAACCACCCCACTACGCCGGCGAAGAGGACCCGGCTCAGCTAGAGGAATGGATACGGACGTTCGACAAGCTGTTGAACGCCGTAAAGTGTCCCGACGGGGAAAAGGTTCACGTAGCGTCATACTACCTAGGAGGCGAGGCGGATGATTGGTGGCAAGTCACCCAAGGGAAACGTGCAGAGTACGACGAGCCCTACACATGGTCAGAATTCACGGATCTGCTTAGGGATCATTTTTATCCCATGAGCATGAAGGCTGCTATGTATGAGGAATTTCTGACACTGAGGCAAGGAGGAAAGACGGTCCAAGAATACTATAACCGTTTCAAGGAGTTGGTGCGGTTCGCGCCGAGACTGGTGCCAACTGGTGTAGAGAAGGCACAGAAGTTCGAGACGGGACTGAACCTATCTATTAGAGAGGTGATCACGGGCGAGCACTATCTTGACCTACAAGCTGTGTATGATCGTGCAGTAGCGGTTGCACGAGTTCAAGGACTGAAACAGAAACCGGTAGGTGGGACTAAGCAAGGACCACAAGGACGATACAAGAGGAATAAGGACCATTCCCGTAGAAACTTGGACCGACCACATCAAAACGACAATGGACGAAACAAGGGGATAGTCTTCAACCATGGCGACTATGCGCCACCATGTCCAAAGTGTGGTAAACCACACTATGCGAGAGGATGCCCTCAGCCTGGAGCATGCCTTCGGTGCGGTCGACATGGTCATCGGCTGCGTGACTGCCGGACGCGAATAGAAAACATAAATAGGAGAGAGGACGTGACCACTCGGCCCAAGCAACCGTAAGAAGTTTTCAAGCATCGATAAATGCATTTATTTTTGAGTTCGACTCTACAAATTGTATCCAATCAAAAAAATAAACAAATTCAAATTGTTTTGAACTACGTAATGGCTTGATCCCTTCACGGGGTACGTAGGCAACTTAGAAATTTCAATTCTAAGCACAGTCGTTAAATAAGAAATAAAAATGACATGATATGATACAAGAAATAAAAACCAAATTTGCATTAGTTCCTAGCTCACGAGGAGCTAACGCCCAACTTCGAGGACGAAGTTGATTCCTAAGGGGGAGAGGATGTAACACCCGAGAAATTTAATTCACATTCAAAGGAATGGAATTAATTTCTTGTGGAAGACGTTTATCCTTAAGGAAAGTAGATGGAGATACCCCAACATTAAATTGAGCCCAAAAGAAAGTGAGGGCGCAACTTCGGGGACGAAGTTGATTCTTAAGGGGGGTAGACTGTAATACCCGGGAATTTTATCGGCGTCCAAAGAAATAAAATTTATTTCTTAATCAAATCAAGGTTGAAATATCTCCGAGAAGAAGAAAATAATTTATCACAATAAATTATTGCTCGGAATGAAACGCCGATAGATTCAAAAATTCAAAATGGAATAAAGGAGGGAAAGGAAGCCCGAAGACATTCCATGAAATCGAGTCAAAAGAATTGAAACTAAATTCAAGAAAGAAAAGAATTTTAATTCCAGGAACCCGTGAAGTTGGAAATAAATTAATTAGATAAATTGTTGCACGGGAGTCAAAAGACGACGAATTAGAAGCCGACGAATCCAAATGCAACGGACTCAAGATTTCAAGTACGGGATTAACTCGAGACGAGATTGATTAAGATAAGAATTTATAATCCGAGAATGACCCGAAAAATCGAGCCCGAAAACGTAGGAGCACAGAAGTCCGAAAGAGAGGAGAAAAAGGCCCGATCGGATCGCACGGACACGCCCGGACCGAGGTCCAGGCGGAGGCCGCGCGCTGGCCGCGCGGTGTTTAGCCTAGGTGCGCGCCACCAGCGCGTGACACCCCCAGAATTCGGCAACAACGCGTCCCGACGATTTTCTTGCCATATTTTCGACCCTCGACGATGGAAACTCAATCCCGGGCTATGGAAGGAGATAGGGGACGACCATAGACTGCTTCCTAACCCTAAATTCGAAAATTTACAACCCTAGAGCAGCCTCTTCTCCTCACATTCTCTCCAACTCCTCCCCAAAGTCGAAACCTCTCCGAACTCACTTTCCGGCGAACATTCCGGCGACGACGAGGCGAACGGGACTGAGCCACTGCCTCATAGAACCTTGGTAAGTCTTAATGTAGTGTTCCATCCGTCCATAAGTCTCCAAAACTCGGATTCTAACACTTTTTCCTTACTACGATTTCACGTCGGAAAACGAACAAAAAGCGATCGGAGAAGTTGGCCGTTCGTCGTGACCCTAGGACGTCCGGAAACCCAATCCAGCGACCCTATCATCATTCTAAGTAAGTTAACACCTTACTCACAAATTTTTGCGGTTGTTTGTTGTTTAAATTTCGAGATATAGGCTTGTAACAAAAATCGGTTTTCAAAAACCCTATTTTCGTCCAATTTTAAAGACTCGCCAAAAACTCGACCTTCGGGAATTCAATCCGAAAACTTTTCAACATAAAAGTTGTTCCTAACACCTTTATCTATCTTGTGTCCAAATTTCAGCCATTGACATTAAGTTTTGCTATCCCAATTTTCGCCATGAACTTTCTGTATCAAACCGAACGTTTCAAATCTGTGACAGATTTCTTCATTCAACTTGATGCATGTTTTTCACCCATTTTTCGAACGATTTAACTTTGCATTCATAAACAAAAGTTGTAGATAATTGTGTCTAGATTATGCCTACAAAATTTCACAAATTTTGGTGTTCATTTGATGTGTCAAACGGCCAAGTTTTTGAAACTGTTTTGAATTCGTTTTAAAGGCCATGAGTGTGCAGAGAGTTACACACGATTTTTGGGTATCAAGAATTCATTATTTCCAAAAACTTAAAACATGAAAGTTGTTCCTTAATGTGTCGTGTAGTTACTGTAAAAATTTCACATCGATTGGTTTTGAAATGAATTTTTAATCGGCGTTACACGAACCTGTGACGATAACAGTTTTTAAGACGTAAATTATTCTTTGCAATAAACTCAAATTTTAACTCACTTCGGAACCTTATTTCTAAAAACTTAAAACATGAAAGTTGTTCGTGTGTGTGTTTTTGAATTACTGACCAAGTTTCAGAATTTTTGGAGGAAAAACGAATTTTAAATTAAGAAAGGCGTGAACTGCCTCGAATAGGATTTTTCGAACTTGAGAAAACTCGAACTATGAAAACGCGATATCGATCCTTTGATAACTTTGAAGTACGAACTTTCGAAAAATCCCGTTCACTAGGCTGAGCCGATCTTCATACTATCATTATCTTTAAGACTGCCTCGTTAGTGGTCTCCATTATTTGGACTGCCTCGTTAGTGGTCCTACGATTGAGATTGCCTCGTTAGTGGTCTCCTTTATATGCCAAAACGGCAGTTGTGCACATGGCCTGCCAAATCGGCAGTGGGAAATACGCGGCCTGCCCGAGTGGCAGTGAAACCGTTTGAAAAGCCTGTCAAACGACAGTTGATATACATGCCTGTCAAATTGACGGTAGATACACATGGCTTGCCAAAACGGCAGTCAATACTGATATGGCTGCGGCCGCCGGTCCACCGGCTAACTGGTTATGATTTTTGAGATTGCCTCGTTAGTGATCTCCCTTGTGTGGTGTCCTCTTCTTAGTCTACGGGATGAAATGTAAAAGACTTGTGTGAGTGTTTCATTATGCTTAAATCGTATTTATCCTGTCTTTAATTATGCATTTAAAATTCATGCATCTTAATTCATGCTTTAAATTACGCTTTTAAAATTTAGTCCTTTAATCATGTTTCTCCGCTGTTTTTAAATTATGTATTTTAACTTTACGTATGATAAGCGAAATCTTTAGTTTAAACACATGTAACCCCTTTTATTTGTTAGTTAGGGATTAACTTACTCAGTATTTTATATACTGATAAAACCCGTTGTTTTATTTTTCTTTTACAGAGTATGAAGGAATGGCATGAGCATGCACGCACATTGGGGCTCGGGAATTAAATTAGGAATTGTGAATGTTGTATTTTGTTAGACTTAAATTACCCACTGCGTCTTGGCCACGTCGGCCCATATTTAAATTTTCCGCTGCGACTTGTTTGAATTATACTATGTTATTTTAAAATAAATCCTTTTGGGCTTGTTTTTAAATTATTTTTGAAATACCTTTAGCCTTGCATCTCTCAAGCGAGCTCGAATGAACTCGTGTCTTGCTTGGGAGGTGTGGCGGTGGCATCCCGGCCTGGGTTATCAAATCCGGGGTGTTACAGTATTGACTGCCGTTTTGGCAAGCCATGTATATCTACCATCAATTTGATAGGCATGTATATCAACTGTCATTTGACAGGCCTTTCAAACGGTTTCACTGCCACTCGGGCAGGCCATGTATTTCCCACTGCCGATTTGGCAGGCCATGTGCACAACTGCCGTTTTGGCGTAGTAAGGAGATCACTAACGAGGCAATCTCAATAATCGTAGGACCACTAACGAGGCAGTCCAAATAAAGCGCAGCGCGCGAGATCACTAACGAGGTAATCTCAGATAGTAGGGAGACCACTAACGAGGCAGTCTCAAAAGATAATGATAGCATGAAGATCGGCTCAGCCTAGTGAACGGAATTTTTCAAAAGTTCGTATTTCAATGTTATCAAACGATCGACATCGCGTTTTCATAGTTCGAGTTTTCTCAAGTTCGAAAAATCCGATTCGCGGCAGTTTACGCCTTTCTTAATTAAAAATTCGTCTTTACACCAAAACTTCTGAAATTTTTACAGTAGTTCAAAAACACACACACAAACAACTTTCATGTTTTACGTTTTTGGAAATAAGGTTCCGAAGTGAGTCAAATTTCGAGTTCTTTGCAAAAGAAAATTTCTGTCTCAAAAACTGGTTTCGTCACAGGTTCGTGCGACGCCGATTAAAAATTCATTTCAAAATCAATCGATGCGATATTTTTACAGTGGATACAAAACACGTTAAGGAACAACTTCCATGTTTTAATAATTTGGAGATAATGAATTTTAGATGCTCAAAAATCGACCACAACACACTATACACGCGCGGACTCCGAAGGGGTTTTGAAACAGTTCTGAAATTTGGCCACTTTGACATAACAAATGAACTCCAAAATTCATAAACTTTTATACACATAAACTAGACATAATTGCCTACAACTTTTGTTTAGAAATGCAAGTCTAATTCATTCTTTAAACGGGTGCAAAACATGCATCAAGTCGGGTCATGAAAACTGTCAGGATTCCAGATTTGGCGATTCAACTTTTGACGACTTTTTGGCATATCAAACATGGTTCAAAAATTATGAAATTTTTCAGGGATAAACTAGACACAATCATCTACAACATTTATGTTTTCACCCAAGATTATTTTTGAACATAAAGGATCGAAAAGCGCACAACAAGTTCGACCACAAAATCTGTCAACATTTCCGTTAAATCACAGTCTGTTTCAGAGGGTTTTTGAGTATGCAAACCTTAACGAAAATGCGTGAACTTTTACGGACGCAATATTTGGACAGTTAGCTACAACTTTCATTTTTAGATAAAAGTTTAGTTTTGAAGGATTCAATTAGAAAAGCGCCAAGGAACTCGAACACGAAATTCTGTCAGTTTTCTTCGGTTTTGAAAACAACTCAGAAAATACCAGACGTGTTTTCGGGGTTCAAAACTTGATGAAAATGCTTGAAAATTTGACACAACGTAGATTACAATGTGGGGAACAAATCTTCAGTTCGAAGTTTCTCGTTTCGGGCTCTTGAAATAAGAGTTTTTAACGGATTTCAGAAAATGCGCGGATTGAGGTTTTTAAGTCCGATTTTTACGTTTTTGTTTAGATCTATTGATTCGTTCGATTTTAATCACCCAAAATTGATACGCAAGGAGTTAACTTACAGTGTTAGAGTTTAGGATCATCACAGGGCTCTCTCGGGTTGTCTAGGGTCGCGACGAGCGGGTATCTTCCACCGATCTCCTTCTTCTTCGCCCCCGAAGTGAACTCGTAAGAAAGTTTCGATGGTTAGGTTCGAATTTAATACATTATAGACGAATACAAAACTGCACAACACCTTACCAACATCCTAGAAGGTAGGGGGCTTCATCTTGATCGTTCTTTTGGCCGGAATCCTCGCCGGAAAGTCGTCGGGAGGTCGGAACTTTTTGGCTTCGGTTTTGGGAGAGTTTTGGGGATGAAGAGTGGCTTGAATGGCTGAGAATGAAGGGGGAGGCTGGTCAAATTCGACCTAATAGCCTTCCATTCGACTGAGATCGACTTACCATAATCAGGGTCGAAATTTTTGGCAAGAATCGCCCAATCCGCGCGATTTGCAGCAAACTGCTGCTTGGCGCGCTCCTGGCGCGTGCCCGCGCGGAGACCGCGCGGCCCTGGCCTGGGCTGCGGCCTGGGCCGGGTCGTGCGATCCGTCGGGCCTTTTTCTCGTCTCTTTCGGACTTCTATCCTTCTACATTTTCGTGCTCGTTTTTTTTTTTTTTTTCGGGTCGTTCTCGGGTTACGATTCCTTTCTTAAATTTATTTCGACTCAAATGAATTTCATGTTCGAAATCTTGAATCCGTCGAGTTTGAATTCGTCGTCTTTCGACTCCCGTGTAATAATTTATCCGATTAAATTATTTCCGACTTCACGGGTTTTTTTTTTTTTTTGGAATTAAAATTCTTTTCCTTCTTGAATTTAATTCCAATTCTTTTAACTCGATTCATGGAATTTCATCGGGTTTCCTTTCCCTCTTTCATTCCATTTTAATGTTTTGAATCTATCGACGTTTCCTTTCCGAGCAATAATTTATTGTAATAAATTATGTTCTTTTCGGAAATAAATTTTTATTTTGCTGTAAAAATCCCGGGTATTACAGTCTACCCCCCTTAAGAACCAACTTCGTCCCCGAAGTTGCACCCTCACTTTAACCTTTGGCTCAATTTAATGTTGGGGTATTTCCATCTACCTTCCTTTAAGGATGAACGTCTTCCACGAGAAATTTAATTACATTCCTTTGAATGTGAATTAAATTTCTCGGGTGTTACATCCTCTCCTCCTTAGGAATCAACTTCGTCCTCGAAGTTGGGTGTTAGCTCCTCGCGAGCTCGGACATTGTTTGGTTGCGTGATTGTATTTGTATGTTGTTGTTTGTTATTATTTGACTGAACTCAGAATTGAAATTCCCAAGTTGCCTACGTACCCTGTGAAGGGATCAAGTCATCACGTAGTTTAAAACAATTTGAATTTGTTTATTTGAAGTACAAAATATTCGGGTTGTTACATTCTCCCCCCCTTAAGATTACAGTTATGTCCCCATAACTGCCTATTCATTATTCTCCAGAAGGTTCGGATTTTGGTCTTGATTCTGAGGGGATCGATGCCCTTGGTTTCTGCCATTTCGATCGTCTGGGTTCTGTGGCTGTTTAGGACGAGTGGTCACATCCTGTCTCTTGTTGATGTTCTCTATCCGTGTCTGGCAGTCACGCAGCCGGTGACCATGTCGACCACATCGGAAGCATGCTCCCGGCTGAGGGCATCCTCTCGCATAATGTGGTTTACCACACTTTGGACATGGTGGCGCATAGTCACCATGGTTGAAGACTATCCCGTCGTTTCTCCCATTATTGCCTTGAGGTGGTTTATTCGGGCCTCCCAAAATATGGTTCCTCCCTGAGTAATTATCGGTTCCGTGGTCCCGTTTCCTCTTGCCCTTCCCTTGGTTGATTAATGCATTTCCTTCGGCAACTAAAGCTTTCTCTATAGTTCTCAAGCGGTCACTTGAGTTCTTGGGTACAGAGGCCACTTGTCCCCCTTGATTGGGTGCACTAACATCTTGTACGGGTACGTTGGGTTGTCGCTCTTCGTTGGTGTTGGGTGGGATGGGTGGTTTTGTAACACCCCGGTTTTTGGTCACCCAGGTCGGGGTGTCACCGCCACACCTCCCTAGCAAGACACGGTTTCTCCGAGCTTGCTAAAGAGATGCAAGGCTATGGTTTTTCAGAATTTAAAACATTCAAACAACCCATTGTAATATAACTTAAAAATATAATATCAAAGTTGCAGCGGAAAGTATTATTTACATATATAATGCAGCGGAATTTAAAAATAGGGCCAACATGGCCAAAATACGGGTTAAACAGGCCCGTTCATGCAAGCCTAGTCTAATACAGAAATTTAAAATTTATATGTCTCCCCAAAATTCCCATTATGCATATGATGATGCATGTTCTTCAACTCTGAAAGAAAAAAAAAAGAAAATGGTTTTGGTCAGCACTACGTGCTGAGTAAGTTAACACATGCATGATTATGGGGTTTCAAAGCCTTTAATTAAATTTTTAGAAAACATGTACACCCCATAATTTAATTTATTCATCTAATAATAATTTAATTGCAAAATTTAAAAGACAGGGATTTCATAAGATCGTAAATATAGCTTGCAAGTAATTAAATAAATTGACATAAATTTAAAAGCACATTTTATCAAGGATTTAATTCGATTCTCGTATAGATGTCTCGTTTCGTTTCTTTTAGAGTTCACCACCGCTAGGGCTCTTATGTCCACCAGCCTTACGCCTGGGCTCTTATGTCCACAGGTATCATGGTCGATCTTTTAATTAGAGTTAATCCGTCCGCTAGCCATACGATCAGTGTTTCGCTAGGGCTCTTACGTCAACCTAGACATACACTTGGGCTCTTATGTCCCAAGCCGCAGAGAACATTGACAATATCTAGCTTAGTCATAACCCGCAACGTTTTAATCTTCTCGTTTTGTATATCTTATTTCAAGGAATTTCTATTCGTTTCAACCTTAAAGGTTAATTTCACCGTTTTAACAAGATTTCAAGATTTGACTAGGTCAACTACAGTTTACTCTAAAATTCGTCTAAAATCAGATTTAATTTCAAGAATTCCCAAATTTCAAGACTGACTCCGGAACGTCGAGATCTACAACTTTTGTGTTTTAACTTTTTCAATCCGAGATACCGAACTAAGTCAAAAACGCAGATTTCTGTTGGGATACAAATCTGTCCGAATTTCTTATACAGCAGTTCCAAGATTTCAAGTTTTACCATAGCAAATCAACTCCAAAATTAACGAAAGTTTACAGGAAACTCCCTAAGACATATATCTACAAGTTTCATGTTCAACAAAAGATATAATTCGTCCTATATCTATTGTCAAAAACGCCAACAAGTTCGGGCCAAGAATCTGTCAAGATTTCAAGATCTAAGTTTAGCACAGTTCAGTTTCGAGTCGATTTCGGTTATCAAATCTCAACGAAAAATTCTGAAAATTTATGGAGGTGTTTTAAACATATAGATCTACAATTCTTACGTTCAACACCAATCCTAACTCGGCCTAATTCAAGGGTAAAAATCAACCTCAAGTTCGAAAGTAAAATCTGTGACCGTTTCAAGATCTCAATCTAAGGCAGGCTAGTTTGTGATCGGTTTTGGATATCAAAACGCAATGAAAAATTATGAACATTTTACAGTAGATAGATCTATGTCTTAGGAACGTTTTTCGTGTTTTAAGTTTTCTGGTTTGAGCAGTTTTAAGGGTCGAGAAAAATCATATACAAACGCTGCGCCGTTAAAGATTTCGTTTTGACAGATTTTAGGTTATTGGTTCGAATCTTTAGATCTAATGTATTTTACGTCGCCCAAAACCATGTAAGCGTTAACTTACTGATTTACGGATGTCTCGGCTCGCTGATTCGGAGGCGTGGCTTCCACGTTCTTCGTTCTCCCTCCGAGATCCTTCGTTTCTCCTCAACGCGTCCAGATCGGGGTTTAGAATAGAAAAGAGGTTTAATTAGGATTCGTTTTTGAATCTTGAATGGAAAGGCATGAAAAAGATCTTACCACGAAAGCAAGGGTCTCCAAATTTTCGTCCAACTCAGTCTTTGAATGCCTTCGTGCCTCCGACGACTCCGGGATTAGGGTTTGATGTGTAGAGAGATTTCGTAGGGTTTCAAAAGTGTTTGGAATCGAACTAAAGGGTTATTTATAGATGTACAAGACCTAGGGGACGTCCAAAGACTGCCCCTAAGTGTCTTGAGCCGAAAGAAAAGTAACCGAAGTCGGAAAATCCGGATTCGGGCGAGAAAAACGCGCCACGCCGCGACTGTCGCAGCTGGCGTGGGGTTGGCGCTGGGTTTGGGCAATTCCCGCGCGGACCCAGACTGGGCCGCGGTCTGGGCCGGGTCGTGCAATCCCTTTGGGCCTTTCTCTTCCTCCTTCCTTTTGGGCCTTTGTCTTCTCTTTGGGCCTTTCTCCTTCTATTTTCTTGGGCTATCTCTTGAACTTTAAATCCTATTTCAAATTTATTTGGGATCTCAAATTAATTTCGTGTTCGAAATATTAAGTCCATCTATATTTGGTTCCCGTACAATAATTTATTTAATTAAATTATTTTCGACTTCACGGGTTCTTGAATATTTAATTCCTTCTTGAATTAAATTTTGTTTCTCATTTCATCTTTTGGAATTAAATTTCATTTCTCGTTTTATCTTTAAATTATTTATTTCATTTATATATTGTATTTATTTATTATTTATTTATTTATTTATTTTATGTTGCAAAATTCTCGGGTATTACAGTCTACCCTCCTTAAGAATCAACTTCGTCCTCGAAGTTGTGTTTCGGCTTTTCTCGCACTAAGGTCTTTTGTTTATTTTATTATTTTGTGACTGAACTTAGAAACAAACTTCTAAGCTGCCTACGTACCCGATAAAGGGATCAAGCCATAACGTAGTTCAAAACAAGTTGAATTTGTTTATTTATGATTTAGGATACATGATATCGAGTCGAACTCCAAAATAAATTAGTACCGGGTATCACATCCTCTCCCCCTTAGAACTTCCGTTATGTCCCCATAACTGCCTATTCATTATTTTCAAGAGGGTTTGGGTTTTGGTCTTGTTCCTCGTGCTGAAGGTTCACCAAATCCACTCTCTTTTCGATCGCCTCCTCTGGCGTTCGACATCCACTAGCCTTGTGACCAAGCTTGCCGCACCTACGGCAGGTTCCAGGTTTCGGGCATTGGCGCACCAGATGTGCATGGTTGCATCGTGGGCAACGTGGTATAGATGCACCACGGTTGTCATCTCCTCCATTGTTGAGATCTTTATTTTCTTTCCTTCGAGCTCCATTGCCTTTCCTAGAGTTGTTATTGTTGTCCTTCCGATCCTTCTTCTCAAGTCCTTGCGAGTCCTTGCTCGACTCACCATGTTCCTTGCGCTTCAATTGCTGGATTCGAGCAATTGATACGGCGCGATCATATATCGTCTGCAGGTTCGTGAATTGTCCTACTGCGAGTATCTCCCGGATACTAAGATTCAGACCCATCTCGAATTTCTGAGCCTTGTCAGAGTCGGTTGGTACTATCCTCGCAGCGAATCGTACTAGCTCTTTGAATTTGGTGTAGTACTCTTGCACTGTCTGCGCACCTTGCTTTAGGTTGATGAATTCCTCGTATTTCGCAGTCTTGGTGCTCAGTGGGTAGAATCTTTCCCTCAAAGCTTCCTTAAGTTCTTCCCAGGTGTAGGCTTCTTCGTCTTCCACTGAATTCGCTTGGAGATTTTGCCACCACTCATCGGCTTCGCCTCCTAGGTAGTAGGTCACTACGTGTATCTTCTCCTCATCAGGGCACTTGATAGCATTCGAGAGTTTATCAAAGGTACGGATCCAACCTTCCAACTTCGCCGGATCCTCTTGGCCGTCATAATGGGGTGGGTTGTAAGGGTTCACTAATGCCAAGTAGTTCACTCGAGCTACTGGCGGGGGTACTGTTTGTGTCCTATGCACCTCGGCATTTCCCAATGCTACAAGGAGTTCCTCTACAGTTTTTAAACGTTCTTCCATATTATTGGGCGCATGGGGCACTTGTTCTCCTAGGTTCTGAGGACTTCCACTGTTGTTGGGCGTGTTGGGGAGGTTAGCGTCAGTGCCGTTTGGACTTACCTTCCTTGGTTTTCTCCTAGGTGCCATTTTCTGTTAAACGTGTATAGATTAGTTTATCAGAGTTTAGATAGATCGTTTGAACAAGAATTTTTTTTTTCTTTTTTTTTTTTTTTTTTTTTTTTTTGGATCGGACAAGGGCTGTCCAGATTTTTTTTTTTTTTTTTTTTTTGTCTCGAATTTCAAATTTTGGATTTGTTGTTTGGGAAACCAAACAAGATTTTTGGAATGGAGAGTGTTTTAATAAAACTAGATTTTTATTGTTTCCACATAAGGAGATTTTCTAATTCGTACAAGAATATGAACGGCTAAGGCCAAGATTCGTTATGCTTAGGCGTGCGCTTAGATGATCGCGATCTAGAACTAAGGCAAGATCAGTCTCTAGTAAACGTTTCTCATTCGATGTCAAACTTATAAGTTATCTAGTGCACGCAAAAGATCTAAGTTAGAGCAACGTCGCTTCTAGGTTATCTAAGGTATAAAAGAATTCAATATGCACATGCACATGATGATCTCCCCCCCAAAAATAATTTATGCGTTATGTCCTTATATATATATATATATATATATATATTTCTAATTCCCATGGGTTTCAAAAATAAAATTTATTCCATGGGGTTAATGCCTTTAAAAATTTGAAACAATCGCTAAAATTCTTGGACCTCTATACTGGGTCAAAAATAATTATCATTTGGGCTCAAAAATTTTTGGGGCTAGGAAATTTCAAAAAAAAATAGTTTGGGCTCTTCTATATTTAAAATAATAATCTAAAAATAGTAGTTTAAAAATAATAATAATCTAATAGTTTAAAAATAATTTTAAAAATATCCGGGCTCTGATACCACTCTGTAACACCCCGGTTTTTGGTCACCCAGGTCGGGGTGTCACCGCCACACCTCCCTAGCAAGACACGGTTTCTCCGAGCTTGCTAAAGAGATGCAAGGCTATGGTTTTTCAGAATTTAAAACATTCAAACAACCTATTGTAATATAACTTAAAAATATAATATCAAAGTTGCAGCGGAAAGTATTATTTACATATATAATGCAGCGGAATTTAAAAATAGGGCCAACATGGCCAAAATACGGGTTAAACAGGCCCGTTCATGCAAGCCTAGTCTAATACAGAAATTTAAAATTTATATGTCTCCCCAAAATTCCCATTATGCATATGATGATGCATGTTCTTCAACTCTGAAAGAAAAAAAAAAAGAAAATGGTCGATCTTTTAGAGTTCACCACCGCTAGGGCTCTTATGTCCACCAGCCTTACGCCTGGGCTCTTATGTCCACAGGTATCATGGTCGATCTTTTAATTAGAGTTAATTCGTCCGCTAGCCATACTATCAGTGTTTCGCTAGGGCTCTTACGTCAACCTAGACATACACTTGGGCTCTTATGTCCCAAGCCGCAGAGAACATTGACAATATCTAGCTTAGTCATAACCCGCAACGTTTTAATCTTCTCGTTTTGTATATCTTATTTCAAGGAATTTCTATTCGTTTCAACCTTAAAGGTTAATTTCACCGTTTTAACAAGATTTCAAGATTTGACTAGGTCAACTACAATTTACTCTAAAATTCGTCTAAAATCAGATTTAATTTCAAGAATTCCCAAATTTCAAGACTGACTCCGGAACGTCGAGATCTACAACTTTTGTGTTTTAACTTTTTCAATCCGAGATACCGAACTAAGTCAAAAACGCAGATTTCTGTTGGGATACAAATCTGTCCGAATTTCTTATACAGCAGTTCCAAGATTTCAAGTTTTACCATAGCAAATCAACTCCAAAATTAACGAAAGTTTACAGGAAACTCCCTAAGACATATATCTACAAGTTTCATGTTCAACGAAAGATCTAATTCGTCCTATATCTATTGTCAAAAACGCCAACAAGTTCGGGCCAAGAATCTGTCAAGATTTCAAGATCTAAGTTTAGCACAGTTCGGTTTCGAGTCGATTTCGGTTATCAAATCTCAACGAAAAATTCTGAAAATTTATGGAGGTGTTTTAAACATATAGATCTACAATTCTTACGTTCAACACCAATCCTAACTCGGCCTAATTCAAGGGTAAAAATCAACCTCAAGTTCGAAAGTAAAATCTGTGACCGTTTCAAGATCTCAATCTAAGGCAGGCTAGTTTGTGATCGGTTTTGGATATCAAAACGCGATGAAAAATTATGAAAATTTTACAGTAGATAGATCTATGTCTTAGGAACGTTTTTTGTGTTTTAAGTTTTCTGGTTTGAGCAGTTTTAAGGGTCGAGAAAAATCATATACAAACGCTGCGCCGTTAAAGATTTCGTTTTGACAGATTTTAGGTTATTGGTTCGAATCTTTAGATCTAATGTATTTTACGTCGCCCAAAACCATGTAAGCGTTAACTTACTGATTTATGGATGTCTCGGCTCGCTGATTCGGAGGCGTGGCTTCCACGTTCTTCGTTCTCCCTCCGAGATCCTTCGTTTCTCCTCAACGCGTCCAGATCGGGGTTTAGAATAGAAAAGAGGTTTAATTAGGATTCGTTTTTGAATCTTGAATGGAAAGGCATGAAAAAGATCTTACCACGAAAGCAAGGGTCTCCAAATTTTCGTCCAACTCAGTCTTTGAATGCCTTCGTGCCTCCGACGACTCCGGGATTAGGGTTTGATGTGTAGAGAGATTTCGTAGGGTTTCAAAAGTGTTTGGAATCGAACTAAAGGGTTATTTATAGATGTACAAGACCTAGGGGACGTCCAAAGACTGCCCCTAAGTGTCTTGAGCCGAAAGAAAAGTAACCGAAGTCGGAAAATCCGGATTCGGGCGAGAAAAACGCGCCACGCCGCGACTGTCGCAGCTGGCGTGGGGTTGGCGCTGGGTTTGGGCAATTCCCGCGCGGACCCCGCGCGGACCCAGACTGGGCCGCGGTCTGGGCCGGGTCGTGCAATCCCTTTGGGCCTTCCTCTTCCTCCTTCCTTTTGGGCCTTTGTCTTCTCTTTGGGCCTTTCTCCTTCTATTTTCTTGGGCTATCTCTTGAACTTTAAATCCTATTTCAAATTTATTTGGGATCTCAAATTAATTTCGTGTTCGAAATATTAAGTCCATCTATATTTGGTTCCCGTACAATAATTTATTTAATTAAATTATTTTCGACTTCACGGGTTCTTGAATATTTAATTCCTTCTTGAATTAAATTTTGTTTCTCATTTCATCTTTTGGAATTAAATTTCATTTCTCGTTTTATCTTTAAATTATTTATTTCATTTATATATTGTATTTATTTATTATTTATTTATTTATTTATTTTATGTTGCAAAATTCTCGGGTATTACAGGTTTGCTAGGTGATCCTCTTGGTGCCATTCTATCTAGGGGTGATTAACGAGTAGTGCTACTCGAACTCGACTCGGCACTTGACTCGGAAAAAGCTCGACTCGTACTCGAAAAATTCGAGTCGAGTCGAGTATCGAGTATTTTAATCGAGTATCGAGCTCAAGCTCGAGTAGAAGAATATGATACTCGTCGAGTATCGAGTACTCATCGAGTAATCGAGTCGAGTCGAGTACTCGTTTATTAATTAATTTTACTATATTTTATTTTATATTTAAAAATTCCTACCATTCTCACAAGCCCATTACTTATTCTCACAAGCTCGTATCAATAATTATAATCAAAATATTCTAGGGGAACTTAGAGTTTACCCCCTCACCAAACTTAAAGTTTTGGTCAACCCCCACCACTCACAAAACTCACACCTAACCACCCCAAAAGATTAAAACCCTAACTATACTTAACAATATAAATAAATTAGTGTAATAATGCACTAGATGTGAAATACCAACTATACCCATAAGTGTAATATAAAAGAAAAAAAAAATATTTTACCACATATGTAAAAGGAAACTTTACCATATTTCTCACGTCATGTTACCATGTTTTTTCCCCCAAAAAATCCTCAATATTCAATGTTCCCATTTTAAAAAAATTTGGGTTACCATACTTCATAACTTACTTACCACACTTTCAAAATATTTTACCACACTTGTGAAAGGAAACTTTACCATATTCTTCATTATTCATGTTACCAAGTTTTTTTCCCCCCCAAAAATCCCCAACAATCTAATGTTCTCATTTTTAAAAAATTTAGGTTACCACACTGCATAACCTAATTACCACACGTTTAAAATATTTTACCACACATGTAAAAGGAAACTTTACCATATTCCTCACTCGTCATGTTACCACATTTTTTTCCCACCAAAATCCCAAAATTCAATGTTCTCATTTAAAAAAAAATTGGGTTACCACACTTCATCACCTACTTACCACGCTTTCAAACTATTTTACCACACTTGTAAAAGGAAACTTTACCATATTCCTCACTCTTCATGTTACCAAGTTTTTTCCCCCCAAAAATTCCCAACAATTTAATGTTCTCATTTAGAAAAATTTGGGTTGCCACATTTCATAACTTAATTACCACACTTTTAAAATATTTTACCACACATGTAAAAGAAACTTTACCATATTCCTCACTCGTCATGTTACCACGTTTTTCGCCCCAAAATCCCCAAAATTCAATGTTCTCATTTTTTTAAAAAAAATTGGGTTAACTAATTGGTACTCCGTGTGGATTGTGGTAACCAATTGTGGTAATTGTGAATATATGAGTGTGATAATCTTCCAATTCATGTGTAAATATGGTAATATGACAGTGGTAACAATTACTATACAAATGTGGTAACATGTGGTGGGTTTATGGTACAAATTTATGGTGTATATGGTAATGCCAATAAAAGCAGCGTGGTAACATAATGATATAATCGTATTCGTAAGTTCTGGGTGCACAATCAATACATGTAATTGTGTATATTCATATTTTTCAAGGAATATGTCGAATCGGCGATGTCATACATTGTATTTAGTGGATACTCATGTCTACATATAACCGAATGATAACCATAACATAAACATAGTAATATACTATATCATTGAAAATTATAAGAGAAATACATGGGTGGCATCGAATCATATCTACCATGTGGCGTATGATCGTTTAATGTCATACAATGCAATTAACAATTGAGTTTCCGTATTAGCGAATGTATGCAACCCAATGAATTACCACTCAAAGACATTCAATTGACGAAAATGATGCAATATGATGTAATGACGGAGTATATCGTGTTTCTCAATTCTATTAACATGCACCGATGAGAAATATTGTAATGATTGAGTCTCCAACCTTGGCGCCACTAGAAAAAGGTAATAGGATGCCCGTTGTATGCACAATCACGATAAAATGGTGCGTGGTGATCAAATCTCTGTGATTGTGGTAATGCAATTACAAGAGATGTGGTAAACAAATACGTAATACCGTGGTAATATAATAATATGATTTTGTTTGGGACGGTCAACTAGGGTTATTGGGCGGTCAACTAGGGTTTGAGACCGTCCAAGCAACATGGTAAATGTTCATATATATACGTGGTAAAATATTTTGAAAGTGTGGTAATTAAGTTATGAAGTGTGGTAACTCAAATTTTTTTTTTTAAAATGAGAGCATTGAATTTTGGGGATTTTTTGGGGGAAAAAAACTTGGTAACATGAAGAATGAGGAATATGGTAAAGGTTCCTTTTACAAGTGTGGTAAAATATTTTGAAAGTGTGGTAAGTAGGTTATGAAGTTTGGGGACAATTTTTTTTTTTTTTTTTTTTTTAATAAGAACATTGAATTTAAGGGATTTGGGGGGAAGAAAACGTGGTAGCATGACGAGTGAGGAATATAGTAAAATTTTATTTAGGAACGTGGTAACCTAGCGAGTAAGATTGTGGTAACCTTCAATAGTATAGTGTGGTAAAATCACATTTACGAACGTGGTCACTAAGAGAGGCGGATTGTGGTAAAATTCTATTGAAAAGTGTGGTAACCAATATTTTTTGGATTGAAATAATATTAAAATATTAAATTATGGGGATTGGAATTAAAAAAAAAATATGGTAACCGACCAAGTACAAACATGGTAACCTTCAATAGTATTGTGCGGTAAAATCATTTTTAGGAACGTGGTAACAAAGAGGCGGATTGTGGTAAAATTCCATTGAGAAGTGTGGTAACCAATATTTTTTGGTTTCAAATAACATTATAATATTAAATTATGGTAATTGAAATAAATTAACATTTTATGTGGATTGAGTAATAAAATTTATGGTAACCAACTTACTTTAAGTTTGGTATCCAATAATTTAAAGAAATGGTAACCAATTATTTCATATTATGGTAATCAAGTAATGAGGATCGTGGTAACTGAAAACTTCAAAGTGTGGTAACCAATGGGACGGTCATGAGACGGTCTTGGGACGGTCCTGGTGAACCTTCCAAATATTTTGTCCATTTCAGCGAGTTCCGGACGGTCACGGGACGGTCGTAGGACGGTCCTGGGTGACCGTCCCAATGTTTTTGTCCATTTCAAAGAGTTCCGGACGGTCGTGGGACGGTCCTTCCCAATGGTTTTGTCCATTTCAAAGAGTTTCGGATGGTTGTTTAACAAGCACAAATGCACATCTAACATGAAAATTTCATTTGAAAATATCAATTATTATGAAATCACATAATATCAAATTCCAACAATAACACAAAAAATTCCAAAAAATCCAACACCACCCGTCGGTTACCACCCCCTTCTCCACAAATCCAAAAATGTCACTCAATTCGTTTTAAAAGAGTGTGCAATATTCCAATAGCTTCCCAATAACATGAATTTAAGTTTAAATCAACCAAAACAAAAAAACTCCCCAATTTATATGCCAAATCCATCGCCCTTCACTCACTTCAAACTTTAAGAAAATCCCAACTCAAATCAACAAGAACACAATCAAAGTTACCTTTTCAATGTAATCAACAAAAGTACATTAATCTCGGGCAATGCCAAGTATCTACACATCCAAAACCAACCTACAAGTCTTGTAACTCAAAATTGTGATAAAAAATAAAAATAAAAAACCAATCCATTGGCCAATTCATTACCCACCCCTATACATTAAACAACAAAATCAACATCAATATCATAAACTTTGTTAACATGAACAAATATCAACATCAACTTTGATGCAACATACACATTCAATTGACAAATCAACGAAGCCACATTCACATCGGGCAATGCCAATCATTTACAATACAATACATATTCATTCGGGCATTTAATCGAACACATTTGTTGCACAATCAAATAACCAATATTTCATCAACAATTATTCCTATACATTCACCCATTCCAACATACACAACAAGAACCACATTATCAAACATGCCAACACAAATCAAAACAACACAATTAACTATCAAATTCACCAACCACTATAAAATCAAACAATTACTCCCATAAATTAACCCATTTCAACATACAAATCATTCCCCACATTATCAAACCTATCAACATAAATTAAACCCACACAATTTCCCTATCAAATTCACAAACCCACACATTGTACAATAACATATTGCAAAACAACAAAAAAGAAAAAAGAACTGAGAGAGACCGACCTTCGGTGGGTTCCTCCTCCACTTTGGTCCTCTTCTTCGGTCTCTTCCTCTCCGGTGGAACTTTCTCATTCTCCAACAATTTGAAATCATTCGCGTTGGTTTCCATTGTTCTCTTCTTCTCTTCATGCTTGGTAAGTCTCGTTCAATCTTCATTTATTCTCTTCTTCTCCTTCTTCTTCTCCTTCTTCTTCTTCTTCTCCTTCGGTCTCTTCTCTTTTTTTTCGTTGGGTAAGTCTCGGTCTTTAAGTGAAAAGTGTTGTAGTATGGTAAGAGGATAGTATTTTTTGGTAATACTAATTTTTGGTGCCCTAGTGTGGTAAGGAATGGGGTTTGAATGGTAATATATTGAGTCTTGGTGTGGTAATAAGTGTATTCTTGTTTATATTTAATGATAAGTTAATTGTAAAAGTATTAAGTATTGAGAAATCTAGGGGGGTGTTTTCTTGGTCAAAACTGGTAGAGGGGGGTTTACTTTAAGTTTTTTGGGAGGGGTATTTTTAAAATGTAAAGATAATGTAAGGGGGGGTGGACTCTAATTTTCTCAATATTCTAAGTCCATTACCTATTCTCACAAGCCCATATCAATATTTTTGCTTTCTCTATCCATTTATGGATTCATCAATTTTTTCATATGCTTTAAAA